>CM057345.1:581129454-581835958 GCA_030015575.1 Agapanthus africanus | reverse complement strand
ATCCTCTTAGGCCGCTTTTCTTTATCAATCCCCCCCGAGATAATAATGAAGAAAAAATACACTCCTATCACTGGACAGAATGGCAAGATCAATAAAGATCTATTATTCCTCGTCCACAAATATCCAAATTTTTAGTCCTAATACTCCATGGATAGTTCGAATTGTATAGGAACAATGATCAATTTTAGCACAAATTGTTTGTAGAGGAACCCTACCCTCTCTGATCCATTCGACACGCGCAATTTCTTTTCCATCGATACGTCCTGCAATTTGAATTTGAATTCCAAAAGTTAGATCATCCCATATCAAATTTAGAATCTTGGTTTTTCCCTGAATTTTTGTTACTTTTTGATGCGTATAAGATTAAACCGTGGATCATACCAATCAAATTACTTATTTTTCATTTTCAATCATGATTTTTTTCGACCCATCTTTATCAACATTATCTACGATATGCATACACCAAATTTCATATGATTCTACAACTTTTTCACCGTCGGATTAGTAGTGTAAAAAATTCTATTGTCGATAAACCGTTGATTTTGCACCCACTAAATCAACGATGAAAAGTGGTAAAATCAAATGAAATTTGGTTCATCCATATATTAGATGATAAAATGGAGATGATAGATACCGATCGTCGAAAAAAAATTATGGAGCGTGTATTTTTTCGACGCCATAAAAGAAAGTTGCATCTTTCCTTCATTATATATATATGGAGTGATCTATTGCAAACCGGTCGGTATTTTTTAAAAACGGGAACTCTCAATCTACGGCATATTTTAACGATTCGAGTCGTTCAAGTTGATCACCCTACTCTCAAATATATGTGTATGAAAAATCAAAAGATTTGAAAACCTCTAATCCAGGCATCGGATACAATTTATGTTGCATTATTGAAAGACGTTCATTTTTGCACCCATCAAATGCATAAGTTAGAGCCTCCAAATCCTTTGATTTTTCATGTACATTCTTTTGATGGTAGGGTGATCATCTTGAATGGCTCAGATTGTTAAAATATGTCACAGATTGAGAGTTTCCATTTTTAAAAAACGTGGACCGGTTTGCAATGGATCACTCTTATATATATATATATATATATATATATATATATATATATATATATATATATATAAGAGTGATCCATTGCAAGGGTGGACCTCTAACCGAGTGTGTGTGTGTGTATAAGGGTGGACGTCTAACTATATATATTATATATATATATATATATATATATATATATATATATATATATATAATGCAAATACCCTTGGTTAAAGATTCACACTTCTCATTTTTTTTAGGAAAAAAGAAAAAATAAGAAAAATCCTCACCCCTCAAGAACTTCACATCATCTCTCCCACCTCTTAAATCCTCCACATCATCATCTCTCTCTCTCCTCCCATAAAACAATTAATTGTTTATCATGAATCCTCCACATCATCGATCCTCTTTTTTAAAAAATAAATAAATAAAACTCTAGAACCCTCAGCATCTCTCCCCTATCTCCCTCTTTCTTAATTTTTTTAAAACTAACACGTGCAACGCACGTGCATAAATTCCAGTCTATATATAATGCAAATACTCTCGGTTAGAGATCCACTCTTCTCCTTTTTTTCTAGAAAAATGAGAAAAATTCGTTCCTCTCAAGTCTTCCACATTATCTCTCTCACATTTTAAGCCCTTCACTTCATCCCTTTTTTTAAAAATAAATAAATAAGACTCTAGAACTCTCCACACTTCTCTCTCTTTCCTTCTCAAATTTTTAAACACATGCAACGCACATGCATAAATTCTAGTGTGTGTGTATAATGCAAATACTCTTAGTTAGAGGTCCATCCTTCTCCTCTTTTCTAGAAAAATAGAAAAAATAAGAAAAATCCTCACCTCTGAAGCCCTCCACATCATCTCTCTCACCTCTTAAGCTCTCCACCTCATACCTCCCTTTTTTTAAAAATAAATAAATAAATAATACTCTAGAACCCTCCACATTTCTCTCTTCTTTTCTTAAATTTTTTAAACATGTGCAACGTACGTGCATAAATTCTAGTATATATAATGCAAATACCCTTGATTAGAGGTCCACCCTTCTTCTTTTTTCTAGAAAAATAGAAAAAATGAGAAAAATACCTCTCAAGCCCTCCACGTCATCTCTCTCACCTTTCAAGCCCTCCACTTCATCCCTCCTCTTTTTTTATAAATAAATAAGGCTCTAGAATCCTCCACATTTCTCTTCCCTTCTCTTCTCAATTTTTTTTATACACGTGCAACACACATGCACAAATCTAGTATAATAATGCAAATACCCAAGAGGTTCACCCTTCTCCTTTTTTCTAGAAAAAAAGAGAAAAGTAGAAAAATCCCCACCTCTCAAGCCCTTTACATCATCATCATCTCTCTCCTCCCATAAAACAATTAATTGTTTATCTAGAATCCTCCACATCATCAATCCTCTTTTTTTAAAAATAAATAATTAAAACCCTAGAACTATCCATATCTTTCCCCCCATCTCCCTATTCTCAAAAATTTTAAACTAACATGTGCAACGCATGTGCATAAATTCTAGTATATATATAATGGAGGAAGTGTATCATGGGAGGGAATTTTCTCCTATGAAGTCGAAAAGTACACCCTCATTTTTCTCGACAATCGGGACCTATCATCTTCATCTTTATCATCTAAGATGTGGATTCACCAAATTTTATGTGATTCTATAACTTTTTCTCCGTTGATTTAGTGGGTGGAAAATTAATAGTTTACCGACAATAGAACTTTTTACACTGCTAATTCAACTGTGTAAAAGTGGTAGAATCATATAAAAATTGGTGTACCTACATCTTGGATGATAAAGAAGATGATGGACGCTAATCGTTGAATAAAATGTCAGAAAGTATAATTTTTCATCGTCACTTAACGAAAAACCCCCATAGACCTCTTTCTTTGTTACTCTCTCTCTCTCTCTCTCTCTCTCTCTCTCTATATATATATATATATATATATGTATATATATATTGAGAGAGTAATGAAGAAAAGAGACACTAGGAGGATTGTTCGTTAGGTGGCGTGCAAAAAACACTCTTCATGATTTTTTCCGACGATCGGCACCTATCATCATCATCATCTAAAATATGGATACACCAAATTTCATGTGTATCTACAACATTTTCATTGTTGGATTAGTAGTGTAAAAAGTTCTATTGTCGGTAAACTGTTAATTTTGCACCCACTCAATCAACGGTGAAAAAGTGGTAAAATCAAATAAAATTTGGTTTATCCATATTTTAGATGATAAAGACGGAGATAATGGATGCCGATCGTCGAAAAAATTATGAAGCATGTATTTTATCGACGCCATAGAAGGAAGTTCCCTTGTGCAAACCGGTGTGTGTTTTGAAAGCGGGAACTCTCGGTCTACAGTATATTTTAGCGATCCGAACCGTTCGAGTTGATCACCATACCCTCAAATATTTGTGTATGAAAAATCAAAAGATTTGAAAATCTCTAATCTAGGTATCGGATGAAGTTTATATTGTATTATTGAAAGACGTTCATTTTTGCATCCATCGATGTATAGGTTCATACACATAGATTTGAGGGTAGGATGATCAACTTAAACGGTTCGGATCGTTAAAATATATCGTAGATTAAGAGTTTCTGTTTTTAAAAAACACGGACTTGTTTGAAATGGAGCACTCCCCTACACACACGTGTATGAAAAATCAAAGAATTTTAAGACCTTTAACACATGCAACGGATGAAGTTTATGTTGCATTATCGAAAGACTGTTCATTTTTGCACCTATCGTTGTATTAGTTAGAGGTCTTAAAATCCTTTGATTTTTCATAGATGTATATTTGAGCGTAGGATAATTAACTTGAACGATCGGATCGTTCAAATTTTTCGAAGACCGAGAGTTTCCCTTTTATTAAAAACACGGACCGTTGCAATGGATTACTCCCGTGTGTGTGTGTGTCTCTCTCTCTCTCTGCTCAAGCATGTAATTGGATACAAAGTGGGCGTTGTGATCGGCCCATAATAAGTCTATCACGGTCGCCTGCAGCATCGAAGAAAGGAAAAAAGAAAAAACGGGGTCCCTACCTTTAGTTGGGGCAGGAATCACATCCAGGACTGGGAAATGTAACCCTAGCGAGTTAGTTGCGGTTGACCTCGTCCCATCGTTCGCCATTAACAATGGCTAACAACATATAGAGACTGGAAACAAGAACAAATGATCAAAAGCAAAGCAAATTAGAAACCAAGACATGGAGAATGAGGCAAATTATGAATTCTCACACATGAATGAAAGCTTTAAGAATCCATGAGTAATAATACTACGAAATCAAAGTCCCAAAATAAATACAAAGTATAACATGAGGAGATAATACCACAGTTGCTCTAAAACGCTATACAATCGATTCTCTGCACCTACAAACATTCCCCCTCAATGTCATCATTTATTCACATCCATCTCCAACAAATTTTTAATGAGAGAACTTGGAAATTCTCAGACGGGGGCGCGATTTGCTTCTCTCCAATGGGCAAGTCGAAGTGCAGAAAGAATAAAAATCCCAAATGAATGAAAACAGGGATGGTTACATTGATAATGGATGATGATGAGAAGGGGGATGATAAATTATGAAAAGAATCAATAGTAAGGGATAGACGGCGGCGGAGGCGATGCATAATGAACTCCAATGACCGGCGGCAACGGGCCTTCGTATTCGGGAGGTGGTGGTGAGCTATAGATATATGGTGGTGGTGGAGATGGAGAAGGCGGCGGGGGTGAGCTATAAATGTATTGGGGTGAAGGTGGTGGCGGGGATAGCGAAAGGGGTGGAGGTGAATGGTAATGGTATGGTGGTGGTGGTAAAGGTGGAGGTGGAGGTGGGGGAGAATGGTGAACTGGCGGCGGCGGTGATGGAGGTGGGGGAGAGTTGTAAACGTATGGAAGTGGCGGTGATGGTGATGGAGGTGAAGGATGGACTGGCGGCGGCGGTGATGGTGATGGAGGTGGGGGAGAGCTGTAAATGTATGGAGCCGGCGGTGATGGTGATGGAGGTGAAGGATGGACTTGCGGCGGCGGCGATGGTGATGGAGGTGGGGGAGAGTTGTAAATGTATGGAGGCGGCGGCAACAGTGGTGGAGGTGGAGGTGAATTATAAATGTATGGAGGTGAATGTGGTGGAGATGGTGGTGGTGGTGATGGGGAGGGAGGTGGCGGTGATTGGTAATGGTATGTTGGGGACGGTGGTGGAGGAGAAGGCGACGGTGGAGGTTGATGATGGACTGGCGGTGGCGGGGGTGATGGTGATGGCGGTGGCGGCGAATTGTAAATATATGAAGGTGAAGGCGGCGGCGGCGATGGTGATGGGGGTGGAGGTGAATTGTAAATGTGTGAAGGTGAAGGAGGTGGTGGTGATGGTGATGGTGATGGTGATGGTGATGGTGATGGTGGAGGAGGTGAATGTGGTTGTGGTGGCGATGGCGACGGAGGTGGAGGAGATTGATAATGGTATGTAGGTGTAGGTGGGGTCGGCGGTGATGGCGAAGGAGGTGGAGGTGAATTATAAATGTATGAAGGGGTAGGAGGTGGCGGTGACGGCGAAGGAGGTGGAGGTGGAGGTGAATGAACTGGCGGTGGCGGCGATGGTGGTGGAGGTGAATTGTAGATGTAGGATGGCGAAGGAGGTGGCGGTAATTGAATTGGTGGTGGTTCGATACACGGAGGAGGTGGTGGTGGCAGCTCAATGAAAGGAGGTGGTGGAGGCGGTGAATGCACTGGTGGAGGTGGGGAGTGGTAGTAATAGATAGGCGACGGCGGCGAATGAGGAGGTGGTGGTGGCAAATTCGGCGGCGGTGGAGGTGAATAATGCGGCGGGGGCGGGGGCGGTGGAGATGAGTAATGTGGCGGCGGTGGAGATGAGTAATGTGGCGGCGGTGGTGAATGGGCAGGCGGCGGCGGCGAATTGGGTGGTGGAGGCGGAGGTGACCGGACACAATAAATTGGCGCCGGTGGCGATGATTGTTGAGGTGGCATTGGAGAAGGTTGGGATGGTGGTGGTGACCGAGACAGGGGAGGTGACAATGCCGGTGGTGGTGATGAAGGTGGAGGCGGCGATGGCGGCGGAGGTGAGAATACCGGTGGAGGAGGAGGTGGTGGTGGTGGTGCGGATGGTGAAGACCCTGTTGGTGGTGATGGTAATAATGGTGTCGGCGGTGATGGTAATTGTGGGGTTGTTGGTGGTAATGGTATAACAGGAGATGGGGGTGTTAAGGTTACCGGAGGCGACGGCACTGACGGCGTCAGCGGCGACGGTAATTGCGGCGTCGGTGGCGGTATCTGCGCCGGCGAGGGCGGAGGAGGTGGAGGCAGAACCGGCACGAACGGCTTACACCTAAAGGCCCCGCAATCCGCGGGATGCGCCAAGAAGGACGAGCACTGCTTGGCCGACCTCTGCCTCGGCCGATTCCTCAAGCAATTCCTCCTATCATCAAACGACGGCAGCCTCAAACACGCCGGCGCCTCCCCAGTAAAGAAGTTATACGAATACGTAAAATTGATCAGCCTCGGCAGCCGGCAAATCCCCGCTGGGATCGTCCCCGACAGCAGATTATGCGCAACATCGAGCTGCTCCAAGCTCACCATGTTCTCCACAGCCCTCGGCAGCTTCCCCACAATCTCATTATAGCTCACATCGAACACCGTAGCTTTCTTCAGAAGCCCGATCGAGTCGGGCAAGCACGACCTGATCCCATTATCCATCAAGATAATCTCATTCAAGGTGTTCGACATATTGCCCAAGCTTGCCGGCACGCAGCCGCCGAACTTGTTCCCCGCCAACACCGCCACCGACACCGGCGAGTTCCCGATGTTGCTCGGGATGTCGAACATGAACCGATTATGGTTTATAAAAATCGCATCCAGCGGCCTATCGAAGAGCTCGCCAGGCACCTTCGCCTCGAACTCATTGTACCGGATGTCGAGGTATTTGAGAGACGGTAGGCTCAGCACGACCCTCGGGAACTTGCCGGCGAAGCGGTTGTTGCTGAGATCGAGCTCGAAGAGGAGCTTTAAATTAACAAAGCGGTGAGGGATGGTGCCGCAGAAGCGGTTGGAGTTGATGTGGAGCAGGGCGAGATCTGTTAGGAGACCGAGCTCCTCGGGGAGGTACCCGGCGATGTCGCCGTGGTTGAGATCGACGCCGGCGACCACCGTTAGGGTTTTGTTGGACGGCAACTGCGAGCAGTAGACGCCGGTGTAGAGGCAGACGTTAGGGCCCGCCCAGTTAGCCGTTAGGTTTAACGGATCGGAGAAGATGGCTAGCTTCCAGGCCTGGAGAGCAATGTATGCGTCGCGGAGGCGGGGGTTGGGGAAGACGAAGGTGGGGTCCACGGCAATGTGTTCGCCGCGGCCGCCGTCGGCGTCGAGGTAGGAGAGGAGCTGGCGGCTGCGGATCTCCTGGGTTGAGATCCCGGACCCGGACCGGGATCCGGATCCGGATCCGATAAGAACGAGAAGGAGTATCGGAAACATAATGAGCTTCATCTTCGTTAACATCTTCTTCCCATTCTAGTCTAGAGAGAGAAAGAGGATTGAGGAGAGAGAAGGTTGAAGATTGAGGAGAGAGAGTGGAGGGTGAGGGAAATAAAGGGAAGAGAGAGAAAGATAGAGAGGACAGGCATAAAACAGCTCAAACCCCACCAGCGTTTCTAGAGAGAGAAAGCGAGTGGGGGAATGGACGGCGGTGATTGAATTGTTTAAGCGGGGCCCGCCTTTTCTTTTTAAATTTAATTGTTTAGAAGGGGAGAGGAGCGGTAAGATAACGGTGGGGTGTTGGGACAGCGGTACGGAGACTTACACTAAACTACCATGAACTTTAATAACGTGGCATGTAAATGTTCACATGTCCAATTCATTTCTGCATTGCTAACTGTATATGCTTTTAAAACAATGTATATCGAAATTGGGGTTTTGGAGAAGTGAAAAAGGAATGACCGAAAGGTTTTTTTTTCTTCTGCCATAAGACAATTTCGGTCTACTCGATGTTTTCTATTTGGATGCTCAATAACCATGAGGCATACCTCTGTAGTACAAAAAAAAATTAAAATTTAACAAAAATATGTTACTAATATGAAAAGGTTACCGTGTTTTAGCGTAATTTTGCATTTTATTTTTACATTGCATGCTAAAGCTGGTATTGTTTTCAAAGGAGGTAAACAGATACGAATAATTCGAGCTGACTTTTTATCCATATATTCGTATTCAAATTTTATCAGATTGATTTTTATTTTCGATGACTGTTTGAATTCATATCCGTCAACAGTCGCTGATTATGGATATAGTAACACATATATCTGTTCCATAATCATATTTGATATCCAAAAATTATTTGACGTGATCAGACATATTGTTGTTCAATATTTCGTATTTGTATCTATGTCTTGTTTATATTAGATACAGATTGTATTTCTCATTTCTGATAACTATTTTGAACGGTACATTAAGCAGCCTACGACTAGCGGACAATGACATGCTGGTCCGGTATCAATTTACATTTTGCAAAAGGAAAACGATGGGAGTAACAGCTAAAACTTAAAAGGCCGAGGGGGCTGAAAATAAGGCTAGTCGTTTGTTAGCAACTGATGAGTTTAGTTTTAATTGAATGGAGCCATGGGTGCAAAATGACGGTTTTTTCCTCACGCAATTGTGCTCTGAACGACCATTGACTGTACGAACGGCTGGGATGCTTCGTTAGGGATGTAGAGGAGGTGATGATGCTCATAAGTGGGAACTTTCCAGATCATGACAAGTGGTAGCTGACGTGTTCCGGGACACACGGGTACAGGGCAAGCACCACACATTGGAGACGCCCTCCGGGCTATCATCTCGAGACATGATTCAACCTTAGATGGATCCCTGAACACTCCTATATTCGCCATGTAGATAACCATTGGCTCGCCTCCGAACCCTCCTACACGCGGAGCTTCCTCGACCTCCTTACTCGCCTTCGAGCTATCACAGAACCGAGCTTGCTCGGCCTCCCGCTCGTCTCTGAGCCTCCTGCCGAGCTAAACCTTCCTGGTTCTACCGAGCAAGCAAGGACGCAGAGCCCAAGCGCCTCCGCCATGGCTCCGCGAATCTCTCCAGAAGCGAGATATCCGCCACCCAACATCCCGCGTTTCACGCCGCTGCATCCCCCAGTAACGAGCGTATCTTGTCATTAATGGGGGGATCCCGTCAATCACGCAGGCGTAACGTCAGTGGCGTAACCGACGGCGAAGATGTCGTGCCAGCTCGCTCCAAGTGACCACTATAAAAACCCCTCTCGTAGACGACTCAGGTAAGGCAATTATTATTGTTGGTCTTAAATAACTACAAAAATTCGTTGTGCATCAATTTTAAAACAATTAACCAACGCCATCATATCGGTGAGCTGTGGGTGGTCTGGAAGGCTACCGAAGGTCGAGAGACTCTTCGGGCCGGAGGATGGCTCGGCGAGCCGGGAGGGCGAGCAAGCTCAGCACGAAGGAAGGCTCGGAGTAGAGCAAAGGGGCAGTTGGCGTGGCTACTGAAGTGCTCGGGGGCGAGGACTGGGGTGCAACCTCGGAGACGGGGTTCGAGGGAAGCCCTCACTGTAGTGCACTGGTTGTTGGAGATAGTGCCCTCATAGTCAATTATTGGATTGCAGGTACGTGATTGCAATGATTGCGGAGGACCTATCTCGGTAGCGCAGTCTTACTCGAGATGATAGTATGCTATCTGGTTTGCCTTTATCAGTCGTGTACATGTTCAGGTGACTGATTGCATGTTACACTTTGATAGAGCCCTTAGGATCTTGCTTTACTACCAACAGTATGATGGCGATCATATACGTGAGAGTTGGGTAGTTTATATGCATATCCTTAATTGTGGTCCCTAGTCGTGGGAGTTTCGAGACAGGGCATCGATACTCCGGAGTAGACTAGTGTATACAGTCGAGACCCCGACGAGGGGCGGTGGCCGGTCTCACAAGCCACTGGTGTCAGTTGGATCACCTAAGATGTATACAGGTGCTCATTAGGTTATGAGTACACCGGACAGGACTCGCCGGGAATCTGCTAGTTAGTACTATACCTATCGTCAGATAGCAGTTCCCTGGTGACATGTGTACAGGTTAGTTCATCGACCTGAGGTCGTCATTTGTCTCGTGTGAGTTCCCACTGTGCTTTGATTTCTACCCTACCACGGCTCAAAGGAGTCGTGCAAACAGGTAGCTTTTGGGTACAGTCCCGAGCCATATGGAGGCACGTGAGCGGATCGGCAGGGGATTCGTCTCTCCCGGTATTGGGGGCGAGATCGTGCTGTGTCTAGGAGAGCCATTACACAAAGCCTACGGCCGTGGCAGGAGATTTACTGGTAGGTACTCCAGTAGTATCTCAGGGTGTTATTGGGCTTCACTCCGACACGACTTATACTGCTATTGGGGGTCTGACGTTACTAGCCCCCTAGGCGGATATGCGATACTCATTGACGAACGGACCGGACTGTATATACATTGTCACTGTTAGGCTCAGTAGGGTTTTCGGAGGAGTTCGCTCATCGGTCTCCCTTGAGTTCGCTCCTCGGCCACCCTTGAGGTCAGTCCATGGGCAGCCGTTACGCATAGCTAGTGCCGCTGACGGTTTGTGGTTAAACCCACTGCCAGGGTACTGACGAGTCATTAGAGTCCCCCACAGACAGTTTCCCAAGTTCGGGCGAAACGTTGTAGAGGCCGTATGGTTTTATGGCAGGGTTCGGAAAATGCACGTGCGTTTACGCACGTGTTATTTTTCGGGCAGATGATACTGGTCGGCTTTGGTTTAAGCCGGATCCGAGTATTATATTGAGTAGGTATAATATCTTTGTCTCAGTTGCATTTGTATTCGGTCGTAATACAAATGCGGGTATATTTATACAGTTTCGGGGTTTTCCTGAAAGTCGTTTCAGGATCACTTTTGGAAGTTGCCAGTTTCCAGTTTTCTATCAGCCGTCTTTTAACATTCGGTTAAAGACGGATTTATCTTTTCTTCAGATATGAGTGAGTCATCATTCTAGAAGCTTCTAGAAGTGATGATGAGGCATATGACTCATTAGTGCATTAATGGTTTCATTAAAGGCATGATGTAATGAGTTTTGTTTAGCTAAGGATATTTCTTCTTGATCTTTTGAGTGAGAAGCTTTCTTATAGTCACCACTTGCTCCTACGGTCACCTCCCTCTTGCATATATAAGTGGCCGGCCTTCTCTCTCCTCCTCACTCTCACTTGATATTTCATTTTAGAGAGAAAAGATTATGATAGGTTTTATCGGTGTATGGAATTTCACAGTCCATTTCATTCCATCATCCGATTTCCACGGCAACTTCATTAACCGATCGTCCACGGATTTGGACGAAGTGAGACAAAGTCATCTACTCATTCTCTACATCATTCTTGGTCGTCTCTTTTAGCAAACTTGACGATCGAGTTGCCTCGAGTCAGAGGCGGGAGCCCGTTTAAAGAACCGATCATGTGGTGCCACCTCGACGAGGAGATCGGAGATCGACGAGATCGGAGCAGCCGCAACGGAGCGTGGGATGATGGTTGAAGAACGAAGGACTCGGATCGTTCGGTATAACCTTCCTACACTCTTTACAGTTTGTTAGTTCAGCAATAATGGCAGATCCGGGTTAAAGTATACGATAGCGCCAAGTTTAAAAGTTTTTGTTCCGCATTTGGCGTCTGTAGACTGCCGGGGCGCTAGCGTAGACTTACACTGGTTCCCCCTCCATGGCCCTCAGGGGCCTAACTGGCATACACATGTGACGCGTCATCCCCCACGTGTCATGATCTAAGGAATTACTGTTATTGAGCATCATCATTAGCCCCCCACTCTCGTTCCGATCTATTTATGGGTCGGGTCGAGAGTGGACTGCTTGGTTCTTTCTGTGCGGCTTGGCGCTGGTAATTCCTCATGGTAGATTGTTCGGGGACGACACGGTGTTCTTGTTGTCGTGCATCGAGTATGAGTCGAACGAAGGACGAGTGTAGGAAGGTCGGTATCCTCCCTTTGTCGGAGTTGAGGCGCTGATCGTGCATTGAGTGTGAGTTTATTGGGCTCCGTGTCTTTGTAGGGTAGGAAGCTACCCCTTGAGATGCACCGAGCAGGAAGGAGCTCGGCGGCCTCGCGAAGAGGGCTTCAGATCCTCAGCGTCTGATGGGCAGGAGGCTGCCCGCTGGGGATGTGCCGAGCAGGAAGAAACTCGCGGCCTCACGAAGAGAGCTTCGGATCCTCAGCGTCTGATGGGCAGGAGGCTGCCTGCTGGGGATGCGCCGAAGAGGAAGGAACTCAGCGGCCTCGCGAAGAGGGCTTCAGATCCTCAACGTCTGATGGGTAGGAGGCTGCCCGCTGGGGATGCGTCGAGCAGGAAAAAACTTGACGGCCTCACGAAGATTCGGATCCTCAGCGTTTGATGGACAGGAGGTTGCCCGCTGGGGATGCGCCGAGCAGGAAGAAACTCGGCGGCCTCGCGAAGAGGGCTTCGGATCCTCAGCATCTAATGGGCAGGAGGCTACCCGCTGGGGATGCGCCGAGCAGGAAGAAACTTGGCGGCCTCGCAAAGAGGGCTTCGGATCCTCAGCGTTTGATGGGCAGGAGGCTGCCCGTTGGGGATGCGCCGAGCAGGGTAGCTGCTCGATTGCCCCTTGGCGGGGGTGTAACACCCGAGCCTAATAATACTATTTCTGTTACTGGTTGAGTGTTTGACATTGCTCATTTCATTTATCTTGCTTGTTTGGTTCTTATTGCAAAATTTTAACCGGCTAAGTCAGTTTTGCATATAACAAATTTTAACACCTAAAGTAAAATTAAAAATATCCATATTGGCCTACTCGTCACCCCTAGCCGCGTGGTAGCGTCCGCGCGTCAAGTTTTCATCCCGTTCGGTGAAACGGACGAGTTTGGACGGCTACGCGCGCGTGCAAGTGTCCGACTTGGGGGCATGCTTTTTGGTCATAAAACATCTCATTTTAAAATTTGGAACCCGCTCAAAATCCTATTATTTAAATTTCAAATTTTTGGGCGCAACCCGGGCGCGATTTGGAAATGTTTCATTTAGCGCCAAAATCCCAATTTAATTAAATAATCTAAAACTATAATATATATATATATTCTTAACCTCTTTTTGTTACCGATAAAAATCATTTAAATCTTTTAAATTTAAATTCCCACGCCTTCAGCCAATCACGAGGGGTTTAAACCCTCGTGGGCCCCGCCTCCTTCTCTCTCTCTACCTCTCTATCTCTCCTCTCTCCGTCCCTGTCTCTCTCTCTCTCTTCCTCTAATCTCTCTCTCTCTCTAACCCCCTCCCTCTCTATCCCTATATTTACTTCCTCGTCCCATTCTTTACGAGAACGATCACGTAAACCTAATCCACCGGAACCCTAGCCCAGCCACCGTGCTCGTCCCCGCTGCAGCCCAACGCCGACGCCACCACCACCATCGTCCTCGTCGCCACCGCAGACCTCCTTCCTCCTCTCCCACGTCCCCGTGCAGCCCAGCACCGTAGCCACCTGCACCCGCCGTGCTCGCCGTCGCCGCCGCATCTCGTCGCCGACGACGCCAGCATCTCCCCTTCGCCCCTCTTCCCGACCTCGACACCTTCCTCCTCCTCCCGAGTGCCGGCGCCGCAACAGAACCCAACAAGCAACCCTAGCACCTTCTCCGGTCGCCGGAAACGCCGCCGTCGACTCTCGTCGTCGTCACCCGCGCCACCGCCGACCACCTCCTCTTCCCCTGCAACCCAAACCCGGCCATTACCTCTCCCTCCTCACCGTATCTCCTGATCCAGCACCTGCAACCGAGTCCACGTTCACTGTTTCTCGCCGGCGCCCCATCGCCGTCGACCCCGTCGCCGTTGCAACCCTTGCAATCCCTGTAAGCTTCTCTCTACCTTCTCCCTTCCTTTTTCCCCTCGCTGGTTGTTATTTGTCCGTGCATAGTATTTGCTAACTTTTGTCGCTGTTTTGGCGGTTCGCCGGAATCCGGCCGTGCCTACGACTTGACCTGACATTCCAGCGAGGTACTCCGGTCCGCGTGGTCCCACTGTTCGTTGTTTGGATTTGATCCGTGACCCGTGCGTCCGTCGCGTGTCTTTCCGCCGACGTTGCGTCCGTTTTCCCGGTTCGCGAACCGTCGAGGCAAGTATTACTTGCTACATGCTATGCTATACAAATTAAATGTGTTTGACTCATTAAACTTGCAAAATTAACTAGGTGTAGCTACTTTTCTCATTTGGACGAAATATGACTTATATCATAATACAGTTAACCTAAAACCGCATTTTGCCACTTTAACCCTAATAACGAATTTACCCGTTAATCACATTTACAGTTTAAAGGACGGTAACCTTACACTTGTAGCTCTATTACATTCTGATATTGATATAACAGTATTGCACAATCATGGGATTTATTGCACCGCAAGGGTGCTCAAACCTGTTAGTATGATAATACGACTGCACTATATTAATGCACTAATGTGATTAAATAAATTGCTTATTGTTGTTAAATTCATTGTTTATTTCCTGCTGCTATTCCTTGTTCGATTTTATGCCTGTTGTGAGCACACCCTCGATTGTGTTGCATATTGACCTGACCTTGCTACACATGACCTATATATGTATACCGATGCACCGGACATGGTACCCTTTACTATCGACTTAACCTGATGTACCATGACCTGACTTGTTACCCGATCTCATGCCTAATGCCAACAAACCTGACTTGGGGTCCTCATGGACCATTCCTGTTGTCTATCCAGACAAACCTGACCTATTACCTGATCCTGTGTTGGCATTAGTCTTTGACTACTGAATACCCGACCTGACACATATAACCTGGGGGTATGGGGAAATCAAACGGGTAATCTAAAGTGTAACTTAAAAGGGTATTACTTGATCCGTGGTCCCGGGGGGTAACGGGACAGAGCCATTCGTGACTCTTACATTCCTGATCCGTGGTCCCGGGGGGCAACGGGACAGAACCATTATTGGTTCCCATCTTCCTGATCCGTGGTCCCGGGGGGTAACGGGACATATCCTTTGAGTTACATGGAGGATTACTCGAATTGATTTCAAAGACTTTAGAATAGGAAACCCGATAGAACAGTTCAGTTACCCACTACACACTACCCTACACTGTTTGTTTCATACTACTGCTTTATTCATGTTTATTCCTGCATTGCTTATTACCATGTTCATATTATATTAATGGTTGACATGACGCGCTGACGTCTGGGTTTTTCATGGCCCAGATTCTTTACCACTGTCGCTGACCGAGCAGGAGTACTTCAGCCAGTAGGCTGATTTATGAGTTCTGTAGTGATTAGTTTATTTCTTGCATTTTATTTCCAGATGTGAGCCTGCATTATGGGACGTACTTCTCTATTATTGTATTGGATCATTTGCTTCCGCACTATTTATCATTGATTCTTGTTATTCTGGATTTGGACATGTGTTAGATAGTTTTTTTTTTATCTTGTTCTTGATATCTCTAAAGCCGTAATGTGACTATGGATGGATACTTCCTACCCACAGGTAGCATGGTTGGCTATGTCACGTGCCCAATCTTGCGTACTCTGGGAAGCGGGGCGTGACAGGGGGCTTCGATCCTTAGCGCTAGAGGGGCCATAAAAGTCCTTCTAAGGATGAACCGAGCAGTGAAGCTGCTCAGTTGCCTCTTGGCGAGGGCTTAGTCCCTGGCGTTGTGGGGTAGGAAACTACCAGCTAGGGATAACCGAGCAAGGGCGGGCACGGCTGCCTCTTAGCGAGGGCTTTTGATCCCGGCGTCGTGGGGTAGGGAACTACCAGCCAAGGATAGCCGAGCAGGGTAGCCGCTCGGTGAGGGCTTCGATCCCAGGCGCCGTGGAGTAGGGCGCTACCAGCGCGGGATAACCGAGCATGGGCGGGCCCGGTTGCCTCTTGATGAGGGCTTTTGATTCTTAGCGCGGGAGGGGCCGTAAGAGGCCTACTAAGGATGGGCCGAGCAGGGTTACTGCCCGGTGCCTCTTGGCGAGGGCTTTGATCCTTAAGGACGGGCCGAGCAGGGTTACTGCTCGGTGCCTCTTGGTGAGGGCTTTGATCCCTGGCGTTTTGGGGTGGGGAGCTACCAGCCAGGGATAACCGAGCAAGGACGGGTTCGGTTGCCTCTTACGAGGGCTTTTGATTCTTAGCGCGAGAGAGGCCGTAAGAGGCCTACTAAGGACGGGCCGAGCAGGGTTACTGCTCGGTGCCTTTTGGCGGGGGCTTTGATCCTTAAGGACGGTCCGAGCAGGGTTACTGCCCGGTGCCTCTTGGCGAGGGCTTTTGATCCCTGGCATCGTGGGGTAGGGAACTACCAGCCAAGGATAACCGAGTAGGGTAGCCGCTCGGCTGCCTCTTGATGAAGGCTTCGATCCCTGACGTTGCGGGTAAGGAGCTACCAGCTAGGGATGACCGAGCATGGTAGCTGTTCGGTCGCCTCTTGATGAGGGCTTTGATCCCTGACGCTGCGGGTAAGGAGCTACCGGCCAGGGATGACCGAGTAGGGTAGCTGCTCGGCGGTCTCTCTATGAGGTATTCGATTCGTGGCGCTGCGAGTAAGGAGCTACCGGCCAGGGATAGCCGTGCAGGGTAGCCGCTCTACTGCCTCTTGGTGAGGGCTTTGATCCCAGGCGTTGCGGGTAAGGAGCTACCAGCCAGGGATGACCGAGCAGGGTAGCCGCTCGGCCACCTCTTGATGAGGGCTTCGATCCCTGGCGCTGCGGGTAAGGAGTTACCAGCCAGGGATAGCCGAGCAGGGTAGCTGCTCGACTGCCTCTTGGTGAGGGCTTTGATCGCTGACACTGCGGGTAAGGAGCTACCATCCCGGGATGACCGAGCAGGGTAGCTGCTCGGCCGCCTCGTGATGAGGGCTTCGATCCATGGCGCTGCGGGTAAGGGGTTACCAGCCAGGGATAGCCGAGCAGGGTAGCCGCTCGACTGCCTCTTGGTGAAGGCTTTGATCCCTGGCGCTGCGGGTATGAAGCTACCAGCCAGGAATGACCGAGCAGGGTAGCTGCTCGGCTGCCTCTCGATGAGGGCTTTGATCCCTGGCGTTGTGGGTAAGGAGTTACCAGCCAGGGATAGCCGAGCAGGGTAGTCGCTCGACTGGCTCTTGGTGAGGGCTTTGATCCCTGGCGTTGCGGGTAAGGAGCTACCAGCCAGGGATAACCGAGCAGAGTAGCTGCTCGGCCGCCTCCTCACGAGGTTTTGTCCGACCTTCCCGGTGTAACTATGGGGAATAGGGACAGTCATGAGCAACACGTGTATCGAACGCATGGAGGAGGTGAAGCGTCGGAGCCACGTCGTTTCGATTTCGCCAAGAAAGGCTCGAGGTTTGCCGCGTGGCGGCACAGTTGTGGGTGAAACTGGCGACTGTTGGATTCTCGAGGGCGCAACAGGCTATAAAGCGGAGGGAGCGTTGATGGCGTTCGGAGGAGGAGATTCGTCTGCGCCTCCGTTGTGGAGGAGGCGGCGGCTAGTGGTTGGATCGTCGTGGTGACCGCTCGCCATTGGGTCGAGACCAGAAGATGAACTTTTGTTTTTGTGGAATCAAGGATTTTCCACAGACGGCGCCAGCTGACGCGGGGCGGATACGCACCAAGATTTTACCTTCCGTTGGTTTGCTGATTGCGGCGATGGACGGCTGAGATTTGATCTGGAGGCTGGCTCCTGAAGCGTGTTGATCTCAATGGGTTTGAGGTTGTTTGCGCCGAGCTACCTGCAAGGAAATCCTGGGGTGGTTGTACCACCGAGGACCCTCCGACGGTCAAGTTAGAGAGAAAATTCGAGCAGAGTAACGGCTTAGTGGAGTAAAATGGCTTACTTGAACAGTCTGAAGGAGGGGTTTATATAGCGGTGGCAGCAGGCAGGCAGGCGTGAGAATCACGCCGGCCGTTACGCTCCCGACGTCACGCCCACGTGATGAACGAGATCTCCCATTAATGGCGAGACAGGCTCGTTAATGGGGATCGTGATTGCATGGAACGTGGGATGTGGCCGGCGGATATCTCGCGCATGGCGAGATTCGCGGGATGGCGGTTGCGCCTGTGACTGGTGTCGTTGGTCGGTCGAAGAGACCGAGGAAGATGACCTCGGCGGGAGAGCTCGCGGACGAGCGAGAGAGCCGAGATATCTTAGTTCTGTGGTAGCCCGGAGACGAGAGGGCCAAGGAGGCCAGTTCTGTGGCAGCCCGGAGGTGAGCTGTGGGTGGTTTGGAAAGCCACCGAAGGTCGGGAGACTCCTTAGGCCGGAGGATGGCTCGGAGGCGAGCCGGAAGGGTGAGGAAGCTCAGCATGAAGGGAGGCTCGGAGTAGAGCAAAGGGACAGTTGGTATGGCTGCTGAAGTGCTCGGGGGCGAGGAGTGGGGTGCAACCTCGGAGACGGGGTTCGAGGGAAGCCCCCATTGTAGCGCACTGGTTCCCCCTCCGTGGCCTAACTGGCATACGTAAGTGTAACGCCATCCGCCACGTGTCATGATCTAAGAAATTACCGTTATTGAGCATCATCATATATACAATAGTGAATTGATCTGTGTGTTAGCTGGGAAGATCAGGGTGATTGAAATTTCAAATTTTTTTAAACGAAAAAGTAGTTAAAATGCTTGTGTGGGATAATGAAATAAGAAATACATTGAAAGATTTTTCTTTTCTTTTCTTTTTTAAAAAAAAAACTCTTTTGCAAGAAACGAAAGCTATCAATTATGGTTAGCATATGATATATCCTTGGAGATAATTTTTAACTTTGTTTAAGAATTGCTCCATTTTCTTAATTTCATATTTAATGCTATACACTAGTATGCCTCTTTATTGTTGTTGTTGGCTTCATCTTCATAATTGATGTACATCCCAAACTCCTCAGTAAGGGAAGGATAAATTATTCGGTGTGCCGGGTGTAATACATCCGAGCAGGGATGAGAAAGAGGGGAGAGTTTCTGGCCCTTTTGGACAGCTTGTGGGGTCAACACTTCTATTTCTTCTCTCTCTTATCCGGATGTATACGGACAGCCCATGTAATAATTTTTTGTAGAGGAAGCCTGCAGCGTTTCGGTACAACAATTGGAGTGTTGCTACATTTTGGCCTGTGAACCAATAGTCTCATTGCCTCCTACTTGTACACGTGGCACATGAACATAATCACATCATATTTCTGTAGATGTTGAGGGTTAATAGCACAAAACGCCCCCCTAGTTTACCCTGTGTGGTAGTTATATACATCCTCTATGAAAGGGATGTCCCTTCAATGGGATGGTACCCTCCTTATGAAAGAACAACTTTTCAGTTGAAAGCCGGATGCAAATTCTATTAGGCCAAGACGATTGTACGCCATCATGTCGGTTTGATCCATCTCTTATTTTTCGAGTTCAAATTGCCTACAAACTTATACGAGCACTATATAGATAGAAGAGAGCAATAGGATAAGCAAAGGGCATAAGCCATTATTGCATTAAAAGGATCAAGAATTATGCCTCAGAAAAGCATAAAAAGGACAAAAGAAAAATATTTTTCCTATCAACCTCGAGGCTAACGGAAATGTAGAGAAATTCCGTCCTGCGAAGGATAGGACCCATCCCAATAGAAGAACAGTCGCTTTATTGAAACCCTGATAAGCACAAATTCTATCGGCCTCTTAAACTATTTCCTAGAAAAACGGTCAAGAAGATAAAACTAAATCATAAATGAACCATTCCGATTGCTAACTAAAAAAACAGAAGGGAAAAAAATGGAAAAAGGACTTCAAACATAACAAATATTCTTGTGTCTATCACATACAATTTTAGTACAACATGCATGTCACAATACTATGCTTTGTGCCATTAGCTAAGCATGCTCTCTCTTTTGAGTTGATTCTTCAAGAGAGAACCTGCAGGCTCTTGCTGATTCTTTGATTGTAAGAAAAACCCATTCCGAACCAATTGCGTCGATGGCTTTCGATCTCACCAATTTATCTACTACTCTTATTTTAGGATTTGATAAACTTAACTGCAACAAGGAAAGAAAATTTATAGAATGAGAGATGATTTATGGCATTTAAGTGGATTAACCGGTTACAAATGTGTTGAGATTTGTCATGCATTCAAATCTTCTAGTAGGAGAGGAAGTTAAGATTTTAGATTTAGATTAAATCTAAATTTAAATTGTTAGTTGAATAAGATAAATTGGGAATCGTATTTAAATTTAGTAATGATTTGATAAAATCTTATTTAATTTAAATGGAGTCCTAATTGGATTAAAATTAGGGAAAATTTTAACAAGTTTTAAAACTTATTCATCTATTTAAGAGATGTAATAGAGAAGGTTTGTATGAGGGCCTCAAAAGTTGTAAATCTCTTCCTTTCTCAAAATAATAAAATTCTTTCTCTTCATGTGGATTAGACGATTTCGCTAAATCACGTAAATCATTGTGTTTGATTTAGTTTTATTGTGTGATTATCTTTATCATCCAAGAGAAATTCCGATTGTTGCCACGCTTCCGCAAATATGCGCATATTGAAGGAGAATTTCAAACAATTGGTATCAGGGCTTTTTGACAGATTGCTCGAGCGAAGGATATCGAAGAAGATGACAAAGGATCTCCCAACCAAGTTCATGGCGGATTAGTTTGATGGTAAGGGGAATTTTCCTTTGTGGCAGAGGAAGGTTCGGAATCTATTGACAAAAGAGGGAACTCTTTTGGTATTGCGAGAAAAGGCGAAGAAACCGGCGGACATGTCAGATTCAGATTGAGGAGATATTGATTCGAACGCACAGGTATCTATCGAGTTTTTTCTTGCGGATGAAGTTGTGCATAATATTATGCAAAAGACAATGACAGCCGAAGTTTGGTTGAAATTGGAGTAAATTTATAGGTCGAAGAACTATATGAACAAGTTTATTGTAGGCTCTACAAGTTTCGGATGAAGGAAGGTGCTTCCTTTTCCTTTCATATCAATATTTTTAATGAATTGATTAACGAATTGCTTGTACATGACATCAAAATAGAAGGGTGGGATAAGGTGTTACTTCTTTTTATGTCTTTTCTGGATTCTTAGGATAACTTGGTGAATACAATCATGTACAGAAAAGAAGAACTTGAGTTCGACAAAATTGTCTCATCACTTTTAAGTCGTGAGACAAGACACAAGGATAAAATTAACTCAGATTCAAGTTCATTTGGATTGATCGCTAAGGAAAGTGGAAGATAAAAAAGGAGAGGATCGGGTGAAAGAAATCGGTCCAGGTCCAAATCTAAAGGTATGGAAGATGGATGTTATTTTTGCAAGAAACTGGGTCACTTGAAAAGAAATTGTATATCATACAACAAGTATATTAAGAAGGAAGAAAGAAAAATCTCTACAAAAGACAATGATTCGGCTAGTATTGTCACGGAATCGGAGAATGATCATAGATGCAAGATTTTATCTTGCATTGTTCAGAAACCATGTGACTTGTTGACAGTACACAGCGGCGAGGCGGATTCTTCCGATATTTGGATCTCGGATTCAGGTTGTTCATATCTTATGTGTCCCAGTAAGGTTAATGTTCAGCAACTACAAAAATTATAGCGGTGGTAAAGTTCTGAAGGAGAATAATTCAGAATGCAAGGCCGTAGGGATCAGTAATATCAAAGTAAAGATGTACAATAGGATGATGCGAACTCTAACAAACGTCAAATATGTTCCGGATTTAAGAAAGAACTTGATCTCTCTCGAAGCTTTAGAAGCAGCGGGATGCAAATTAATGGTGCAAGATGAAATTTTGAAGGTCTCCAAAGAGGCCTTGATATTATTCAAAGGTGAGCGTCGTGCAAAATTTGTAGAGGATGATAGGTAGCAAGCGACTGGTAGTGCAACCATTGGAGAGGTGAAAGTTAAAGTTCAAGAAAGGCAGAATAAGGAGGATACTTCAAGACTTTGGCATATGTGTCTAGGCCATATGAGTGAAAAAGGATTAAAGGTGTTGCATGCTCAAGAGTTTTTGAATGGTGTAAAGGAGTGTCGTTTAGATTTCTATAAATTTTACACCATAGGAAAACAACATAAAGTGAGTTTCAAGCAGGGAATACACAAGACTCATGGCGTTCTACATTACATCCATTCGGATGTATGGGTGCCATCTTTGACTCGATCAAAGAGAGATGCGATGTATTTTGTGACATTCATTGATATTTTCTCCCGCAAAATATGGGTCTACTTCATGAAACACAAGTCAGAGGTGTTTGAGCATTTCAAGAAGTGGAAAGCAGCGGTGGAAAAAGAGAAAGGTCGGCAGATAAAGTTCTTGAGGTCAAATAATGGTGGAGAGTTTACCTCCATAGAGTTTCTATAGTTCTTCAAGGATCATGGCATACAAAGACAGTTTACGATGACGGGAAGGCCCAAACAGAATGGTTTGGCAGAGCGCATGAACATGGCAATATTTGAGAGGGCCCGTAGTATGAGGTTACAATGTGGATTGAAAGAGGAGTTTTAGGCAGAGGCATTTATCATGCGTGCTATTTGGTGAATCGATTGCCGTCTACAGCTATAGATCTTCATATTTCAGAAGAGTGAAGGACAGGAGATCCTGTATGTTATGATTTGTTGAGAGTGTTTGGATGCCTTGCGTATTCACACATGGACGCGAATCAAAGAAATAAATCGAAGTCGAAATTGAAGTCATGCATTTTTATTGGGTACTAAAAGGGACTTAAAGGCTACAAATTACAGGACCCAGAGAATAGAAGATCATTCGTTTCTAGAGACGTCATTTTTTATGAATGATCTATGTTGAAAGATATAGATAAGTCCGAGAATGCAGAAAAGAACGGCGTGCAGATAGACATCAAGGAGACTTCAATTGAGATGGGGTTGTAGAATTCTCAGAGACAAGATGAGAACGCTAATGCATCTACAGTGCCTATAGGTGTTGAGGCGAATTATGAGCCCGAGGCAGAAGATTATCACCAAATCCATGAGACCCAAGAGCGATACTATAGCGCTTCGCAGATCACATAGGCCACATCGTGCACTGGTAAGATATGGATGGGACGAGAATGAAGTTTCTTTCGCATTAATCACAGAGAGTGGTGATCCAGATGAGTACGAAAAAGCCATGCATCAGGATCATAGTAGCAGTTGGTTAGTAGCTATGACTGAGGAGATGGAATCTCTCAGGAAAAACTAGACATTGAGATTGGTAGAGCTACCACAAAAAAATAAATCTATAGGCTGCAAATGGGTATTTCGAAAGAAAGAAGGATGGCAGTATAAGGCCAGGTTAATGGCCAAAAGATAGACCCAAACGAAGGGGTTGACTATAATGAGATATTTTCTCCTGCGGTCAGGAATATTTCAATCAAAGTATTACCGGCGATGGTAGCGAAACACAATCTTGAGTTGGAGCAGATGGATGTGAAAACAACGTTTCTGCATGGAGAGTAAGAGAAAACCTTATGCAACAACTGGAAGGACTCATTGAGTCGGAAAGGGAGTCATATGTATGTGATCTTAGAAAGTCATTGTATGAGTTAAATCAATCTCCAAGGAAATGGTATAAAAGGTTTGATACATTCATAATTGGAGCCGGTTACACGAGATGTGAAGCTGATCGATGTGTATACTTCAAGCGCTATGAGGATTCGTCAATGAATCTTTTTCTATACGTCGATGATATATTGATAGCGGCGAGAAGTATGTACCAAATTGTAGAGTTGAAAGTTCAACTCAGTTCATAATTCGATATGAAAGATCTCGGTACAGCAAAGAAGATCATCGAGATGGAGATAGAACAGGACAGAAAGCAGGCACTTTATGGCTATCTCAAAGGAAGTACATCGAGAAGATTCTGAAGCGATTCAGAATGAATGAAGTGGGTTCGGTGAGCACTCCCTATCGCCGGCCACTTCAAACTCACTTCCAAGCAGTTTCTGTTAAATAAGGAAGAGAAGAAACAAATGTCCCGGGTATCATATACAAGCGTGGTGGGATCTTTCATGTATGCTATGGTATATACTAGACCAGATATAGCATTCCCCATGGGCTTGGTAAGTCGTTACATGTCGAATCCAGGAAGAATGCAATGAGAAGCGGTAAAGTGGATTTTACGATATCTCAAAGGCACTCCAGATTAAGGTCTACTATTCCAAAAGAGAGGGGAAAGTGGATCGAAGGTTTTAGTTGGGTATGTGGATGCAGACTATATGGGTGATCGCGATGGTCGAAGGTCGACTATTAGATATATATTCACTATGATGGATGGATCCATTAGTTGGAAATCAACGTTAAAGGATATAGTAGTATTGTCAACAACAGAGGGCAGCGGCTGAAGCATCTAAAGAAGCTCAATAGTTAGGAGGATTAGTCAGTAAGTATGGATTTGATTATTTGTGTACTCCAATCTTTTGTGATAACCAAAGTGTCATTCATTTGGCGGAAAGTTAGGCTTTTCATAGTCGAACCAAGTATATAGAAGTTCGTTACCATAAGATTTGGGAGTGGAGGACACGCTAGCAGGTTGAGTTCCCATAGCGAAGTTCAAGGAAGCCTTGGGCTTCGTACATATTCTTCATCATTAAGGTGAAGGAAGGCCCCGAGGGAGAAGGCTGCGGATGCAAGAGAAAATAGATTTTGGATAGAAAATGCTGAGAACGGGTGAAAGCTTATGCAAACAATTTCAAGTCTCGGCGTGTTGAATACATGCTAAGGTGGAAATTGTTGAGATTTGTCATGCATTCAAAACTTCTAGGAGAGGAAGTTAAGATTTTAGATTTAGATTTAGATTAGATTTAAATTTAAATTGTTAGTTGAAGAAGATAAATTAGAAATCATATTTAAATTTAACAAGTTTTTGATAAAATCTAATTTAATTTAAATGGATTCCTAATTGGATTAAGATTAGGAAAAATCTTAACAAGTTTAAACTTATCCATCTATTTAAGGGATGTAATAGAGAGGGTTTGTATGAGAGCCTCAAAATTTGTAAATCTTTTTCTTCTTCAAAGTAATAAAATTCTTTCTCTTTTCGTGGATTAGGCGATTTCGCCAAACCATATAAATTATCGTGTTTGATTTAGTTTTGTTGTGTGATTATCTTTATGATCAAAGAGAAATTTTGATTGTTGCTACGCTTCCGTAAAGCTGCGCGTATTGAAGGAGAATTTCTAACAAAATGAATAAAATCTTTACTCTGATTCCTCTGCTTCGAAGAGTTTTTCCGAGTTCCTCTAGCATTCCGATTCCACTATTATCGATGGCAGTCACTCCTGTTACATAAACTTGTAAATATTCATGAAATGATGAAAATAATTAACTTCCATTGCTCTTCACTATACTACCTTAATGTTTTTAGTTATAACACTCCAGTTTTCTTCTCTGAAGTAATTTTTGCCGAATTTGAATAAATCTTTAATAATAAAATTGTTACATACAACCATATGCATGGTTCTAGAGAGATATGTGATCCTAACATTAGCTGTGCACTAAATATGACTCTGAAAATGTGCATCATCCTCAATATGATATCATTATTATAATTGCCTTTCATTATTGAAGGCACATTCAGAAGGATCCAATGAATGAAGTCCTTACCTTAAATCATGTATCTTAATTGATTATAATTTATAACTTGAAGGCTAAATTTCTATATTATAAAAAGACTATGATACCCCTCTCATATAATAAACAAGACTATAATTTCAAAAAAGGTAATTAATATGGGAGGGTTATTACGGTCTTTTTATAATTTCCCGTTAACACTGCTAGAGGGTATTTACTCTGAAAGTTCATGGTACCATTTAGGGGAAATGCCTAAAGTTGATGGCAGCAGATAAAAATTCAACCTAACTTGAAATTTAAAAAAAAATACTAAACTTTACCACTCAAATCAAGAACAATGTATTGCACTTCTTCACCATTCTTCTTCACAATGCTATTTTCTTCTTCTAGCCATCTTGAGATCCTAGTACAAAATCAACATATTGAAATTTAATTCGTATAACAAGCAGTAACAAAATCTAAAGAAGCGAGCGCGTGTGTAGAGGAGCGTGATCCATTGCAAACCGGTCCGCCTTTTTTAAAAATGGGAACTCCCAATCTATGACATATTTTAACGATCCGATCGGTTCAAGTTGATCATCATACCCTCAAATATATGAGTATGAAAAATCAAAGGACTTGAAGACCTCTAGCCTATGCATCTTATAAGGTTTGTGTTGCATTATCGAAAGACGTTCATTTTTACATCCCACCGATGCATAGGCCGGAGGATTTCAAATCCTTTTGATTTTTCATACACATACATTTAAGCAAGGGTGATCAATTTGAATAGATCGGATAGTTAAAATATGCCGTAGATCGGATGTTCTGTTTTTAAAAAACGCGGACGTGTCTGCAATGGAGCACTCACCTATATATAAACATGTATATACCTTTGTCTTAAATATCCAGCATTGGCAAAATAAATTGGGGAGCCAAGTTCAAGGATTAAAATCCCAGGGATGCTGTGTGCATCCGGATATTGCTCTATGTCGCGATATATTTCGGTTCCGTCGCTGATCCCGAGCTTTCCAAGCTTGCACATACGAGGTCTAGCAACATATAATAGCGCTCTAACTATCGAGACGCAAACCTGCAAAAAATAAAGGATAAAAATAAATAGAGAACACTTTGTTGTTGCTTTTAAATGCATTCATAACCTTAATAGAAAGATAAATCCTTACCGACGACAGGATCCCAATTTCCATACTATAAAAGGAGACGCCGATGAAGGCGATCATACAAATGACGAAATCAAACTTGTCGACTTTCAACAGGTGATATATCTCTTCGTAATCGATAAGACCGACCATGGCGACTATAATAATCACAGCTAGAACGACAAGAGGAGTGTATTTGAAGAGAGGAGCCAAGAAAAGCAGAACGAGCATCACGAAGAACGATTGCACTAAGTTCGCCATCTGTGTCTTGGCTCCGGCATGAGAATTCACCGCCGACTTTGAAAAGGGCCCTACATTTCGCACAAACTATTTATTCAATATCAGAATTTCCATGGAAAAACTTAATTTTCATGGTAATTATGATAATTGTAATATAATCTTATACCATTTTGCATTTAACAACCAATAATTTTACGAGGATATCTATTTTTTCAAATCAAATGTGATTATAATCAAAAGTTTCTATAACTCCTGAGTTAAAAGGTGTACCCGGATATCAACCGATATATCGGTTGTATATGATATAGGTAATACCTATCCAATATGATTCCGATATCTGTCAATTTCCGATATTTCATACTTTGTTCGTTTGTAACATAAACTAATTTTAATATATTTTGGTAAAATGTTGGTGGAAATTCTTTTAGAATCAAACAAAACAAATCCTCAAGAAAATGGTTTAATTTCAGAAAACTACCAAATTAGTTTGAGTAAACATTTCCTTATGTCATAATTCCAAAAGAGCACTAGATACTTTGGTTTCATAACGAGAAACTACAAAATTCTTGTTAAAGGCAAAAGAAACTACCATAAAATTTTCAAAAAACTATGAAAAACTACCACCGTCAGCAATAATTGTAAGAACTGCCATAAAACTTTCAAAGTATTGGAATTTTTCGTAATTGAGACAGAAAATTTGGTAGTTTTATTGAAATAAGCCTTATATTTTAAATTAAAATTAATTAAGAAAATACCAGTAGTGAGATAGCAAGAAGTGAAGGAGCCAGCAATGTTCATGAGACCAAAAGCTATCATCTCCTTATTTCCATCTATCTCATTTGCTGATTGAACCAAGCTCCTACCAACTGCAATCCCTTCCTACAAATATTTAACAACAATTCGATAAATATTCGTCGATAATTCAACAAAATAATCATGCATGAATAGATTAATACCGCTAACGCGATGAATCCTGCAACAAGTCCAGCCTGAAAGGCGGCACCGAAATGTTTCGACCTGAACTGCAATTGCCCTATCGAGATCGGATTCAGCCCTCTCTTCAACTCACCCACCTGTAACAAAATCAAGAAATTAATTTACTGGATTGAACTATATTTATAACGAGAAAACGAATTAAAATTTAAAGCTCTTAACGATGGGAATTCCATGAGCCTGGCCATCGACCAAGAAAGCAAATAGTCCACCAACTATGACCAATACCAACGGAGCGATCGCCGAGACCCAGAAAAGCTTTGGCTTGGATGTTCTCTGCATAAAATCTCGAAAGAGCCTATGACAAATTTCGATATAATGTAATTAACTGAAACGATTTGATAATTTTTACTTGTAAACTTACCAAATGCTTGGTATAAAGCAAGATAGCCAAGAACAATATCCCCATGACCGCACTTTGCCATTTCCACTGAAATATATAACAAACAGAGTATGAATATAAATTAGATATAATGTGTTTGATAAAAAAGAAATTTTCATTGAACTTACTTCGCTTCTCAAGGTGAAGACTGCATGCAAAACCGAAATCACATCGGTGCTCTGCGTAAAATGCGACATCCCAAGCATACCCTTCAACTGCTGTAACATTATGAGAATGGCCGTCCCGCCCATGAAACCCGTGATCGTCGACCGCGACAAGAAGTCGACCAACATCCCGAGCCTGAACATAAACCAAAAGCTCTAATATAATCACAAAATAAAATAAAAATCATAGGTTACAACTTACAAGTTCGTTAGTCGATTAGCAGAGGGGGGACATCTGTGCTATTAAATTACACAAGGTAAACTACAGGGGTGTTTTGTGCAAATATAACCCAGTATCATATATAGAATCACCTGAAAATTCCCATGGTTGCTTGAAGAGCTCCTGTTACAAATGCCGCGGTGAAAAACAAGTGAACGTACAGCTCCGTTTCGTCTGTAGGCGAAACTTTGCTTCTGATAACGGAAGCCATTAGCAGCGACATGGCAGCCACGGTCCCCACAGCCAAATTCTTCGAGCTTCCGAGGATCGTGTAAATAATGGGTGGCACAAAACTTGAATCTGTAACATATAACAATAACAATAATCTCTCTCTCAAAGTAATTATGTAGTGCAAAAATATTTTTCCCTTATTTAATTTTCCCCCTATATAATAAGACTTAGAGTAGGCTTATTTAAAATTATTTTGTTGTCAGATTAACATCAGGTTTACAATCGACATAAAGCATTGTTGATAAATTTTTTCTTCACGCGTAAATGATCATGGGCTCCGATTTCTTATTTATCTATCATATGGCCGAAATATGTGTATAGACATAATATCCGTCGTTCAGCAGATAAAATAAATTGCATAGTCCGGTTCGGTGATAACTATTAGGTCAGATAAAGTCGAGAACAAACAGACGCCTATTTGCTCAAAATTCGGCGTCTAGTTTCTCTTGAGATTATGTGTGGATCAGACATATACATGCACGCGGAACAAAACGATACCGAAACTTAAAAGATCAATGGTACGTAGGTGGAAGATTCAATTTTCTTTTTATTTTTTCTCTCAATATCCAAATTCAACCCCCCCCCCCCCCTCCCCCCTTAATCAGGCACCATAGATGCACTATGATACATAAATCCATAATGCATTAACACCGTTGTCTTGTAGATAAAGCATATTACATAGTCCGTTTTTAATATCATTATTTTGGTTCAGAGACGGATTAGAGAATAGACAGACGCGTGGTTCAGAGAAAAAATTGATATGTTGAAACTTACAAAGACCGATGATAGGCGGCAGATCTGCGAGCTTCGCGTAACTGATCCCCTGCGGGATCGCCAGACACGCGATCGTAACACCGGCGAGCAAATCATACCGGAACTTGGCGAGCGTGTACTTCGGTCCCCACTCCAATATCGGAATGTAATATTCCAATACCGACAACGCCCGCCGGCCCTTCGACTTGTCCTTCAACCCCCTAAACGGGTCGTCCGGGAAGAACGTCTCCTTAAGATCGGCCTTCAATGAGGCAGCGAACGGCCGCTTGGTGGTTAAGTCTACCCTAATCTTGAGGGCTCCATCTTCATGGTGATCATTTTCTTGAGTAGTAGTAATCTCCATTGATGAGAGAGAGAGAGAGAGAGAGAGAGAGAGAGAGGTTGCATGCAACTTATAGTGACGTTCTTGTTATGGAGAGAATGTAGGCAGGGTTAATTTGTGGATTTGGATGAGATTTAGATGATGATTAGTTACTTGTTATCAAAATGTGAGTGATATTAGGTGTTCTATTTTTTTTTCTTAAGATCCGAAAAATTAGCGAGCCTGATTTTTATCCTCTCACTCACCGTTGAAAATAATAGTGTGTAACAACATGCATATTGGGCACCTACACATTATCTCCTCGACATTGTGTTTCGTTTTTTTATGAAACTTTTCCGTGTGGAATTCTGACTCTTCAACTTAGTCTTCCGTCCTGCAGCTTGATTGTTTAGAAACGTTGAGTGAAATTGATTGACACATACCAACCCCTTCTTGGCTTGTAGTCTTGATTGAAATTCTTTTAAGAATTTGCACCATGCACTCTAAATTTCATATTTTGACTTTTGATGACATAACTGGATGAAATAATAATTTGGATAGACTCTGAATAATCCACCTGATCAATGAAATTCATTAATTGTAAGGGTAACACTTGTGCCTGCTTCAATTTCAGAAATAAATGCTTGCCCAAAAAACTGTTCAAAGAGATGCATGAAGCATATATATATATATATATATATATATATATATGTGTGTGTGTGTGTGTGTGTGTGTCTCCTTATTTTGGAAGAAACATTTAGATTTGAGTATATTTACTTATAATATGCATGCATATGCATACATTGTATCTGCCTCCTTTACTCAAGAGACAAATAGGTTTGCCATATATGATTTTACTGTATTAATACTTCTCAAAAAAAGAATTCGAGTCACATGTATCTTGAATATATAAACAAATAAATGAAAATATTATCTTGGATTTTAGCATAAATGAGAATACGATAGTTTGATTCAAAGGCATTAACAACAAAGATAACATATGAGTTACCAATAACTCATAGCGTGCGTGAGCACACAAAAGAAAGGAAGAAAAGTTTAATAAGAGTCATCTCGTTATCCATAACAAAGAGAAGAAAATGACTTTTGATCAAATATATACTGATCGATCGATTGTATATTCCTGTCAAAATAGTGAGGAAAGAAATTAAACTGGTAGTGTTAGATGTTGACTGAAAACAACTTGTGAAAATTAAAGTGGGGAAAGAAGTTGATTGGAAACAAAGAGTAACAAGGAGCAGTTATCTCCAGGTTGAGCCTTGATAAGTGATATCCTACTCCTTTTTGGTATGCCTATAAACATAATCATGGTTTGAAATCTTGTCCGGTCCCGATTAAAGATGGCTAATTATGATCCGGAAAATAACCATCGGGGGTTCCAATACCGGGTACTGTTGGTTTTAACCATTTTTGTATTGATCTTCTGTTTTCTTATGTCAGATTTCACGAAGACCACATGCTGGTTTAAATTTCTCGGCTTGCTCAAAATCATCCTCACAATTAACCCTGTCAACAAAACCCTCTTAACTTTCAGCCCGTTAAACAACAACCCACCGCGTTAATTAATGAAGTAAATGATCATATGACTTTCTCTAATAATAATTTAATCTACCTATTTCCCTTAATTTTACTGTGGCGATAAACCCTAAAAGTTTCAACATCGTCTCCGGATGTACTTTGCTAAACTCCACTAACATTGCGTGGAATACTCGACTCATGAATTGATGAGGGATTCGATCCCGTTGGAGACTGTTTGGAGAAAATCGATCCACGGAACAATTCTCGCGACAAACCAAATCACATAATAACAACAGTCACGCAATTGATCATTGAAAGTGATGATGCTCAATATTGGCGATTCCCAAGATCCTGACACGTGGCCGGTGACGTGTCCTAGAACTCAGAAGAAGGGGTCCACATGGGCCGACCAAGCCACCCTATACCCGACCAGCAAACACAAGCTGGCCCTCCTCGGGGCCCCCTGCAGATTGGCCTCCTCGGTCCCGTGGCTCTCGCCGAGCTGCCACAAGGCCAGGACTCCTCGGCCTCCTCGCTCGTCCCGAGCTCCAGTCCGAGGCCGTCTTCCTCGACCTCTCCGACCAAGGTTGTCGCTCACAGGCGTAACCGCCGCTCCGCGAATCTCGCCATGCGCTGATTCTACGCCAGCAACATCCCACGTTCCACGCCATCAATCCTCATTAACGGGCGATCCGCTTTCTACGCGGGCGTGACGTCGGGGGGCGTAACCGCCGGCGAGATTCTCGCGCCTGCTGCTGCATGCTCCGCCGCTATATAAACCCCCATCACAGAGGGGTCAAGTAAGCCATCTTTTACTCTTTTAAGTCGTTACTCTGCTCGGATCTCATCACTACTTGATCGTCGGAGGGTCCTTGGTGGTACCAAACCATCCCGGAACTTCTTTGCAGATACTCGGCACCGAACGCCTCATACCATCTCTTCCACCAAAACCCATTGAGACCCACACGCAACGAAAGATAACCACATAAGTCCACCAGGAGATCGGCGGAAGACAACATCTGACGGAGACACGAAAAGGACCTCCATCAGTTGGCGCCGTCTGTGGGAACAAAACTCCACGAAAACAAAAGTTGGCCTTCCGATCTCCGCCCAAATGGCAAGCAACCACCCTGAAAATCCCGGGTACCAGCCGCCGCCTTCCATTCACCGAAGGCGGGGATGAGCCACCTTCTATGACCGTCATCAACGCCCTCGCAGGCCGGATGGACCAGCTGGAATCCCTCGTGGAGGCCCTCGTCCGCGTCCAAACGGCTGGGCCTGAGCCCCAGGTCGCCGCTCCACCGCCTCCAGAAGGCTCTGCCCCTGTCTGGACGGCTGACCACCAGCAGGTTGCGTCCCCTGGCCACCGATCTCTCGAGCCGATACTCCCGGAGGCCCGCTGGGCGCCCCAGGGTTCCACGCCAAGGTCCGCCGCCAGAACGCCTCGGTTCGAGCCTCCTCGCGACCCTTATCCCCTCGAGGAGATGTCAGTCATCCCGCTTATCGACAGGCATGGTCAACCCCGCCGCCATCGGCGGGGCCGCACAGAAGGGGTCCGCCCCAGCGACTCGAGAGCTACCTCGCCCCGAGACTGAGGCGCCTCATAGAGAAGAACCGGGGCCGCTCCCAGATGCAGGTCACCCGCAGCGGAGGCCAAGGATCCCATGGCGCCGATTCCTCGGGATACCGCGGTCGGCTGGATGCCCTCGAGAAGAAAATTGAGGGCATGCGCCGGGAGGCTCACCTCTTGAGTGACGGAGCTAAATACGCCTCCGACTCGCTCACGAAGCCATTCACCGAGGAATTGCTCGCCGTCCACGTGTAACACCCGAGCCCAATGCTACTAATTTCAGTTATTGTTTGAGCGTAATGTGGTACTCTTTTCACTTATCTTGCTTGATTGTCTTTTACTGTAAATTTTACCCGGCAAATTCATTTATGCATATAACAATTTATGGCATCTAAAATAAAATTAAAAATATTCATCTTGGCCTGCTTGACACCTCTAACCCCGTTGTTGTGTCCGTGCGTCGTGTTCTCGTCCCGTTCAGTGAAACGAGCGAGTTTGGATGGCTACGCGCACGTACGTGTGTCCGTTTTGGGGGTATGCTTTTTTTTTTATCATAAAACACTTCATTTTAAATTTTGAATCCCGCTTAAAATCCTATTATTTCAATTTCAAATTTTTGGACCCGACCCGGACGCGATTTAGAAATGTTTTACTTTGCGCCAAAATCCCAAATTTTAATAAATTTAAACCATCGCATATCTTATATTTTTCAACCATATAATATTTCATAATCTTTAAATAAATATTTTCTTAACAAATGATTCCTTCCTCAGCCAATCAAACAACCTAATCTCTTCCCGTGGGCCCCACTCCCACTCTCTCTCTATCTCTCTCTCTCTCCCCCCGTATTCTCTCTCTCCCTCACCGTCTCTCTCTCTCTCTCTCCCCCGTATTCTCTCTCTCTCCCTCACCGTCTCTCTCTATCTCTCTCCTCTCTCCTATCCCCCCCTCTCTCTCCCCCACATTTATCTCTCTCTCTTCTATATATAATCTTTCACCCTCCTCCTTTTCTTTTAAAATAACGCGACCCATCACCCCCCAGCGAACCCTAGCTACCGCCGCCTCCATCCTCGCCGCTGCAGCACCAACGCCGACGCGAACAACACCAGCATCCTCGCCTCCTCGCCCTCGTCGCCTCCACGTCCATCTCTCCTCCCTCCTTCGTCGACTTCCCGAGCGCCCTGCACCCCCCGCACATTGTCGCAGCCGCCGTGAGTCGCCGCCGGCAGTCTCGCACCCGTGCCCCGGCCTCGCAAGTACCCCCTCAGTGAGCATTGTTTTCCTTCCTCTTTTCCTTTCTTCTCTTTTCCCTTCTCTGTTGAGGTTTTCTTGAACTGCAGCTGCCCGTCGCGGTCACTGTTGGCTGGTCGTCGGAGCTCCGTCGACGAGGTCGATCGTCACCACCCGTTCCACAGATCCTCGTGAGCACTCCCTTCTCCTCTTTCCTCCTTTCCTTCTTCTCTATTCTCTTTTCTTTCTTGTTGCATCTTTTGTATGTTTACTGTTCATTTCTTGGCCGGAATCCGACGATGCCGACGACATGTCCCGACGTTCCAGCGTGGTACCCCGACCCGTGTGGTTCCAGTGTTCGTCGATTGAGTTCATTCCGTGAACCGTGCGACCGTCGCGAGTTTCCCCGCCGACGTTTTACGTTCCGTTTTTCCCGGTTCGAGACCCGTCGAGGCAAGTACCCCTTGCTACATGCTATACAATATTTACATATATATTATGACACCCTAAAACTGTAAATTTAACTTGGTACGATCAGTTCTCATTTTTCATGTACAATATTGTTATATGTCATTTTATCTTTAAACTTGGAACTTACAGTTTGCAATTGAACCTAATAATCACATTTACCGTTTAATCACATTTTAATATTGACATAGCTTATGGCATTTATCTCTATAGTTTTGTTCCATTCGGACACCCGTATGCATTTTAACCTGTAATAGCCGTATTGAACCTTTATACAAATCATTGCACCTCTAAAGTTCTTAAACTTGTTAACATGGTTAAAAGGCCATAATTGTCATACTGCATTTGCATAACATTGAAATCATCTCTGTGATACAACTGATAACTGTACCGCAAACTGAGTGCATCTGCCTATTGCTTAATTCATTGCTTATATCATGTTGTTGATAACCATGCTTGATTATATAACTGATTGTGAATACACATATGATATCGCTTACTTCTTGACCTGACTTGCTACATACATAGTGCTTGACCCAACATGGTACCGTATACTGCTTGACTTGACCTGATATATCATGACCTAACCCGTTACCTAATCTTGTGTCTAATGCCAACGAACCTGACATGTAGTCCTCATGGACCGTTCCGGTTGTCTATCCAGACAAACTTTTTTACTTGATCCTGTGTTGGCATTAGTTTCTTGATTACGGGATACCTGACTTGACTTACACATATAACTTGAGGGTATGGGGAAATCAGTATTGTAACCGAACGTAACTCCAAGGGCCATCCCATTGTTTGCCGTTTTTCCGGGCGTTACGTAATACCTATTGTTTGCCGTTTTTCCGGGCGTTACGTAATACCTATTGTTTGCCGTTTTTCCGGACGTTACGGAATACCTATTGTTTGCCGTTTTTCCAGGCGTTACGGAATACCTATTGTTTGCCGTTTTTCCGGGCGTTATGGAATACCCATTGTTTGTCGTTTTTCCGGGCGTTACGGAATACCTATTGTTTGCCGTCTTTCCGGGCGTTACGGAATAACTACCGACGAGTTACGATGAGGATTACATTATTTGGTTTCAAAGACTTTAGAACCTGATGGAACAGTTTAGTTTACCCACTGCACACTATCCTGCACTGCTCTGTCTTATATTATTTTACCCTTGCTTTATTCATGTTTATATCGCATTGCCTGCTATCCTGTTTATATTTTATTACTTGATGACATGACACGCTGACGTCTGGGTTTTGCATGGCCCAGATTCTGTACCGCTGTTGCAGTTCGAGCAGAGTACTTCAGCCAACAGGCTGAGCTGTAAGTGTCAGCAGTAGTTAGTTTTTCTTTCCTGCATTTTATTCCTGATGTGAGCCCGCATTATGGGACATACATTTCAGTTATTTGTATTGGATCTTTCGCTTCCGCATTTATTTATTCTTGACTCATAATTTATGTTGGATTATGAACATGTTTAGATAGTTTTATTTTGTTCTTGATATCTCTACAGCCGTAATGCGACTGTAGATGGATGCTTCCTACCCACAGGTAGCATGGTTGGCTATGTCACGTGCCCATTTTAGCGTACTCTGGGAAGCGGGGGGTCTCCTCGCGCAATAAGCCCCCAAAGGTCTCTTTGTTCGACGGGAAAACCGACCCGAAAGATCATTTGGACGCTTTCACCGCGGGGATGAGCTTCCAGGATCACTCCGACACCGACTAGTGCAGGGCCTTTCCGGCCACCCTTATCCGCGCAGGCCGGGACTGGTTCCGGGGGCTCGAGCCCCGCTCGATTTCGACCTTCGACGAGCTAGCTACTCAGTTCCTCGGGCATTTCGTGGGGAACCGTCGACAGAAGCGTAAGGTCGACCACCTCTTCACAGTTAAGAGTGAGGACAAGGAAACGTTCAAGGCCTACATTACCCGTTTCTACAACGCCCTTCTCGAGGTGCCCGAGCACCGGGATGAAACCGTCATCACGGCACTTAGATCTGGTCTGAGGCACAAGGAATGGTTACGCTCCTTCGCGTTGGCTCAACTTAAGACCATGGCCGAGGTCAAGGCGTGGACCGAGCGTGAGGTTCAGCTGGAATCCGAGATGAATACTAACTGTTTATCCCAATCAGAGCAAAGCTCTGTTCAAATTCCGAGTCGGGAGATGAAGCAACGCTTCATCTTCCCCCAATCAGAGCAAAGCTCTGCTTTGAAAATTTAAAATTTAATAAATGAAGCAACGCTTCAGATTATTTGCGCTGCGCAACACGCCACGTATCAGGCGCAGATGCATCAGCGCAGCGTCCAAGGCAGCGCGCCCAATCAGAGCAAAGCTCTATGTTTTAAACAAAATTAAAGGAAGCAACGCTTCAGTTGCGCATGCACTGCGCTGCGTGACACGTGTCAGCGCAGATGCGCTCGCGCAGTTGCGCTGCGCTGTGCGACACGTGTCAGCGCAGTTGCGCTGCGCTTTGCGCTGCGCGACACGTGTCAGCGCAGTTGCGCTGCGCGACACGTGTCACGCGCTGGGGCATTTGCGCCAAACAGAATTAAGATTTTAAAGAAATCTTTCTGTTCTTGTTAAAACAAGAAGATTTTCTTCTGTAAAACAGAAGCCCTTGGATCAAAAGATCCAACGGAGGGGAAAATTCCCCAAATCACTCAGAGAAAGATCTCTTCAACAAAATTAACTAATTTATGGGCACTATAAAAAAGACCCCAGACCTCAATTCAAAGGCATGAACATTTTTCTTGAAAAAAGTCAAGAGCTCCAAACAGAGGGAGAATTCTGAGAAAATTTCAAAGAAAAAGGTAAAAACCTTCACGAGAGAAAAGAAATCTCTTTTAATAAATCATTGATCTAAAAACCAGATCAATGTTCTTCATATAATAAACAGTGCTTTGCACTTCTCATGAACCACTGGTTCTTTAAAAACAAGAGAACAACGAAATAAAAATAGTGCTTTGCACTTTTATGAACCTCTGGTTCTTGAAACAAAAAGAAAAACTGATTTTTTCTTTGATCTAAATTAGATCAAGAAATCAAATAGTGCTCTGCACTTCTGTTCTTGAATCTAAAAGATTCTTAGTGCTTTGCACTTCCAAACTGCGCTGTTGCGCTCTTGAGAGAGCGCCACGTGTCAGCTACAGAACAACTTGCGCTACGCGCTCTTGAAATAGAGCTTTGCTCTCTGGAATTGGCGCAACTCACCAGAGCGCGCCACGTGTCAGCAGCGCAATAGCGCAGCGCACTGCGCCGTTGCGCTTGCGCTCACCAGAGCATGACACGTATCCTCACCACAAGCGCTTGCACTCAGTAATTGGCGCAAAGCGCCTGACAAATGTAATGCATTTCTTTTCCTGAAGAGCCAGGCCCAATTAAAAGACCAAGCAGGCCTAATTAAATTGATGCTCTGCATCATTTATAAATGGGCAGAACCCAAACGAAATAATAAAAATGCTACGCATTTTAAGAGGGGCAGAGCCCAGACAAAGTAGATGCCTTGCATCATTCATAAATGAGCAGAGCCCAGAATAAATTGATGCTTTGCATCTTTTATGGGCAGAGCCCAAACAAAAAAATGGAAGCAATGCAATGCATTATTTAATAAAAGTGTTGAACATTTTCAACTGGACTTAGCCCAATTTTGGCCGTAAGTCCTCAAATTAAATTGACTGAGCACAGCTCTCTCTTAAATCAATTTATATCCGGTTCGAGGGTACATCTCCGAACTCCTCTGACACACGTCGTTGTAATCATTCAACGTCGTCAGAGAGGTGACGGGTCCCGACGACCACACCCTTCAATGTGGACTGCGGGGTCCTTAAACTCGTGGACCGAAACGTCCCTAAACTAATATTGGACCGAAACGTCCCTAAACTAATATTGGACCGAAACGTCCCTAAACTAATGTTGGACCATCACGTCCTTAAACTGGAATATGGACCACCACGTCCCTAAACTGGCGATGGACCACCACGTCTCTAAGCTGGAACATGGACCACAACGTCCCTAAAACTGGAACAATAGAGCCTCCAAATGCTCTTTTGCCGGATCTAAACGATCCCGTTTAAGTCGATCTTAGCCCCAAACACGGCTAACGTATCCTTAAACATTCAAATGGATTATAAAATTCCAAATCATCTCTGGTTCGAGGGTACATCTCCGAGCTCCTCTGACACATGTCGTTGTAATCATTCAACGATATCAGAGAGGTGACGAGTCCTGACGACCATGTATTAAACGGATCACTACGTTAAGTTGATCTTAGTCTAAAATAGGACTAACGTATCCTTAACGAACGTTTAAGTTGATCTTAGCCGCAACGCGACTAATGCATCCTTAAACTAAAAACACCAAACCCAAATCTAAGTAAATACGGATTTGGACTAATCCACGTTCTACGGGCGACGGCATTACTCAGTCTCCGTATACAATCCACGGGCAACCACAAACAAAATAAACACACACGACACGAAGTGAAATTCTGGAGAAGGAGAAAGTTGTTACCGCGATGCGGTAGCATAATTAACTGCAGGGGCTTGCGCCTGCAGGGAAGAGCGTCCCCACAATCAAAAACCCCTCAAGCGAGGGGGAATCTGACGAAGTCTGCTACATCGGCCGCATCCGTCTAAACCTCCGATATACGGTGCCATAAATCAACTTGGCATTTTCGGAGAGGTGGACGGATAAAACCAAATAGCATCTGCCCCGAATCTCAGCGTCAGGACATCGCGGTCCTGTGCGCCGTCCTTCGGAGGGGAACAGATTCTGGCACGTCCGGTGGGACCCTTTCCTCTTTCCACTCCACACTTCGTGTGTCGTCTTCGCGAACCAATCGCGGTTTGTTAATGGTTGCCTTCAGATTTCAAGTTACTAAGATTTGGTCTTTTGCCTGGCGCAGAACTCAAGATTCAATGGCCTTTAACTGCACCAACTGCTCAAAATGCCACTGCAACGAATGCTCCACCTCACCGGGAGGTGTAGCATATGGGCCCCAAGCGGCTTCATTTCTCGCTCTGCCGGTAGACCAGGTGACCCAAGCCACCACTGGCCTGTTTTTCGGGACCTTGATCCCACCTACAAGCTTCTCTGCGCCAATACCTGTACCGGAAGTGAACAAAAAGTCGGTCTTCGACCGGCTCACTGCTACGACGGCCCCTGTCAACGGGTCGTCCGCTACCAAACCGACAGCCTCTGTTTTCACCAGGCTAAATCAGAACTCTAAACTGGCTGTCCCAAGGAAAGCAATAACTGCTGCTCCAGAAGTCGTCAAGGCGGCTTCCCCTGTCAAAAAGTCAGTCTTTTCAAGACTGATGATTCCTGCCCCTGCTCAAGGATCCGTCTTCGACAGGTTGAATATCACCCCTCAAAAGACAACCTCAGTCTTTAAGAGGTTAACACTGGCGGCACCTCATTCAGATAGGGGGAAAAAAGAAGATGTTTCAATCTCCGAGCCAGTCCCAACGGCTCGTCATGCTCGACGTCGCCATTGGCAACGAGTAAGGAAGGCAGGGGGAAACTCCCCTTCAGGGCTAACTCCACCGGCTCCAGTGGTGGAAGTCAACACTGCTGTTCCAACTGGGAACAGCTTTGAACTGCAGAGGAGGGTACGTAAGAATTCTCCAACCGCTACACTGAAAAGATCTCCTCCGCCTGGGGAGAGAGTTCCAGAAACAAAGCAAGAACAGCCTCCTCAACGGCTGTCCTCAAGAATTTATAAAGTTTGGAGGAGGGTTCAAGACTCCGTGATCGACCCAGATCACTCCCGTCAACGAAAGAAGACGAAGGTGCAAAAAGGAAAAGACCGTCCTATTGAACAGCAAGGGACAACGATCGCTAGGGTACCCACTGCAAGGCCCCTTCAACTTCAACGGCCCACAAAAGAAGAAGGCCAGAGAAAACCCCAGCGCCGACGACAAATATCAGAGGTGGTGAACCCAAACGCCCTAAGTCAGGAGGCATTGTGGTTCATACCGTCTATGTGGCATCTGGTAAAGAAGACAGCCGCATATCTACGGGTCATCGACCGCTTACCCGATCAGTGACCAAGGCGCAGGAGCAACAGCAAAAGCTCCAAGAAATGACGAACGCTATGGCCGCACTTACAGGGCCAAAAGAAAACCCTGAAACGTTCTCGGACGAACGTCAGGAGGAAGAAACCGACGCTGAATTCCTTCGTCGAATATTGGAGAAGAAGGACAAAGAGGCTGCTAAACAAGCAGCCAACAAACAACGTATGGGCCTCCTCTTCCAAGACATGATAGGGATGATGATACAACAAGATCCTCCAACCGAAGAGCCCCCGATCGTCCTTGGAGATGACAGGGGAGAGACATCAAATCCTCCGCCAGCTCCGTCGACGGCTAAAGAGGATACAATCTCCAAAGCTGATTTGGATGAATACATCGCCCAACAAATACGGGTTCATCATGCGACCGAAGCAGCCGGCCAGGTCGTAAAAACGGGGCGGCCATATCCAAGTTGGTACGATCAAATCAAGTACCCGTCTGGTTACACAATTCCCAAGTTCCATGTCTACAAGGGGACGGGCAATCCTCACCAGCATGTTGCCCAGTTCAGGGCACTCTGCGGCAACACCGGCGGTGACGACAAGCTGTTGCTTCGCCAGTTTGTTGGAAGTTTATCAGATACGGCGTTCGAGTGGTACTCTGAGATCCCGAACGACTCTATCAAAACCTTCGCGGAGATGGAGCTGTTGTTTACTCAGCGTTTTGCAAGCGCCAGTGAACGCACCCCAATGACAGCACTGATTAACGCCAGGGTAAAGCCAGGCGAGACGTGGATTCAGTATGCTATACGGTGGCGGAACTTATGGTCGAAGTGCGAGCAGCGCATTGAAGAAGCTCCTGCGGTGGGTATGTTTGTAGGAACCCTTGATCCGCAAGCAACCATCTCACAATTAATGATGTTTTTCAAGCCGACTACCTTCCAGGCCTTGATTGACAAGCTAGCGCAGATGGATCAGATGGGCCATAAACCCCCTCTTCCAAAGCCGGACTCCCGAAATGACAAAGGGAAGGAAAAAGTGATCGTCGTCGCTAATGCTCAACAACAACCGAGCAACTCGAAGCCGGTTGTGCGTCAAAATAATACGCGCCCGTACGTAGACCTTGAGGAGAGACTAGGGCGTCCTTACTCGTTTCCCCGCGATAAAACGAGAAGGTTATTCGAGCTGGCATTGCGCAACAGACTCATAAATCTGCCGGATCCAAAACGCCCGTTACAACCAAGTGACGTCAACGAGCCCAACTACTGTCTTTATCATCGAGTACTAGGCCATCCGATCGAAGATTGCTACGTTTTCAAAAATTGGCTTGAAAACCAGTACCGACAGGGCAAATTCGCGTTATCTGACAAATGGAAGGTGAATCCCCCGCAGCCCCACACCTCTAAGGGGACGAATACGCCGGGGGCAACATGCTCCGTCATTGAAGAAGCTCCTTGGGAGGTTGTATTATCAGCCAAGACAAAGAGGATGCTAAACGATCTTCAGACATGTCCAGCGATCAAGTGGAAGAACCCGTTGGAACCGCGGGTCATTGAAGGGATGTTGAAGCTGCGTACAACTCCAAAGACCGATGGTGGTGGCTCAAACACTCGCAGCCAGCCGTCAAAATCTTTGAAAAAGAAGAAGAAGAAATCTAAGAAGCCCGTGAAGCCTGGCGACAAGCGCACGGACTTACAAAAGCAAATTGACGCGCTGGATGAATACAACCAAAAGGCACAGACTCCCATTACGCTCCAAGAGTTCCTCAATCACGTCTTTCAAGAAGAAGATGAGGGAGAAAGTTCATCGGATGAATCCGAGGAATATGTGGCGAGCTGTCATATGATTTCCCATTCGATCACGAACGATGAGGAGACTCCTTGCATCGAAAAGCTGGGGGTAGATCCTGAACCAAAAGTTCTGGGGCCATCAGATGAAGTAATTGACGCATTCCTTAATGAAGCTCGGTTGAAAAGTAAAGCTGATCGGGAGCGCGAAGCGGCTATATTTGAAAGGGCCAAGCGCCAGCGACTTGATAAAGGAGCTGAGACGATCCCGTTGGAGCTGGACACCTCCGCTACCGACAAAAGCCAATTCAAGATGAGGAAAAGGTTTGCTAAGGCCATATCAATGGGCATGAAGCTACCATCCTCTGAAGGAAACATCACTGGTGAAATGGAAACGCACCCCTCATATTGCTTATATCATCAAAAGATTTCACACCCCACTCAAGAGTGCAAAGCTTTCGATAGATGGTGGCAAGGATATGTTGCTCATCGACAACGCTTTAAGCGGGAAAAGCGTAAAGCTCGTCGAGAGCAAAGAAATACGACCGAAGGGCTTAAAATAACTGCTGGCGATTGTTGCATGGTTAACACCGGTAGATCACAAGTGCCTACATTCGGGAGTGATTCTGATGAAGAGCTAGAACTTGCCCCTCTCTTTAAAGAGTCCTCTTCGAGAAAAGAAGAAGAACCGAAGGTCTGCGAAAATATTCGGCTGCGGAATCGGACGCTGCCTGAAAAGAACCTCGGACCCTCAAACAGAAAAAATAAAGGGAAAGAAAAGGTCTCTGAAGATATCGTCTTAGATGACCAAGTTCTGGAAGAGCTAAACGCCAACAACCCGCCGAAGAAGAATAAGGTGGATTGCAACGTCTTAGCACATCTGAGAAAGCTGCCCTCACAACTCAGCATTTTTGACGCCATTTTGCTATCAAAAGAGGCGAGAGATTCGTTGATTAAGGCGCTCCAAGACCCAGAACAATTCCAAGCATGCCTGGCCGAGGAAAAGATGAAGGATGAATTGGAGGAAGTGCACACGGCCGATGTTACTTTTGGCGATGAAGACCTTCTACTTTGGACGTGCGAACACAATCGCCCCCTCTATGTCTCAGGATACTGCCACGATATTAAAATAGGCAAAATCCTGATCGACAATGGATCCTCCGTTAATCTCCTCAACGTGCGGGTGTTAAAAGAAATCTGCATGAGCGTCCAGCACCTTGCTCGTGACAAGATCACCATCTTCGGGTTCGACTCCCAGTCATCAAGAACTCTTGGGTCTGTGATACTGACGCTACGCTTCGGGATACTCGTCACGGACGTTAAGTTCCACGTCATAGACGCCAAGACATGCTATAACGCTTTGCTCGGCCGACCATGGTTACACGAGTACAACATCATCCCTTCTACACAACATCGGTGTATGAAGTATTTTAAGGATGGTTTCGAGTATACCGTGACGGGAGAACTGAACCCGTTCTCTGTGAACGAGGTCCACAAATACGAAGATGCCAGATACTTCTTACCGGATATCGAAGATACGGAGAAGTGTCACAAGCCGGAGAATAAAGCTAATGCGACCATCCCTGTCTTCGGCAGTGATACCGAGGAGGAAGAGGAGATAGTGTATTCGAGTCCGCCCCAACACAACACGCCGGGACCATCGGCTCCTATATTGATCTTTGGCAGCGACTCGGAAGATGAGATCCGTGTTGTATTCTTTGCTCGACCTTCCATACGAACGTCCGCTAACGAAGAACAAAGTCTACAAGTCGCCATGGTGCCGCTTAAACACCATAAAGAACTGGATGCACTTAATATCTACAGTGCAGAAGAGTTGCGGACATTCTATATCCCTCCCAGGCGAGAGAGCGAGAAAGCAATTTTGTTTTACCGCTCTGAAGAAACCAAGGTGGAGAAAGAAATCTGGCATGGCGCGGATCCTACGCTCGACAGGATTCAGCCTATTCGTCTTCCCAGATATTATACAGAGGGTTTGAAGAAGCTGCTGAAATGCCAGGGAATATTCTTCAAGCAAACCGTTCGAAAGGCCAGGTTCTATGACAAAATCTGGAACGTTCCCGGGACTCAACGCAAACCACCTAATGGGAAAATGGAGACAATCGGACTTGGATACATCCGGTCAAAGAAGCGAGAGCTACTAAACAGCTGCTATATCGTGTATGACTTCGATGAAGAAGCGGATGCTCAATGGGAGGACGCTAATCCTAAGCCAGTGAAAGTTCCGGATGCAAAAGTGCCCAATCCATCGTTCGAAGAACAAATGGACAACCTTATAAAGGAAGCGGGTCAAAAAGTCCGAGACGATCATAACCGCGAAATGGTCATCTACGAGAAAGCCAGAACGCAACGCCTTCTCCAACAGGCCGTGAAAGATGAAAAGGCTGCTCCCTGTCAACCTGTTATAAACAAGGCTCGACGCAAAAGCAGAAATAAGTCGAAAGGCCGAAAAGGCGCTCAGCAGCAACAAAGAAAGGCTAAAAAGCCACGCAAACTGGAGTCAAGTGCTATTAATCTATCCCTTATGAAGAAAATGGGCCGAGCGTACTCGTTTCCTCGGGACAAGACGAAGAAGATACTTGATCTTGCTCTAAAACATCAAATGCTTACACTGCCGGAGTCCAAAAACCCCGAACGAGCAGGTGAAGTCTCTGACCCAAATTATTGCACTTATCACTGAGTGCTAGGACACCCTCTCGAAGATTGCTTCACCTTCAAAAATTGGGTTGAAGATCAGTACCAGCTCGGCAAGTTCGCTCTGTCTGACAACTGGAGGGTAGCGCCGCCACAGAAGTACGAGCCCAAGGCCACGAAAGAAGAACCAGTTCCGCATTGGGATTGGAAGCGAATCCGTACTTGTCACGCGATAATGATATCAAAAGAAGAGCCCGAGAACATGGATGATCTTCCCTGGTGCTTCGAAAACAGCAACGATGAGGTGATCTCAGAATTCCCGCCAGCGCCAAAAGAGCTGGAAGATGGAATCCATACCACTGCAGATAATCTCAAGAAAATTGAGTTGGGGACGGCAAATGACCCGCGACCGACATTCATCAGCGAGCTGCTATCTGAAGAAAGGGTAGCTGCGTTAAAGGATGTGCTTCTACAGCATAAAGATTACTTCGCGTGGAACTATTCCGAAATGCCGGGACTAGATCCAGAAATTGCTGTACACAGATTGGCGATATCCCCGGACATCAAGCCAGTCAAACAGGCGCCGAGGAGAATGCGGCTCGAGCTTGAAATGAGTATCAATGCTGAAGTCAAAAAGCTGATCGACTCTGGCTTCATCCAGGAGGTTCAATATCCGGAGTGGATCGCCAACATCGTCCCGGTGATGAAGAAAAATGGGACAGTGCGCATATGCGTGGACTTCCGGGATCTCAATAAAGCCTGCCCGAAGGACGATTTCCCAGTGCCAGTCACCGAACTGATGATAGACAATACGTCCACTCATGAGATTTTCTCCTTCATGGACGGCTCGTCAGGATATAATAAGATAAAAATGCATCCAGAAGACCAGAAGCACACAGCCTTCAGGACCCCTTTAATATATATTCTGTTACAAGGTGATGCCCTTCGGTTTAAAGAACGCCGGTGCCACCTACCAAAGGGCCATGACGAAGATCTTTGACGACCTTATACATGAAATCGTCGAATGCTATATCGACGATCTCGTGGTTAAAAGCAAATCATACGAGGAAGATCTCGAGCATCTGAAGACCGTATTTCAACGCCTTCGACAATACAACTTGAAAATGAACCCGCTCAAGTGTGCATTCGGAGTTTCCTCAGGCAAATTCCTGGGATTCATTGTTCGACACCGAGGTATTGAAATAGATCCATCAAAGATCAAAGCGATCATGGATCCGTCGAGAACTCTCAAACAGTTGCGATCTCTCCAAGGGAAGCTCGCATACATACGGTGATTTATAACCAATCTTTCAGGCAAGTGCCGTCCCTACAGCCACCTGATGAAGAAAGGGACCCCGTTCGTCTGGGATCGCAAATGCCAAGACGCACTAGACGAAATCAAACAATACCTGCAGAATCCGCCGGTGTTGGCTGCTCCGGTTAAGGGAAAGCCCCTCATTCTTTATACAACCGCCCTCGAAGGTTCCTTAGGCGCATTATGGGCACAGGAGAACGATCAAGAGAAAGAGAGAGCACTCTACTACTTAAGTCGAGTTCTGCTGGGGGCAGAAAGCAACTACTCTCCCATTGAAAAACACTGCCTGGCGTTGATCTTTGCGATAACAAAACTCAAGCACTATGCGTTGGCGCATGAAGTCCGTCTTATTTCAAAGGTGGACCCCCTTAAATACTTGATGTCAAAGGCCATATTGACGGGACGACTCGCTAAATGGGCCCTACTTTTAATGGAGTTCTCGATAACCTATCAACCTCTCAAGGCAGTAAAAGGCCAGGCCATCGCTGACTTCCTCGCTGAACATCCGATACCCGCCAATTCTCCTCTGAATTGCGATATTCCAGACGAACATGCATTTGATGCGATCGATGGTGATGATACCCGATGGGAGCTTTATTTCGACGGAGCATCTTCCGTGAAGAAGTGCAAACAAAATACCCCTATAATCAAATCGGGGGTAGGCCTCATCTTCGTGACTCCATAAGGAGGGATAATGCGTTTCGCTTTCTCCTTAACAGAGCCAAGGACAAACAATGAAGTCGAATACGAAGCTCTGATAGCGGGCCTCGAGATCGCCATTGACATGGGAATTGAAAACCTCCTCATATACGGGGATTCTCAACTGGTCGTTAGTCAAGTAAACGGCGACTACCAAACGTGCAAACCGGAATTGGTGAAATACAGTGAAAAGGTGCAACAACTATTGACCCAAATTCCCTCTTATACTTTGGAGAACATACCGCGCGCGGAAAACAGCAAAGCAGACGCGTTGGCCAAACTTGCTAAAGAACTGGCGGACGAGACCTCGATGACGTTAGAATCGTGGTACAAAGCCGTCGAGTGCTTGCCCCGGCAGAAATATCTCCGGAATTATCCGAAGAAAAGGGAGCGAGCGAGCAGAAAACCCTGCAGGTAAAAGATCGGGAAAATACCGAGGATTGGAGGGAAGTCTTCATAGATTACTTTAAATCCCACCGAATGCCTGAAGAAGCGTCCGCAAGACATCAGCTCATGAAACGAGCTCTGTCTTTCGCCTTCGTCAACGATACTCTGTACAAGAGGTCATTTGATTCTCTGTGGCTGAGATGCTTAGGACCTGACGAAGCGAAAAGGGTCGTCCAGGAAGTTCACGACGGACTCTGCGGTTCTCACCAAGCAGGCCCGAAGATGAAGTTGAAGATCAAACGGATGGGCTACTATTGGCCCACGATGATCCAGGACTGCCTCGAATATGTGAAGCAATGCCACTCATGCCAAATTCATGGGGACTTCATCCACCAGCATCCAAATCCACTACATCCAACGGTGGCTAGCTGGCCATTCGAAATGTGGGGGACTGATATAGTCGGCCCCATCGAACCAGCATCGTCTAGAGGACATCGTTTCATCCTAGCGACGACTGACTACTTCTCTAAGTGGGCAGAAGTGGTACCGCTGAGAGAAATAAAGACGGAGAATATCCTCCATTTCTTCAAGACGCATGTCATATATCGGTTTGGAATGCCAAGGCGAATCATCTCCGATAACGGGCCAGCCTACAGAAGCCACAAAATCAGTCGCTTCACGCAACAGCATAATATAGACTGGAGATATTCCTCGGTTTATAATCCGTGAGCCAACGGACTAGCTGAAGCCTTCAACAAGACCTTGACAAAGATCATGAAGAAAACAGTGTCACGAAATAAGAAGGACTGGCACGAAAGGATGCATGAGACTCTCTGGGCATATCGAACCACGTTCAAGACAGCCACTAACACAACGCCATATGCGTTGGTATTCGGTACAGAAGCAGTACTCCCCCTCGAGATAGAGTTACCCTCTCTACGAGTGGCAGTCCACTACGAGCTGACGGACGAAGAAAATGCTCACCTTCGGCTTGAGGAGCTTGACGCCCTTGATGAAACCCGGCTTATAGCACAGCAAAATCTGGAAGCTTATAAAGCAAAGATGACGCGTTCATATGAAAGATTGACCCGATCGAGGACATTCCGCCAAGGCGAACTTGTGCTAGTGGTCAAAAGGCCTATGATCCCCAATCGCGCCAAGCGGGGAAAATTTGAGCCAAACTATGAAGGCCCGTACATCATAGATAAAGTTTACCAGGGTGGGGCCTATCTACTCATGGATATGCACGGTGAAAGGCCTTTCAGGCCAATAAACGATCGCTTCCTAAAGAAATACTACGCTTAATGAGCCACAGCCTAGGTCAATAATAGATGACGACGACGATGTCCGCTTGCTATCTTCCTAAGCTCAAGCTTTATAAAAAGTAGCCGGCCTTCTCCATGACGGACCGAAACGTCCTTAAACTAACGACGGACCGAAATGTCCTTAAACTAATAGCAGACCGAAACGTCTTTAAACTACTACCGCAGTATCTTTAGGCTGACAAGATATAAAAAAAACATATAAAAATAAAATAAAAAAAACTGTATGTCCATAAGCAAAAAGGGCACGGATGAAAACCCGAAAGGGCTCCGTGAGTAAAAGCAGCAGGGCTACCGGCGAGTGTTCGTGAAAACCCGAAAGGGCGCGACCTCGTAAAAAAAATATATATAAATAAAAAGAATAAAAAAAAAGGTATGTCCATGAGCAAAATGGGCACGGATGAAAACCCGAAAGGGCTCCGTGAGTAAAAACAGCAGGGCTACCGGCGAGTGTTTGTGAAAACCTGAAAGGGCGCAACCTCGTTAAAGGACACCTATAGGGTCCTCTCAACCTTATAAGGAGAAACCATCCACGTGAGATCCTTACGACTCACAAGGGAGCAGCACACTTAGGGATCCCCATGATTCCTAAGGAGAAAATACACTTGCGAGATCCTCACGACTCGTAAGGAGAACTCTCTTATGAGACCCTCACGGCTCATAAGAGTTGAAAGTCTTAAGTTACAGAGACCTAAACATGTGCTTAAGCAACCCCCACAATCTTCGATAATGCCCTACAAGTGGCTCAATACTGACCCTTGTATACAATCCACGGGCGCGAATAAACATTTCCCTAACCAAGTCTCATCCGTGACTGGGGATATGTACGCATGGTAAACAACCCTTGTAAATCCTCTCGATTTATGAGGAGAAAACCCTCCTGTAGGATCCTTACGACTTACAGAGGAAACGAACACTTAGGAATCATCACGAGTCCTAAGGAGAAAATACACCTACGAGATCCTCACGACTTGTAGGGAGAAATAACTTCGTGAAACCCTTACGGCTCATGAAGTCAAAAGCCTTAGCCGACAGGACCCTAACCCTGGTCGCTAAGCCACCTTTGTTCGACATCGACAGAGGCAGATGATGATTCACTCCTGGTAATATCCCAGTTGTAGCGGTGCTGATGCCGAAATCGGTTTACAGCGAAAAGCCAATAGGCCGCACATGCATACGAAATAGCCGAAATGATGGGGCAACTCGCAATAAAAAGCAGCAAGTACAAACGTATGCATACGAAATAGCCGAAATGATAGGGCAACTCGCAATAAAATGCAGCGAGTGAAAACAAAATAAATAGCCGAAATGATTGGGCACCGCGAAAAATAGCCGAAATGATTGGGCAATCGCGACCTTCGCGATATAAAAGCTGAAATGATAGAGCATCGCGGAGATAAAACAAAAAAAATGATGATAAAACTTTGGCCCTACAGTTAAGATCACATCGATCCCCGTATGCAATCCAAGGACGTAAACAAAGAGGGAACCATACTTTCCCAACAGGCTCCGCCAGAAGACGAAGCCAAATCTCGACGGTTCAGTCCAACTCCGAGGAAACCAGTGTCTTCAGCAGATTCCTCAACTCACGGATACAAACACTCCTTGACGAGAGCCTCCTGATCCGCGTCGACTCGCAGAGCCACCAGTGCCTCCGTGGGAAATCCTCGACTCGTTTCAAACCCCAAGGAAACAAATAATCCTTGGCGCTTGGGAAACAAATAATCCCTAGAAAACTCCTCGACTCACGGATACAAACACTCCTTGACGAGAGCCTCCTGATCCGCGTCGACTCGCAGAGCCACCAGTGCCTCCGTGGGAAATCCTCGACTCGTTTCGAACCCCAAGGAAATAAATAATCCTTGGCGCTTGGGAAACAAATAATCCCTAGCAAACTCCTCGACTCACGGATACAAACACTCCTTGACGAGAGCCTCCTGATCCGCGTCGACTCGCAGAGCCACCAGTGCCTCCGTGGGAAATCCTCGACTCGTTTCAAACCCTAAGGAAACAAATAATCCTTGGCGCTTGGGAAACAAATAATCCCTAGCAAATTCCTCGACTCACGGATACAAACACTCCTTGACGAGAGCCTCCTGATCCGCGTCGAATCGCAGAGCAACCAGTGCCTCCGTGGGAAATTCTCGACTCGTTTCAAACCCCAAGGAAACAAATAATCCTTGGCGCTTGGGAAACAAATAATCCCTAGCAAATTCCTCGACTCACGGATACAAACACTCCTTGACGAGAGCCTCCTGATCCGCGTCGACTTGCAGAGCCACCAGTGCCTCCGTGGGAAATCCTCGACTCGTTTCAAACCCCAAGGAAACAAATAATCCTTGGCGCTAGGGAAACAAATAATCCTTAGCAAATTCCTCGACTCACGGATGCAAACACTCCTTGACGAGAGCCTCCTGATCCGCGTCGACTCGCAGAGCCACCAGTTCCTCTGTGGGAAATCCTCGACTCGTTTCAAACCCCAAATAAACAAATAATCCTTGGCGCTTGGGAAACAAATAATCCCTAGCAAATTCCTCGACTCACGGATACAAACACTCCTTGACGAGAGCCTCCTGATCCGCGTCGACTCGCAGAGCCACCAGTGCCTCCATGGGAAATCCTCGACTCGTTTCAAACCCCAAGGAAACAAATAATCCTTGGCGCTTGGGAAACAAATAATCCCTAGCGAATTCCTCGACTCACGGATACAAACACTCCTTGACGAGAGCCTCCTGATTCGCGTCGGCTCGCAGAAAAACCAGTGTCTCCGCGGGAAATTTCCGATTCCTCTCAACTTGCAAGTGAAGCCTCAGGCAGCAGGGACTAAAAAAAAACTTGCTTCCTGAATAATGGGACCCTGCAAGTCAATCCAAAATGGTCTCTTGCATACTATTCACGGGTCTCACTCTCCAAGGTCGGGTTTCGACGAGGAGGGAAACAACCGCTTGCGGGTCCTCTCGACTCGTAAGAGGGAAAAATTCTCTTATAGGATCCTTACGACTTATAAGAGAAAACCACATTCCCAGATACAAATTGGATATATTACGTTGCCTGGAAAAAGGGTGCTCAACATTCGGGAGTGTGTATAATATAGATATATCTCAGTTCTAGGGATCTTAAGCAAATCCACAAACAAATTGGATATGTTACGTTGCCTGGATCGAGTTGAAGACTCTACGACTTGACATACTTGTGTTGCAGCTCACGGACACATTCCCAGATACAAATGCCAAATCAGAACATATATGTCGGTGAACTGTACTACAAGTGTGACAAGTGCAGTTCTGGGAGGTGCAGTTTGCACAATACATAATAGAATGCACCATGGATATTGATAGCAAAGCTTGGGCTGGTGAGCAAGGAGAGAATAGAGCAAGTGTTGGAGATAGTGCCCTCAGAGTCAATTATTGGATCACAGGCACGTGATTGCAATGATTGAGGAAGGACATGTCCCAGTAGGACAGTCTTACTCAAGATGATAGTATGCTATCTGGTTTATCTTTATCATCGTGTACTGCTTTAGGTGACCTTACGAGTCGCTATTACACGTTGATAGAGCCCCTAGGATTCTTGCTTGACTACCAGCAGTATGAGGACGATCATATACGTGGGAGCTGGGGTCTATAAGCACATCCTTAAAAGGTCCCTAGTCGTGGGAGTTTCGAGACAGGGTATCGATACTCCATTAGTAGACTAGTGTATACAGTCGAGACCCCGACGAGGGGCGGTGGCCGGTCTCACAAGCCACTGGTGTCAGTTGGTTCACCTAAGATGTATACAGGTGCTCATTGGGTTATGAGTACACCGGACAGGACTCGCCGGGAACCTGCTAGTTGGGATTATACCAGACGTCAGATGGTAGTTCCCTGATGACATGTGTACAGGTTAGTTCATCGACCCGAGATCGTCATTTGTCTCGTGTGAGTTCCCACTGTACTTTGATTACTACCCAACTACGGCTCAAAGGAGTCGTGGAAACAGGTTTTAGTTGGGTACGATCCCGAGCCACATGGAGGCAGTGAGCGGATCCGGATCTGCATGGGTTCATCTCTCCCGGTATTGCGGGTGAGGTCGCGCTGTGTCTAGGATAGCCATTACACAAAGCCCTCGGCCGAGGCAGGAGATTTACTGGTAGATATTCCATTAGTATCTCAGGGTGTTCTGGGCTACACTCCGACACGACTTGTACCGCTTTTGGGGGTCTGACTTTTACCAACCCCCTAGGCCCGTCATGCGATACTAATAGACGAACGGACCGGACTGTACGGATATTGTCACTGACAGGCTCAGTAGGGTGTCAGGATGAGTTCGCTCATCGACGTCCCTTTTGGTCAATAGCTGGTGGCCCGTCACGTATGGCTAATACCTCTGACGTGCTAGTGGTTAAATCCACAGCCATAGTATTGATGAGTCTTTAGAGTCCCCCACACACAGTTACTCAAGTTTCGGGCGAAACGCTGTAGAGGCCGTATGGAGATATGGCAGGGTTCGATCAGATACGTGCGGTATTGCACGGATCGTGATCGGACTAATTTTACTAGCCGGTTTTGGTTTAAGCCGGATCCTAGTATTAGACAGTGTAGATTTTGTCTCTTTGCATTTGTGTTCAGTGGGAATACAAATGCGGATATGTTTATGCAGAGCGGGGTTTTCCTGTAATTTATTACGGGGTCATTTTTCTGAGATTGCCAGTTTGTATTCCGTTCCGGCCAGTTTTCCTTTGTTCTTTCTCGGCCGAACTTTTCCGATGGAGGGGGTCATTTGCAAGTTTGCAAATAACTCTTTGTGGAGGCGTTATTTGTGAAATGGGAGATTATGAAATCATCTTTTGATACTATTCTTTTCTATCATCATTTCTTGCTTTATTGAGATGAGAAAGGATTTGAGGTTGATATGATATTGTTATCATTGCTAGGATTAGGTTAATGGTTACGATCCGGGTATATTGTCCGCGGTAGTGCCAGTTAAAGTTAAGACAAAATTTTGATTCCGCATTTTGGCCTCGAGTAGAAGGCCGTGGCGCTGCCGTGTCGCAACATGGTATCAGAGCCATGCCATTAACCTAGTCTAGCTTGGTCTAGTGTGTTTAAAACTTCGATCGTACATTTATCCCAAAACCACATTTTCATTCCATGTGTTTTCTGTCAAAAATTTTTTTAGCTCCAAAAATTTTTCAAGTTGTTGCAGAATGATGTACATGGAATTATAAGAACACTGTGAAAATTTGGTAGTGTGATCCCTCTATACGACCGCGGAACCGCGGCCATAACCCCAATTTGGCCGCGGTTCCGCCGCAGTATTGAGTCTTCACTTCACCAATTTTTTGCAGTGGGCTTTTGGGCTGAAAATAGGGGTTTTGGTATATTCTTTTTGGGCCCAGAATTTCTTTATGTGCTACAGTAATGCTTGGGGCCCACTTGGTAAAATTTGATCGATCAGATATTTTAAACACATTAGTTCACAGTATTTACATTATATCTGCGACCGTGAATGTCACTCGATCGGTAAATCCTGCCTAATTGCTATAGCCCGGTTAGACGGATTTGCGAACGTGACATTCACGTTGATGTTCTGTGTTTGTGCTGTGATGTTGCGGATCGGTCGTGGGGAATAGCCTGGTTGCAATGCTAGTACTGTTTTTGCTGTATTATGTACATTTGATATTGCGGGGCGAGCGTCCGACATGTGGACTGCCGTCACTGCCTGTTTGTATTATTCTTTTGGGACACGACCAGGTCGAGGTCGATGTACCCGTTGTATGTATATTTTACTTTCTGTACTAGGATTGCCCCGCGGAGGGGTGCACGGGTAGCCGGGTTCTGGAGGGCAACGGGTCCGCATCTCATGGCTTTGAGACGGAGGGGGCTTTACTCTAGAATTGGCGGATTATTCGCCGCACTCGTAGGGGGTACAGGTTGACCCAAGAAGGGATGCCCAAGTTACCGGATTCCGTGAAGTGCTGGGTGGTCCATTCACGTTGCTGAAGGGGGCTGCCTCGCTTCAGGTTTTGGCGGGTAACTTGCTGCGCCCGTAGGGGTCTAGGTTTTCATTGCACGGCTATCCACACGATCAGGGGAACGTCGGGTTTCAGTAGCGGTTCTATGAAACCCGGGGATCCCAGATATCTGTATTATTCTGTGATGCTGTACATTTCTGTGATGTTGCATTTTATCACGTCTTGAACGAAAATTATATATTGTATATATACTAGTAGATGTTGTATATGTTTTGCATCCGCGCTAGTCCAGTCCCCGCTCTGTCGTTAGTTAAGTAACCTAACGGGTGATGACGGGACCCAGTGGCGAATGCGGATGGCATATACGTACATCATTATTTTCGTTCTTTTGTGGTGTGATCAATTGATGGGACTGCATTGAATCGGATCAATGCAAGCTAAACAAAGCTATTTTGATGTTGTTGGAATATTTTTCAAAAAGCTGTTATTGCAAGGACGTTCACTTTTTGTTTTGCACAGTGGTATTCGGTTATAAATATCCAGCTTCTCAGTCGATGAGGCAAGAGCCGAGATCCCTTCACCGGGAGTGACCCCTTGGACAAAAGTTTGCGTCAGGGCAATAACTTCATTATAGCCGATTACTTTTGCTTTGCATCGTGGTATTCAGTTGGAATATCCTGCATCTCATTCTACGGGTAAAGAGCCGAGATCCCTTCGCCGGGAGTGACCTCTTTAGCAAAGGTTTTCGTCACTATATTTTTATAAAAAACTATGCAGTTCTTTCAACGATATCAAGTTCATTACGTTAAAGGTTTTTCGCCAAAAACCAGCCGTATCCCTCCGTCATTTCCTACAGGTATTATTTAGTATTCGTGCTGCGTTTGTTGACCTAGTCAAGACGTAGTGTTCGGTAGCTAAGTGGTACTTGTTTGTTGCATAAGTGGGATTGATTAGGACAATTGTGCGGCCTCGTTGACCTAGTCAAGGACACGTACGGATGGGTTTAATGCAATCCAGAATAATGACGGGTTGAACTTGACTAGCGGTTTATGATTTGTTGACCTAGTCAAGGTCATAAACTGCTTGGGGGAAAAAATCACATCGGGAGTTTCTAAAGAAACTGAAACTTGCCAGGCATGCGCATACCTTCTGGAGTGTGGTGACGTGAGTGGATTCCGTCACGTTATCATGCGATGATAGTTGGATCCCGATTCCTACTGATGAGTTGGTTTACTCCTCGGATGATCCCGACTAATTCTTCTTTTGGGTTTGGAGAAGAATTTGAGGTTACAGTGGGAGGTTTCCAGATTAGATAAAGTGATAACCATTCTGATCTAGGCTAGAGTGCACGCTTAGTGTTTCTTTTCTCTCTCTCTCTTTGGCAGCGACCATTGACCCGACCCTAGGCTATGACTCAGTGACCAAGATTAACTGAACCTTCTTACAAGACTGGCTTTTGGATTGTCTGAGTTGCAAATCTTATTGCCACTCCTACTTTTACCCTTTTCTCCAGGACACCCCATATTACTACGAACGTCCACTTCTATTGGACAAAACCATCGTATGGTTATATACGAACTCGAAGGAATTCGAGGATGGTTTGCGGTTCTGGAGAAAACGAATAGGACTATTCAGCTGTCTTTTCCTTTTACCTTCTCTCAGGTTGCGAGTACTCCTTGGTTTAGGAGTAGTACACCTATTACGCAAATTGGATAGTCTTCTTCCAAACCTTAGGCTGGTGCCGAACGGTGGGGAATGAAGAAAACCAATTAGCATAACGATGGTGTGCAGAAGGTATTAAGTTAACACAAAGAAAGGGATTAGTAAGAGGGCAAAGTAAATTGCGACTACTATTCACGACCAAACCAAATATTTCTTCGTCAATCCTAAATCACCTTTGTATTTCTCCAGGACACTTTGTATCACTACGAAGATCCCAGTTTATTAGATAATCCATCGTATGGTTATATACGAACTCGAAAGGAACTTGTTCCAGTTCGGGGATGGATCCTGGTTCAGGAGAAATAGGAATAAGGTTCATTCGGTTGTCTTTTATCTTCACCTTCTCTCGCATTGCGAGTGCTCCTAGGATTAGAACAGTATACCCTTTATGCTTATTGGATAGTCTTCTTCCAAACCATAGGCTGGTGCCGAACGGTAGGGAAGGAAGAAAACCATTTGGCCTAAAGGGGTGTATAGAAGGTAATGACTAAAGACATATAAAGGGATTTGGAGAAGTGGCAAACAATTACACGGTTACAGTTGTGAATATGGATAATGGAAGAGGCATTACTAGGAATACCCGGATACCCCATCGAAACATTTCGATGTTTCAGTTTCACTGTGTACTGTTAAAAGAAAACTGATTTCCCGATTAGACACTTGCTTCAGGATATGTATTTACCAGGTTTGATTTTCACATCTGTATAATTTTACAGATGATGAGTGGGAGTAACTTATTGGGAATTAGGTGATCATCCTTATTATATCGCGATTCGTTGTAGTTGGTGATATTTGAGGAACTCACCTGGGTTGTTTGCCGGACGGTAAATATTTGGTTTTGAATATCCGTTGTTATGCACCAATTTCAAATTGATATATCTGTACGTCTATTTTTATAGAGTGAGATGTACCTTTTTGAAATTATGTCTATGACATTTACCTATATCAGTGGATGGTTAGGTAAGGAGCATTGAACAGCGGTGTAATTCTTCTTAACCATAAGTACAGTTTTCAACCTACGACACACAGTGAATGAGTTATTAGACTCAGAGGACTTATACAGAGTATTGTATATTGTCCAGTGTCCATTAGGACAGAGGGGTTGGTCCTCGTAGTATATTCTGTTTACTTATGATTTCTCTGGTTCTTAGACAGGTGTTTCGTAGAAACACAGGGTCCATGTTTTGAGAAGTTATAGGTATAAGAATAAAGTAGAGAACCAGGTATTGCAAGTATCGGGATTCTTCAAGGTGATCGAAGATGTAAATACTTGTATATGGTATTCAGTTGATAGTAATGATTAAGAGAACTTGCTTCTTTTTCAGGTTACTCATAATTGGAAGCATTCCTAAGTTGAGTAACGCTGATCGGCCTCCTCCCATTTAGTTGACATGCACTAGAGTGAGCTGCATAATTTGAATCTGGTTCAATTAAATCTGTGCATCTGTTTCTATATTGGATATAGAACAATTCATATCTTGACATTGTTAAGGTACGGGGAGTTGTCCGGCTTATGCTTAAAACCAGACTCCGGATAACTCAAGGCACGTTTCTGTAATGGCTGTTTGTGGGTTGACCCAGGCTATGACGATGGTTGACTTTCTACCATCTGGAAGATCAATAGTGATATTGTTCTTGACTCGCCACAGTTTTAATAAAATTGGATTTTTTCAGAAAAACAGTAGTGGGAGTATGGTAGAACTGGAAGTGATTCCATAACCGTAAACGATTACTGAAGATTTGATAAGAACCTAAAGATTCAATCTGGTTTGATATTCCATTGGCCACTCCGCAGATATGGTGGGTAACCTCAGGCACTCGAGAGGTACTTCGGTATGCTCAAGGACGGTGACAGGGAGGTTCTTGTTTACCCAGACTTGCCATTGCTGTTGTTCCAGACTGTGAGACCCGGCAGGAGGATGAGTATAGCGTCGTTCTTAAACTGGCTTCAGAAGTGTATGTGTATATGACTCTACCAGAGGGTTGTCGTAGTCAGTAGGAGCAACGGAAGCATGGTGCACAAGTGGCTTATGTCTATTTATAGACTAAAGCAGATACAGCGGAGATAGATCATCTATTTCTGATGTGACAGTCATAGGTTTGACTTCATCAGAATAGGGGATGGATCTGTTAAGGAGGTAGTAGAGTGTGATGTCCTGATATTTGGATGACATGCACAGAGTAGGAAGTGATATTCCTATACTACGATCGGTTATACTTTGGTTGTCACACAGTGGTTTCTCCACACAGGACTTGGATATTATATCAAGACATTCTGGTTACTAGATCTATGGTTTTAGATCCAGATTTGGGTGGTTTCCCAATCAGGGTACTTAGACCGCATTCTAAGAGAATTTAGAATGGACGACTCCTGGCATGGTGGTGTACCTGCAGGTAATGGAGTCACCCTCTCTAAAGGTGTCTTACAGAGTAAAGGGGAGAGGGATGTGCATGATTGGCAGATCACTTGCTTAGGCAATTGAGTCAATCATGAGATGTCAAGTACCACACCAGATGTTGTTCTTGCAGTAGGTGCAATAAGTTGATATTAATCCAATCCTGGAGAAACAGTCGGAAGCAGTTTTAGAACATAAGTTGATGTTCTAGGGATGTGATAACGACAGCCTCTTTTAGAAGACGGTTATCATTCCAGGCTTCCAAGGTGACATGGATGGCAGAGTGGCTGTCAGAGTTATAGTTTTCCCTCTGACGAGGGGCAGTATATTAGACAGGTAGTCCAGGTGGATACTGAGGGAAGGCATGGCGCAGGACACTGATTAAGTTCAGTTGACGATACAGTCTAAGAAGTTTGGATTTGGAGTTCATTTATGAGCTAGGTCCCATCAGACATCCAGACGCATTCTAAGACAGGTATTGCTCATTTCAGGAGATGACTTTCTCCGCGAACTTGAGATAAAGAGAGACATAGAAAGAAACACCATAGCGGATCCACTCACTGAGGCTATTCCTCGAACGCAATAGTTTCGCAAACGAGCTTTGTGAGACTGACTAGTAGAGGAGTTGGGTGTTCGGTATCACACGGGCTGTGAGTATGTGACATCGCAATAATTAGCCTTGAGTGCAAGTGGGAGATTGTTGGAGATAGTGCCCTCAGAGTCAATTATTGGATCACATGCACGTGATTGCAATGATTGAGGGAGGACTTGTCCCAGTAGGACAGTCTTACTCAAGATGATAGTATGCTATCTGGTTTATCTTTATCATCGTGTACTACTTTAGATGACCTTACGAGTCGCTATTACACGTTGATAGAGCCCCTAGGATTCTTGCTTGACTACCAGCAGTATGAGGGCAATCATATACGTGGGAGCTGGGGTCTATAAGCACATCCTTAAAAGGTCCCTAGTCATGGGAGTTTCGAGACATGGCATTGATACTCCATTAGTAGACTAGTGTATACAGTCGAGACCCCGACAAGGGGCGGTGGCTGGTCTCACAAGCCACTGGTGTCAGTTGGTTCACCTAAGATGTATACAAGTGCTTATTAGGTTATGAGTACACCGGACAGGACTCGCCGGGAACCCGCTAGTTAGGATTATACCAGACGTCAGATGGTAGTTCCCTGGTAACATATGTATAGGTTAGTTCATTGACCTGAGATCGTCATTTGTCTCGTGTGAGTTCCCACTGTACTTTGATTACTATCCAACCACGGCTCAAAGGAGTCGTGCAAACAGGTTTTAGTTGGGTACAGTCCCGAGCCACATGGAGGCAGTGAGCGGATCTGCAGGGGTTCGTCTCTCCCGGTATTGCGGGTGAGGTCACGCTGTGTCTAGGAGAGCCATTACACAAAGCCCTCGGCCGAGGCAGGAGATTTACTGGTAGGTATTCCAGTAGTATCTCAGGGTGTTCTGGGCTACACTCCGACACGACTTGTACCGCTTTTGGGGGTCTGACTTTTACCAACCCCCTAGGCCCGCCATGCGATACTCATAGACGAACGGACCGGACTGTACGGATATTGTCACTGACAGGCTCAGTAGGGTGTCAGGATGAGTTCGCTCATCGACGTCCCTTTTGGTCAATAGCTGGTGGCCCGTCACGTATGGATAATACCTCTGACGTGCTAGTGGTTAAATCCACAGCCATAGTATTGACGAGTCTTTAGAGTTCCCCACACACAGTTACTCAAGTTTCGGGCGAAACGCTGTAGAGGCCGTATGGAGATATGGCAGGGTTCGATCAGATACGTGCGGTATTGCACGGATCGTGATCGGACGGATTTTACTAGCCGGTTTTGGTTTAAGCCGGATCCTAGTATTAGACAGTGTAGATTTTGTCTCTTTGCATTTGTGTTCAGTGGGAATACAAATGCGGGCATGTTTATGCAGTAGCGGGGTTTTCCTGTAATTTATTATGGGATCAGTTTTCTGAGGTTGCCAGTTGTATTCCGTTCCGGCCAGTTTTCCTTTGTTCTTTTCCAGCCGGACTTTTCCGATGGAGGGGGTCATTTGCAAGTTTGCAAATAACTCTTTGTGGAGGTGTTATTTGTGAAATGGGAGATTATGAAAGCATCTTTTAATACCATTCTTTTCTATCATCATTTCTTGCTTTATTGAGATGAGAAAGGATTTGAGGTTGATATGATATTGTTATCATTGCTAGGATTAGGTTAATGGTTACGATCCGGGTATATTGTCCGCGGTAGCGTCAGTTAAAGTTAAGAAAAAATTTTGATTCCGCATTTTGGCCTCGAGTAGAAGGCCGGGGAGCTGCCGTGGCGCAACAGCAAGCACTATGAAACCACGAGCTATGAAGGAAACCATAGCGTGTCCAAAAAGTACCATGATATCCTTCTTTGCTTTTAGTTTCATTGCTGTCAACTTGAGTGAGCAACAGAAGGTCTGATCACTGCTTTATAGGCAAGAGTATGCATCTCAAACTCAAGTATTTCTATGCATCTATAATGTGTGTGTGTGTGTATACATGCATGAGATAGAGCATGGGCATCTTTTTCCTGTGCCTCCTTTTTTTGCTCTCTTTTTTCATAAAAAAGCTTAATTGGGGTTAATTCACTTAATTGTCCTTAATTTTCAACATTTTCTGCAAATTACTCTGAACTTATTTTTATTATGTTTAATGCTAAAGAAATTTTCCAACCTCTTTGCAAAAAATAAAAATAAAAATAAAAAATAAACTCATGCAGTAATTTTTTTAGGTAAAAAATATGGTTACGAGCTTCATGTTACATGCATGCTTGTCATTAATGAAGGATTATGAATGATATAGAGTGGTTGCATATTCTTGTGTACCTTAATCAATATCTTCATGCATATTGAGTGCTTCTTAACGCAAACTTGTAAGCAAAATTTGCATGAATATGGTGCAAATTTCGTATAGGGAACCATTGTAAGCTACTTGATTAATTGTTATTGCTAAAGGACTGTCTTGCACTAAGTCATCAGCTTATCCTCCTTAATCTTCCACATGATCAATTACTGAAACGTTATCAAAATTTTCTGATCAATTCAATTGTACATATATCTTGAGAGCTTAATGATTACCAAGCAAATATTTGTTTGAAGGTTCCTGATGAAGACTAATTTTTACCCTTATATCCTTTAGTTGTAACAAATTAATATCGATCCTACAATGTGTAAAGATTGAACTCATTATGGTGCTAGATTTCAGAGTGATAGTACTGCAAATCTGCCATTAGTTCCTATATGGTTGATTTTGTTTCCCCATCTATGAATGTATTACCAAAAACCAAAATGGGAACGAGGGCTTAATTTGACAAAGGTTTATGACTGGGTAACTATTTAATATGACAAAGGTTTTGATTAGTCTCAAATTCCTAATAGTGAAGCCAAGGACTAGAGAGGGGATTGCCATATATAATCCTAAATGACTTGTTGGTGTTCTTCAAATTAATTTAATTCAGGATAGAAGTCTAGAAAAGTTTTTTTTTTCTTTTTTCTTTTTTCTTTTTTTTTGGGTGGGTGGGGGTGGGTGGGGGTGGTGGTTTGATAAACAAGACGATTGATTTGCTATAGACTATGTTCACCTATAAGGCGCACATTGTGCCCAAGGCCAAGAGAGAAACAAACACATTTCTTAAAATAAGACACAATACCAAATAAGAGTCAAAGCCTGATCGGGTACATGCATGCCATCGGTTATGCTATTTTCAAGCTGTGTATGGCTGAAAAATCACGTTGTCTGAAACTGTCTTAGATGTGAAACAACTAGTTTTAAAATTTATGAGGTTACTTGGATTCACACGTTTAGTCATATTTACTCTCTTTCTAACAATGTGACTTTCAATCCATGCACCTTATTATGCTTTGAGCACACTTGCCAATTGGCATAGCATGTGAATAGATTAAGTATTAAGCTTTTGAAATGAGGTCGCAGTTTAGGATTATCAACACACAGCCTAATTTACCGTTTAAAGATAGAGATTACTGTAACAAGGAAGCAAGCTTGAACAAGAACACTTGATAATACGGATTGCTGTAATAAGGAAGCAAACTTAGACAAGAATATATAGCCAATAACTGTCGATTTATCAGATAACAATTGATACAGTTGATAAGTTGATATTGCCATACATATTCAGTTATATGATCTTTGCATGCTTTTATTTCTCTTTAAATCACATACACAAATTAAAGCTTCAACATCTATTGTTTCAAATATGCTGCAGTAGATCAAGCCGAGGCACTGTTCTCGGAACAAGTGTCATCGCAGTGTCTGATTCCCCTCAGTCATGAACAACAACAACAAGAGTGGCACGATGGCTGGAGGCCTGTAGTGTTGCAGTTGTTAGGCGGGTCATTACTCAGCTAGCGCTGTAAGTGTGCTTGCAGAGCCATCTGGGGAATTTTTTGCTTGAAGTGAAAATAAGCAGCCACATAAAAAAGCTATCAAATACTCTAGAGATATTGCAGATGAAGATGAAAATGCCGCATCCTTACTTGTATGAGCATATTGATTCAAGATTGACTTGTCTAGGGCTAAATAGCCCGATAAAAAGGAATATATCCTTGTTAACCATTCCTCAACATGTAGAACTAAATGTTATAGAAAGGGATTTTATTAAGACTGCCATACAAATATGAACATACTCAAACTTCATTATTACTATGATAGCAGCAGGCAAAGTTTGCCTTTATTATTATCAATATTATTTTTACAGCTTATCCTAACCATTAGCCTAGGAAAGCTTCGACCCCTTCACTGTTTATCGTAATTTATTCAAGCTGTAGTCTTGGCACAGTTCTTGGCACATGTATCCAGGCAAGCTGCTACATCAATCTCCTCTGCATGGGACACAGCAAGCAGCAAAATACATTAGAAGGAGAAACAACATCCATGAATAAAAATAATAAAATAAGAGCTAGAATATAAAAACATTTCCCTCAACCATCACCACAACTACATAATTTTAGTGCAGTTTTAGGGAATAAAATGGTATATATCTAAGTCGAAGGTGTATAATAACATTGGAAAAGATTATTAGGATAAAATACCAGTGTGGGTAACCCTAGGTTTCAACCTAGAATAAGTCTCTCAACCTGTAGGGACATGTTATGATATAATTATATCCCTCAACCCTCACAATTTTGGAGTTTCGGTTCAGTGGTAAGGACTTTAACATGATTTTAAAACAATCCCCACCACAACTTCGGAGTTGTGGTGTAGTGACAGAGACATTTATACGGCGTCAACATGTTTTTTTTCCTTCCATTTTTTTCTTGGTGTACCTGGATCGAGATGCAGGCATGAGGATTTAGCACAGTCAGACATGCATTCAGAATCAATGGCACTGGAATTGTCCGCGTCACTTGTAATTGGAGGAGGATTGGGTTGGTTCTGAGGTAGGAAATTCGCGTAGCAATTAAATCTACAAGCCCACCTCAACCATTTTGGTGACTTTTGCTTACACTGTGGATAGCATTGATGGAAGCACGTTTGGTAGGGTATCCAAGCATAGAGATGCCCAAAAAGCAAGAACATAATGGCTAAGGTTAGAGCTGCTTTCTTTGAATCCATCTCTTTCTACGAGAATACACAAAAAGAAGATGCTGCTTGAGAGAATAAGAAAGACCGCACACTGTTTTATAGGAGAGGGTGCCTCTTGGTGCCACATAAAGACATTCCATAAACATAGAGGTGTCTGTGCATGTCTGTGCACGTCATATCTAGTACGCAAGCATGAACACATATCTAGTGTGCAAGCATGAACACTAGTGAAATCGGCCCAAAACCTGCATGCAGTGTAGATGAACTACTAGGCTTAGGCACATATGGGGCCAGTACCCAAATTCCAAATCCAATTACATCTGGTAATTGTTAAGCATCCAAATAAAGACTCTAGTTCGAAATCCAATTCATACCCAATAAAAGCCAAATTTCAAGGTTGGTAAGTCATAACTCATCTGATACTAACATGCTCTCTCTCTCTCTCTCTCTCTCTCTCTCTCTCTCTCTCTCTCTCTCTCTCTCTCTCTCTGTGTGTGTGTGTGTGTGTGTGTGTGTGTGTGTGTGACACACACACGTGTGCACACACACAAACACTCACACATTAAATGGATACATACATATGTGTGTAAGCACGTGTGTGCATGTGTGAGCGCGCGTGTGTATGTGTGCGTGCACACACATCTTCCCTTTCAATTTAGCTCAGCATGACTTGAGCATTGGAGCAAGTTTCTGTTATCCAAGCATTTTGAACATCCGTCACCAATTCCTGTAAACTTCTTGATAGTAGATTGGATGGTAGAAATACTATCCTTTTATTCTATTTCCGATAAGTTAATTAACTTTATATTAGATTCTCTAAAAATAAAATAATATGAACATAAAAATGTGTTTTTCTCTGTTACATATGTACAACTTTGAGAATTATGCTTTATTTTTCTTCACTGAATTAGATTTCATTTTCCTGGCTTCATTATTTCTTTTTTCTGTTTACAAATACTGACAAATTATTCTTTATTTCCTTTGGAGTGTACCACACAAACTCTTCTATTAAGTATGTTTATAGCATACATTTAATACCTAAGACAATAAGACTAGAAGGCATGAATTTTGCCTATGGGGGGTTTGCTTCTGGTGTTTCTTATGAACATGTGCCATTTTTGCTCCTGTTCATGGTTTGAAGTTGGAAGAGACTTGACCCTACTACAAATTTATAGTATTCAAACAATGTCGTTAGTTTGAACTTTGAGATTTTCAGCAAAAATTATTACAGAATTTTATTCAGTCGTGCAATCTAGATGACTTAAACGTGACTGTGTTAATGTAGGTGGTGTGTCTGGTCATGCATTGTCACGTTAGATGAGGGATCAAAGTAAATTTATTATGGTAACAAACTTGTTTCATCCAGAAATATTATCTTATGAGGTTTGTTGTTATCTTTATTATTTATTGTATTCAGTGAATACGATGAGTTCAGTTTATAGTGACATGTTTTGAATGTACTTCTGGAATATAGAACTCCTTTGGTCCATGAATGGGCTATATATAATTCGGGTTTGGCACTGCTTATTATAACACCAAATCTGTTAGTGATCCTGGATTCGAGAGAAACCCAAAACTCAATTCCGTTAGTCAACATAATTCTCTATTACGAAATTGTAATATTTCCCTTTTTTTTGGCCTAATCCTTCGGTCTAGAAGAATTTGAAGGAGGTCAAGTTTTTTGAGCCAGGAAAAATTTAGTATGCTTGACCGAGTGTTTTCCAGCAAGAAAAGCTTGATATTTTAAGTCTTTTAATGTAGTGGAAAGCAATGGAAGTATCACTAAGTTAATCCTATACTTAATTACATGTAAGGAGTATTGCATTTGAATGTTTGTGTTACTTGTGTATTAATTTACTTCATACTGAAAGTCAATTAAAAACTGATGTCGAAATATAACTCTATGAAGCATTTGAGTTTCAAATTCCTGGTTGAAGCAATGTCTTGTTTATTGACCGAGTATTTAGGTTAGTATAATTAGGAACAGTATTTTCTCCCGTTAACTAGAATCTGGCACGTTGATACAAAATTCTGACGTCTAGAACAAGAATAAAGATATAGAAGATGATTTATTTGCGATAGAGAATTATTTTTAATCCTAAGGCATATATAGAGACGAGATACAAATTACAATCTCACAATAAGGCATGATACCGTATATTTTAGCAATGGAAAATGCGTCACTACTCCCAAGGCATAATCAGAACCTGATTGGACACATGCTTCTCATCAGTTATATATTTTGCTCTAGAAATTATGTGTGGTTCAGGATTAACAAAACATATGAGAGTACTGTAATAGGCAAGTAGATCAGACAAGATGAGTGATAAATTGTTAAGAACTGCTGATTTTTGAGATAACAGTTAATATAGCCAATTTCTTTATTAAACTGATATACCATTAAGCTACATGATGTTTCGCATGCTTTTTATTTCTCTTTTCTTTCTGAAACATATACATCTTCAGATTTTATTGTACTAAATACATTGCAGTCGATTATGACGACGAGCAGTTCTTGGAACAATTGTCAATGCACGCTTCTATTTCTTGCCCCTCTGCCATAAACCACAACAAGCATCACAGTAAACAACAAGATTATCAAACGAAATTATCTTAAAGTTCATGCCAACTCACCAGAAGTCTTTGAAGTTATGCAGTTGAATTTTGGATGCATTTTTATATTCTAACATTCCCTGAGGTTGAGCGCCTTTTTTGGGGGTGAACTTAGGCTTTTGCACGACATCTTATTTCATTTTTCCAAAACCTGTTTTTCTTAAAGGCCTGGTGACGGTCACCTCATCATTGGAATTTTGTGCAGTGGAAGACAAAATTATGATGGCAATAGAGCAATGCAAGTTCAAATTCCAATAGGTGTGCATTTAATATACAAATTGCAAAAATTACAGCTGAAAAAGGATACTCAACCTTCCGAGGTGTTTTAGAATGTAAAAATGTGTCAACCTCATAGGAAAATCAGAGTTTTGGTCCAATGACAGAGATTAAAAGAAAATGAAATCTAACACTAATTGGATATCATTCGTCACCTGGATCAAGATGAAGGCATGATGACGTGACACACTTGAGGTTGCATCCAGTAGGCACACCGACGGCGCATCCAGTGTTGCAAGTCAACTTGCAGAGCTTTTTGGGCAGTTTCTGTTTGCACAATGGATAACATACATGATAGCATATGTCGAAAGCAAAGCTAGGGCTGACGAGCAAGAAGAGAAGAGCAGCAAGCACTATGGTTTTCTTCATTTCTTTTGGGGCCATCGCTATCTGCTTTTGAATGAGTTACATATCGAAAAGATGATCACTATTTTATAGGCAAGAGACAAGAGTGTGCATCTCAGATTGAAGTACATCTTGGTTGAGTATGTACACATGCATGCATGGGATGATCATGGGTTTCTCATTTTGTGCCGCCTTTACTTTCCTTTCACTTTATCATTGGTAAGTATTTAATAGGGTTAATTTCACTGCATTAACCTTGATTTAAAGATTTTTTTAAAGTACCATGAACTTATTTAATTATGTGTAACCATCATAAACTTTTCCAGATTATTCAAAAAAAAATATTTTATTAGTTTTTGGCAAAAAATGTAGTCATGAACTTCCTATGTTATTTGCATGTTTGTCATTGATGAAGGATCATGAGCAATATAGGTTCCTGCAAATTCTTATCTACCTTAAAAACATCTTCATGCATATTGCATGCTCCTGGATGCTGTTTCATAAGCAAGAAATGTGTGAACACGATGCAGTTTCGTATGGGGGAAACATTATAAGCTTGGTTGATTGTTGTTGCTAGGGGACTGTTGGGTATCCTGTATAGGCTTCCGCATAAAATAACTGAACCACTAATCAGATTCATTCTGAATCAATCAGTTCATATTATACCAAAGGAAAATGTTGCTTTAAAAGACCTTAAAGAGAGCTAATTCCAAGGCTTATTTTCGGATTAACGTCGGAAATTTCTGCTTTATAAGTTTACCACACGTATTCATTTCCTTTGATTCCTATGAGTTAATATGCTGATGGCCTTAAATCAGTATATGCCTACAGATAGAATTATGGTTGATTTTAGTACCCTTTTTAAGAATGTATTACCAAGATAGGTTTCTTTATCTAACAAAGCTTTATGGCCAGCTTTCCACTTGACGCCGGCTTTCTCTTAATTAGTCTCTAATTCCTAATCATGAAACTATAGACAAGAGAGGGGGTTGCCCAATATAATCCTAGATGACCCGTTGGTGTCCTTCAGATTATTTTAAACGGGGAGGAAGAAAAGCGGGAAAGAAAAAGATGATGGAAGTACTATATAGGATAACGTTCAATTTTAAGGCACATATTGAGCCAAAGCCAAGAAAGAAACAAAACACATTCTCACAATAAGAAACAATACCATATATTTGGAAATATGAAAAGCCGTTATTCTTGTAAATATTCTGAACTCTAAACCCAACTAGGACACATCATGTTAGGTTCTGAGTATGCATGCTAGTAGGCATAGGCATGCAGCTAGATAAAGTATTAACCTTCAGAAAATTTAGGTGGTGATTTATGATTAATAATGCGTAACCTAATTATCTATTTGTTCAAGATAGAGCTAACAGTAATAATTGTTGCGAATAAAGCAATCACAAAGCACAAACAATAAATAAAGAGAAGAAGAAACAAATCATGTAAGATAGAAATATGAGAACTTACACAAAAATAAATAGGCGAAGGTGAAGCTTTACTAATTATCAAATTCGGAGGAGTGCAAATCGATGGAGAAAACATAAATCCCTCTCAAACCCTAGATCTTTCACAAACACCAATGGGTTCTCACAAATTAACAAAAGGTATCATATTTAGGTCTAAAATAAGCTATCATATATATAGCATACAAAAGATATTTCCTAAAATCTAATTTCATAACTAAGGAAATTACGCGTCCGGCCCGACGACAGACTGTTCCAGAGATGGACAGACGTCTGTCGGAACATATCCCGAAACTTCAACTCTCTGTCCGTTCCTACAGACGTCCTCTACGGAGGGGCAGACGTTTGCCAGAGTATTTACCGAAACTCCACAAAAGTGACAGCGAGGCAGACGTCTGCACTGACACATGATACAGACGTCTATCCTGAAGATAACTGCAAATTTTCATTTCGTGATATAACGCCGGATCAATAGGGAAATCTTTAAGGATGAATGTGAGGCACACATAACAATAATGAAGCAAAGTTGAACAAGAACAGTTAATAACTTTCGATTTATTAGATACCAATCAATTCAAGTGATATTGTCATTACCAATTCAGTTGCATTGTCTCTGCATGTTTTTAATTCTCTTTTCTTTATACATCTTACCTAAATTAAAAAGCTTCAACATTTATTCTATCAAGTATAGTGTATTTGATCAAGCCGAGGCACATTTCTTGGAACAAGTACCAGCGCAGGCTCTAATTTCTTCCCCCTCTGCCATGAACAACAACAAGCATCAATCAAATATAGCTACAACATTATCCACACAAAAAAAACACAAATTGGATTACGATTTGTTACCCGGATCGAGATGAAGGCATGCTGATTTTACACAACTAGTGATGCAGTTAGGCGGATCATGGATGGAGCAGCCGCCGCCACAAAGCAGCTTGCAGATAAATTTGGGGAATCTTATTCTGCACACCGGGTAGCACACATGATAGCACACGTCAAAGCTGGCCACGCTTGGGGCAATGAGAAAGAGGAGAAGAGTGGCGAGTGCTAGTTTTCTCTTCATTGATTTTGGTTGCTTCGCTGCTCTCGCCTCTTAAATGAACGATAAACAATGTTTTTTATAGGCAAGAGCATACATCGAATTCAAGCGGATATGCCTGTGTGGATATGCATGTGCACATGTGTGGACAGAGCATGGGTATGGCATTTTGTGCCGTCTGTTCTTTCCTTCTGTTTTTTGATTAAAAGGTGGGAAAATTTACCCCCGTAACATTAAAAAGTTTCTGATGTACAGAATGCCCCATTAAGATCCTATAGGCCCGGGATTTCTATAAACTACGGAAACTGAAGAATTGTTCAACTTTTTGATGATTGGAACCATTGATCTTGTTCTAAATGGTGCAATACATGGGCTCAAAATTTCATACGATTTCAAAATCATCTGCTTATAGATCGAAGAGTACACATTATTCTATTATCGAGAAACAGTCAATTTGGAAACCTTAGCTCTATAAGCAAATGATTTCAGAGTCGCATGAATTTTGGTATCCTTGTGTATTATACCATACAGATCAAGATCAACACTTCCAATCGTCAAAAAACCAAGCGATTTTTCGGTTATAAAGAGGCTCTGTAAAGCCCGGGCCTATGGGATATCTGAACATAAATAAAGGCAATATACAATTTGGGAGAACCAAGTGCAATATACAAAAATACAAAATACAATCCATTCAATCCAGGTTGCACAACATCAAACTAAGTAAACAAAAGAAGAACCGGACTACTCGTCTGAAAGCCAACCCTAAAAACTATCCTCTTGGCTGACAGTCCCTCTATAGTCATTTTTTGGGTTTGTGTGCATGCATGCATGCCCATGTGTGGATGTGTGATTCTAATCTCTTTCTTCCGTTCGTATATTTTTTCCTTGAGAAAATCATTATTAAGTTTTATTAGGGTTAATTTCAGTAACTTATCCTAAAACTTAAGCTTTTAAAAACTACTGTAATCTTATTTTATTATTTGAAACCCTTCTGAACTTTCCGACCATCTTTTCATTCCAAAAATATTACCTGCTATTACTCTTTCATTTTAGTCATGTGCAAAACTAGCGAGCTATGAAAGAAGAGCTAAAAAATATTACCTGCTATCATTATTTTCATTGAATGCTTTAGGTTCCATCACTCTCACCCTTGAAGTACTTTTGCAGGCAAAATTAGAGTGAAGCTCAAACTCAAGCATATTATGCAATATGCATTTAAGAATCAAGAATGTACATGTGACATACATGGCATGGTGCATGGGTATCTCATTTTATGTACCTTAGCTTACAAATTTATACATTAATTTGTAAGTTCGTGTGATCAATTTTGGCAGTAAGAATGGATATATGGTCTATTCGTAATTTTTTTATTATACAAATGTGCTGTTCACAGTTCTCTCACAGGTATAAGGGAACCCCTCTCAGATTTGTAAATTCATGTTGATTAGACTGCTTATTTGTTATGCATCTCTGATCTGCATTTTTTTGGTTATATGCAACATGTATTGCAGCAAATTGGGACTGCAAAAAGGAATCTCAAGGGCAAATGTGACAAATTAGCATGCTTTTGGTAAGTCCCAATTTTTTTAGTTTTAAAATTACGTCAAACTCTGTTCCACCTCGTCTTGATGCGGAAAAGCTTAAGATGATGATACACACACAGAGAGAGACTAGGATACACAAGATAGGATTTGGAAACAGATCCTATGAAGCATCTGCTTTGGGACTTTGCAATCAATTATGAACTAAAGCTCTCATTTATTACAATGATTTCATTGTCTGCACAAATCCTAAAACAAATCTAATGGCTAGAAATTTGATAGGAGTTGTTTCCAAATCCAGTGGAGTGAATCCTAGTGTAACTCTACACACACACACATAGACCCAAACACGCAAATCCTCTGGAGTGAATCCTAGCGTAACTCTACGCACACATAGACCCAAACACGCACACGCACACACAGATAAATCCAACCCCCCCCCCCCCCCCCCCCAAAAAAAAAAAAAAAAAAAAACAAAAACAAAAAAAACAACAACAACAAAAACAGGCACGCACACTAGCACTAGCACTAGCACTATAGTATCAAGATCATATGGGCCCGGACCTAAACTAAACAATTCATGTACCACTTCATTACTAAAAGATCTACGACTTTTATAGCGATCCGAGCCCTTCATCTTGGTCTACATGGCTTAAAACATTAGTACACCAAAATTCGTGCGCTTTTGAAACCATTTTCTCATAGATCCAATGATGCTAGTTCAATTGTCAAGAAACCGTTAATATTATAATTGTTAGATATAAGAGAGAACGATTTTGAAACCTCACAAATTTTGTTGCATCTATGTTTTTGACCATGTAGATCAAGTTGAACAATTTAGATAGTCAAAATCTTTTTGTTAACATGGTTGCATTTTTTTGCTTAGTTTAGGCCCGGGCCTATAGAATTCTCACACATACATGTGTGCATGAATTTTCTTAGTTTAGGCTCGGGCCTATAGGATTCACACACACTTTATGAATAGGATGCACCCGATAGAGGAGCTTATATGACGTGTTTATTGGGTTTTGCACGTAAGCCCTCCCTCCTTTTAGAAGGTCTCTTTTCCAACGCAATACTTCATTGCAAACAAAATGCAAAGCTCAATAGAAACATTTCATGTGACCTCCTTTGTAGGATACACACTACAGGGAAACTGTAGGCCCCTTTTACCACCTAGAGTGTACAGGAGCTTATGTGTCATATTTTTATTGGACTATGTATTGTGTTTTGCACTTATGCCTTGCATTTTGCGGGATATGAGAGAAAAAGGAGGGAGGACTTGAGTGCAAAACACAATCCAAACTCCAATAAAAGCATGTCACGTAAGCTCCTCTGGAGAGTGTGCACCCTATAGGAACACACACACAAAAGTGGTTGCTCTAAAAGTCAACCAGCGTCGATTACTTTACTGATTGACTTTGCTATATTGATCTTATGTCCTTAAATATGTATACACCAATTTTCATGTCGTTTGGATTCCATTTTACTCTTGCATTTGATGATTGCAAAATTAATGGTTTTCTGATAATAGAATACTTCACAATGCTATACGAACGGACAAAGAGTATCCAAATGACATGAAAATTGGTAGACATATTTAAGGATATGGAGATCAATATGGCCTGAGCCGATCGCCAAATACAATCAATGGATGCTTGACATTTTGAGGCGCATATGTAGGAAATATCCTACCATGGCAGGGCATACCCCCTGCCCCTCTTCCCCCCAAAACACATATAGAAATGATCCGTTGAGAACCGGTTCTCAAAATAAGAAATTAGAACTTTTGATTTACAAAATATTTGGGCATCCCGAACCATTCGACTTGATCTCCCTACCGTCAAAAATATGTGTATGAAAAATCAAATGATTTGAAGACCATTAACCCATACAAATTGGATAGTCTAAACAATGAGAACCTGCACCCCCCCCCCCCCCCCCCGCCCCTCCTTCTCATCTTTGGCCCAAAAGTTGGAGACCGTCCTAACTTTTGAAAACCTCCATTTTACCTGACGTAATCCTGTTGCTTTTCCATCCAAAATCTGTCACGTCTCTAATCCTCAATAGCGTCTCACGTACCAAAAGCATGTTGTCAGGTTATGGCTTTTGGATGTAAAATTTTACGGCTGTTGTCAGGGGCGTCAAAGTGAAGGTTTTTCATGCTTTTGGGACCAAAATTTAGGGGGGTTTCATGCTTTTTGACCAAAAGTCACGGTGGTTTCCTGTAGCTTAGCAAATTGGATATGATTTGTCACCAGGATTGAGATGAAGGCACGATGACGCGGCACACTTAGTGTTGTACCCAATATCGGACACATTACCGAATGTGCAGCCAGTGTTGCAAGTCAACTTGCAGAGCTTTTTGGGTTTCAGTTACCACGATGGATAGCATACATAATAGAATGCACCATGGATATTGATAACAAACCTTGGGCTGATGAGCAAGAAGAGGAGCATGCAGCAAGAACTATGGTTTCCTACCTTCACCGCTTTTGGTTCCGTCGCTATCCGCTCTTGAATGGATATAGGAACTCTGGAAGCTGTTTTATAGGCAAGAGCATCCATCTCAAGTCCAGGCATTTCTATGAATACATGATTGTGTACGTAGACATGCATGGGATAGTTCACAGGCATCTCATTTGATGCTCCTTTTATTCCTTTATCTTCGTCAATGATTCACTGGTAAGCTTTATTTCACAAAGTATGTGTAACCATAACAAACTTTTCCAACTTCTTCAATAAATATATAAAATAAAAAATTACATAAAATCCTTGCTGTTATTTTTCCTTTAAAATGTAGTCATGGGATTCATATTATCATATATTATATGCTTGTTATTTATGAGAGATTGTGAGTAATATAAATGCTGTTTGCATATTCTTATCATCTTATGCACCTTACATCAATATCGATCTTCATGCATATCGCACGCTTACGTCTGATTAATTGCTTATTTCTAGGCAAGAAATGCATGAATACATGCAGTTTCGTATGGGAAGATTATTAATGCTAGCTACTTGATAAATTGTTGTTGCTTGGGGACCGAGCTGGGCTAAGTCATCAGCTTATCCTCCTTGGGCGCCTTCCACATATCAATTACTGATACATTAACCAGACTCATTATGAATCAAAGATCAATTCAATGACATCTCTTTAGAGAGTAATGATTAAAGGCAAATGTTGTTTGAAGGGCCTGATGAGTACTAATTCTTAGACTTGTTTTTGAACGCCCCCCCCCCCCTCCTTGCTACTTGTTTCCTTCAGGTCGAATGAATTAATATCATGATCAGTGCCTACAGATTGAATTCATTATGGAGTTGGATTTCAGAATAATAGTACAGCATTTGGTTGGCTGTTTTATTTGACAAAGTTTTATGAGTTACGGTCGACTTGATGTCAATTTTCTCCAAATTAGTCTCCAATCCATCATCATGAAACCATGAATAAGAGAGGGTTTGTATATACTATACATATAATCCTAAATGACTTGTTAATGTCCTCCAAATTATTTACACCAGAAGAAAAGTTCAGAAGAAGGGGGCAATGAGAAAGATGATAGATTTTCTATAGAGAATTATGTTCAAATATAAGGCACATATTGAGCCAAAAGCCATGAGAAAAATAAAAGTAAAACACATTCTCACAATAAAACACAATTCCGTAAACTTATAAAATGAAAATTCTTTGCTACTTTCATAGAGTGAAAGCCTGATGCACGTGGCTGTAGAACATGTGCATGTGACCAGATAAAGTATTAACCCTTAGTAATTAGCGAGTGATTTATGTTAACAAAAAATTACCAATTTTTCTACTGTTCAAGAAGAGATAACTGCAACAAGGAAGCAAACATATACAATTAACAGCCAGTAGCTGTTGATTTTTCTGATAACAACAATTGATGATGTTGATATGTTCATATAATTCAGTTACATGAACTTTGCATGAATTTATTTCTCCTTTCTAATATAATTCAATTCATACACAGATAAAGCTTCAACATTTATTATATCAAATATTCTGCAGCAGATCAAGCTGAGGCACAGCTCTTGGAACAAGTATTGATGCAGGCTCTAATTTCTTCCCCCTCTGCCATGGATGACAACAACAAGCATCAAACTAGTCTAGCAACAAGATTATCGAACAAAATCAAACAAAGAATTGTGAATTACAATCCGCTACCTGGATTGAGATGAAGGCACGATGACTGAAGGCAGTTAGTGTTGCACTTGCTAGGAGGCGGGTCATTACCGATGGCGCAGCCAGCACCGCAACTGAGCTTGCAAAGCCATCCTGGGAGTTTCGATCTGCACATGGGGTAGCACACGTGGAAGCATCCGTCGAAGCTGGCCAAGCTCGGGCTAACGAACAAGAGGAGAAGAGCAGCGAGTGCTAGGGTTTGCTTCATTGCTTTTGGAATCGTCGCTTCCCTTGGCTCTTAAATGAGAAATAAGAACTGCTTTATAGGCAATAGTACATATCAATTCAGGAGGGATATGCGTGTACGGATGTGCATGTGCACATATGCATGGGATGGAGCATGGGTATGACATTACGTTTGGCCTCTTATTTCCTTTTGTTTTTTAAGGAATAGGTGGGAAAATATTCCCCCATTATAATTAAAAAGTTTATAATGAACAAAATACCCCATGATTACATAAGTGTCTCTATAAAAGCAACATTCTGAGTCTCGGAGAACTAAAGTGCAAGGTACCAAATACAAAATACAATATACTCTATCCAGATTACACAGCAGCAAAACAAAAGGAGAATCTTGCTAGTGTCATATGCACAAATTATCTGAAAGCCTATTTTGAGCTGACTCCTCGTCTTGAGAGTATCTCTCAATGTTTTTGTGCATCTTTAGGAAGGTTTTCTTATAGTAAATAATAAGCAGTAAGTTTTAATGTTTTGCATGTTCCAACCATGGTTTGAAATCTTAGTCGATCCCGTTCAGAGATGGACATTCCAATCCAAAATATGATTGTCCAAGTTCCGATACCGATATTGTCTGATGCCCATTAATATAGTATTTACTATTTGATTAATTAGTTGAGTTTTAGAGTTGAGTATCAATGAGTTAATGGATTTGTTAATGGCTTAGTGGGCACATTAATGCGTGTTGAGTGCTTATTAATAGGTTATTGAGTTATTACGGTTTATTTGACATCATTAACTGCAAAAAATATATCAAAAAAGTTTATAATTGTTTTGCCAAGGTATTAAACCAACCACGGACATCATTAATTGCCAAAAAATCTTTCCAGATGTTTAAAGTTAAACTTACTATTTATTTAAAAACAATTATTAACTTTTAAAATTTCTTTTTGTCGAATGATATAGGATCCAAAATTTCTACCTGAGATGGACAATACGGTCAAGAAGGTCGTTTCTGATCCCAAAAGTAGCTGTCCAATACCGATACCGAGATTTTAAACCTTGGCTCCAATCTTATTTTTTTCCAAAAAAGTACCTGCTGACTGCTGTTATTTTTCCATTTCAACCATGAGCAAAGCATGCGAACGAGAAAATAAGAGCAACAATTTCTATGGTGTCCTCGATGCTTTAGGTTCCATTGCACTCACCCTTGAATAAGGAAGATGGCCTTTAAGTGCCTTTTCAGAACAAACATAGAGTGACTTTAGATTCAAAGCATATTACGCAATATGCATGTATGAAGGTGCATGTAGCATAGATAGAATTGAGCACTTATATGTCATTTCATGTTACATTTCTTTTTCTTTATATAAATTAATTTGCCTATGGTCTTCGAACAGTTACAACCACAGACCGAATGCATTATAGAGCTAGATATCACAGCATCAACACTTTTAACTATTTCTCAGAATCATCTGCTACCTGTTTCCTTTTGTTAGAATATACCAGTGCACCGAGCATATGAATATCAAGGCACCTTAATTAACCCGCTATATGTGATAAAAATGAGAGAAACTAAGTTATGTTGTTTAATAAAGAGGGTTGTGGTTCAAACACCCACTAGAGGAAACTGGGGCATTTCATGATTTCATCAAAATGAAATTTCTGTTGGCAATGGCCATATTTTTCTGACAGGGATAAGTATTCCCTATAAAAGTTGGAAAACTTCCTTTGAGAAGTACAATGCTTGGCAATGAAATTATGTCGGGGATTTTTTCCCAAGAATAATCATCCACGATGGACTCCAAAGAACTCGTATTGGTTATTGAAGATTTGAATCCGTTAGATATAACTGGATAAAATTAGTTAATGTTTAATAAATTTTGATAAATTGAAATACTTTTGTGGTATCATTCACCCTTAAAGAGGCAATAAGATTAAGATACGAGCAGTTGATACTTGATACTGCTGACTTTTTCATAAAACTGCCACACACTTACATTTTTCAAATGCCTTTATATGTATATCTCTACTTCATAAAACTAAGCTTCATTTCTGTTTTTATCAGATCTTGCAATCAAGAAGGTCCAGAGATGCAGTTCTGGCAGGTACTTACACAATCTTCTATTTCCCTCCCATTTGATATTCATATAACATTGTATCAAAGTTAATTAAATTACACAAAATATATAACAAATAAATTTTTACATGTTGGGGAATTTTTTTTATTAAACCGAGTGAGTCTTGAAAAAGGGAGGATAAGAAAGATGATAGATTTATCAAATAGCAATCAATACATTTACATGATCTTTGCGTGCTTTTATTTCTCTTTTCTTTCTATATCTTACAGAAATCAAAGCTTCAGCATTTATTCTATCTAATGTCCTGCAGACGTTCAAGTCGAGGCACAATTCTTGGAGCAAGTTACAACACAGTCTCCTATCTCCTTTCCCTCTGCCATACACAGCAACAAAACATCAATCATATCTATCAACAAAGGTTACCAAACAAAAATCTGAGTTATCTAACATACAGATTAGAAATTACGATTCGTTACCTGGATCGAGATGAAGGCACGATGACTGGAGGCAGTTAGTGTTGGAATTGTTAGGCAGGTTATTACTGACCGTTGAAAGTAAAAACCAAATGATGGGACTTTAAAGATAGACTCACATTGGAAACAACAAAAGAAACATATGTGTATAAGATATAAGATGGGTAAACTCAACAATCTTGAGTCTTATTGTTGGAATCCACTTATATCAAAGGCCCATATGTACTTATCAAAAGCCAAGCATATCTAAATTACAATTTAAAGAACCAAAGTACCAAGTATCAAGCACTACAATCCATATCCAGATTACACGGCCACAACTCTCAGATCAAAGGAGAATCCCGCACATGTCTTCTGGACTAGTTTTCTGTAAGCTTATTCTAGGTTGAGTCTTCGTCTCCCTCTCAATTTTTTCCGTATTTTCCTGAGTTTTCTCTCCTTTTGTATCATGAGTACGGTTGTGAACCCCATCTTTCTTCTCTTTTTAAAGAAAAGTGACACTAGTAAGAATTATTTGGGTTAATTATTCTATCTTGTTCTACAGTGGACAGCATTTGCTTACTTTCATAATCTACGGTTTGCGTCTTCGTGTTGATTAATTATTTCATTTGACTCTTATAGAATATTTATTGCAGTGACTCGGGACTTCAAGAAAGAATCTCTAGGTGTGAACGTGATAAATTAGCATGATCAAATTGTACTCCAAATCATTTTTATCTGGAAAGGCTTAAGCTGATGATAATGAGCTTCATATATACGGTAATTAAGTATTCTGAGCAATATACATAAATGCATAAGATTTCAAATTTTATATGCTTATGTGACTTTTAATGAATATCTTCATAAGCAAGGAATGCGTGGACGGGCTGTGGTTTTCGTATGGGGAAATCATTCCAAGCTACTTGGATTAATTCTTTTTGTTGGGGACCGTCAGATAGTGGAACGCTAGCCATATAACTTCAATCAGAGATTTATTTTTGCAATCAACATAATGGTGTATTTAGAGATTAGTGTTACCAGGCAAATATCTGTTTTAAAGGGCCTGAATAATACTAATTCAGTGTCTTACTCGCACTAGTTGAGGAAATTTCTTCCTTAGAGTTAACTTTTCTCTTATATCATTACCAACCGCAGAGCGAATTCATTATAGAGCTAGGAATCACAATATTTGGTACTGCAAGTATCTCTCGGAATTTATCTTTGGTCCTTTTCGTTTCTTAAGAATATACCTGTGCATGCGGATATGAACATCCATCCACCATAACTAAAAAGACCCAAGTTATATTGTTTATAAGAGAGGATTGTTGTTCAAACACCCGCTACAGGAAATTGGGGTATCCCAAAAGAAATTTTCTGTTGGCAATGGCCAGATTTCCGACATGAATAAGTATTCCTGGCCAAAATTGTAAAAATCCCTTTAGAAAATACAATTTTTGGGAATGAAAATACTCCCTATGCATATTCTGTCAGAAAAAACAATCTCTTAGGAATAACTATCATCAATATAATGTGAAGAACTCTTAAATCTGGAGATTTGGATCCGACAGTTATCTGAGTAGGCCATGAATTTAAAAGGTGGGTTGCAGATGGACATGAGTTGATATTACATGATGCCTCTAAATGATCAGCCCGTCAATTACGTGTCTGTTGAAAACCAAACCGAGTTAGGTTTGCAGGAAAAGCATAAGTTTATACATTCTTTATGTCAGGCCTCCATAATGATGGGATTAATTAGATTTATAGCCGACGCAATATCGATAAGGAAAATGCGAAAATGCTTCGATTATAATGCAAGCTTTCTAAAATAATTTCAGGTTAGGCATTAGTCTCAGTTGAAAGCAAATCAGGAATATGCTGATGTTTATTTATTGAAACGGAAAAATTAGCTAATGTCCAATTACTTCTGATGAAGTGCAATAAGTTTGTCATTATCATTCATTCTTTAAAACGGCAATAAGATTGAGATACAAGCAGTTGATGGTGAGGATGTGTCTCGTATCCGTTTATGTGTGCAGTTCTTGGCAATCAAGAAGGTCCATATGTGCAGTTCTTGGCACAGGTAATTAGGCAGGCTTCTATTTCCTTCCCATCTGATATTCATAAAACACAAATGTCAAAGTTAATTAAATCGAATAAAATAAATAATGGAGAAATTAATGTTTACATGCTGTGGAAATTTGTTCTGGTGGGCTCCTGGCTTTACTTTTGTGCGTCACAGTAGATCTTAATGTCCCGACCACAGCAGCAAAACTCTAAAGTTATATCGAGCATATGGCTATGGCGGTTAATGGAGAAATTGCAAGTTATTTTTTTATCGCATACAATTTTTTGCATATCGAAAATGCTGCCCCGTTATATTTGAAAATTCTAACAATACTTTTAAATTCTAATAATTATAGGATAATCTATCAACGTTCTTCCTCTCATGTTTTGCACAGTGAATATTATATTAAAAAATACCAATTTTAGCTATTTTTATTCAAATTATACTTTCTTTCGGTATAAAATTAGAGCTAAGGCTGTTGATCATACGGGTGAAATACATGTTATTCTTTATGACGATCAAGCTGAAACGGTTCTTTGCGAACCTATTGAATATACACGGTTTGTTGAAGTCAAGTTAAAATTCCCACTTTTATATTGAATATACAAATACATACACAAAATTCTATATTTGTTAATTTAAAACTTATCATAAAGTATAATGAGACATATTCAATGAACACGTGACGATGTATAAATTGTACACTTACATGTTGAAAACCAATGTGACCATTAAGTACTTTGGCTCACTGCAGTCACATGAATAATCTATAACATAAGTTGAACAGGTAATTGATTCTCTTAAATTTGACGAAGAAGATGGGATGAAAATGATATTGAGATGGATGACCACAATGAAGAATCTAAAATATGAGATCAATAATGTACTAATTATTGGGCGGTAATAGTATCTTTGTACTTGCGAATCTATATTTCTGGATTAAAAATATTAGTCATATATCTTCTAACGGTCTTATAATCCATTATTATTTTAGCATTTTTTTTCTATTCAGATAAATAAGAAATAAAAATTCTCGATTCTAATATAGATAAGAAATATATCTCATGGTGATTTACACTTAGTAATTATTGAGTTTAATCAACGTAGGTTTCAAATTAGTGTATTGGAATTCAAATTTTAACATGGAAATAAGTTTAACATCTCATTGCCCTTGATTTATGTCTTTCCGCACGCGTAGCCCGGATACAATGCTAGTTGTTATATATAGTTTTCATGAACTATAGCAAGAAGAGGAGTGGTATCAGATTGATAGCCTCTCATGAAAATATATTTCATCTTTCATGCCAGCGAAATGCTTGGATGATGATGTGAAAAATTGATTATTGTTATCTTACTTGGATTGAGATGAAGGCACGAGGACTTGACACATTCATCGTTGCAATGAGTATAGTTTTTATCACTCGATGAGTTTTCGCCAACACATCCAAGCCAACAGAACATTTTACATCCCACTTTCGACGATGAATTCTTTCTGCAACCTGTATAGCAGTCATTGTAGCAGAAATCATACCAGCGTCCAGCCAAGCCCTGCCCGAAGAGCAGGCAGAGCACTATTGCAAGGCCAAGGGCTTTCGTCGTCGGCTTTAGCTCCATTAAAGAACAAGAGAAGGTATGAATGTTTTCATGCCTTGCTTCTTTCTTATGTGCTGATGTGTAAGCATAGATAGCATGATTATGCTGCAGTTCTGTATGGGCAATTCATTCTAAGTCACTACTTTATTGTGATTGCATTTGGATCTTTTTCGGGTAAAGTTGTTTTGCTTTTGATGTAAGATTTGGTTTTGCCCTTGGCTAAGAAAGGTAAGTATATGTTATGTTTAGCCATCTCGTACCATTTACAATGACATTCGATCCCCGCGTGCAAGAATTAATCAAAAAGAGAAAAGCGGTAGATGGTATGAATTTATACTCAAGAGTTCAAAAAATTAGAACCCCTATTGAAAATCAGACACATTAGGATAAAGATGTGCATTGGTCTATTGTTAATCTTACTTGGATTGGATGAAGGCATGATGAATTGACACACTGTTTTTTGCAGCCTGTATCAATGTCAACCGATCGAGGTTGTTTCTTCTCTGCATCTTATTTAGCAGTCATGGTGGTAGTACTCGTAGCTTCCCAAGCTCAGACCTGGCAAGAAACTAAGAGCAGAGTAACAATGCCAATGGCTTCTCTCATCGTATTCATGAATATTCTCTCTTCTTTTTTCGCCGAGAAAAATGTAGTAAGAATATTTTGATGTCTGGCTTGTTTATATGTTGATTTTTTATTAGCAAAGGTTGCATGTTTGTGCTCCAAATTGTATGGAAGAAATGCTCTAAGTCACCCCCATCCTTGTGATTTGCATTTGAGTCTTTTGTTGTGATGTGTTTTCTGTTTTTCTTTTGGTGAAGCAAATATATTGTTTTTTACTCTTCTTTTTTCTTTTTTCTGTTAGTGTTTGACTCGGTGTAAATTAAAGAATTTTATGGGAGAAAACAATAAATAGTGTAAAACAAAACAATTCTTATTTAAAAGAATTTTATAGGGATAAGTATAACTTTTTCAAGTTACGAAAAATTATTATTATCTTTCCATTTATGTTAGAGATTAGGGATATATAGTGTAAAAAATTATTATCTTTTCATTTTGCATAAAGAAAGAAAAAGGTTCTCTTCATCTCCTACACAATGAAAATTCCCTTCACCTCCTTCTCTTATGAGACCCTTCTCAAATCCATCACAAACCCCCAAATCTCAATCCCTCGTCTCCATCAAATCCATGCACTCATCATAACCAATGGCTTCTCTTCAAAGTTGGTCCTGTCATGCAAACTCATCAGCTCTTATGCTTCTCTCTGTGAACTACAACAAGCCCAAAACCTGTTTGATTCTTTGTCTCAAAGAACAACTCACACTTACAATCACATGCTCAATGCCCTCATCAATCAAAACAAACACCAAGCAGCCTTTGAATTGTACTCTTCTTTGTTATCTGATGAAAATGTCTCACCTGATGCTGTTACTTTCAGCATTGTGCTCAAGGCTTGCATCGTTTTGAGACTAGAAAGAGAAGGAAAATCCATTCATACCCATGTTTTACTTACTGGGTCACAATCCGACTTGCGATTATCGACCGATTTATTGCATTTGTACCTAAGATTTGGCTGCCTGGACTATGCTAAGAAGTTGTTTGATCTAATGCCTCAAAAGGATGTATTTGTTTGGACTTCAATGATTGATGGGCTATTGAGATCAAAATCTTATGCTGATGCTCTCAAATATTTTCAAAACATGAGAGAATCCGGATTCAAAGCTAGCGGGGTTACATGGAACGCTTTAATATCCGGATTTGCTCGTGAAGAGCTTTACATCGAAGCCATGCATTACATCAAGCTAATGCAATTGGAAAACATGAAGCCGGGAAGTGTTATATTATCTTCAATTCTACCAATGTTTGCTCAAAATGCACTTATGAAACCGGGCTTAGAAGTTCATGGGTACGCAATTAGATACGGGCTCGAATCCGATTTATTTGTGGTTAGTTCTTTGGTTGACATGTATGCAAAATGTGGGAAAATGCCGCTCGCTCGATTTTTATTCGATCGGGCAAAAATTAAAGATACGGGTTTGTGGAATGCTATTATAGTTGGATACGGAATGCATGGAAATTGCAAAGAAGCGCTCTCGCTCTTTGATGAGATGATTTATTCGAATATTCGACCAAATGAGATAACTTTTACCGCAGTTCTCTCTTCTTGCAGCCATAGGGGGTTTGTAAGTCAGGGGCTGAAGATTTTTGACTTGATGGTTAAAGATTATGAAATTGCCCCTCGCCACGAACACTGTGCTTCTATAGTCGATTTGCTCGGTCGAGCTGGGCGTTTGGACGAAGCTTACGAGTTTATAAGGAAATTGTCAACGGATCCAACGAAAGATGTGTGGGGAGCTTTCTTGAATGCTTGTAGGATTCATTCCGACGTGAAATTCATGGAAATCGCAGCGAAAAACTTCGCCGAGAGTGGCGAAAATACCGGTTATTGTGTTATGATGTCAAATGTTTATGCAGAGAGTGGGCAATGGGGAGAGGTGATGAAGTTGAGAACTCAGATGAGAGATGGGAGATCGAAGAAAAAGACTGGGTTTAGCTGGATCGAGGTTGGCGATGCCGTTCATGTGTTTAGTATGGCGGATTTTTCACACCCGGAATCAAGAGAAATTTATTTTGTGTTGAGGAATTTAAATGCAGATATCTCAAGAATGTCTATGTCATAGCTTTTAGTTTTGGCATATACAATTTGATGCATTTCACTGTTTCATTTTTCCCCCTCCATTATTTAAGTGAAAACAGAGGCAGGTACAAATTGTAAGTTATACAAAGATCATAGCTAAAATTGGTCTCATTGTAACTTCATCAGATATTTATGTACAATTTGCCATCAGGTATCTAAACTACATCAGATATTTATATACATTTTGCCATCAGGTCTCATTTCACTGTTAAGAATGTGTGTCATTGTTTGTATATTAGGAATGTAAAATTGATTTATTTTATATTACATTTGCTTTTCCATTCTTTAAATGAAAACAGAAACAGATATAAATTGTAAGTTATTAATGCTGCTATAAATTGAGCTTGTGGATTATTATACAAATATGATTCCTCAAATTGATCTCCCTGTAATTCGAGACAATGTCAACACTTTGCCATCAGCTATTAAAACTAACTCACTTGTATTGATTTGTACATGCGAATGAAAATTAGCTGCTCCAGAAATTATCCGAGAAAGAAAATTACGTCGTTTCTCCAGCTCGAAAATTTGAATGGTGCATGACACAAACTACCGCTATTTCTAAATGTTCATAAGAGGCCTTGAATAACACGTGCGCTTCAAAATCACTCCATGCGTTTAAAAAATTCCTGAAAACAGAGCACAAATTAAGGTTTAAAAGCTTCTTAGAAACCAAAGTCTTTAATTTCACGAAAAAAGAAAGTAAATACACAATCTAGAAATTCATAAATATATGATGTCATCAGTTCAGTAGTAATGAAGGAAACAAAAACTTACAATGCGGTTTGCATAGATGTCATGCCCCGCTTCCCAAAGTACGGAATACGGAAAGCGACGAAGACCAGCCGTGCTACCTACGGTAAGGAAAAATCCTTCCATAGTCACATAAGGCTGTCTAGAATAACCTGTCAAAAATAAAATCCAATACCAAAAGGAATAATACTGATAATCATGCTGCAATGAAATCACAAGAAATCCTAAAAATGGGTCCACTAGATAATTGATGCAATTAAAAATCCAATACAATAGATTCGGAAATAAAATAAGATCCAAAAGAGATACATAAGTCCTAATGTCCCAAAAGGGCGCACATACTAAATACTAGCAGAAAAGGAAAATAAACCTACGGTTCACTGATCTTCAGCAAAGTCCTGGTAGTCATTGCGGTCCTGCTCAGCCTGAAAATCCGTCTCTAAACCTGAGATGGCAAATCTCAGGGATGTCAGAACATCCCAACAAAGTACTCAACGTATAAGGTGTGTGTATGGTATGATAATATGAATATATGAAAGTAGTGAAGTCCGGTACACAAGAAAAACAAATATATAAATAATTAGATACATTAACACTATGAAACATGTATGTAAGAGGTCAAGTCATAACCTAACTGGTCACTAAAAGGTAAACTATCCTATCGTAAGCTCGAGTGTGTGCGTCAACCTCTGCAGAAGTATTCCTAACCCAAGAGTGGTGCCCCAGCGGCTAGGAAACACGGGTCCAACTGTGGAATGAACAAGAAACCGATATAGCCCGGTACGAGCTGTAAACATGAGACCGATATAGACCGGTACGAGCTGTAAACATGAGATCGATATAGCCCGGTACGAGCTGCCGGCATGGGACTACTGAGATCCTGTTGTACGAACGCACACTCAAACTACCCCAACACCCACGTATTTATAGCTACTATGGTAATGATTAAAGCACTAATTAAGAATGCTGAAAAGGCTGTAACTGTGGTATGGTAATTGTATAGAGATGAAACTGGTAAATAGTAGTGTGTCATGTCATGTAGTTCAGCATTCTTATCAGCGATCTCGTTCATAGAGACTAGAGTGGTGAATAGTCAGGACTTGTTAGTGGTAATAGTTATCAGGTAATAGTAACTGCATAAAGGTGGTGTAAAAGCTGGTATGAGTCACAATTGTTATCTTCACCGTTAACCTTAATACGTGTATATTAATCACAAACTGACTAGAAATATATAAATGTGAGATAGGTTAACAACTTTCGAACTTTATTTGTAGTTAAAATAAATCTCATTTCAAAACCACTCGCTAATTATTCTCACTCGCTACATAAAAGTTTGCCAATATATATTTTTGTATGATATAACGAAAAATAGATACTAACGCATTTCCCTTTTGTTCTAACAGTGCAGAAAATATATATGTACATATAACCACAAAGGAATGCCGATGTACATCGACCAAAAGTAAAGCAAGAGTACTTGCCTGAGGATAACGATCACGGAAAACGATGTACGAAAATGCGGGGCACGATCTCAGCTAAGGTGCGACTTGGGATCTGAGTTATACGATCCGCCTAGATAAATTTATCATCGGTTAACCATAAATATCTTCATAAATATTGTCACACAACCAAACACAATTATATCAATTTAGGGTTTTGATACTAATTTTCCCCTTTCAATTGTTCACTGATTTCTTATCATTTCATTTTATTCATATTTCTATTTTTTTCCCTAAAAAAATAGGGATCGGGAAAAACTTACAGGGGATGATCGTGGCAGTTGCTAGTGTTTGGATAAGTCCTGGGTCGAGCCGAGGGCGGGGTTGTGGTGGGGTCGGAGATGGTGGTGCGATGGGAACAAAGGCGAGGACGATGGGATGAGATGAGGGGGGTTCGGGATTTGTAGCGGCGAGAGGGATGGAGGCGGCGTCGGTGGGATGAGGACGAGGGCGACGGCGAAGGCGGAAAGAAAGGGAGACGGGGGTTGCGGCGGCGGTAATGGTGGCGAGAGGAGGGGGTCACGGTTTGTGGCGGTGATGGGGAATTGAGGAGCAGACGGGGGAAGAGAGAGATGTGAGTATGAGAGATATTTTGTTTGTATATATAAAGAAATTTTACAAATATATATATATATATACACACACACACACACAAACACATCTTCAATTAATCGTATTTAGAGATTCGGTACAGATTTTCTTGTTCTCATATTAACAGTAAACAGATACGCAAAATATTATTTTGCTGCCACTAAGAAAATATTATATATAATATAAAAACTGAAGATTTTTCCATATCAAAATTGTTTACAGTAAAAATCCAAAATAAAATATATTAGCGGCCAACTAAACGTTCAAAAATTTATGGAAAAAGAATCTTGATAGATCTTGAACTACTGCATCCAAATAGGGCTGTTACAGTAGACAACAGATACTCGCTTGCTTTTTCAGGTTTATAATCCCTCAGCACTAGTCGGTTTCTTCAACAAACTTTTTCCCCATGTTATTGAAGAAGTTCAGATAATCTTTACATTGAAACAGGCTCCGAAAGAGCAAGTCATACAGCAATGGCCGACCATGAGAGACTACGCAGCTGAGAATATTTAGCTCCTCAGGTTACAAATCGTATTCTTCTTCTCAAAAATAGAAAGATGAGTTACCTGAATACCATCTAACCTCTATATTCCCCGATTTGGAACTTTCAATCTGAAACGTAGCTGTTTTGTTCCAGAATTATAAATTGGTGTATATTCGTTCAATCACATCTCATGTACCAAACAACTTTCAGAAGAAACCTATCCCTAGTGTGCATCGTTGCATACCTATTAACGTACCACGGTTCCCTTTTCATTCAAAGTATTGTCATCTTCTGCAGTTAAGGTAAGTTTTATAAAAGCACGCAATCATATGATGCCCACCCTTAATTTTATATATAATATTAGAATTCATCTCTCATTTAATTCAATATACTGATGGTAGCTCTTCAGTTACAGGGAACTTGAAAGCTGCATTCCACATGTCTCTGCAATCTAGTATACCAAAGGGTTCGATTAGCATGCCATTACCCAATATAAAAATATAATGGAATACCTAATAAACCTCATGTGAAATTGAAATTTATTGGTCCTACAATGGTAACTGTTTGAAAAGAGAAGGGGAAATCTGGCCAGTTGGCTTCATTCGGTTTTGACTCATTGTATTACATCTATGGTTCTCCAGGGAACACCGGGTGGGGTGGGGGGGGGTGGGGGGTTAAATGCCACTTATGCAAAATGTACACTCATATGGCGAGCCTACAACGAGACTAAATATATTATACGACAGAATGATTCAATACAAACAGTTCAGCCAAAATACAGAGTGCAGTATAATATTGAATTTCATATGCTCCAGAACAAGAATTTATAAATGGAAAGAATTGCATAAGTTTATAAAGAATATGAGGATGTTTGGTATTGTCTCTTTCTATTCTTGTCTGCGACATGATTTTAAGAGACTTTATCGAGACTATGGAACATGTTAGTTGTATGCGGAATTGGACCTCACATGAAGACTATCTATTGTCTTGTTGTCTACAGAATCTCCTTTCCTATCTTCAGTTGTATCGCAAGTAAGATAACACATATCCTGTAAATTCAGTAATCAAATATCAGCGACTACTTTGATATCATTCTTTAAGATAGCAAAGGCTATGGACAAACATAATAGAAATGATTTTAAGAGACCTTGCAATTTTTTGGTGCCCAACAGGATCTTCAGCCTTAAGACGATCGGGAAACTGACCTGCATTTTATGGAGAGAGAAATATGAGAAAACTTCTATTCGGCTACAAGGAAAATTCATAGTACGATGTATTATCATAACTAGTATAAAAATACTAACTTGATCATCATTACTTAAAACTTCTATGTACTTCCTCATGCTCAATAGTCTCAATGAAATCATGCTCTAGGAACATGCTCAGTAATCGCAAGAATTCGTGCACCAAATATAAATTTTCACAACTTTATGGGACCACCAAATACAACCGGACCTTCTTTCTCTCCACACCAAATTTCGAAGGATGCTCGCCCTTCCTTTTAACCATATAATTTACAGTTAAATGGTCCACTTGCTGTATAAACTCCAAGAAAACAACCAGCTCAAGAAAAATCACAACTGTGGCAAAGCAAGGCAACTGGTGCAATCATCTCCCTCTCGTAAAGTAAAGGCAAGTTCTCTCTTGCCTCAAATTCATAATCCCCATGGTAAAATATAAATGCATGTACTTTACGCGCAGGCTGATACTCTATGTTTATTATCAACCTCTGGTGTCTGAAGAGAGCCGCTACTGTAAAATGTACCGTCAACTAAGTCAAATTTTCTGGCTTTTGAAAAGACAAGTAGTAGAATAATATGTTCTGGTATTACTCCCTCCACTTGCATCACCTCATACTTAATAGGTGCATTTTTTGAAACTAAATACATACACAAATCTTCAAAAGACTTGCATTTTTCATGATCATCATTCATTGAATTTGCCGAAACCACCTCCAACTTCAGACTGCTTTGAACTTCATTGAAAAGAAGAGGAGATTCATAAATATGATATGGAGCGATCGGGAAATTTTCTTTTTCTTTTTCTTCTTCCAATAAAAATGGACCGAAATCTTCAACTATAATTTCTGTCGTTTCTTTGTATTCTTTTTCCTCTTTTGACTTTGCATACATTCCAACTAATGCATTGCCAATGTATGTATCTGAAATCAAACCAATTTTTATTACTGAAGCATGAATTTGCTTCCCCAGATCGACAGCTGGCAAATCAGCACATCCTCTAAGAATTCTTGAAAAAGCAACTGGGCTAGCACGAAACCCTTTCTCGTGCAACTGATAGAAAAGTCTCAAAGCTTTGCTGCTTCTTTTATTCTGTACGTATCCAGTAACTAACATTTCATACGAGTTCACGTTTCGCCTTTGCATGCAATTGAAAGCTTTAGAAGCACTCTCCATGCTTCTGGACTTGATATACATACTTATAATTGAATTTCCAACAATAACATCTGAAATGTCAAAACCGCTTTTGATAGCTCGACAATATAATTGTTCACCCTTCGCCAAAGATTTCATATCAGAACAAGCACCAAGGACTGTAGAAAGAGTGAACTGATCAGGAACAAAACCGACTTGATATTCTTTACTAAAAAGCTCAAGAGCCTTGTGTGGTTGAGAATTCAAGCAATACCCAGCAATCATTATGTTGGTCAAGATCAAATCTTTAGAAGAGGATGCGTATGAGAATAACTTAGCAGCACTCTCAATGTACCCACATTTTGAATACATATGAAGAAGCGACGCAAGCACAAAGTTACATAATTCAAATCCAAGTTTCAGACTTAAAGCATGAACTGTTTCGCCGTTATCTATGGCTGGAATACCTGTGCAAGCAATCACAGTAGTTGCTAGAGAATGTTGGTCTAATTTTATTCCAGTTCTCCTCAGGGCATGAAAGGACTCAAGGGCTATTCCAAATTGAAGAGTTTGGACGAGGCCAGCAATAATTGTTGTCCATGAAATTACATCGTGTCCTGGCATTTCAAAAAAGGTTGTTTTCGCATCGATCATCTCTCCAAATTTGATGTACATAGATATCAAAGCATTTCCAATGGAAATAAAGGAGAAATGAGCACTTTTTAAAATATGGGTGTGAATTTGTGTACCCTCTTCTTTGCAGATGCACAAATTGAGCACATTAACTAGAGCTCCTTGCTTTGGATTCAGACCTAAAGCAAGAAGTACCTCTGCGAGCTTTACCGCTTCAGCTCTATGACCATGTAAGTGATATCCTGATATCAGTAAGGAATATAATGAGACATCCGGTTTCTTTACCTCCTTAAATAGCTCGCTCATATATTCAACTTCACCAACCTTAGATAACACCCTGACTAGCTCTGCTACCACGAAACTATCTTTGTCAAGTCCGATTTTGATAGAGCAAACATGAAGATTCTTACAAAACTCAAGCATATCCATTGAAGCAGCAGCATTGGCAACGACCCTCAAAGTCACCAAATCCATCAGAACTCCAGCCCGCCACATATCCCTACAAAGCTCTACAGCCTGTATAAAAAACCCATTTCGAACAAAACCTGAGATCATCGCGTTCCACGAAACTGAATTCTTCACTGGAATTTCATAAAACAGCTTAACAGCATCATCTAAATCCCCGCATTTCGCATACATATCAACCAACCCAATCCCCACAAACCTATCAAAACCCAACCCACTCTTAACAACCAACCCATGAACCATAACGCCAAGCTCAAGTATTCCAGCAGCAGAACAAGCCTTCAAAACCGACGATACAACAAACTGATTCGGCTTCAAACAACCCTCCTTCATCCTCTTAAACAGCTCAAACGCTTCCAACTCAAACCCATTGCCAACGAACCCAGAAATCAAAGTGCACCAAGACACAACATCCCTCTCAAGCATTTCATCAAACACCTTAACCGCACTGCCCAAAACCCCAGCTTTCGCGTACACAAACAACATGACATTCGACACCAAGATCTCACCTTTGATCCCCGACTTGATCAAGTGAGCATGAACAAAGCTGCCCATGTGAAAATCCTTCGATCTTACGCATCTTCGAAGAAAACCCAGGTAAGGATTGGCGTTGGAAACTGGGAAGATTTGATCCAAGGGGCCCAAAATCGCCAGCACATCGCTCATGCTCCCAGTTCTAGAGATGGGCCGCTTGTAATTTGGAGAGAGAGACGAGAATCTGAGATGGGTCAATCTTGTAGTGATGAAGGAGGAAGGGGCATTGAAGAGAGATCTTCTGAACATAAGAGGAGAGTTGAGGGATGATGGCGATGCGTTGTGGCGCTGATCAGAGACGAGCATTGCGTGATTGTTAGGATGAAGGTGGCGGCGACGGCGGTTTGTTTTAGAATGGAGATGCTAAATAAAATTGGTGTTTTTCTTTTCCGCCATGGCTTAGTTGGGTGCTGTGCAATTTTTTTTTATTTGGGTATTTTCAATAGAAGACCCTTTATAATTCATAGTTCTAAAACAACCTTCATACATCGCCTATTAGCTTACATATACCCCCTCTTAGAAAATAGAAACGGATTTAAAAACCATCTTTGTTAGCTAAATAAATAGACATACCCCTCTTAAATTTTTACATATGGATTTTACTAATATGAGATATTACAACTTGCTTACATATCATATCATAATAAACTTTTAAATTAATCCAATTTTCTAGACTTTAGAGTTTGTACCCACGCATTGCATGGGGCGCATGCGAGTTATAATGCAAACTCTCATGGGTATAGATAATCAAGGTCTCTCCTATTTAATAGAATTTTTAAGAAATTTAAAAAATTTCTCCAACTCCAAATTATTGCTCACATTAAGTCAAGCTAATTAATGTTTTAATGTTTCAAATTCCAAACATAGGGTTGTTGGTTTTGAACTCGGATTTAAATTTTAAAATGTAAGGTTATTGGATGTGGCCTCGGATTTTAAAATCTAACGTTATTGGTTGTGGACTTGACTTTGGATTTTAGGATATAGAGTTATTCGTTAATTAAACTTGGATTTGGATTGGAGTCGAAGTCCAACTTCTCAATCCAACTATATAAAGCAAAGCAATGAAATTTGAAGAAAATATCCACGAAAAATATGGAGGCCTTTTTTGTGCTTGGACTGTGAAATATCTTCATCTTTATGAACTCTTTCATACTCTAAAAAACTTACTTTTCTTTTTATACTTGATCTCATCTCATTTTTATTTATGTTTTGATTGACTATATTATATTTTGCAATTGCGTCATGGAAACCTAGAAAGTTGTTTATTCCCTTGATTTCACCTCATTCTTATATATATTTTGATTTATTGGATTATATATTGTATTTTTTTCATAAATTTCTAGAATAGTTTTTAGTTTTTTAGATCTCGTCTTATTTTCATTTATGATTTAATAATAAAATTGTTATGTCACAAAAAGCCCAATAGAAAAGTTATAATACAAATTGTGCAATAACTCGAGTACACTTTTTCCTTGATTTTTCCGAAAGGCAGCACTTGGAGAAGAAGGATGATGAAGAGAGAAAAGAGAGCCCATCCCAAAAGTCTAAATTCATATCCAACACAAAAATCAGAGTCAAAATCAAAAGCCAACACGAAAGTTCGAGTCCAATCCAAATCTAGCACACCAAATTAGAGTTTGTTTTTTCACATGGTTCATACGTCGGTCCTAATTTTTTTTACCCGAATTCAACCCTCTTTAGGATCGAACTTACGACCTCTCATATTGGATATGAAATTGGCGTTTGACATTAAAATAGAAGAGATGATATCTCTTTTAATCTTTAGAAATTGATTTTCAAATATAATATTAATCATAATAATACCAAATCAATTAAACTCTTATCGGTAAATATCTAATCTGCTATCTAAGTACTCCTATAAGCAAATTGATACTCTTTTTTAATCCATATGATTAGTTAAAATTTGGTATGAACTAAAATATTCTTATAATAACAAATTCAAAATTAAAATTAAAAATAACAAACATAATATAGAAAAAATTTATACATTATGTATTTATCTTTAAATTTTTAACTCGTTCACTGCTATTTTAATATAAAAGTCCTCTTCTTTCTCCCAAATCTCCCTTTTACTTTTTCACGCTTCGAAAAGCCCCAACGATAGAGGGAGATGCAGGCAGCGATCCTCCCTTTGCTTTCTCACGCCGGGCGACCAAACCCTAAGAGGGTTTCAGAGTAAGCGGCAATTATTCAAGATGGTACCTTTTTTACTTTTTGATGATTCGGTTTTTATTTGGCATGGAATTCATAATCTTTCGTTGTTTATTGATGTACTTTCTTTTACCTTTTACTCTCTAAATTTCTGAACTTCAATCTTTATTTGTCTTTAAAACTGCAATTTTTATCTAGGTTTGAGGGAATTTAAACTTGTCATTTGTTTTGTTGACCTAATTTGGTTATCAATTGAATCATAATTCCGTCAAAACCGTAATTGTCTCCGAAGGTACTTTCGTTTATCTTTTACTGTCTAATTTCTGATTTTAGTGTTTATTTGTCTTTAAAACTGCAATTTTTATCTAGGTTTTAAAGAATCTGAACTTGCCATTTGTTCTTTTGATCAAATTTGGTTATGAATTGAATCATAAATCCGTCAAAACCCTAAATTGTTTCCGGAAGTACTTTCTTTCCGTTTATTCTCTAAATTTCTAATCTTAGGTCCTTGAATTTTAATTTTGCGTCAAAAAAGTTCGATCTGGCAGGAATTTGCTGCATAATATCTTTGTTCGTCAGTGTCCAATCTCATGGCAAAGATGAGATTTTATGGGATTGATCAAACCGCTATTTCATTATCTCCAAAGGTATTTTCTTTTATCCTTTACTATCTAAATTTTTTATTTTTAGGTTCTCGAATTTAGGTTTTGCTTTAAAAAAAATCAAACTTTGTAGCATGAATTTGTTGCACGGTATCCTTGTTTTAATTTTGCTTTTAAAAAAGTTCGAACTTTGTGGCATGAATTTGTTGCACGGTATCCTTGTTCGGTCGGAGTTTGATCTCATGGCAAAGGTGAGAATTTATTGGATTGATCAAACCACTATCCGATTGTTTCCGGGCGTACTTTCTTTTACTCTTTACTCTTTAAATTTCTAATAGGTTCCTGAATTTTAATTTTGCTTTAAAAAATTTCAAACTTTGTGGCAAGAATTTATTTCATAATATCCTTGTTTTAGTTTTGCTTTAAAAAAAAGTTCAAACCTTATGGCAGGAATTTGTTGCATGGTATTCTTGTAGATCAGAGTTCGATCTCATGGAAAATGTGAGAATTTATTGGATTGATCAAACCTTATGTATTTTTTTTTTGGCCATTTACTCTCTAATTAAATTTCTGATCTTTAGGTTCTCAAATTTTAATTTACGTTAAAAAACTTTATGGCGGGAATTTGTTATATAGTATCCTTGTTCGATCAGAGTCCTATCTCATGGCAAAGATGAGAATTTATGTTCTTGCTTTAGAAATTAGAGCGAAACTTCATCAAATCTTTAAGGGGTATAGATGTCATTAGACAAATTTAATAATTATTGCAGTAGTGGTTTGCAATTTTCTAAATTCATTGAAATTTTTTCCATGTTAAACTATCTTAATGATGCACATTGGTCATATAATCTTTTTATTGGCTGACCTATATGTTTGTGCTAATGCTTTTAGCATGACTATTGCCTTTATGGTAATTGGAAATCCTGATGGATTTGATTGACTTTTAGCGATAAATTTAACACCTTAACGTGGGAATTATGAATCTTAAAGGAGTAAGTTAGAAAATAAACCACCTTTAGGGGTCATCCTCTATATCTGAGTAGGAAATTGTTGCTCGACATGAATCGACAGATTTTATTTGTGTTATCAAATTTTTTGAGAATACAATTGAAAATCTTATTTGCATGTTTTCTCTATTTAAATCATTTATTATGAATTTTATAGGCTTTGGTTAAGTACTACGAGTCAGAAAGAGTTGAGAAGAATTCGATTCTTGTAGTCCAATCATCCATCAATGGAATCAAATATGGAAGGAATCAAATAATCCTTATGGCTTGCATTGTTTCGCTCTTCATCAATCTCCTCTTTTACCTGCTAGAGATAAAAGAAGAATATTGTGCAGATATAAATCTCCTCTCAAGTTAGTAACACTTTCATTCAGGCAATGTAGAGACAGCACAGGCAGAGAAAGCTTGTAGATGAGCCGCGAGCAGCAATAATATTCATTAGCGAAAGCTCTGATTTAGAAAATGGAGATGGTATATTGTTTGAAAGAGATGAAACCAAATATTTCATAAATGAAGCATGTCAATCAGCTAGCTAGCTCATTAATACATTTGGTATTTGTGTATGTAAATCTAATTGTGTGTATAATACCAGTCTTATCTTATGATACAATACTATGATACATGTATGTTTAGCTTGATTTCTTGATAAAATAATAGTATTTTCCACGTTTAGAAACATAATGTCTATTAAAAATCCGCTTGACATCAAGTTAGAATTGAAGAGTTGAAAATAGTGTGTGTGTGATGCTAACTCTCTGAAATATTGCCAATATCATCTATTGATGACCTATCTTTTTAGTTAAATAATTCAAAAATCAAGAAAAATATATTTTCTCATCAAGATATCCACATCATCACAATTAACTTTGTAGAATGTTTTTTGATTGAAATTCAAATCTCCCACCACCATGTCCTACAAAATAATTTAGACACCAATATCTAAGTCATCCCTTTTAATTTATAGAGATACCTTTAAGACTTTATATATATATCACACCCATATGGACCGTACATGCAAAAAAACTATTTCTTCTAGAGGTAGATTTGTAAACACAATCACTTGATTCATGTTAATTTGGATATTGTTAGGTTAAAGATAAAATTTAAAATAATAGTTAGTTTATTGAGAATTTTAGATTTGAATAGGATTTAATCCATATATTTGTTCGATTTACACATAATTACATATATTAGGATTTTGTCATTTATCTATCTAAAATCTTATTGAATTTGATCTAAATATTTGAATATTTTATTTGATTTTTGGAAATCAATTGAAATTATAACTTTCCCATCGCTATAAATACATCGAATATTTAATTTGGATATTGTTATTTTAGAGATTAAAGATAAAGTTTTAAATAAGGGTAAATTGTTGGGAAAACCCAAGCACTTTTTTCCCTTGTTGAAACCCCCGGACCTCGAAACAGTAGTCAAAACCTTCCTGAAAAGGTTTTTAGTTGTCAAGAAACCCCTTACATGTGATATCTAATAGTTTCTTGCTATATCTAGTTTTCTGCGATATCTAAGTAGTTGCCTGTGATATATAAACCGTTTCCTACGGTATCTAAATAGTTTGTATGAATTGGTTAGATATAGTAGGTTACTATATAGATACTGCAGGAAAAAAATTTAGGAGGTTTTTGACAGCCGAAAAAGTGCTTAGGTTTTTCTTGACAATTTACCCTTAAAATAATAGTTAGTTTATTAAAAAATTTAGTTTGAATATGGTTTGATCCATGTATTTACTATTTGCTATATAAAAAATCATCTGGTTATATTTTATATTAAAAGATAGAATTATACAAGATTCGATATACTAGGATTGGGTCAAAAATTATAAATCTGAAATCTTATTGAATTTGATCTAAATATTTGAATATTTAATTTGATTGTCAGGAATTAATTGAAATTATAACTTTCATCATCGCTATAAATATAAATAATATTCTTGAATATTTAATTTGGATACTTTTAGGTTAAAAATAAAGTTTAAAATAATGGTTAGTTTATTAAATTTTTTAGTTTGTATATATTTTGATTTATGTATTTCCTATCTACTATATAACAAATCATATGGTTAGATTTTACAATTAAAAGATAGAGTTATATAGGATTAGATATATTGAGACCGGGTCAAAATTGAAATAAATAAATTTGGTATTTATATGATTTCAAAAAAAATAATAATTGTAACTTTTTCAGTTGCAATTTTTTCTCTGGTCGAAACTAATATTTAGGATATTTTTTAAATTTTATAAACATATACAAATTTAACAAATCCTGATAAATTATACAACTTTTTCATAACAAATATGAAAGAGAGAGAGAGAGAAAGATTGTCTAAAATTTCATTGTCCTATTTGTATTTGCCTATTTTATGATATAAGATCTTTTATTCTGGTTTCACCAAAAATTTTGTATATAATTCATTTTTATAGGGCGCATGAGTGCACAAGTTAAAATTATCAAATAAGCAAAGAGTTATTTATTTTCCACATGCGTGAGGTTAATGTAACTAAGACATGCCTTAGCTAAATTACCTAAGGTTTATGAGAGAAGGAAGATGGGATCATCCAACTAAAATAAGATATAACTTAAAAACAATAGGGCTCATCCCATTCCCCCTCTCACATAGCCCGGGTAACTTAGCTAAGGCATAACTTATCTTCATTTTCTCCATATATAACCCCTCTGCCATTTTAAAACGGACAATTTTTTTAGGCCACTTTCCAAAATATAATACGACTCTTCCCAATCTCCATAGATTTTAGACAATGCCTTATTCAACGCATTCCATACCTTCATATAATTTATATGGATGAATAATGTTTCTCTTACAAGCACTTGAATCGTACAATATGTCATATCGATATCTGCTTTCACGAAAGATAAGATCATGTTACACAGAAATGTAGAATTGGTCTATTTATGATTTGAATTCACTATAGAATTCACAAAAATATGATCATCCCCATACTTCTTTATCTCAAAATATCATGTCTATGATTTCTTCGAAATAAATGCATGAAGCCTCCAAGGGCAGTTCGCGTTGATTTTAGAAATAACGGTGTATTTCGTCTTACAACTCTTGGTTGGTTTAAAAGAAACTCCGCGTTTAATTGACCAAATACTGACTGCCTGAATTAACTTCTCCTTATTCTCGAACATATCGCCCACCTTCAACCCACGGTCAGTACATACAGCCGAAAATCTATCATCATGAAAGTTGACATTCTTCATTACAGATGTAGATAACATGTGAGCATTCGTCGTGTTATCGGCAAGTGGATCTTCAAATGCAACGAAATCATTATTAACACATGAATTGTTTGTAAGTGCACGGCGGCGCCCCGGCCGTCATTCCGAGGCCAAAATGCGGAAACGATAATTTACTTTAACTTTTGAACCGGAACCACCGCGCACAAAAATCCCGGATTGGGCCATTAAACTAATTCTAGCTAACTAAAGAACGAGATAGAGAGATATACCGAGCGATCCGTGTCCTTCGGTCTTCTCGTCGTCGTCCCGATCTCCCGCGGAATCTCCGGTCTTCACCTCCTCGCCGGAAGGGCACCACATCGCCGGGTTCTTTTACGGGCTCCTACCTCTGAACCGAGGCAACTCGGGCACGAAGTTGGCGAGCCGACGTGCCCAAGAATTGCTGTAGAATGTAGTGTAGAAAGCTATGTGTCTCATGGGGTTGAAGTTGCCTTTTTGGTGAAGGAATGATATATCAATTGGAGATGAGCTAAAGGGTTTTTTAGCAAGCCAAAAAGATGAAAAACCCCACCCCAAATATTTGGACAGCCCCATGAAGAGCATGGCCAGCCAAATCAATAGAGAGGAGAGAATGAGAGAGAGTGTGTGTGAATAAAAAATTCAAGGGGAGAAAAGAGGCAATCATCCATTAAAGAGAGAGAAAATGTGATGATGATAAAACAATGATCACAAAAAAGAACCTCACTCCAAAACCCAATCATTTCCAACAAAGGTCAAGCCATCATGAAGTCATGGAGTCAATGAAAGCTACATCCATCATGAAAACTATCATGAAGCAAAAAGTCTCCTCAATTGTTAATTGCACAATTGCAAATAACCCCCTCCACCAATTTTTAGCCAAAGAAAGGAAACAAAGGAAAATGGCCGAAACGGAAAGCAAACTGACAACTTCAGAAAACTGATCCCGTAATAAATTACAGGAAAACCCCGCGACTGTATATACATACCCGCATTTGTATTCCGACCGAAATACAAATGCAATGAGACAAAATCTACACTGTACTATACTAGGATCCGGCTTAAACCAAAACCCGCTAGTATTAACCGTCCGATCATGATCCGTGCAATACCGCACGTATCTGATCGAACCCTGCCATATCTCCATACGGCCTCTACAGCGTTTCTCCCGAAACTTGAGAAACTGGTCTGTTGGGGACTCTAAAGACTCGTCAATACTTTGGTTGTGGATTTAACCACTAGCACGTCAAAGGTATTAGCCTATACGTAACGGGCTACCAGGTATTGACCAAAAGGGACGTCGATGAGCGAACTCATCCCGACATCCTACTGAGCCTGTCGGTGACAATATCCGTATAGTCCGATCCGTTCGTCTATGAGCATCGCATGGTGGGTGTTCCCCTCCGAACGGCGGCCTGGGCTCGGGCGTCCGTGCCTGAGGTTCGAGGCAGATGCCAATTGGTGCTATCCGTCCACCTCTCCGAAGATGCCAAGTCGATCTATGGCACCGAGTATCGAAGGTTTAGACGGATGCGGCCGATGTAGCAGACTTCGTCAGATTCCCCCTCGTTTGAGGGGTTTTTGATTGTGGTGACGCTCTTCCCTGCAGGCGGAAGCCCCTGCAGTTAATTACGCTACCGCATCGCGGTAACAACTTTCTCCTTCTCCAGATGGTCACTTCGTATCGTGGGTGTTTATTTTGTTTTTATTGCCCGTGGATTGTTTACGGAAACTGAGTTATGTCGTCGGCCGTAGGGCGTGGACTAGTCCAAATCCGTGTTTATCTTAGATTTGGGTTTGGGGGTTTGGTTTGAGGATACGTCAGCCATACTTGAGGCTAAGATCAACTCAAACGTTTGTTAAGGATACGTTAGTCTAACGTTGAGACTAAGATCAACTTAACGGGATCGTTTAGATCCGACAAAAGAGCATTTGGGCTCTATTGTTCCAGTTTAGGGACATAGTGGTCCATCGTATGTGTGGCCGTCGGGACCCGTCACCTCTCTAACGACGTTGAAGGATTACAACGACGGATGTCAGAGGAGTTCAGAGATGTACCCTCGAGCCAGAGTTAATTGGGGGGGGATTCATAGTCCAGTCTGTTTGAAGGTTTAAGGATACGTTAGCCATCTTTAAGGCTAAGATCAACTTAAACGGGACCGTTTAGATCCGACAAAAGAGCATATGGGGCTCTATTGTTCTAGTTTAAGGACATTGCGGTCCATGGGTAGTTTAAGGACATTGCGGTCCATTGTTAGATTTAAGACATCTCGGTCGAGGTTAAGGACGTCATAGTCCATGGGTTTAAGGACTCCACAGTCCGGTATGTGCTCTGGATGCTTCACACGGGTTCACTGCCGTGCTTGGCGAGGACCAGGCTCCGCTCTGGGCGTTTTCCGCGGGGTCAAAGAGTGATGTTATCCACGTTCCACGTAACTAGGAATTTTGCACTAGATGCTTCACACGGGTTCACTGCCGTGCTCGGCGAGGACTAGGCTCCGCTCTGGACGTTTTCCGCGGGGTCAAAGAGTGACGTTATCCACGTTCCACGTAACCAGGAATTTTGCATTAAGCATGGGTTTAAGGACCCCACAGTCCATATCATGAGTGGTCGTCGGGACCCGTCACCTCTTTGAAGACATTGAGGGATTACAATGCCAAGTATCAAAGGAGTGAAGAGATGTACCCTAGGACCGGAATGGATTAAATAGTCCCTGGCCCAATTTAGGATCAAGACCCATTAAATATATTATGAGCCCATTGGCCCAGTTAATTACGAATTGAGGACTTATGGCCAGCTTGGGCTAAGTCCTATCATGTCTGGAATATTGATTTCTTGTGGATCCATTGAGGGAGAGGCTTTGCCTCTATCCCTTTAGCCAATTGGGCCAAAGCCTAGTGTTTAAACACTTCAGAGCAATCAGTGTTGAACACTGGGAATGAGGTTGACAAGTTAGTGTTTAACACTAAAAGATAATTGGTGTTAAACACCAGCAACAAGGCTTTCAGATTAGTGTTAAACACTAAAACAGATCGGTATCAAGCATCGGCAACAGAGCTCTCAAATTAGTGTTAAACACTAAGGTAGTCAGTGTTGAACACTACAATGGAGATCTTGGATTAGTGTCAAACACTAAGGTAATCAGTGTTGAACACTGTAAATAAGGTTCTTTGATTAGTGTTGAACACTAAGGCCCAACAGTGTTTCAGTACTGTGTTCAAGAATCCCAACTTAGTGTTGAACACTAAGGCAAAAGGGGTCGCGTGGCAACACGTGAGAACGCCCTCTTTCCATTTATTCTGCTGAAATCGCTGCATCTTTCAGAACATCACGTGCCATCACGTGACGGGCATTCATATGCCTATATATTAGAGTTTCTGTTAAGGGTCACGTGGGTCACGTGGGGGACTGCCTCAAAGGGCTTTCTGTAGCTCTTTTGAGGGGGTCACGTGGTGACACGTGACCCTGCCTCTATGTATATTGTTTAGAGAATCTGTTGATCTTTCTCAGGAATTAAATTCCTCGAGCTTTAAATTTCAGAGGAATTAAATTCCTACTTCCTTTTGAAGACTTATATTCTGGAACAGAGTTGAACTCTGAATTTTCTGTAGGAATTAAATTCCTCATATATGCGAAGAACTGAATAGGGTTAAACCCTAATAAAAGCTTTTAAGGAATTGAACTCCCATTCTCTGTTAAATTATGATTAAGGGAATTAGATTCCCGCTGTTTCAACAGAACCAGGTTCTTAATTAGGGTTAAACCCTGTTTCTCTTTGTTTCTGAAAGAATTAAATTCCCATGATATAGGGTCAAGCCCTAATTTTATTTTAAAGGAATTAAATTCCTATAGTTTTGTGAGAATTAAATTCTCGTGCTTGCATTCCCTCTCTATGTTTTGGATCTGCATGGCAGGATCTCAACCCATCGATAATTAAATTCTCAACTTCAAGGGGAGATGTGCTCTTTACAGATCCTCTATCAAAGAGAGAAGAAATATGTTCTTCTGTTTCATATATCAGAGTTAAACTCTGTTGAGAATTGAGTTCTCTTTCTTTCAGAAAGCCTTCCCTTTCTTACCTAGGGTTTTCTTTTGCAGAAGATCCAAGTTCCTTCAAAGTATCAAGGCTCTCTCCTTTTTCTTCCCTCTGCGTATATCCCTTTTTTGTGTGTCTTGGCTCCTATTTATAGGAGAAGCAGCCGAATCAATCAGTTTTCGATGAATCTTCATTGAGAGATTTGATTTGCATCCTTCATTCGTTCTGGACCTTTGGATTATTAGGTGAATTTTATCCACCATTGGATTTTAAATCCAGAGATTCTCCTTTGTTATTTTGGTTAGATTTAAGGGGGAAATCTTTCCAAACCCGAGATTTTTCCATAGATAGATGATATTTAATCATCTCTGAATCTTTAATTTGATCGGTTCCAGATAATTGCTTTCCTTTGGGAAGATTTGAATCTCTTTCAGAATTTAATTCTGTTAGCAAAATGGGCTTTGAAAGCCGGTCACGTGTGACCACGTGACCCATGGTCACGTGTAGACACGTGACTCTCTTGGAACGAGCCTTTCTCCTCTTTTGCACTCTGCCTTCTTCTGCTGCTTAGCCGTCACGTGCTACCACGTGACCCCTGGTCACGTGTGAGCACGTGACCCCTGTCTGGCGCCTCTTTCCTTGGTTCAACTGGAGAGCGAGTCTGCTGCTTTGAACGTCACGTGCCAACACGTGACTCTGGTCACGTGGGAGCACGTGACTTCTTCTGAAGCCCTTTTCCTTGACTTGATCAGGGAACCAATGTGCCCTCTTCCGCTGCTTTTATATGTCACGTGTCAACACGTGACTGCTTGTCACGTGTAAGCACGTGACCCCTTTTTGAAGCTTTTCCCAGAAGCTTTCCTGATTTTAAATCAGGAAACAAATGCCCCCACAGCGTTGTTCTCACGTGTCTGCACGTGAGTGCAACGCTGTCACCTCTTGGGACCGTTGGATTCCTCTAGGGATCTGGGGAGATGAAACGTTTCCACTGCCTTCTATAAATACCTCTGTCTCTTCATAGGAGCCTTCACTTTGTTCATCTTCTTCTTCTGAGAACTTTTTCCTTGAGAATTTAATTCTTGCTTCCAGAGCTTAGTTCTCTGTCTCAGACATTTCCCAGAGTTTAACTCTGTTGACGGATCCCTTTTCCTCAGGTAATAATGTTGAACGGCCAAAGCGCCTCCGTCTTTAAAAGAACTCTTTGGATTTTAAATCCGCATTAAGGGTTTCGCAGAGAACCCATTTTTCTTCAAGTTTTTCCATAAGAACAGGAAACCACCTAACTTTCGAACTGTAGATCTCTTAGGGTTTAGGTGATCTTTGAGGAGATGACGATGGCGTTTCAACCCATGGAATTTAATTCCATCAAAAATATTTCCGGGAATTTAATTCCCTTTTCTTAATAAGGAATTTAATTCCTATGAAGAACTCAGTCTCTTCGCATGGAGGCTTCCTGAGGTCTCTTGGCCCTAGGTGGTTCTTCCTGTCATTAATGCGATGGGGGTTTTGTAATGATGTCTTTTGGTGGGAATTTAATTCCTTTGATTTTGCTAGATTCTTTGTAGAGCCCGAGACAGCTTCTGTTTGGGGGGGCTGTGCATGATCATCATTCTTTGAGGATATTCCCTTTGTTTCATTGTAACGCTTTTGGCCTCATTATTAATGAGCCATCATCCGGATTCTGTGGGACCCATCTGTTTTGTAGCTAGTGACCCCAGAAAACTCTGTTGTTGCTCTCTTTAACTAGTCTTCAAGTTTATGAATATACGTTGTTGACTTCTCTTCTAACGGTCCTCCTTTATTGGATTTCAGGCGCGATGGCTTCTGTTTCACGCTTTCCCTTTTCTCGCTCGGAGGCTGCTTTTCCTCAGTCGCCGTCTGATGAGGAAGCGATGGCGATGATTCGGGCCCATGACCCGAACTGCACCAATCTTCTTCAATGGGGACCTTGGTACAATCAGATTATTCAGGGTCGCCGGAGCTTTCTTTGCGCGGTGCCGACGGAGCCTACTTTCCCATTTTTACCGATGGATCCTCCAAGGACAGCTTTTGCTGTGGAAATGCCCAACTGGACTCCAACGGGGAGGCTAGAGCCTTCGACGACCGGCATTCCGAACCATCCGATCCCGGCCATAGACATTTTGGGACGGCGTATCTGCCAGGGTGAGGCCCACCCGTGGGGGCAAATTTATAAGATAGGGCTCACTCCTAGGCATCCTACGGGCTACCTTCTCTGGGCTCGCTACATCCTTTCTGCCCATCGGGCGCGGTTGCAGAAAGTCGGGCTTTATCAGGCCATATACGCGTCGCTATTCCATTACAAGTCCCCGCATGCCTGGTGGGTCAAGGCATTTTTGAACCAGTGGAATCTGCCCACTAATACTTTCATTCTGGGAGATCGCGAGGTTTCGATTTCTCTGATTGAATTTTATGATATCTCGGGGTTGCCGATAAGGGGTAATCTGTATGAGGAGTTGTTACCTCCCGACGAGTATGTTTTTGAGCCTGAGCTTGCCCCAGTTGACGGTCTGTCTGCTGAGAATGCTGTTCGCCACAAGCGCCCCAGTTTAATTAAGGCCCTAGGCATCTTCGACCAATTATTCACCGAGTCCGAGGAGCAGGGTGTCACTTTCAAGAGCTTCATTGCTCGTTTCCTTCGTGAGGACGCCTTATCGAAGACAGCCCCGAAGTTTGCCAACATTGGGGACCCTTTTGGGTTTGGCCCGAAGAGGTTGCCGACCAACGAATCAGATATACCTCAGTATTACATCCCTATTATATCGCCGATCTCTTTTGAATCCATTGCTGCCCCAAGCATGGACGAGGAGACGTTCTTTATGGGGTTCGTTAGCGTCTGGCTCAGTTGGTTCGTTATCCCCATGCATCACCGCTTCATGAGAGCCTCGGTCATCTACCCGGCTCATCGTATTGCTGAGGGGATGAGGTTGGCTATCGGCATCCCGGCCTTGGCGCACCTCTATAACGGATTGGGCACCGCAGCTAATACTTCTACGCCTGGCGTGGACGTAGTGAACTTTTCACTTCATTATTTCACGTCGTGGATCGAAATGCATGTGCTGGGGTCTTTTGCTATGCATCAGAGGCCCGCCTTTTACGACGCCTATCCCTTCCCGCGACTCATGCGACTGGTGGGTGCTTCTGCTGCCGACCCAACTCAATTTGGGGCTATTCGGGTGCTGATCTCTCCTCATGCCACCGCTGGCGGGTTGGTTTTTAATGATCGGGTTCTGTCTACTCCTTCGGGTCCCGTTCAGCAACTTTGGGACCAGTCAAAGGACAACGCGCCTTCTCTGAAGCCCCGAGAGGCCACGCATTTGTATTCAATTAGACCGGGCTACTTGGTGTTTCGCCAGGACAATGCAGCTCTTTTTATGCGGTACAATCCGCATCGATTTGCCCGGCAGCTTGGATACGACCAGGGTGTTCCCTTTTAGGCTTTTATAGTCTCCCTGATCCCTTCGCTCGACGCTGTTCGCGATGCCGCTCATCATTTTGTGAGGTTGAACACCGGCTCTCATTTCATGGTCCCCGAAGCCGAGTACATGCCCCGATGCGTAGGTGCATTTACGGGCTGGTATCTTCATCGAATCACCCCAATTATTGCTGAAGAAAGAAGGGTTCTTCTTGGTCACGACTCCCCTCCTCAGGTTTCGGGAGCTAAGCTTCGACCAAGGGTTCCAGTCCGCTTCCCCTTGAGGGAGATTGGCGCCGCCCTCATTCCGGGGGAGTCAGGGGTAGACCTTACTCCGACAGCTGGTATGCCCTTAGGTTCCCGATCGCGAGGTAGACGGGCTCCAGTAGTAGCACCTCTGCCGGTGGCGGCACCGTCCCCCGTGGCGTCGACGACGGCGATGTCGTCCTTGGTCGTGGCACCGAGTGAGAGTAACAGAGACGAGGGCGTTGAAGGCGATGTGGGCTAGCGTCGCCCTAAGGCTTCGCGAGGGAGGAAGCGGTCATCCTCAGCGACCGGCTCTGGTTCTAAACGGCGGAGGAAAGCGGCTACCGCCCCGCTTGATTCCGTGGTGGAGTCTGAGCCCATCCTTGAAGACGAACCCTTGGCCTTGCAAGAGTCAAGCGCTGGACTTCTCTTCCCGAGTTCGGCTGATGAGGAGGCTGCACAGTTGGCTGAGGTCATACGGCGTTCAAAAGACGCGTCCCATAACGCCAAGGTTCCGAAGAAGTCTTATCCCGCTGTAATTTTTTACGAAGACCTTTCGTGGATTCGGCGGCGATTTATCGGCCCTTTGGAGGAATGGGGGGAAAGGGCTTTGAAGCAGGCCGCTTCAGAAGACGCAGCTGATGCACTTTCTTTATGGACCGGCGGTCATGAGTCTACTCTTGAACCTCGGCGAGCTTATCTCCTTGAGAAGGAGAAGCGGCTTGAAGAAGCCATATTGAGGGCTTCTTTGCGGATAGGTATGTTGTGCTTATTCTGTAATCTTGTCGATTATTTATGCTCGTGGGTATGTATCATTATTCTTATTCGAATCGTGCAGAGTCTTCGACGTTGGGGGAGCTCCCTGCTGGCCCATTAAAGATAAAGCCCGCCGAAGTTCTCAATGAAGCCTTGCTGGATGTGGAGGGGGCTGATGAGGCTGCTCCTCTCATGATAGAACCTCCCGCAGCGATTCTTGATCAGGGAGTACTTGCCCCTTTGGGGGAGGCTCTCTTGGAGGCCGCCACCCCAATGACTCTTACTGAGGGCGGCCCAAAGGCTGGAAGCGAGGCAGTCGGGACTACTCTCCCTTTGTTACAGCCTGAGGTCACGGCGGAGACCGTTGAAGCTGCTATCCCCCCTGCTCAGAATGGGAGGAGTGTTTAAGGTATCCCTCTGCGTTTTAATTTAGTAACCCCTTCATAGTCTGAAATCTTTTATCTTTCCCAGAATTGCGCGGTTTGGCAGCCACGATCACGGATCTGTCGCCTCGTCAATCATTTCAGCGTTTATTGGAGATGGCAGCTCCGCAGGCGATCCCTCCTCAGCGTATTGTCCTTTCCTCTGGGTAAGGTTAGTGTCATTCGCCATTTTTTTTTACCATAGCCTTGTTACTATTTTGCGAAATGACGTTGATGTCTCTTCTAGTTTTGGAAGCCGACGATGAGGTCGAGGTCGTTGAAGGGCCAGGGGAACCTTCAGCTCCTACTTGCATGACTGTCGGTGAGTGATATTTTATTATAGTCTCGTTCGTTCTGCGTCTAAGAGTTTTACCAACATTTGCCAAATTTGAACAGCCCTGCCAGTCTCCATGGCTTTGGAATCGCGCATTGTGATGCCGCCCGGCCCCTACGCTTTGCGGGCTTCAGAACGCTTGGCCCAATTGAGCCTTCTCTCCCTATCTTCTTTCGTCGAGGAGCTCCGTGCTGGTAGTGCGACCACAGCCGAAGCGTTTGCCGCTGAAGCTAACGGCTCTCTTCCTTTTCTCGCCACCTATCATAGCGAGGAGGTGGTGCGGGTCTGGGTGGAGTTCTGTAGGAAGGTGGAGGCTTGTTTGTATGCTCTCGAATGTTCTCGCCTTTCCTCGGAAGCCGTGGCTGCAAAAGCGGAGTTGCGAGGTCTGATAGCACGATGTGCGGCAAACATGACGTCATGTGAGAAGAGGCTTGGCCGCAAATTCTCGGAGAGGGAGCTAGCCTCTAAGGCGCTGGGCGAGCTTCAAGCCAATCTCACAGCCAGGGCCAATAAAGCGTATGAACTGTGGCGGGTGCTTCAGGAATCCATCAAAGAGGTGGTGGCTCTCGATAAAGCCGCCACGTTCACTCGTGAGAGGGTCGAGGCTCATAAAGCCACCGAGAAAGAGCTCGAAGCTCGGCTTGCTTCGTATCAGGCTCAGCAAGCTCAGGCGGAGGCTTGTCTTCTGGAGATCTTGCGTCATGAAGCCGTGGCTCAGCAACAGAATGATGAGCTGGTAAAATTACTGCATCGCCCGCCGGCTTGAGGACTTGTATCTTTTCTCTTTTTTTTTGTACATACTCATGAGAGTATCTTTCTTTTTGTTTCTTTCATGAATCGCGCTTTGTATCCATTTTGGCTTATGAATAAAAGATACAATTTTCCTTTCAATGGTGTGTCCCCTTTTTATTGAATGCATTCTGCGGATATTCTATCTTGATCTCCTTGCAGGACAGCGATGGCTCAGGATTCAGGGTTAAGATCTGCTTCCTAAGACTTCTGCATTTTAAGAGCCACGAGGGTCTCATAAAGAGTTTTCCTCCCGGTCGTGAGGACTTGTAAGTGCTGGATGCGGTTACCCTTGTCCGTGTTTTACGGAGTCAGGGGTTTCTCCAGATATTGTAGTTTAAAGACGTCGCGGTCAAGGTTGAGGACCTCATAGTCCGTGGATTTAAGGACTCCACAGTCCGCTGTTAGTTTTAAGACATCGCGGTCAAGGTTAAGGACCTCATAGTCCATGGATTTAGGGACTCCACAGTCCGATGTTTAGTTTTAAGACATCACGGTCAAGGTTAAGGACCTCATAGTCCATGGATTTAGGGACTCCACAGTCCGATGTTTGGTTGCAGGGACCCGTCACCTCTTTGAAGACGTTGAGGAATTACAACGCCAGGCATCAAAGGAGTGAAGAGATGTACCCTTAAACCGAGGCAAAAATCTGTAAGGAATAGGGGTGGTTGATCGTTAGTTTTAAGACATCGCGGTCGAGGTTAAGGACGTCATAGTCCGTGGATTTTAAGGACTCCACAGTCCGGTATTTGCTCTGGATGCTTCACACGGGTTCACTGCCGTGCTTGGCGAGGACCAGGCTCCGCTCTGGGCGTTTTCCATGGGGTCAAAGAGTGACGTTATCCGCGTTCCACGTAACCAGGAAATTTGCACTAGATGCTTCACACGGGTTCACTGCCGTGCTCGGCGAGGACTAGGCTTCGCTCTGGATGCTTCACACGGGTTCACTGCCGTGCTCTGCGAGGACCAGGATCCGCTCTGGACGTTTTCCACGGGGTCAAAGAGTGACGTTATCCGTGTTCCACGTAACCAGGAAGTTTTCACTAGATGCTTCACACGGGTTCACTGCCGTGCTCAGCGAGGACTAGGCTCCGCTCTGGATGCTTCACACGGGTTCACTGCCGTGCTCTGCGAGGACCAGGATCCGCTCTGGACGTTTTCCACGGGGTCAAAGAGTGACGTTATCCGCGTTCCACGTAACCAGGAAGTTTGCACTAGATGCTTCACACGGGTTCACTGCCGTGCTCTGCGAGGACTAGGCTCCGCTCTGGATGCTTCACACGGGTTCACTGCCGTGTTCTGCGAGGACCAGGATCCGCTCTGGACGTTTTCCACGGGGTCAAAGAGTGACGTTATCCGCGTTCCACGTAACCAGGAAGTTTGCACTAGATGCTTCACACGGGTTCACTGCCGTGCTCTGCGAGGACTAGGCTCCGCTCTGGATGCTTCTCACGGGTTCACTGCCGTGTTCTGCGAGGACCAGGATCCGCTCTGGACGTTTTCCACGGGGTCAAAGAGTGACGTTATCCGCGTTCCACGTAACCAGGAAGTTTGCACTAGATGCTTCACACGGGTTCACTGCCATGCTCTGCGAGGACTAGGCTCCGCTCTGGATGCTTCACACGGGTTCACTGCCGTGTTCTGTGAGGACCAGGATCCGCTCTGGACGTTTTCCATGGGGTCAAAGAGTGACGTTATCCGCGTTCCACGTAACCAGGAAGTTTGCACTAGATGCTTCGCACGGGTTCACTGCCGTGCTCTGCGAGGACTAGGCTCCGCTCTGGATGCTTCACACGGGTTCACTGCCGTGCTCTGCGAGAACCAGGATCTGCTCTGGACGTTTTCCACGGGGTCAAAGAGTGACGTTATCCGTGTTCCACGTGACCAGGAATTTTATTGATTGTATCCGCATTTCACGGGATGGAGGTTTGACTCTTGGTGATATGTATCGCCGAGCCATGGAACTTGGGATTGCCGCTGTTCCGTTTCGCTTGATGTTGTGTCTGCTGCCACGAGACGAACGTCGAAATGATCTCTAGGCTATCTGTGAACCGTCGAGATTTGGCTTCTCCTTATGATGAAACTCGGGGGAGGAGTATGATCCCTTCTTTGATTGCGCCCCTAGATTGTATACCGAGGTAAATGTAACATCACCTGTAGGGCGAGGATTTCACTTTTATTTCATTTCTTTTTCCGCGATGCTCTATCATTTCAGCTTTTATATCGCGAAGGTCGCGATTGCCCCATCATTTAGGCTATTTTTCGCGGTGCCCAATCATTTCGGCTATTTATTTCATTTTCACTCGCTGTTTTTTATTGGGAGTTGCTCCATCATTTCGGCTATTTTGTCATGCATACATTTTTACTTGCTGCTTTTTATTGCAAGTTGCCCCATCATTTCGGCTATTTCGTATGCATGTGTGGCTCGCTAGCTTTTTCGCTGCAAGCTTGGATTTTAGATACCGATTTCAGCATCAGCACCGCTACAACTGGGATGTTGCCAGGAGCGAATCATCATTTGCCTCTGTCGATGTTTGAACAAAGGTGGCTTAGTAAACAGGGTTAAGGGTCCTGCCGACCAAGGCTTCTGACTTCATGAGCCGTAAAGTTCTCACAAAGATATTTCTCCCTACAAGTCATGAGGATCTTGCAGATGTATTTTCTCCTTAGGGATCGTGAGGATTCCTAAGTGCGTGTTCCTTTGTAAGTCGTAAGGATCCTACAAGAGGGCTTTCTCCTTATGGGTCGAGAGGACCTGCAAGGGCTGCTCATTATATGGACATATCCCTAGTCACGGGTGGGACTTTGCTGGGGAAATGTTTATTCGCGCCCGTGGATTGTATACAAGGGTCAGTACGAGCCGCTTGTAGGGCAACATCGAGGGTTGTGGAGGATTTGCTTAAGAACAGGTTTAGGTTTCTGTAACTTAAGACTTTTAAGTCTCATGAGCCGTGAGGGTCCCATAAGAGAGTTCTCCTTACAAGTCGTGAGGATCTCGTAAGTGTATTTTCTCCTTAGGAATCATGAGGATCCCTAAGTGTGCTGCTCCTTTGTGAGTCGTAAGGATCTCACGCAGGCGGTTTCTCCTTACAAGGTCGAGAGGGCCCTATAAGTGTCTTTTAACGGGGTTGCGCCCTTTCGGGTTTTCACAAACACTCGCCGGTAGTCCAGCTGTTTTTACTCACGGAGCCCTTTCGGGTTTTCATCCGTGCCCACTTTGCTTATGGACATACCGTTTTTTATTTTATATACTTTTTTTCTTCTTTTTTTTTTATCTCGTCACCTAATGATGCTGTGGTAGTAGTTTAGGGACGTATCGGTCCGTCGCTAGTTTAAGGACGTTTCGGTCCGTCGTTAGTTTAAGGACGTTTCGGTCCGTCGTTAGTTTAAGGACATTTCGGTCCATCGTTAGTTTAAAGATGTTTCGGTCCGTCGTTAGTTTAAGGACGTTTCGGTCCGTCGTTAGTTTAAGGACGTTTCGGTCCATCGTTAGTTTAAGGACATTTCGTTCCATTGTTACGGGAAGGCCGGCTGCTGCTTGTAAAGTCTGAGCCTAGGAAGATAGCGAGCGGACATAGTCGTCGTCATCTATCATTGACCCAGGCTATGGCTCATTAAGCGTAGTATTTCTTTAAGAAACGGCCGTTTATTGGCCTGAAAGGTCTTTCACCGTGCATGTCCATGAGTAGATAGGCTCCACCCTGGTAGACCTTGTCTATGATGTAAGGGCCTTCGTAGTTTGGCTCAAATTTTCCCCGTTTGGCACGATTGGGGATCATATGTCTCTTGACCACTAGCACGAGTTCGCCTTGGCGGAATGTCCTCGGCCTGGTCAATCTTTCGTACGAGCGCGTCATCTTTGCTTTGTAGGCTTCCAGATGTTGTTGCGCTATGAGTCGGGTTTCGTCGAGGGCATCAAGCTCCTCAAGCCGAAGGTGAGCATTTTCTTCGTCCGTCAGCTCGTGGTGGACTGCTACTCGTAGAGAGGGTAACTCTATCTCGAGGGGGAGTACTGCTTCCGTCCCAAATACCAATGCGTACGGCGTTGTGTTCGTGGCTGTCTTGAATGTAGTTCGATAAGCCCAAAGGGCCTCTTGCAGCCTCTCGTGCCGGTCTCTCTTATTCCGGGAAACGGTCTTTTTTATGATCTTCGTCAAGGTCTTATTGAAGGCCTCGGCCAGACCGTTAGCTCGTGGGTTGTAAACTGAAGAATACCTCCAGTCTATATTGTGCTGCTGCGCGAAGCGGCTAATCTTATGGCTTCTGTAGGTTGGCCCGTTATCGGAGATAATCCGCCGTGGGGTCCCAAACCGATAGATGACGTGCGTCTTGAAGAAATGGAGGATATTCTCCGTCTTCACTTCCCTCAGTGGTACTGCTTCTGCCCATTTGGAGAAGTAATCAGTTGTCGCCAGGATAAAACGATGTCCCCGAGATGATGCTGGCTCAATGGGGCCGACTATGTCAGTCCCCCACATCTCGAATGGCCAGCTGGCCACCGTTGGGTGTAGTGGATTCGGATGTTGGTGGATGAAGTCTCCATGAATCTGGCATGAGTGGCATTGCTTCGCATACTCGAGGCAGTCCTGGATCATCGTGGGCCAGTAGTAGCCCATTCGTTTAATCTTTAACTTCATCTTCGGGCCTGCTTGGTGAGAACCGCAAAGTCCGTCATGAACTTCCTGAATGACTCTTTCTGCTTCGTCAGATCCTAAGCATCTCAGCCATAGAGAACCAAACGATCTCTTGTATAGAGTATCGTTGACGAGAGCGAAAGATAGAGCTCGTTTCATGAGCTGATGTCTTGAGGACGCTTCTTTGGGCATTCGGCGGGACTTAAAGTAGTCTATGAAGACTTCCCTCCAGTCCTCGGCCTTCTCCTGGTCTTTTATTTGTAGGGTCGTCTGTTCAGTCGCTCCCTCTTTATATAATTCCGGAGGTATTTCTGTCGGAGTGAGCACTCAACGGCTTTGTACCACGATTCTGACATCATCGAGGTTCTCGCCAGCCAGTTCTTTAGCAAGTTTGGCCAACGCGTCTGCTTTGCTGTTCTCCGCGCGCGGTATGTTCTCTAAAATATAGGAGGGAATTTGGGCTAACAGTTGTTGCACCTTTTCGCCGTACTTTACCAACTCCGGCTTGCACGTTTGGTAGTCACCATTTACTTGACTAACAACTAGCTGAGAATCCCCGTATATAAGGAGGTCTTCAATTCCCATGTCGATGGCGATTTCGAGGCCCGCTATCAGAGCTTCATATTCAGCCTCATTGTTTGTCCTCGGCTCTGTTAAGGAGAAGGCGAAGCGCATTATCCCCCCTTGTGGAGTTGCAAAGATGAGGCCTATCCCCGATTTGATCATTGGGATACCTTGTTTCTGTTTCTTTACGGAGGACGCTCCATCGAAATAAAGTTCCCATCGGGTGCTTCCGCCGCTAATCGCATCAAATGCATGCTCGTCCGGCAAATCACAATTCAGAGGAGAATCGGCCGGTATCGGGTGCTCAGCGAGGAAGTCAGCAATGGCCTGGCCTTTCACTGCCTTGAGAGGTTGATAGATTATCGAGAACTCCATCAAGAGCAGGGCTCATTTAGCGAGTCGTCCCGTCAATATGGCTTTTGACATCAGATATTTAAGAGGGTCCACCTTCGAGATGAGGCAGACTTCGTGTGCCAACGCATAGTGCCTGAGCTTTGTTATCGCGAAGATTAATGCCAAGCAATGTTTTTCAATGGGAGAGTAATTGCTTTCTGCCCCCAGTAGAACTCGACTTAAGTAGTAGAGTGCTCTCTCTTTCCCCTGATCGTTCTCTTGCGCCCATAATGCGCCCAAGGAACCTTCGAGGGTGGTTGTATAAAGAATGAGGGGTTTTCCCTTGACCGGCGCAGCCAATACCGGCGGGTTCTGCAGGTACTGCTTGATCTCGTCTAGTGCACCTTGGCATTTTTGATCCCAGACGAATGGGGTTCCCTTCTTCATCAGGTGACTGTAGGGGCGGCATTTGCCTGAAAGATTTGCGATAAATCGCCGGATGTATGCGAGCTTCCCTTGGAGAGACCGCAACTGTTTGAGGGTTCTTGGCGGAGGCATTTCCATGATCGCTTTAATCTTTGACGGATCTATTTCAATACCTCGGTGTCGAACGATGAATCCCAGGAATTTGCCCGAGGAGACTCCAAACGCGCATTTGAGGGGATTCATTTTCAAATTATATTGCCGGAGGCGTTGAAACACAGTCTCCAGATGCTTTAAATGCTCTTCGTATGACATGCTCTTTACTACGAGGTCATCGATATAGCACTCAACGATGTCATGTATGAGGTCATCGAAGATCTTTGTCATGGCCCTTTGATAGGTAGCGCCAGCGTTCTTTAGACCAAAGGGCATAACCCTGTAGCAGAATATACCCAAAGGGGTCCGGAAAGCGGTGTGCTTCTGGTCTTCGGGATTGTCACGACCCGAAAAGTACGGAACGCGACCGGCACTTAAGTTACGAAACGTCTCAAGGCGTCCGTAAAATAAGTAAGCCGAAGCCCAGAATACAAAACCCAATTAAGAATTTAGAGTGAAGGAAAAACCAATTAATTTAAGCTTTTACCTCATTACCTAATCAATTTGCCCTTATTCCAAAATTCCAGCAGAATATAAAAGAAATCAGTGCATGAGGAATAACATGTCGACTCAAGTGAGCTCGACCCAGATACATCATAAATAAATCCTCAAGTCTCACAATCTCATATCTAGGTCAATATACAGTCATCCGAATAAAGCAGGTACAACTGAACTGATAGTAGCAACAGTAGATACAGTAACATCAGTAGAACAGTAGAAACGGTAACGACAGTAGATGGAGTACTCTAGATACAATGAGCATATATAAGGTGGTACAAACTGATAATAACCCACCTATGAGCAAAAGCCTCTAGTCCAGGCAAGAAGTACAAATGAAGCAAAGGTATCCGCCGCTACAGTGCTGACGGAATGGACCTGCAGAGAAGCTGTGGCACAACGGGGGTGAGTTGCCAGCTCGTGAGTAATAGATAACATTTACTAAGGCTATCGTATGCATGCACACAAGTGTCCTGACATCCCTAAAACAGGTATAGCTACATGTACTAGCAGGTGTGTATGCATCAACAGTACTAACAAGTATATATGTCACATGGAGGTGATAACAGGTATGTATGCCACATGAAAATACAACCAAGTGTGTATGAGAATTATTCTTACTTTGTTTTGAAACTCCCCTTTTTAAACATCAATAATAATATCCAGGAAAAACAGTAAAATCCGTGTCTAGCAACGACACCTCAAAACTGACCAAATCTCATATATCCATGTCCAGTATCTCTGGCCTCAGCTATCCGGCTGATCCATATCAAAATCCATATCTCAATCCAACAGTCACGGTCGGTATCCTCTGGATATCCGCCGTGCCAAATGAAATCACCGATAGGTAATCCGTCCCCTGCCAGGCTCAACGCCATCATCTGCGATCTTCTTGCCCCGAGGTACCATACCGGGCCCACCATGTACCCGAGACGGTTCATCCACCTCCTCGAAACGGGTCTCAAAAACCACAGCAAACTCATGGTGGACGACACTTTACATCACTAGAAAACCGCAGCTTTTATATTTAACAAATATCAGTTGAAATCTTGCGGCTTTCCCCCGAAATCCAGAAATATCATAAATCTCACAAAATTATCATAAATGCATATGCCGATGATTATGAATGCTTATGGTATCAATTTAAATACTTGTTTCAATGTCACATTTCTAGGCAGTTAACATTTTCCAGATTTAAAGTTATTTAGTGTCGTGACATGGCAATTACCAGGGTGTGTGTGTTCACATGAATAGTGCTCGTGCAACATATAAAACCTGGTAATAGTGCATGTGTCCTATAATGAATCTGCGTATATGGAACATCATGTAGATACTGACTACAACAATTATCATGCAAGTTTTATCATTATTACTCCAATGTTATCAGTAATACCAAGTCTACTAAAATCTATCGGGCGACTCGCGCCATCCAAACGATTGTCCCCCGTAGATGTTAAATCTACTCACCAGTGGTCCTGTGCTAAGTGTGTCCGACCACCTGTTTTCCCTTTTCAGCTGCGCTTGAAGTTCCTGCCGGCGAACCTAGAATTCACATGAGTCACCATATAAGGAAAAGTCATGCAAAACGCAATATATCGACAAAAGGGATACGCGTGCGTGAAACCAAACGCGTGTGCACACGACGCGATGCGACGCGACGCGACGCGCACAAACCTACCTGAATCAGAACTGACACGCTGTGTCGCGCAGCGCGCCATAGAACCACGCGTATCACGCGCGTGTCGCACAAGTCTTAAAACATCGAAAACACGTAACTAGTTCCAGATTTTGCCTCAGGGCCAAACTTGAAAAGTTAGAGATACCAACACACTATCCTACCCAGAATAACCCTACACCCAAATTACCCACACCCCACTCCCTACTCTGGCCGCAATTTGCGGCCAGAATGAGAAAAAAGGCGGCCTCCAATGTGAGGTGGGTCCCCGTGGTTTCGGTGTGTGTTTCTACTCTTCTCACCATGCTACAGTCTTCTCAAAATTATTCTGAAGTGATCGGGTCAACAGCAGATTTCAGAAAGGCTAAAAATCACTAAAACTGCCCAAAATACGCCAAGTCGGGTAAATCGGGTTTCTACATGAAATCTGGGGGATTTCTCTGATTGGCTGGCCTCACTAGGACCTAAGAAGGTTATTCTAGCTAACGCAATTCTTACCTTGCTCAAAATCTCCATAAAACACCCAATATCACTTTTAAGCATGAAATGGACACCGATTAAGCTAGATATTCGAAATTTTAGCAAATTAGGCTAACCATCCAATTTTAATGATACTACTAGGCTTTAACAGGTTAGTTAACACTAAAGATGGCTCATTAAACTACAAACACTCTAAAATCGCTAAATCTAGCATCATGGCACAATTCTAGCATGAAAATTCTATTTGTCGCAACAACTAGCTAAACAAGCATCTAATCTACGTAATATACGAAAAGTTCAAGAGTTATACCCTCTAGGAACCTTGCAACAAGGGAGAAGGGGAAGAAGAAGAGGGTAGGTGCTGCTGTAGTGAACTGGAGCTGCTGGAATCCAAGCTGGTGCACTGATGCTGATGCTGAAAAAATGTGTTGCTGTTGCTGTTGCTGATTGTTGTTGTTGTTGTTGTTGTAGTGGTGTGAGGTGTTGTGTGGTGTGGTATGGTGTTGATATGGTGTGGTATGGAGTTGATATGGTGTATGGTATGAGGCTGGTGCTGCAAACTTGGCTGGAGCTGATTTGCACTGCTGTTGCAAAGGCTGATGCAATTTCAGAGCTGATGTTGTTGCTCTGGTTCTGGGGTTTTAGTGTTATTTGTGTTGCTGTTTGAAGTAGTAGCAGCAGGTGGAGAAGATGTTGAAGTATTTGTGGTGGAGTGGGGTGTTGTGTGTTAAACTACGGGCTGAAGTAACAGCTGGTGTGCTGTTTTTGGAGCAGCCTAAGTGGACTTCTGATGCTAATGGCTGATTTGGTGCTGCTGAGTTTGAAAATTGGGTGGCTGATTGGATGAAATTTGGCTGATGTGATGGTTTAGTAGCTGTATAGGGTGGGGGGCTGATGCTATGAGATCTGATTGCTGAATTTAAGCAGGGGATTGTGTTGTGATAATGATGGGAGCTGCTGGTGCTGATTTTGGCTGCTGAAATCAGCTGAAAATTGCTGGTGTATGTGTATACAAGATGAGTTTTGAGAGGCAAACGTGATTTTGGAAAGAAGAAAGTGTGAAACAATCAAGGCTCATCATAACCTCCTCTTAAGACAACCCCAATCTTAAACCAAATTAAAACTACAACCCCTCAATCAACACCAAACAAAACCAGGAAGTTTAGACCACCATGGTTAACTTAGCACAACGACTCACAAGCTCAAGATATGGCATACCCTAATCTTACCCCTGGCTATCGTGCACAAGTGTGGGTGGTTGAGATAAAATTCCACAAAATAACCACAAAACCAGATAGTTTTTAAGAAACCTGTTTTTGGTAAACTTTTGCCAAAAATCCCACATTAACACTTAATCACTACTAATCCTGACCTCAGGTGTTACAGTCTTCCCCCCTTAAGAAAATTCGTCCTCGAATTTTAAAATATGTAACTACGCATACCTTCAAACAGATGAGGGAATTTCTTCCGCATCTCTCCCTCGGCCTCCCAAGTAATCTCCTCACTGCTCGGGCTGCGCCAAAGAACTTTCACAGACGGCAGGACCTTTGATCGAAGTTTCTTCACTTGCCGATCTAAAATTTCAACTGGCTGCACGGTGAACGAAAGGTCGGGCTCGAGCTGAACTGTCTGATGCTGAATCGCTTGGGAAGGATCATGAAGATAACGGCGTAGCATCGATACGTGGAAAACGGGATGAACATCTGAAAAATTAGATGGAAGAGCTAAACGATACGCAACAGCGCCGACACGCTCGAGAATCTCGAAGGGACCTACGAATCTAGGGCTAAGCTTTCCCTTTCGCCCAAAACGCATCACGCCCTTCATCGGAGAGATTCTCAGAAAAACATGGTCGCCAATTGCGAACTCTAATTTGCGACGGCGTCTGTCTGCATACGATTTCTGCCTACACTGGGCTGCTCTCATCCGGTCTCGGATTAGCTGTACTTTCTCGGTCGTCTCCTGCACGATCTGTGGTCCGAAGATACTGCTCTCGCTCAACTCGGTCCAACAAACAGGCGATCTACATCTTCTTCCATATAACGCCTCGAAAGGTGCCATCTGAATAGTATCCTGGAAACTGTTGTTATAGGAGAACTCCACTAGAGGTAAATGACGATCCCAACTACCTCCGAAATCTAAAACACACGCTCGAAGCATGTCCTCAAGAGTCTGAATGGTCCGCTCTGATTGTCCGTCGGTCTGCGGATGAAATGCTGTGCTAAAACTCAAGCGAGTGCCCAAAGCCTCTTGAAGTTTCTGCCAAAGTCGGCTGGTGAACTGGGTTCCTCGATCTGACACGATACAAGTCGGTACGCCATGCAATCGTACGATCTCGTCGATGTAAAGCTGGGCATACTGAGCGAAGCTAAAAGTTGTCTTCACTGGCAGGAAGTGAGCCGCTTTCGTCAATCGATTTACGATCACCCAAATGGAGTCGTACCCTCGACTGGTCCTGGGTAGACCCACAACGAAATCCATCGAAATCTGCTCCCATTTCCACTCTGGAATGGGTAACGGCTGTAGTTCTCCTGCTGGCCTCTGGTGCTCGGCTTTGACTTGCTGACAAGTCAGGCATCTTGATACAAACTCTGCGATGTCCCTTTTCATTCCGTCCCACCAGTAGGTCTCTCTCAAATCATGGTACATCTTGGTGGAACCGGGGTGGACACTATACGCCGATCGGTGTGCTTCCTCCAGAATATCGCGTCGCAATCCCTCTGCATCTGGTACGCACAGTCTGGATCCAAATCGTAAAATTCCCTGTTCATCAACCACGAACTCGGAAAATCTGCCATGTCCCATCTGTGCTATGATCTCTGAACAACGGTCATCGCTGCGCTGTGCTTCATATATACGGTCAAGCAATTGTGGGCGCGCACGCACATGCGCGAGCTGTCCCCCTGTTGGAGGGAACTCGAACTCAACTCGGCTGTCGCATAAAATCTGCCAATCTGCTGACGACTGCCTTTGCACTGCGCACAAATAAGATAGATTACCCCCGGGCCTCCTGCTCAGAGCATCTGCCACTACATTTGCCTTGCCCGGGTGGTACAAGATTTCGCAGTCATAGTCCTTTACCAGTTCCATCCAACGACGCTGTCTCAGATTCAGGTCTCGCTGCTGAAATATGTACTTTAAGCTCTTGTGGTCAGTGAATATCTGACACGACTCGCCGTATAGGTAATGTCGCCAGATCTTAAGTGCAAAGACCACTGCAGCCATCTCCAAATCGTGAGTGGGGTAGTTCTGTTCATGTTTCTTCAATTGCCGCGAAGCATACGCGATTACCCAGTCTGCTGCATCAATACACATCCTAGCCCTACTCGCGAAGCATCACAGTAAACCACAAATCCGCCTGATCCTGAAGGTAATGATAATACCGGTGCCGTAGTCAAACATGTCCGCAGCTGCTGAAAACTGCGCTCGTATTTCTCCGTCCAAACGAAAGGAACTCCCTTCCGGGTCAAACCTGTCAAAGGTGCAGCTATACGGGAGAATTCCTGTACAAATCTCCTGTAGTAGCCTGCAAGGCCTAGAAAACTACGGATCTCCGTAACCGATGTTGGTCTGGGCCACTGCTGGACGGCCTCGATCTTCTTCGGGTCCACACATATGCCGTCTCTTGTAATCACATGACCCAAGAATCCGACGCTGTCTAGCCAGAAGGCACACTTGGAAAATTTTGCGAAAAGCTGGTGCTCCCTCAAGGTCTGTAACGTAATCCGCAAATGCTGCTCGTGCTCCTCTCGGCTCCGGGAATACACCAAAATATCGTCGATGAACACGATGATGAACAAGTCAAGATACGGCCTGAATGTACGGTTCATCAAATCCATGAATGCTGCCGGGGCGTTGGTGAGTCCGAACGACATCACCAAAAATTCATAGTGGCCATAGCGTGTACGGAAGGCTGTCTTTGGTACATCCTCCTGTCGGACTCGCAGCTGGTGATATCCTGATCGTAAGTCGATCCTAGAAAAATAACCCGCACCCTGAAGCTGGTCGAATAAATCATCTATGCGTGGCAACGGATATCTGTTCCGTATGGTAACCTTGTTCAGCTGGCGGTAGTCGATACATAAGCGCAAACTTCCGTCCTTCTTCTTGACAAACAGGACCGGAGCACCCCATGGTGAAACGCTAGGTCGAATCAGTCCCTTATCTAACAATTCTTGCAGCTGAACCTTCAATTCACTAAGTTCCGCCGGGGCCATTCGATAAGGCGGTATAGAAATAGGTCCCGAACCAGGAATCAAATCAATACAGAACTCGACATCGCGCTCAGGCGGCAGTCCAGGAAGCTCATCAGGGAAAACATCAGGGAACTCACAAACAATCGGGACCTGGTCCAACGGAACATCTGTAGCTCTAGTATCACTGACATAAGCCAAGAATCCCTGACATCCCTTCCTCAATAGCTGGTTAGCGTGAAGAGAAGAAATCAACATGTGAGGGGCGGCACCATGGTCCCCCTTCACAACAAAAACTGACTCGCCGGGAAAACGAAATCTAACTGTCTTCTCACGGCAGTCCACAGACGCATAGCACGTGGCTAACCAATCCATGCCCAAAAGAATGTCGAAGTCCAACATCCCCAGAAGGATCAAGTCGACAGGCAGCTCTCGTTCGCCAATACGAACGGTACAGGATCGGAACACGTGCCTAGCAACAAAGGACTCTCCCATAGGAGTGGTCACAACAAGTGGCTGATCAAGCAAACCGGACTCTCTATCCAAACTCGATACAAAGTGTGTGGAAACATAAGAGTGCGTGGATCCGGGATCAAATAACACGTGTGCATCAACAGAACAAACTGATAGAGTACCTGTAAAGACGGCATTGGATGCTTGCGCATCCTGGGGTGTTAATGCAAAAACTCGGGCCTGACCTCCTCCGATAGAGGGCTGACCTCGGCCTCGGCCTCTGCCTCCTCGTCCTCTCTGGATCGGTGCGCCACGTCCACGGCCTCTGGGTACACCTAACTGGCGTGGAGCATTGCCTGTGGCAGGAAGTAAGGCTCTCTAAGGAGGGGGCGGTGATGGAGGTAGAGTCACATGCGGAACTGTCGTCGCTCCCTGTCGCCTTGCTGGACAGTCTCTAACACGATGGTGCAGACTCCCGCATCCAAAGCATCCTGGCGACGACTGCTGTCCCTGTGTATACGATCCATATAGATGACCTCGTCCAAATCCTCTGCCGGTCCTATCTCGCGGAAGGAATCTGGCATGCTGCCTCTGATCTGGCATGCCAGTACGAATTCTCTTTGGCCCGGTAACAGCCGAAGTTGCTGAAATACGTGCCTCCATCCGCAATGCTGTATTCATAGCTGCCGAATAGGTATCGAAATGCTGGGCGCCAATGGCAAGATATAACTGGGCATCCAGTCCTTGTATAAACCTCTTCACTCTCTTCTCTTCGGTATCCACCAGATACGGAGCATATCGGGACAATTGTGTAAACTGGACATCATACTCAGATACCGTCATCCCCGGTGTCTTGACCAAGGCCTCGAAACTACGAGCTCTAACGTCGCGAACGCTCTCCGGAAGGACTCGGGCAAGAAAAACTGCTGTGAACTCGGTCCAGGTCATGGGCGATAGACCTGCAGCTCGACCTCTCAGAACGGACTCCCACCATATTTGTGCGAGACCCTCTAGTCGGAAACTCGCAAGCTCTACCCAGCGATCATCGGAACATCTCAGCGAACGGCAGATCCTGGCCAAGCTGTCAAGGAACGTCTGCGGGTCCTCTACTGCATCGGTACCCGTAAAAACTGGAGTTCTCAGCCTCATAAACTCCTGTAGCGAAACCGGAATGGTCACGGTGGTAGTAGTAGGAGCAGGTATCACAGTAGTCTGGGATGCAGTGGGTACGTCCTCCGACCTCGGTGCATGACTGGCCGCAACGAAGGATCCTACCATCTGACGTAGCTCCTGCATACTCCCCATCATCTGTCGCAACTCCTCCATACCAGTCTCGAGTCTATCCATACGGCCTGGGGAAGGCAGATCGGTTTGTTCCTGTGGTGTAGGCATACTATCCTGCTCAGTCCTAGTCTCGGACGAGCCAGCTCGAATCTCGTCTCGGGCGGCAGCCCTCTGTGCTCTGGTAGTCTTTGGCGGCATAGTAGCTGGTACAGGAACAAGAATAAGATCGTAGGATACACGGAATTGAAGAAGGAATTTCAAACAAGTATATCCTAAAGTCACCTAGGCGGAGTATCGCAACGCAAATATGCCGCGGACATACGTACGCCACGCTACCCTGCTTAAGTCACTTACTCCATCTACTAAGGGTCATCCTACACTCAGAAAGGTGAAACCTATCGCTCTGATACCAACTTTGTCACGACCCGAAAAGTACGGAACGCGACCGGCACTTAAGTTACGAAACATCTCAAGGCGTCCGTAAAATAAGTAAGCCGAAGCCCAGAATACAAAACCCAATTAAGAATTTAGAGTGAAGGAAAAACCAATTAATTTAAGCTTTTACCTCATTACCTAATCAATTTGCCCTTATTCCAAAATTCCAGCAGAATATAAAAGAAATCAGTGCATGAGGAATAACATGTCGACTCAAGTGAGCTCGACCCAGATACATCATAAATAAATCCTCAAGTCTCACAATCTCACATCTAGGTCAATATACAGTCATCAGAATAAAGAAGGTACAACTGAACTGATAGTAGCAACAGTAGATACAGTAACATCAGTAGAACAGTAGAAACGGTAACGGCAGTAGATGGAGTACTCTAGATACAATGAGCATATATAAGGTGGTACAAACTGATAATAACCCACCTATGAGCAAAAGCCTCAAGTCCAGGCAAGAAGTACAAATGAAGCAAAGGTATCCGCCGCTACAGTGCTGACGGAATGGACCTGCAGAGAAGCTGTGGCACAACGGGGGTGAGTTGCCAGCTCGTGAGTAATAGATAACATTTACTAAGGCTATCGTATGCATGCACACAAGTGTCCTGACATCCCTAAAACAGGTATAGCTACATGTACTAGCAGGTGTGTATGCATCAACAGTACTAACAAGTATATATGTCACATGGAGGTGATAACAGGTATGTATGCCACATGAAAATACAACCAAGTGTGTATGAGAATTATTCTTACTTTGTTTTGAAACTCCCCTTTTTAAACATCAATAATAATATCCAGGAAAAACAGTAAAATCCGTGTCTAGCAACGACACCTCAAAACTGACCAAATCTCATATATCCATGTCCAGTATCTCTGGCCTCAGCTATCCGGCTGATCCATATCAAAATCCATATCTCAATCCAACAGTCACGGTCGGTATCCTCTGGATATCCGCCGTGCCAAATGAAATCACCGATAGGTAATCCGTCCCCTGCCAGGCTCAACGCCATCATCTGCGATCTTCTTGCCCCGAGGTACCATACCGGGCCCACCATGTACCCGAGACGGTTCATCCACCTCCTCGAAACGGGTCTCAAAAACCACAGCAAACTCATGGTGGACGACACTTTACATCACTAGAAAACCGCAGCTTTTATATTTAACAAATATCAGTTGAAATCTTGCGGCTTTCCCCCGAAATCCAGAAATATCATAAATCTCACAAAATTATCATAAATGCATATGCCGATGATTATGAATGCTTATGGTATCAATTTAAATACTTGTTTCAATGTCACATTTCTAGGCAGTTAACATTTTCCAGATTTAAAGTTATTTAGTGTCGTGACATGGCAATTACCAGGGTGTGTGTGTTCACATGAATAGTGCTCGTGCAACATATAAAACCTGGTAATAGTGCATGTGTCCTATAATGAATCTGCGTATATGGAACATCATGTAGATACTGACTACAACAATTATCATGCAAGTTTTATCATTATTACTCCAATGTTATCAGTAATACCAAGTCTACTAAAATCTATCGGGCGACTCGCGCCATCCAAACGATTGTCCCCCGTAGATGTTAAATCTACTCACCAGTGGTCCTGTGCTAAGTGTGTCCGACCACCTGTTTTCCCTTTTCAGCTGCGCTTGAAGTTCCTGCCGGCGAACCTAGAATTCACATGAGTCACCATATAAGGAAAAGTCATGCAAAACGCAATATATCGACAAAAGGGATACGCGTGCGTGAAACCAAACGCGTGTGCACACGACGCGATACGACGCGACGCGACGCGCACAAACCTACCTGAATCAGAACTGACACGCTGTGTCGCGCAGCGCGCCACAGAACCACGCGTATCTCGCGTGTGTCGCACAAGTCTTAAAACATCGAAAACACGTAACTAGTTCCAGATTTTGTCTCAGGGCCAAACTTGAAAAGTTAGAGATACCAACACACTATCCTACCCAGAATAACCCTACACCCAAAATACCCACACCCCACTCCCTACTCTGGCCGCAATTTGCGGCCAGACTGAGAAAAAAGGCGGCCTCCAATGTGAGGTGGGTCCCCGTGCTTTGGGTGTGTGTTTCTACTCTTCTCACCATGCTACAGTCTTCTCAAAATTATTCTGAAGTGATTGGGTCAACAGCAGATTTCAGAAAGGCTAAAAATCACTAAAACTGCCCAAAATACGCCAAGTCGGGTAAATCGGGTTTCTACATGAAATCTGGGGGATTTCTCTGGTTGGCTGGCCTCACTAGGACCTAAGAAGGTTATTCTAGCTAACGCAATTCTTACCTTGCTCAAAATCTCCATAAAACACCCAATATCACTTTTAAGCATGAAATGGACACCGATTAAGCTAGATATTCGAAATTTTAGCAAATTAGGCTAACCATCCAATTTTAATGATACTACTAGGCTTTAACAGGTTAGTTAACACTAAAGATGGCTCATTAAACTACAAACACTCTAAAATCGCTAAATCTAGCATCATGGCACAATTCTAGCATGAAAATTCTATTTGTCGCAACAACTAGCTAAACAAGCATCTAATCTACGTAATATACGAAAAGTTCAAGAGTTATACCCTCTAGGAACCTTGCAACAAGGGAGAAGGGGAAGAAGAAGAGGGTAGGTGCTGCTGTAGTGAACTGGAGCTGCTGGAATCCAAGCTGGTGCACTGATGCTGATGCTGAAAAAATGTGTTGCTGTTGCTGTTGCTGATTGTTGTTGTTGTTGTTGTTGTTGTAGTGGTGTGAGGTGTTGTGTGGTGTGGTATGGTGTTGATATGGTGTGGTATGGAGTTGATATGGTGTATGGTATGAGGCTGGTGCTGCAAACTTGGCTGGAGCTGATTTGCACTGCTGTTGCAAAGGCTGATGCAATTTCAGAGCTGATGTTGTTGCTCTGGTTCTGGGGTTTTAGTGTTATTTGTGTTGCTGTTTGAAGTAGTAGCAGCAGGTGGAGAAGATGTTGAAGTATTTGTGGTGGAGTGGGGTGTTGTGTGTTAAACTACGGGCTGAAGTAACAGCTGGTGTGCTGTTTTTGGAGCAGCCTAAGTGGACTTCTGATGCTAATGGCTGATTTGGTGCTGCTGAGTTTGAAAATTGGGTGGCTGATTGGATGAAATTTGGCTGATGTGATGGTTTAGTAGCTGTATAGGGTGGGGGGGCTGATGCTATGAGATCTGATTGCTGAATTTAAGCAGGGGATTGTGTTGTGATAATGATGGGAGCTGCTGGTGCTGATTTTGGCTGCTGAAATCAGCTGAAAATTGCTGGTGTATGTGTATACAAGATGAGTTTTGAGAGGCAAACGTGATTTTGGAAAGAAGGAAGTGTGAAACAATCAAGGCCCATCATAACCTCCTCTTAAGACAACCCCAATCTTAAACCAAATTAAAACTACAACCCCTCAATCAACACCAAACAAAACCAGGAAGTTTAGACCACCATGGTTAACTTAGCACAACGACTCACAAGCTCAAGATATGGCATACCCTAATCTTACCCCTGGCTATCGTGCACAAGTGTGGGTGGTTGAGATAAAATTCCACAAAATAACCACAAAACCAGATAGTTTTTAAGAAACCTGTTTTTGGTAAACTTTTGCCAAAAATCCCACATTAACACTTAATCACTACTAATCCTGACCTCAGGTGTTACAGGGATGCATCTTTATCTGATTGTATCCTGACGAACCGTCCATAAAGGAGAAAACCTCGTGAGTGGACGTGTTATCTATCATTAGCTCGGTTACCGGTACTGGGAAATCATCCTTTGGACAGGCTTTATTGAGATCCCTGAAATCCACGCATATGCGTACCGTCCCATTCTTCTTCATTACCGGGACGATATTGGCGATCCAGTCGGGATATTGAACTTCTTGAATAAATCCAGAATCGATCAGCTTCTTGACTTCGGCGTTGATGCTCATCTCTAGCTCGAGTCGCATCCTTCTTGGCGCCTGCTTGACTGGCTTGATATCTGGGGATATTGCTAATTTATGCACAGCAACCTCCGGATCTAATCCTGGCATCTCGGAGTAGTTCCACACGAAGCAGTATTTATGCTGTAGAAGCACGTTCTTTAACGCAGCCACCCTTTCTTCAGAGAGCAACTCGCTGACGAATGTCGGTCGCGGGTCCTCTGCCGATCCCAACTCAATCTTCCTGAGGTTATCTGCAGTAGTATGTATACCGTCTTCCAGTTCTTTCGGAGCGGGCGGAAATTCTGAGATCACCTCATCATCGCTGTTTTCAAAGCACCGGGGAAGGTCTTCTATGTTCTCGGGCTCTTCTTTTAATATCGTAATCGTATAACAGGTGCGAATCCGCTCCCGAGACTGAGGTGGATCCGGTTCTGCTCTTGCGGCCTTGGGCTCATGCTTTCGTGGCGGCATTACCCTCCAGCTGTTGGATAAAGCGAATCTGCCACGTCGGTACTGGTCCTCGACCCAGTTCTTGAAGGTGAAGCAGTCTTCGGTAGGATGTCCTATGGCTTGGTGATAAGAGCAATAGCTCGAACGAGAAGCCTTGTTGGCTTGCTCAGGGTGTCTAGATTCTGGAAGCACGATCATTTGATGTTTTAAAGCGAGTTTGAGTAACTTCTCCGTCTTGTCTCGGGGGAAGGAGTACGCTCGACTCATCTTTTCCATGAGGGACGAATCCGAGCCGCGCAGTACCTGTAACCCTCTAATCCTACGTCGTTGTTGTCGGCTCTTCTTTCCGCTCCTTGACTTATTTCCGTCTCCGCATCGGGCCTTTCGCATGATGGGTTGACAAGGATGAACATCTTTGTCTTTTGCAGTCTGTTGAAATAGACGTTGCGTCCTGGCCTTCTCGTAGATGGCCATTTCGCGGCTGTGGTCTTCCCGAGCTTTCTGACCCACTTTCCTGATAGGCTTGCCCATTCGTTCTTCAAACGACGGACTTGGCGCTTCAATCGCGGGGTCTAGTTTTGATGAGGGGTCGGCATCTCCTGACAGGGCATCCTCTTCTTCATCAAAGGTATATATAGCGTAGCTGCTGTGGGCCCGCTCCCGTTTTCCGGTTCTCGCGTATCCAAGCCCAAGTGTTTCCATTTTCCCGTTGGGCAATTTGCGTTGGGTTCCAGGGACATCCCAAATCCTGTTGTAGAACCGAGCCTGTCGAACAGTTTGTTTTAAGGGTACTCCTTGGCGCTTCAATAGCTTCTTTAATCCATTTGTATAGTAACTGGGCAGACGGATGGGTTGGAGTCTGTCGCATGTAGCATCTGCGCCATGCCAGATCTCTTTCTCTATTTTCGACTCTGAGGATCGGTAGAATCGGATCACCTTCTCACCCCTTTGCCTGGGAGGGATGTAGAATGTTTGCAGGTCCTGCACATTATGAGCTTGCAGCGTGTCGAGATCCTTGTAGTGTTCTCGCGGTACCATGGTGATTTGCAAGCTATGGTCATCGCCAGGAGGTGTTTGTATTGACAGCCGATTGGAGAACACAGCATTAACTTCATCCTCTGAATCACTTCCGAAGACCAGTATGGGGGCGGGCGTCCCCAGGTTGTTACGCTGAGATGGCCCTGTATAAACTATCTCTTCCTCTTCTTCGGTATCGCTTCTGAAAACAGGGATGGTGGCGGCGGCTTTGTTCTCCGGGTCGCGACACCTTTCTGTATCCTCGAAATCTGGCAAAAAGTACTTCACATCTTCGTATTTGCGGACTTCGTTCACGGAGAATGGATTTAACTCTCCTGTTACGGTATACTCGAAACCATCCTTAAAGTACTTCATACACTGGTGTTGTGTAGAAGGGACGATGTTGTATTCGTGTAGCCAAGGACGACCGAGCAAGGCGTTGTAGCAGGTTTTGGCGTCAATGACATGAAATTTGATGTCTGTGACGAGAAGTCCAAAGCGTAATGTTAGTATCACAGATCCGAGAGTCCGTGACGATTGTGAATCGAAACCGGAGATAGTAATTTTGTCACGAGCGAGATGTTGCACACTCATGCAGATTTCCTTCAACACCCGAACATTAAGGAGATTGACGGAGGATCCATTATCCACCAGGATCTTGCCTATCTTGATATCATGGCAGTATCCGGAGACATATAGGGGACGGTTATGGTCGCACGTCCCGAGAAGGAGGTCTTCATCACCGAAAGTGATATCGGCTGTATGCACTTCCTCCAGTTCATCCTTCATCTTTTCAGTGGCGAGGAAGGCTTGGAATTGTTCAGGTTCTTGCAACGCCTTAATTAGTGAGTCTCGCGATTCTTTTGACAATAGGAGGGCATCAAGGATGCTAAGCTGAGAAGGTAGCTTCCTTAAGTGCGCGAGGATGTTATAGTCCACCTTACCCTTCTTAGGAGGGTCTCTGGTAGTTAGTTCTTTCGTGACTTGGTCATCTAAAGTGATATCTTCAATGACCTTTTCCTTTCCCTTATCTTTTCTGCTCACGGGACCGAGATTCTTTTCTGGGAGTGTGCGATTGCGCAGCTGGATGTTCTCGCAGGCCTCCGATTCCTCCTCTTTCCCTAAAACGGATTCTTTAAAGAGAGGGCCCAGAGTCATTTCTTCATCAGAGTCGCTCCCAAAGGTGAGAACTTGTGACCCCCCGACGTTAACCATGTCACAGCTTCCGGTAGTTCTGTTGCGCCCGTCTACAGTGCTTCTTCGTTCCCGACGGCTCTTGCGTTTCATGCGCTTAAAATGTTGCCGACGAGCAACATATCCTTGCCACCATATCTTAAAGGCGTCGCACTCCTCTGTGGGGTGTGAGATTTTCCGATGATATGCGCAATAATCAGGATGCCTCTCCACCCCATCGTGTGTGTTTCCTTCCGAGGGTGGTAGCTTCATCCCCATTGACATGGCTTTAGCAAAACTTTTCCTCGTCTTGAATATCTTCTTGTCTACTTCGGATGCCATTCGCTCTGGCGGGGGTAGTTCAACTCTTCCGTTCAGTCGCCTGCATTTGGTTCCTTCTGACGCTGCCATCTCACGCTCCTGATCCGCTTTACTCTTTAGCCGAATCTCGTCTAGAAAGGCATTGATCATTTCATTTGTCGGCCACGCACGCTCTGGTTCAGGCTCTGCCTCCAGCTTCTTAGTGCCAGGAGTTTTCTCATCATCGGTAAACGAGTGGGAGATTACGTTACAACTCGCCACATACCCTTCGGATTCATCCGACGAGCTCTCTCCATCATCTCCCTCTTGAAAGATGTGGTTGAGAAACTCTTGCAGTGTGACAGGGGTTCGCGCCTTTTGATTGTATTCTTCCAGCGCGTCGATTTGCTTTTGCAATTTCGTGCGCTCGTCTCCAAGCTTCGCGGGCTTCTTGGATTTCTTCTTCTTTTTCTTCGAAGCTTTTGACGGCTGGGCGTGAGTATTTGGGCCCTCATCGCGAGTCTTCGTAGTTGGGCGGGGCTTCAACATCCCTTCGATAATTTGAGGTTCAAGAGGGTCCTTCCATTCGATCGCAGGGCATGCATGAAGGTCTCTCAGCATTCTTTTGGTTTTAGTTGATAGTACGACCTCCCATGGAGCTTCTTCAATAAAGGAGCAGGTTGCCCCCGGTGTATCTGCTTTCTTAGGAGTATGCGGTTGTGGTGGGTTCACCTTCCACTTTTCGGACAGTACAAACTTCCCCTGGAGGTATTGATCTTCAATCCATCCTTTGAAGACGAAGCAATCTTCAATCGGATGACTTACCGTTTGATGGTAAGGGCAATAGTTAGGGTTATTCATCTCGGTGGGTTGTGGCGGTCGCCTTGGATTTGGTAGGTTTATAAGTCTGTTGCGTATTGCCAGCTCGAATAACCGTTTCGTCTTGTCTCGTGGGAACGAGTAGGGACGCTTCATCTTTTCATTATAATACCGGCGTCTTTCTTCCAATTGATCTGCCGGTTTCGGGGCGTTAGGTTGCTGTTGGGCATTCGCGACAAAGGTTGCCCTTCCTTTACCCTTGTCATTCCGAGGTTCCGACTTCGGAGGAGGTGGTCTATGACCCATCTGGTCCATCTGAGCCAACTTGTCGATTAAAGCCTGGAATGTGGTTGGCTTAAAGAACATCATGAACTGGGAAATAGTTGCGTGGGGGTCTAGGGTTCCCACGAACATGCCCACTGCGGGTGCCTCCTCAATGCGTTGCTCGCATCTCGACCACAAATTCCGCCAGCGTATAGCATACTGGACCCAGGTTTCGCCTGGTTTTACCCTGGCGTTAATCAATGCAGTTATTGGAGTGCGCTCGCTGGCACTTGCGAACCGCTGAGTGAATAACAACTCCATCTCAGCGAACGTTTTGATGGAATCGTTCGGGAGTTCCGAATACCATTCGAACGCTGTTTCTGATAAGCTGCCAACGAACTGACGGAGTAACAGTTTATCATCACCGCCGGTGTTACCGCAGAGGGCCCGGAACTGGGCGACGTGTTGATGGGGATTGCCGGTCCCCTTATACACATGGAATTTCGGTATCGTATAGCCTTGCGGGTATTTGATTTGATCGTACCAGCTCGGATACGGCCGCCCCGTTTTCACGACTTGACCAGCTGCTTCAGTCGCATGATGGACCCGGATTTGCTGGGCTATGTAGTCAGCCAAGTCAGCTTTAGAGATTGTCTCCTCCTTGGCCGTTGAGAGGGCTGGTGGTGGATTTGACGTTTCTCCCCGGTCGTCTTCCAGAACGATTGGGGGATCGTCGGCGGGTAGGTCCTGCTGGATCATCATTCCTATCATATCTTGGAAGAAAAGGCCCATACGTTGTATGTTGGCCACTTGTTCAGCAGCCTCTTTGTCCTTTTTCTCCAGTGTCCGGCGAAGGAATTTAGCGTCGGTTTCCTCCTCCTGGCGTGCGTCTGAGGACGTTTCTGGGCTTTCTTTTGGCCCGGTAAGTGCGGCCATAGCATTCATCATTTCTTGGAGCTTTTGCTGTTGCTCCTGGGCTTTCGTCACGGATCGGGTTAGCGGTCGGTGGCCCGTAGAAGTGCGGCTTTCCTCCTTTCCATGAGCCATATAAACAGTGTGCACCACCATGTCCCCAGACCTCGGGCGTTTGGGCTCAGTGCTTTTAGCTGTTGTTGCATGGTGAGGGGTCTTTTCTGGCCTCCTCCTTTTGTGAGTCATGGAGGTTGAGGGGGCCGTTGAGGTGGGCGTCCAGATAGCCTTTCGGGGTTTAGCCTGATGACCGGCCTCCGGTTGGATTTTTAGCTTCTTGTGCTGGCGGGAGAAGTTTGGATCGACGATCGAGTCTCGGGCCTGCCGCCAAACCTTATAGATTTTGGAAGACAGCCGTTGAGGAGATCGGGGCTGTTCTGATTCTATTTCCACAACCTTTTTTAATGAGGGAGGAGACCTCTTTAGCACTGCAGTAGGGGAATTCCTTCGCACCTTATTTAGCATCTCGAAGCTGTTCCCAGTTGGAACAGCAGCATTAACTTCTGCCACCGGGGCTGGTGGAGTCAATCCGGAGGGGGAGTTGCCCCCAGCCTTCCTTATTCGGCGCCAATGACGACGTCGAGCGCGTCGAGCGGACGGTGCTGGTTCAGCGGTGAGAATGGCTTCGTCTTGCCCCCTGTGTAGGTGGGGGGTCGCTGCTGTTGTTAGCCTGTCAAAGACCGATGTCCTTTGTGCAGCAGGAGCGGGAGCTAAAGCCGTTAATCTTGTGAAGATCGACTTCTTGGCTGGGGAAGCCGCCTTGGCGATTTCGGAGGCAGGAGCGGCCGCTTTCTTAGAAGCAGCCTTCTCTGAGATTGTAGGCCCTATGATGAGTTCGTAGGATTTCCGGCCCAATCTAGAGAAGACCGAGGCGCTGACGCTGGGCGACTCGTTGAGAGGAGCCGCGGCAGGGTCAAGACGATCAAAGACCGACTTCTTGAGAGCTTCCTTTGTCATCACCGGCGCCCCGAAGCTTGATGGTGGGAGTATAGTCCCAAAGAACAATCCGGTAGTGGCTTGAGTCACCTGGTCCACCGGCATTGTGAACAACGAAGCAACTTGGGGTCCATAGGCTATACCTCCTGGCGAGGTAAAGCGTTGGTCGTAGTTGCAGTTCGAGCAGTTGGAGAATTTCGCAGAAGTAGAAGCCATCGATCCTTTGCTTTCTGCAATAAGCAAGACGCCAATTCTTAGTATCTTGAAATCCAAGGGCAACTATTAGCGAACCGCGATTGGTTCGCGAATCACGACACACGAAGTGTGGAGTGGAAAGAGGAAAAGGTCCCACCGGGCGTGCCAGAATCTGTTCCCCTCCGAACGGCGGCCTGGGCTCGGGCGTCCGTGCCTGAGGTTCGGGGCAGATGCCAATTGGTGCTATCCATCCACCTCTCCGAAGATGCCAAGTCGATCTATGGCACCGAGTATCGAAGGTTTAGACGGATGCGGCCGATGTAGCAGACTTCGTCAGATTCCCCCTCGTTTGAGGGGTTTTTGATTATGGGGACGCTCTTCCCTGCAGGCGCAAGCCCCTGCAGTTAATTACGCTACCGCATCGCGGTAACAACTTTCTCCTTCTCCAGATGGTCACTTCGTATCGTGGGTGTTTATTTTGTTTTTATTGCCCGTGGATTGTTTACGGAGACTGAGTTATGTCGTCGCCCGTAGGGCGTGGACTAGTCTAAATCCGTGTTTATCTTAGATTTGGGTTTGGGGGTTTGGTTTGAGGATACGTCAGCCATACTTGAGGCTAAGATCAACTCAAACGTTTATTAAGGATACGTTAGTCTAACGTTGAGACTAAGATCAACTTAACGGGATCGTTTAGATCCGACAAAAGAGCATTTGGGCTCTATTGTTCCAGTTTAGGGACATAGTGGTCAATCGTATGTGTGGCCATCGGGACCCGTCACCTCTCTAACGACGTTGAAGGATTACAACGACGGATGTCAGAGGAGTTCAGAGATGTACCCTCGAGCCAGAGTTAATTGGGGGGGATTCATAGTCCAGTCTGTTTGAAGGTTTAAGGATACGTTAGCCATCTTTAAGGCTAAGATCAACTTAAACGGGACCGTTTAGATCCGACAAAAGAGCATATGGAGCTCTATTGTTCTAGTTTAAGGACATTGCGGTCCATGGGTAGTTTAAGGACATTGCGGTCCATGGGTAGTTTAAGGACATTGCGGTCCATTGTTAGTTTTAAGACATCTCGGTCGAGGTTAAGGACGTCATAGTCCATGGATTTAAGGACTCCACAGTCCGGTATGTGCTCTGGATGCTTCACACGGGTTCACTGCCGTGCTTGGCGAGGACCAGGCTCCGCTCTGGGCGTTTTCCGCGGGGTCAAAGAGTGACGTTATCCACGTTCCACGTAACCAGGAATTTTGCACTAGATGCTTCACACGGGTTCACTGCCGTGCTCGGCGAGGACTAGGCTCCGCTCTGGACGTTTTCCGCGGGGTCAAAGAGTGACGTTATCCACGTTCCACGTAACCAGGAATTTTGCATTAGACATGGGTTTAAGGACCCCACAGTCCATATCATGAGTGGTCGTCGGGACCCGTCACCTCTTTGAAGACATTGAGGGATTACAATGCCAAGTATCAAAGGAGTGAAGAGATGTACCCTAGGACCGGAATGGATTAAATAGTCCCTGGCCCAATTTAGGATCAAGACCCATTAAATATATTATGAGCCCATTGGCCCAGTTAATTACGAATTGAGGACTTATGGACAGCTTGGGCTAAGTCCTATCATGTCTGGAATATTGATTTCTTGTGGATCCATTGAGGGAGAGGCTTTGCCTCTATCCCTTTAGCCAATTGGGCCAAAGCCTAGTGTTTAAACACTTCAGAGCAATCAGTGTTGAACACTGGGAATGAGGTTGACAAGTTAGTGTTTAACACTAAAAGATAATTGGTGTTAAACACCAGCAACAAGGCTTTCAGATTAGTGTTAAACACTAAAACAGATCGGTATCAAGTATCGGCAACAGAGCTCTCAAATTAGTGTTAAACACTAAGGTAGTCAGTGTTGAACACTACAATGGAGATCTCGGATTAGTGTCAAACACTAAGGTAATCAGTGTTGAACACTGTAAATAAGGTTCTTTGATTAGTGTTGAACACTAAGGCCCAACAGTGTTTCAGTACTGTGTTCAAGAATCCCAACTTAGTGTTGAACACTAAGGCAAAAGGGGTCACGTGGCAACACGTGAGAACGCCCTCTTTCCATTTATTCTGCTGAAATCGCTGCATCTTTCAGAACATCACGTGCCATCACGTGACGGGCATTCATATGCCTATGTATTAGAGTTTCTGTCAAGGGTCACGTGGGTCACGTGGGGGACTGCCTCAAAGGGCTTTCTGTAGCTCTTTTGAGGGGGTCACGTGGTGACACGTGACCCTGCCTCTATGTATATTGTTTAGAGAATCTGTTGATCTTTCTCAGGAATTAAATTCCTCGAGCTTTAAATTTCAGAGGAATTAAATTCCCACTTCCTTTTGAAGACTTATATTCTGGAACAGAGTTGAACTCTGAATTTTCTGTAGGAATTAAATTCCTCATATATGCGAAGAACTGAATAGGGTTAAACCCTAATAAAAGCTTTTAAGGAATTGAACTCCCATTCTCTGTTAAATTATGATTAAGGGAATTAGATTCCCGCTGTTTCAACAGAACCAGGTTCTTAATTAGGGTTAAACCCTGTTTCTCTTTGTTTCTGAAAGAATTAAATTCCCATGATATAGGGTCAAGCCCTAATTTTATTTTAAAGGAATTAAATTCCTATAGTTTTGTGAGAATTAAATTCTCGTGCTTGCATTCCCTCTCTATATTTTGGATCTGCATGGCAGGATCTCAACCCATCGAGAATTAAATTCTCAACTTCAAGGGGAGATGTGCTCTTTACAGATTCTCTATCAAAGAGAGAAGAAATATGTTCTTCTGTTTCATATATCAGAGTTAAACTCTGTTGAGAATTGAGTTCTCTTTCTTTCAGAAAGCCTTCCCTTTCTTACCTAGGGTTTTCTTTTGCAGAAGATCCAAGTTCCTTCAAAGTATCAAGGCTCTCTCCTTTTTCTTCCCTCTGCGTATATCCCTTTTTTGTGTGTCTTGGCTCCTATTTATAGGAGAAGCAGCCGAATCAATCAGTTTTCGATGAATCTTCATTGAGAGATTTGATTTGCATCCTTCATTCGTTCTGGACCTTTGGATTATTAGGTGAATTTTATCCACCATTGGATTTTAAATCCAGAGATTCTCCTTTGTTATTTTGGTTAGATTTAAGGGGGAAATCTTTCCAAACCCGAGATTTTTCCATAGATAGATGATATTTAATCATCTCTGAATCTTTAATTTGATCGGTTCCAGATAATTGCTTTCCTTTGGGAAGATTTGAATCTCTTTCAGAATTTAATTCTGTTAGCAAAATGGGCTTTGAAAGCCGGTCACGTGTGACCACGTGACCCATGGTCACGTGTGGACACGTGACTCTCTTGGAACGAGCCTTTCTCCTCTTTTGCATTCTGCCTTCTTCTGCTGCTTAGCCGTCACGTGCTACCACGTGACCCCTGGTCACGTGTGAGCACGTGACCCCTGTCTGGCGCCTCTTTCCTTGGTTCAACTGGAGAGCGAGTCTGCTGCTTTGAACGTCACGTGCCAACACGTGACTCTGGTCACGTGGGAGCACGTGACTTCTTCTGAAGCCCTTTTCCTTGACTTGATCAGGGAACCAATGTGCCCTCTTCCGCTGCTTTTACATGTCACGTGTCAACACGTGACTGCTGGTCACGTGTAAGCACGTGACCCCTTTTTGAAGCTTTTCCCAGAAGCTTTCCTGATTTTAAATCAGGAAACAGTGGGCCTAGGGGGTTAGTAAAAGTCAGACCCCCAAAAGCGGTACAAGTCGTGTCGGAGTGTAGCCCAGAACACCCTGAGATACTACTGGAATACCTACCAGTAAATCTCCTGCCTTGGCCAAGGACTTCGTGTAATGGCTCTCCTAGACACAGCGCGACCTCACCCCCAATACCGGGAGAGACGAACCCCTGCAGATCCGCTCACTGCCTCCATGTGGCTCGGGACTGTACCCAACTAAAACATGTTTGCACGTCTCCTTTGAGCGTGGTAGGGTAGTAATCAAAGTACAGTGGAAACTCACACGAGACAAATGACGATCTCAGGTCGATGAACTAACCTGTACACATGTCACCAGGAAACTGCTATCTGACGTCAGGTATAAGACCAACTAGCATGTTCCCGGCGAGTCCTGTCCGGTGTACTCATAACCCAATGAGCACCTGTATACATCTTAGGTGAACCAATTGACACCAGTGGCTTGTGAGACCGGCCACCGCCCCTCGTCGGGGTCTCGACTGTATACACTAGTCTACTCTGGAGTATCGATGCCCTGTCTCGAAACTCCCACGACTAGGGACCTTTTAAGGATGTGCTTATAGACTACCAGCTCCCACGTATATGATCGCCCTCATACTGCTAGCGGTCAAGCAAGAATCCTAGGGGCTCTATCAACGTGCAATAGTGACCTGTCAGGTCACCTAAACCAGTACACGATGATAAAGATAAACCAGATAGCATACTATCATCTTGAGTAAGACTGTCCTACCGGGATAAGTCCTCCCTCAATCATTGCAATCACGTGCCTGTGATCCAATAATTGACTCTGAGGGCACTATCTCCAACAATCTCCCACTTGCACTCAAGGCTAATTATTGCGATGTCTCATACTCACAACCCGTATGATACCGAACACCCAACTCCTCTACTAGTCAGTCTCACAAAACCCGTTTGCGAAACTATTACGTTCGAGGAATAGTCTCAGTGAGTGGATCCGCTTTGATGTTTCTTTCTATGTCTCTCTAATCTCAAGTTCGCGGAGAAAGCCATCTCCCGAAATGAGCAATACCTGTCTTCGAGTATGTCTGGATATATGATGGGACCCAGCTCATAAATGAACTCCAAATCCAAACTTCTTAGACTGTATCATCAACTGAACTTAATCAGTATCCTGCGCCATGCCTCCCTCAGTATCTGCTTGGACCACCTGTCCAAAATACTGCCCCTCGTCAGAAGGAAAACTATAACTCTGACAACCTCTCTGTCATCCATGTCACCTTGGAAGCCTGGAATGATAACTGTCTCCCGAATGAGGCTGTTGTTATCATATCCCTAGAACATTCACTTATGTTCTAAAACCGCTTCCGAATGCTCCTCCAGGATTGGATTAATATCAACTTATTGCATCTCGTGCAAAAACAAGCTCTGGTGTGGTACTTGACATCTAATGATTAACTCAATTGCCTAAGCAGGTGATCTGCCAATCATGCACATCCCTCTCCCCTTTAGTCTGTAAGACACCTTTAGAGAGGGTGACTCCATCACCTGCAGGTACAGTACCGTGCCAGGAGTCGTCCATTCTAAAAACTCTTAGAATGTTGTCTAAGCACCCTGATTGGGAAACCACCCAAATCTAGATCTATAGATCTAGTAACTAGAATGTCTTGATATTATATCCAAGTCCCATATGGAGAAACCACTGTGTGACAACCAAAGTATAACCGATTGTAGTATAGGAACATCACTTCCTACTCTGTGTATGTCATCCAAATACTAGGACATCACACCCTACTACCTTCTTAACAGATCCATCCCATATTCTGATGAAGTCAAACCTATGACTGTCACATCAGAAATAGATGATCTATCTCCGCTACATCTGCTTTAGTCTATAAATAGACATAAGCCACTTGTCCGCCAATGCTTCCGCTGCTCCCACTGACTACGACAACCCTCTGGCAGAGTCATATACACGTACACTTCTAAAGCTAGTTTAGAACGACGCTATACTCATCCTCCTGCCGGGTCTCGCAGCCTGGAACAACAGCAATGGCAAGTCTAGGTAAACAAGAACCTCCCTGTCACCGTCCTTGAGGCTACTGGAGTACCTCTCGGGTGCCTGAGGTTACCCACCGTATCTGCGGAGTAGCCAATGGAATGTCAAACCAAATTGAATCTTTAGGTTCTTATCAAATCTTCAGTAATCGTTTGCGGTTCTGGAATCACTTCCAGTTCTACCATACTCCCACTACTGTTTTCTGAAAATATCCATTTTTGTTAAAACTGTGGCGAGTCAAGAACAATATCACTATTGATCTTCCTGATGGTAGAGAATCAACCCTCGTCATAGCCTGGGTCAACCCACAAACAGCCATTACAGAAACGTGCCTTGAGTTATCCAGAGTCTGGTTTTAAGCATAAGCTGGACAACTCCCCGTACCTTAACATCGTTAAGATATGAACTGTTCTATATCCAATATAGAACCAGAGGCACTGATTTAATTGAACCAGATTCAAATCATGCATCTGTCTTCAGTGCATGTCAACTAAATGGAAAGAGGCCGATCAGCGTTACTCAACTTAGGAATGCTTCCAATTATGAGTAACCTGAAAGAGAGGCAAGTTCTCTTAATCATTACTATCAACTGAATACCCTACACAAGTATCTACATCTTCGATCACCTTGAAGAATCCTGATACTTGCAACACCTGGTTTTCTACTTTATTCATATACCTATAACTTCTCAAAACTCAGACCTTGTGTTTCTACGAAACACTTATCTAAGAACTAGAGAAGTCATAAATAAGCCGAATATAGTACGAGGACCAACCCCTCTGTCCTAATGGACACTGGACAACATACAATACTCTGTATAAGTCCCTTGAGTCTAATAACTCATCCCCTGTGTGCCGTAGGTTGAAAACTGTACTTATGGTTATGAAGAATTACACCGCTGTTCAATGCTCCTTACCTAATCATCCACAGATATAGGTAAATGTCATGGACATAATTTCAAAAAGGTATATCTCACTCTATAAAAATAGACGTACAGATATATCAATTTGAAATTGGTGCATAACAGCGGATATTCAAAACCAAATATTTGCCGTCCGGCAAACAACTCAGGCGATTTCCTCAAATATCACCAATTACAACTAATTCCGATATAATGAGGATGATCACCTAATTCCCAATAACTTACTCCCACTCATCATCTGTAAAACCATACAGATGTGAGAATCAACCTGGTAAATACATACCCTGGAGCAAGGGCTAATTGGGAAATCAGTTTTCTATTAACAGTACACAGTGAAACTGAAATATTGAAATGTTTCGATGGGGTATCCTGGTATTCCTAGTAATGCCTCTTCCATTATCCAGATTCACAACTGTAACCATATAATTCTTTGCCATCTCTCCAAATCCCTTTATATGTCTTTAGTCATTACCTTCTGTACACCTCTTTAGGCCAAATGGTTTTCTTCCTTCCCTACCGTTCGGCACCAGCCTATGGTTTGGAAGATGACTATCCAATAAGCATAATGGGTGTACTGTCCTAATCCTAGGAGCACTCGCAATGCGAGAGAAGGTGAAGATAAAAGACACCTGAATAAACCTTATTCCTATTTCTCCTGAACCAGAATCCATCCCCGAACTGGAACAAGTTCCTTCGAGTTCGTATATAACCATACGATGGAATATCCAATAAACTGTGGATCTTCGTAGTGATACGGAGTGTCCTGGAGAAATACAAAGGTGAAGTGGGAGTGGTAATGAAATACTTGGTTTGGTCGTGAATAGCAGTCGCAGTTTACCTTGCCATCCTTCTAATCCCTTTCTTTGTCTTTACATAATACTTTCTGTACACCATCGTTAAGCTAATTGGTTTTCTTCATTCCCCACCGTTCGGCACCAGCCTAAGGTTTGGAAGAAGACTATCCAATTTGCGTAATAGGTGTACTATCTCCTAAACCAAGGAGTACCCGCAACCTGAGAGAAGGTAAAAGGAAAAGACAACTGAATAGTCCTATTCGTTTTCTCCAGAACCGGAAACCATCCTTAAATAAATTCCTTCGAGTTCGTATATAACCATACGATAGTTTTATCCAATGGAAGTGGACGTTCGTAGTAATATGGGGTGTCCTGGAGAAAAGGGTAAAAGTAGGAGTGGCAATGAGGTATGCAACTCAGACAATCCAAAAGCCAGTGTTTAAGAAGGTTCGGTTAATTTTGGTCACTGAGTCATAGTCTAGGGTTGGGTCAATGGTCGCTGCCAAAGAGAGAGAGAAAAGAAACACTCAGCGTGCACTCTAACCTAGATCAGAATGGTTACCAATTTATCTAATCTGGAAACCTCCCACTGTACCGTCAAATTCTCCTCCAAACCTGAAAGAAGAATTAGTCGGGATCACCCGAGGAGTAAACCAACTCATCAGTGGGAATCGGAATCCAACTATCATCGCATGATAACGTGACGGACTTCGCTCACGTTATCACACTCCAGAAGGTATGCGCATATCTGGCAAGTTTCAGTTTCTTTAGAAACTCCCGATGTGATTTTTGCCCCATGCTCTTATGACCTTGACGAAGGCCAACAAATCATAAGTCACATGTCAAGTTCTACCCGTCATTCTCCAGGTTAATTTGAACCCACCCGTACAAGCCCTTGACTTTGGCCAACAAGGCTATACGACTGTCCCAAACCAACGCATCTATCTATGCTGCAGAAAGGCAACAAGCAGCTACCATACACTATGCCTTGACGAAGGCCAACAAACATAGCATGAATACTACGTGCTACCCGTCTGAAACGACGGAGGGCTACGAATGGTTTCTGGCGAAAAACTTTTAACGTAATAAACTTGATATCGTTGAAGGAACTGGATAGCTTTAAAAAATATAGTGACGAAAACCTTTGCTAAAGAGGTCACTCCCGGTGAAGGGATCTAACTCTTTCCCCATAGAATGAGGTGCAGGATATTCCAACTGAATACCACGATGCAAAGCAAAAGTAACCGGCTATAGTGAAGTTATTGCCCTGACGCAAACTTCTGTCCAAGGGATCACTCCCGGTGAAGGGATCTCGGCCCTTGCCTCGTCGACTGAGGTGCTGGATATTCATAACCAAATACCACTGTGCAAAACAAAAGAGAACGTCCTTGCAATAACAGCATTTTGAAAATTGTTCCAACAACATCAGAATATGTTTGTTTAGCTTGCATTGATCCGAATCAACGTAGTTCCATCAATTGATCACACCACAAAGAACGAAAATAATGATGTACGTATATGCCATCCGCATTCGCCACTGGGTCCCGTCATTACCCGTTAAGTTAGTTAACTAACGACAGAGCGGGGACTGGACTAGCGCGGATGCAAAACATATACAACATCTACTAGTATATATATCAATATATAATATTTCGCTCAAGGCGTGATAAAATGCAACATCACAGAAATGTAATAAGCATCACAGAACAATACAGATATCTGGGATCCCCAGGTTTCATAGAGCTGCTACTGAAACCCGACGTTCTCCTGGTCGTGTGGATAGCCTGTGCAATGAAATCCTAGACCCCTACGGGCGCAGCAAGTTACCCGCCAAAACCTGAAGCGAGGCAGCCCCCTTCAGCAACGTGAATGGACCACCCAGCACTTCACGGAATCCGGTAACTTGGACATCCCTCCTGGGTCAACTTGTACCCCCTACGAGTGCGGCGAATAGCCCGCCAATTCTAGAGTGAAGCCCCCTCCGTCTCAACGCCATGAAATGCGGGCCCGTTGCCCTCTAGAACCCGGCTATCCGTGCACCCCTCCTTGGGGTAATCCTAGTACAGAAAGTAAAATATACATACAACGGGTACATCAACCTCACCTCGGTCGTGTCCCAAAAGTATAATATACAAACAGGCAGTGACGGCAGTCCACATGTCGGACGCTCGCCCCGCAATATCAAATGTACATAATAAACCAAACTGTACTACCATTACATCCAGGCTATCCCCCATGACCAATCCGCAACATCACAGCACAACACAGAACATTAACGTGAATGTCACGTTCGCAAATCCGTCTAACCGGGCTATAGCAGTTAGACAGGATTTACCGATCAAGTGACATTCACGGTCGCAGATATAATGTAAATACTATGAACTAACATATTTAAAATTTCCGATCGATCAAATTTTACCAAGTGGGCCCCAAGCACTACTCAGCACTCAAAGAAAATATGGGCCCAAAAATAATATACTAAAAACCCCATTTTCAAGTCAGAAGGCCTCTGTAAAAAATTGGTGCATTGAACATCCAAAGTGGCGGCGGAACCGCGGCCCAAGCATGGGTTTGGCCGCGGTTCCGCGGTGGGATAGTGAGAACATGCAACCAAATTTTCACATAATTCTTATAATTGCCTGCATGTGTTTTTGCAACAACCTGAAAAAATTTTCGAGCCAAAAATATTTCGACAGAAACTGATGCTTTTGAAAATGCGGTTTTTGAAAATCCGATCGATCGAACTTGTAAACACGTTAGAGCAAGCAAGACTAGCTTAATGGCGTGGCTCTAATACAAGTGTAAGTGCACGGCGGCGCTCCGGCCGTCATTCCGAGGCCAAAATGCGGAAACGATAATTTACTTTAACTTTTGAACCGGCACCACCGCGCACAAAAATCCCGGATTGGGCCATTAAACTAATTCTAGCTAACTAAAGAACGGGGTAGAGAGATATACCGAGCGATCCATGTCCTTCGGTCTTCTCGTCGTCGTCCCGATCTCCCGCGGAATCTCCGGTCTTCACCTCCTCGCCGGAAGGGCACCACATCGCTGGGTTCTTTTACGGGCTCCCACCTCTGGACTGAGGCAACTCGGGTACGAAGTTGGCGAGCCAACGTGCCCAAGAATTGCTGTAGAATGTAGTGTAAAAAGCTATGTGTTTCATGGGGTTGAAGTTGCCTTTTTGGTGGAGGAATGATATATCAATTGGAGATGAGCTAAAGGGTTTTTTAGCAAGCCAAAAAGATGAAAAACCCCATCCCAAATATTTGGACAGCCCCATGAAGAGCATGGCCGGCCAAATCAATAGAGAGGAGAGAAAGAGAGAGAGAGTGTGTGTGAATCAAAAATTCAAGGGGAGAAAAGAGGCAATCATCCATCAAAGAGAGAGAAAATGTGATGATGATAAAACAATGATCACAAACAAGAACCTCACTCCAAAACCCAATCATTTCCAACAAAGGTCAAGCCATCATGAAGTCATGGAGTCAATGAAAGCTACACCCATCATGAAAACTATCATGAAGCAAAAAGTCTCCTCAATTGTTAATTGCACAATTGCAAATAACCCCCTCCACCAATTTTCAGCCAAAGAAAGGAAACAAAGGAAAATGGCCGAAACGGAAAGCAAACTGACAACTTCAGAAAACTGATCCCGTAATAAATTACAGGAAAACCCCGCGACTGTATATACATACCCGCATTTGTATTCCGACCGAAATACAAATGCAATGAGACAAAATCTACACTGTACTATACTAGGATCCGGCTTAAACCAAAACCCGCTGGTATTAACCGTCCGATCATGATCCGTGCAATACCGCACGTATCTGATCGAACCCTGCCATATCTCCATACGGCCTCTACAGCGTTTCTCCCGAAACTTGAGAAACTGGTCTGTTGGGGACTCTAAAGACTCGTCAATACTTTGGTTGTGGATTTAACCACTAGCACGTCAGAGGTATTAGCCTATACGTAACGGGCTACCAGGTATTGACCAAAAGGGACGTCGATGAGCGAACTCATCCTGACATCCTACTGAGCCTGTCGGTGACAATATCCGTATAGTCCGATCCGTTCGTCTATGAGCATCGCATGGCGGGCCTAGGGGGTTGGTAAAAGTCAGACCCCCAAAAGCGGTACAAGTCGTGTCGGAGTGTAGCCCAGAACACCCTGAGATACTACTGCAATACCTACCAGTAAATCTCCTGCCTTGGCCAAGGACTTCGTGTAATGGCTCTCCTAGATACAGCGCGACCTCACCCCCAATACCGGGAGAGATGAACCCCTGCAGATCCGCTCACTGCCTCCATGTGGCTCAGGACTGTACCCAACTAAAACCTATTTGCACGTCTCCTTTGAGCGTGGTAGGGTAGTAATCAAAGTACAGTGGGAACTCACACGAGACAAATGACGATCTCAGGTCGATGAACTAACCTGTACACATGTCACCAGGGAACTGCTATCTGACGTCAGGTATAAGACCAACTAGCATGTTCCCGGCGAGTCATGTCCGGTGTATTCATAACCTAATGAGCACCTGTATACATCTTAGGTGAACCAACTGACACCAGTGGCTTGTGAGACCGGCCACCGTCCCTCGTCAGGGTTTCGACTGTATACACTAGTCTACTCTGGAGTATCGATGCCCTGTCTTGAAACTCCCACGACTAGGGACCTTTTAAGGATGTGCTTATAGACTACCAGCTCCCACGTATATGATCGCCCTCATACTGCTGGCGGTCAAGCAAGAATCCTAGGGGCTCTATCAACGTGCAATAGTGACCTGTCAGGTCATCTAAAGCAGTACACAATGATAAAGATAAATCATATAGCATACTATCATCTTGAGTAAGACTGTCCTACCGGGATAGGTCCTCCCTCAATCATTGCAATCACGTGCCTGTGATCCAATAATTGACTCTGAGGGCACTATCTCCAACATTGTTAACCTACCGCATACCATTCTCATCATCAAGTACATGTGCAATTTGTATGCTATCTTGTACTTGAAAGTCGCCATCATTACTAACACCATCATCATCATTATCATCTTCACTATGCTCTAACAACGTTGGATCCGTAGGAGGTATATCGGTTGCATGTGCAGAACTAGCATTAGAGACCTGCATGGTACTTGATGTTCCTATTATATACTGACGATATCCTGACCTATCATTTGCAATCGGTGCCCATCCCATATTATATGACTGCATGTGCTCGGTATTTTGGGGATAAAAATTGAAGCCAAAGCTTGGCATTGGCATGCAATTAAAACCGACCGGCGGTATAAAGGAACCACACACAAATTTTTCGATACTTGATAAAGTATAACATACCACCACTCTAAATAAATGGTGTTCTGCTAAATGTACATGCGGTATAAAGATATTGTCACGTCCCGCTTTCCAGAGTGCGCTAAGATCGGCACGTGACAGAGCCAACCATGCTACCTGTGGTTAGGAAACATCCCTCCACAGTCACATTACGGCTGTCTAGAAGATATCAAGAACAGTAGAAATAAAATAAACTATCTAGTACATGTCAATAAGCCAGAATAAACGAGTTAAGAAATAATATGCGGAAGCAATAGATCCAATAAACAATAACATATGGAAAGTAACATAACTAAACTGGATACTAACTGGATAATAACAGGATCCTCACTGCTCGGCCTGACGGCGGAAATACTCCCGATTACCCTGCGACAAGGTTGAGAATCTGGGCCATGTAAAACCCAGACGTCAGTGCGTCATAATATCAACAATAATATAATCAGGAGATAACAGGATATGCAGGCATGGGTATGAACAGTAATAAAAGTATAACAGTAACACGAATATGGAACAATGAAGGGTAAAAGCATATATGACGTGCAGTGAGTAATCTGAACTAAGCTACTGAGTTAACTACTCTCAAGTCTGTGAAATCAATTTAATGAATCGTCGATGTAACTCAATAGTATCCCGTACGTGCCCGGGAACACGGTCTAGATTCTCGGGCTGAAACCGAGACATGCCGCTAGGCACTAAAACAGGAAATATGTACAGATGAATGATGTCGGCATCATCATCCCAGGGCTGGCCTAGCCCCTAAAACTGATCAGTATAAGCATCGAACTGTCGAGTTACAAGTCAGGTTTCATCATTGATTTCCCCATACCCCCAAGTTATGTGTTCATGTCAGGTATTGATAAATCTGAGACTAATGCCAACACAGGATCAAGCAGGAACAAGTTTGTCTATACAGACAACAGGATATGTCCATCGGAACAACATGTCAGGATTGTCGGCATTGGAAACAGAATCAGGTAACATGTCAAGTAGTGATATATCAGATCATGTCAGGTAGTGTACATGTATCAAGTTATATCAATTAGTGGTGTATCAGGTTATGTCAAGTAGTGCACATGTGTCAAACGGGTGCTCATAATCAAACTGTAGCAAGTATTGAATCAAGGTGAAAGTATGGATGTACAATAAAAGTATGGATGCACAAATATCGATCAGGGGTCACATCATGACTAAGTAGGATGCATAATTATCAAGCATGGTGCACTAATACAACAGTAACATGAAATAATATGGTCTCGGTGTGCAACTAAATATGTAATAAACCGTACGGATACAGACGGATACTATAAAACTATAAATCGGTAAAATTTGCTGAATATTAAAACACAAGCACTATTATTTATTAAATAGATATTGATATAATAATATTTATATGGATAACATATTCAAACCGATTAATAACTATAAAAGTGGTATTTATTAACCATCCACAAGAAAGTCCCGTTCAGAAATTCAACGTCATCCTGATTTGTAAAATAGCTTAAAAATAACAAACGTTCTCCAAAAGGAACGTGTCTTATACCAAAACAAAGATAATTCAATAAGGTTTTCATTTTTATAAATTGAAGTATCTCAGGTTGTTCCTACAAAAATATATGAACATTCGAAATTGAAAGTTTGCTGCTGGAATTTCCCCGGACAACAGTTTAGAGATATTTTCATTTGCATTTTACGTTATTTAAGAAATTTATTTTGCAAGTAAATATTTCATAGAGTTATAGTATTCTGAGTTAGCTTCGTAATGAACTAAAGAACGTATACTAATAATTTTTCTATGATTTATAATGAATTTTATAAGATAAGGTGTACAGTAAATTTCAGATTTGTCATATCCGCTTTGCAACGATGTTTCATGTGTACACTATAATATTTTCAAACTATATTTTGTGTAACATTATAAAATGCAGATTATAAACTAATAAAAGATAATAATAAGAAATATTACGACGATATATATTTTAAATGATATGGATGCAATCGGGTATCCGAAAACAGTAAAACTTCAGTATGGATGCATAATACTATACCTAGCTTGTAGCAAGATGACTTAGTATGCGACTTGACATGTAAATAATGATATTGATGTGTACGGACGTCGTATAACAGTAAAATGATAAACTGGTAAATGCGGGATGTACAACTAAACAATATGAAATATAAATATTCAATTGGGTGCAGCATATTGTAGTCTAGCATGTATCAAGATAAATTTGCATGCACTAGATATGAAGTAACTTGCACGGATGCACACGGATATCCGAAAACGGTGAAACATGCAAAATGATAATGTGGGATGCATAACTAATCATTATGTGTTGTTATTATTCAAATGAATATAGAATATAGTATTATAGCATGTAGCAAGATTAACTTGCCTCGACGGATCACGAAACGGATATGTACGGTACGTCCGACGTCGGTAAAACGTCGCAACGCACGCACGGCACACGGGACAGGTCTAAACAATGCAAGAGGGTGATCACACAGGCAAGGTACGTTCACTGGATCACTCGGATCGTCAGCGACGAGCACGGCTCCGTCGGTGATCACCGGAATCAAGAAATAAGATCAAGAAAAAGAAAGAAGAAAGAAGAAGAAGTAAGAAGAAGAGGTTGTGTATTAAATAAGGAAAGAAAAAATAAATAAATAAGATATATATAAATATATATATGCAGAGGAGAGAGAGAGAGAAAGGGGTTGTTAGATTGTTAGGAAATTAGTTTAGATTTAAATTTAAAAAATCTTTTATTAGTTAACTAAATTTTAATTTGTATCAGTTTATAAACTTAATATTATATAATAAAATTTGATATTCTGGTAAATACAAATATAGTCCAAAACATGCCCGGGTCGGGTCTAAAATTCAGTTTTAAAATACGAAAAATATACATGTCAACCAAAATAAAAAAAGAATGTCCGGGTAACGAAAATGCATACCCCCAAGAACGGATGCAGGTACGTACGCGTAGCCATCCAAACAAGTCCGTTTTACCGAACGGGACGATAACAAGATGCGCGGATGCTACCACGGGGCTAGGGGTATCATACAAGCTATGCAATGTATTTTTAAAATATTTTATGTGACTTAAAATGTTATATTGTAAAAATGCAAATGCCAGATAAAATGCCAGTATGCAAGATATATAAATTAAAATGAAAGGGCACGAGTCCATGTAACAGGTCAGGATAAATTATAAATATGAATCAAGACAGGTTTCAAGCAAGTGGGTCGGGTAGAATGCAAATACAAATGTCAAATACACTATTCGCACCCAAAACACAGTAAATCAGGAAAATACCATAAATAAAGAAATACTTGAACTAGAACTGGTATAAACGAACAAGGGTGTTACAGATATGCAAGGCAATACTTACTTAATAAACTTCTAATTCACCGATGTTCCGTTTGATGTGCCTTCACCTATGTAACTTTGATCTATATACTGATCATTACAGGTGGGAGATATAAAACCGGTAGAATCGGCATCATATTGAGCATATGGGAATATTCTCCTTGCGGGTCATGCTCGGACGCTTGAAAAGAAGGATCGGGCATTTCAGAAGAAGGTTCGGGCAGTTGAGCAGACGTCAATATATCTGTCTTCACAAACAGCTCGATCGTTTTCAATCGTGAATCAAGTATGACTCGTGTATCCTTATTATCGGATACTTCAATGGCGGTGTATTCATACTTCGTCGGCCATTTGCATATTAAGAAAATATTGAACTCTAACGGGTTGATTTTGATAGCTTTGTACACTACTTACTTTAACTCATTGTATGTGCTAGAATTTTTAACTCTCGTGATCATACATTTTCCTCCCACATATTTAGGAATATTATTTTCTTCGATCGATAATTAACCAATATAATAGCAAATTAGAGGAATGTAATTATCCATCATTTCTTAATGTACAAGAAAACCGTCACGTCCCGCTTCCTAAAATACGGAATACGAGAAGTAATTTGGTCAGCCATACTTCTACAGTCAAGAAAAAGTCTTGCCGTAGTCACACTGCGGGTTCTAGCATTACATAGTAAGCGATATAAATTATAGATTAAGAGAGATAACAGTTACTAATTATTACCTTCAAATACAATAAGAGTTCGCAACGGATAATAAGTTTTTAACAACTGAAAGGGGAACAATAACTAATAAAAGGACAACACAGAGTTTTAATACTAAAAGTCAAAGCTAAATATTAAAATGGGACAGTTGGCGCTGATCTAAATCTCCGCGAGTTCTTCGAAATAAGGCTGGTCCTGTTCTGGGGTTGGGTCCACTTATTCCTTTGAGCATACATACTCAGGTCGTCAGAGCGACATGTAATAATAATATAAACAATATATAACAATTGCAGGGACAAAAGCATGAACTATGATCGATAAAGCGGTAGCAAAAGGAACATGAAATAACGTGAACATGTGATCTGTATAGCATGTGCGTCATGACAAAAGTGAACATAATATTCATGTTGCTAAACCTAATAGAGTTTACGTCATTTAAAATCGAACAATGGATAGGAGTCCTCGTGTTTAACAACGGTCTCGTGCATGCCCGATGTAGAGTGTTTTTCGTCACCCTATTGAGATGGGAATACGCGTCACTTGTCAGACGTACTAAAAATTTCCCTTGCTTAGGGTAGGCGGGGGCTTATTGATTGTGGGGATCCGAATCTCTGGCAGCCACGGACTAAACAGTCGTTAATTACCCCTCGTCTTTAGAGCGAGAGAACCTCCGATTGACGGGTCAAACTGGTCATATGAACTCAATGTGCAGTGTGCGTGTGTTGTGTCTTGATGGTTTTTGGGTATATCGGGAGCATCGCAGAGTTTACGGGAGTTCCGCTACCGGGCTGGGGGTCAAGGGGGCTAGTAGCCCCCTTGCGGGGTGCAGGGCAGCGCTAGAAATTTTTTTCCAACGGGGAAAGTGTTGTGGAGTGTGTATATATATAAAAAAAAAGGAAAATATAGCGTCCAAAGGGTGCGTCGGAGCCAGCGCCTCACGTGCTTGGCACGCGGGCGTGGGGCCTCATGTGCTTGGCACGCGGACGCTGGGCGCCAGCGGAAAAAAAAGGGCTTAGCCCCTATACTGGGAGTTATACTCCCAACTGACTTTTGGAGTTAAACTCCTGAAAAGGAGGACAAAGGGCCTTAGCCACTCGGAGTTGTACTCCTAATAAGAAAGATTTATTATTATTATTATTATTATTATTATTATTATATATATATATATATATATATTGTAACAACTCCAATTTTGTATACCAAAAATTTGCTTTAAATATAGTGTACACTTGGAGTATTGATGTTGCTGGAAACAATTGAAGTATCTAATTCCTTACAATAATTATAAGAAGGAGCTTGTAGCTCATTGGTAATACCTTGCATTGCTGAACCAAGCCACCAGAGTTCGAATCCCATACCCCACATAATTTTTATATCTTTTTATTTTAATTTTTTTTAGAAGTCAAACGGTCAAACAGCCATAACTCACAATTTATTGCGATTTAAGAAAATTAAAGTATGCTAAAACCTCCCCCAGACCGAGCCCGTCCCAATGGCACCTGACTCGGCCGCGACTCGACCAAATCGGCCGGCGCCGCCGGCCGGACTCGGCCGGTCGTCCGAGTCGTCAACACGAAAAAAAATCGTGTTGACTGGGTCTCTTCACCCGCATACTTAAATTTTCCAGTACTGTTACCCATTTTCAATTAAATCTCTTTTAAGACAAAATTTAATGAATTTTTAATGATTTTTACATTTTTTAAAAATATTTTTTAACCCTAGCCTAGCCCTATATAAAGACCCCTATACTCTACCTTTTCCCTTCACAACTCTAAGTCCACTCTCCCAAATTCTCGAGAACTCGGTACGAAAAGCGAGAAGCGAAGCGCTGCCGAAATCGACGACGGATTCCGGCGACCGGATCAGAACCTTCGCGACGTTTTCAACGAATCGACAACCACCACGTCCTCTAGCTTCCTTAGCTTGTCCAAACCGTAAGTCCCACCTTCTTCTATCTCTCTTTTCTTTAAGATAAAAATACGACTTTTTGGAACCCGACGGAAATCGGGCAAACCGATTTCCGATTCGGTTTTTTCTATAAATTTCCACTTGTCACCTAATACATATTATCTACCCATATTCATGTTGACTATTAATCACCCATAAACCGATTTAATCAAACTTTTTCACATGAAATGATAAGTTTTTTGCAAAACCGTACTCTTTTCATAAAAATACCATGAAGTTCATTTTTCTTAGTTTAATTAATTCCCTCACTCCTAAATAGGTTTATCTTGATCACTAAACTTGTAGAACCCAAATTGAATGAAATTTCACACATAAAATGATAACGTTTTCGAATACCGTATTCTTGCGGTATAATACCTTTAAGTTTAGCATAGCATGTTTTACCTTTAAACTTTACCAAAACTTAATATAAGTTACGGGGTAATGACCTACCCCTACACACACTCAATATAACCCTAATTGATAAATATCAAAAAATACAGAATACGAAATTACATGACTTTTCACTAAAATACCATAATCTTTATAACTTTTATTTAAAGCTTTAAGTTGTAAACATTTCTAAATAAAATGAAAACACGATTGGTCATGGACATCGATCGTTTATCTAAACTGTCTTGTGGTGCCTAGGCAAGTGTGTCTAAGGCTAGTGGTTTTTAATTAGGCCCACGACTGTGGTTCCTTCCCACTTATCTGGCACTTACCTGGCCGCAATTGACGGTGAAGAGACAATTTGAGACTTCTAATGACTCATCGTTTAGATCTTAGAAATAGGCTAGTTGGTTTAGGAAACCCTAATAACTAAAATACGGAAAACTGTACTCTGTTGCAAATAAATACCCCATATTTATAAAACCGTTTTCCTAAATGAAAAGTATTTATAAACCTAAGCAAAGCGCCGCTACAACCCACTTTTTGGGAACCTGTTAGGAATAGTACGGTTCATCGTGCACCCGCAGGCTAGTAGTGCGAGATTCAGACCTCCGCAAGGAGCATTCGGTCTCGAAAGGTTCAAAATACGATATTTAGGGAAAATGAGATTTTTTTTCTAAATAAAATATTTATATAAAATTATTCATGTGTTAATATACATATAATTATCATTTAAACATCTATTTTATCATAATATAAGTCTTCCACATTTTTCTAAAAATTACAAGATTAAAAGTTACACTCAAATACCATGAATTTCAGATAAAGCAATTAATATTTTTATTAGGATATATTCACTAGAACAACACAAATAAAATTCACATTCATTATAATATTAAAGACGAATATTAAATACTTGAGGTGCATTTTGAAAACTATACAATAGTGCTTTTTACATAAAACCCCCTCAAGTTTTACAAATTACAATAAGGCCCCTAGCTAATATTGAACTTCAAATTATCTTTCTTTTAGTCTGACTCGGGTTAGAGTCTGACTATTCCTGACTCGAATATGATTCAAGTCAATTTTTATTCTTTATATTCCAATACGATTTGAATACATGAATCCATGAATCCAGTCAACAATATATTCATTTTGACTGAATCAAACCATGGATATTCATCCATTATCCTGATATTCCATTTACCTGATTATACAGTTACAACATGTTTACTGATATCATGGTTTTGGTCAATCATCCAACTTACATATTCCAACACTACAATACTGTTAAAACACTACGGGTTTTAAGGGGTAGATTGGTACGGAAGATATTAAAGGTGGCACGAGGTGGTCAGATTAAGACACCTAACCTGAATCCTATTGCTGTTGTACCGTGGCATAACGGTTCCTTGTACTTTCCTTTTGCCCTGATCTCTAGCATATAGAGATCCCCCTCGTATACACTGGCATCCTTCTGTATCAAGCTATAAACAACAGCGTTACACAATGTTCCATAATATTCAACAATAAATTACTTTAGATAATATTGTTACTCTATCATTCTCATTCTTCTTATTCTTTTGGGACTTACCGAGCGACCTGTTCGCTGACGACATTCTATCTCTTTCTTCTTTGAATGTCGTCAGGTGCGTTGGACCAAGCTGAGATCGAGCCCACCGGTGAAGATTTGGAGCAGTTCCAGGCAGACCCAGAGCTCTAGATAATTTTACCTTGTTCTTTCCAGTTTATTTTATTTTCTGTTATGCCGCTGTTTAGGCATTGCTTTTCATTCCAGTTGTATTTTCTTTTCCTGCATTGTAAAAAGAATGTTATTAATAAAAGTTGCTGTTATTTCTATATTATTCGTCTCTTGTGATTTACTTTATATTGCTTAGTTACGCTTAGCGTATATACTTCTGAGTATATACGTAGCGGGCCTCGTCGCATCCACTTCGCCGTACACTGGGAAGCGGGGCGTGACAGGTTTTGTTGGTGGCCCATGCAGGTCAGAGCTGTATGAATCCCTGTCATGCAGTTCTGGTCTGCGTGAACAACCTAAGCAATATAACACAATGTTGGGTTCCTAGGCACTCTTGTGAAGGTTCATAAAGCATCAAACATGCCCGGATTAAATTTTAGACGTGCCGAACAACCCAAAGCCGAGATCTTTGCTAGATTATTAGGGTTTAACATGCAAGATGATAACTTTTATCTAAGTGTGGGGGATTACAACCTTTGTAGTCCGCTCCTTCACTTCACAAGCTCCGAGTAGAAGTCCCTTTGCCGCGATCCACGATCTCCCGGACTCATGAGAGGCTCCACGACTCGAACGATCCATGCTAGCTCGAAGTATTCCAAATCTCCGATGATCTACCTTGAAGTTGCTACGACTCAAGCTTTCTCACTCAAAAGAGAAGAACACGCTAATCCCATGGGCTAGATGAGATAAGGATGAGAGATTAGTAATTTTGCTTTCTTTTTAAATCATTTTCTCATTTTATTTCATCACTTAAAGAAAAACTAGCAAGCTTTCTTGAAGAAGGAAGAAGATGATAATGAAAAGATTATGATATATTTTTCTTTTGTGATGAATAGAATAAAACCAATATGATTGATTATTAACCATGGTCAAGGATGAGTGGCTAGGATTTAGTAGAGAAATAACTAGAGTTAGGATTTGGTTGAGTTAAAGAATGTGTCATTCTAAATATCTTAAGAATGACAAAAGAAGAAAGCTTCTAGAAGATGCATGAAACATCTAACCCAAATTAAACCCTAATCTCAATTAATCATCCTTAAACATGTTTAACAATTAATCATAACATGTCACAATAATATATATCACATATATATTATATATTTGCAACAAAAGAAAATAATACAATTAACATATATCGCATATATATCAATGTATCATCCACTGAGAAAATGAAATAATAAAGCGAGCCAATATTAGATAATGTAATACAATATATCATATATATTATTATACATTAAATCATCGAATCAACACTTGATTCGACGATCCGGCTATATCGAATATTACCGACTAATACATCATGTACCGATTCATCGAATCAACACTTGATCCGATGAACCGGTTCATAACTTATTATCGCGAGAATATAATACGGTATCCCATATCGCATTATTCTCGCTCCTGCGCATATTACATATGTGCCACTACTCCGTTTCGCCTGAGCCAAGAAACCTCTGTGTAGGACTCTAAATAATCGTCAATACGCCGGTAGCATGTGATGATCATATCAAACACCCACAAGCTGCAAGCGGTCAGCTAAACATAACAGCCACCCAGGTATTGAGCGATCAGAAGATCAACAAGCTAGCCTGTGCGTTCTCCTATGAATCCAACCAGTAACACTCCCGTACAGTCCGGTCTGTTCGTCTGATATGTCGCATATCAAGTCTAGGGGTGGTATACGTCAGACCCCAGTAACCGATAAGTCATGTCGATGTGTGGCTCATAACGGGTCGAGAAACTACTACTAACACTTACCAGTAAATCTCCATATCAGCCCTGGCCAGGGACTTCCAGTTATAGCCAATCGAACACAGCACAACATCAACTCCCTATACCGGGAGAGACGAATCCCCTCCTATCGCTCATTGCCTCCATGTGATTCGGGACTGTACCCAAAAGCCACCGTTTTGCACGCCCTCTTGGACGTGGTAAGGTGGAAATCAAAACACAGTGGGAATCACACAAGACTCCATGACGATCTCGGGTCTTCAGACTACCTTGTACCTGTGTCACCGGAGAACTGCCATCTGACGTGTGGTATATCACCATCTGGGAGTTCTCGGCGAGTCCGTCCAGTGTACCCAGTCTCCACTGAGCACCCGTACACCATCTCTGATGTCTAACATCGATGGATATGGGATCATCCATCGCCCATCATATGGGTCAAGATGCGTATACGCTAGTCTACTCTGGCGTATCGATGCCCTGTCTCGATATACCCTCGACTAGGAACAGTTATAGGATGTACTCATCGACTACCGCGGCCCCACTAGTATGATCTCATCATAGTCCCAGTAGTCGAGTACAAGTCCTAAGGGCTTTATCAACATGTGAGAGTAAAACAGTAAACCAATACAAGTCAACATGTTAAGATAAAGTGAAACCAAATAGCATACTATCATGACGAGCAAGAAAGTCATCTCTATATATAACCAAGCATCCATTATAATATACATCATATGTACAACAATGGCTTCTAGGGCATATACATAACTAACAATCTCCCACTTACACTAAGGCCAGCTGCTGTAGTATCTCATACCTAGCATCCCGAATAATCTCTCAAACTGTATCTGGGGAATAGCCTTCGTGAATGGATCCGCGGTGTTGTCCTTCGTATCTACTCTCCTGACCTCGATCTCCCGGCGATCAACTATCTCCCTGATCAGGTGATACCGCCTCAGAATATGTCTGGACTTTTGATGGGACCTGGGTTCCTTGGCTAACGCCACAGCTCCATTGTTATCGCAATACAGAGGTATTGGATGCTCAATGGATGGAACCACACCAAGTTCACTAATGAACTTCTTGATCCAGACAGCTTCTTTGGCAGCATCGTTGGCAGCGATATATTCAGCCTCCATCGTCGAGTCTGCAACGGTATCCTGTTTGGAACTCTTCCAACATACCGCCCCTCCATTGAGGGTGAAGACAAAACCCGAATGCGACTTAGAGTCGTCCTTATCACTTTGGAAGCTGGAATCGGTAAAGGACTCCACCTGGAGTTCTCCGTTACCATACACCAAGAACATCTCCTTAGTCCTTCGTAAGTACTTGAGAATGTTCTTCACTGCTGTCCAATGACTCTCTCCTGGATCTGCTTGATACCGACTCACTATACTTAGTGAGTATGCTACATCGGGTCTGGTACACAGCATCGCATACATGATAGAGCCTACTGCCGAAGCATAGGGTATTCCTTGCATGCGAGCTCTCTCCAAATCAGTCTTGGGAGACATCTCTTTGGAGAGAGTGAGTCCAGAGATCGTGGGTTGGTTCCCACGCTTGGATTCTTCCATACTAAACCTCTTTAGTATGGTGTCAATGTATCTGGATTGGGACAATCCCAGTATCCGTTTAGATCTATCTCTATAGATCATGATTCCCAATATGCAGGAGGCATCACCTAGATCTTTCATTGAGAATCTCTGTGATAAGAAGAGCTTGACTGATTGCAGCATAAGAATATCATTTCCTATCAAGAGTATGTCATCCACGTACAATACGAGGAAGACAACCTTACCCTCTGCTACCTTCTTATAGATACAAGGTTCATCTATATTTTTGATGAAGTCAAACTCTTTGACTACAACATCAAAACAGATGTTCCAACTCCGCGATGCTTGCTTTAACCCATAAATGGATTTAAGCAGCTTGCACACCTTTCCGCTGCTCCCACTATCTACGAAGCCCTCTGGCTGAGTCATGTACACGCACTCTTCTAAATCACCGTTTAGAAAGGCGGTCTTAACATCCATTTGCCAGATTTCGTAGTCATGGTATGCAGCAATGGCAAGTAAGATCCGGATGGACTTAAGCATAGTTACTGGAGAAAAGGTTTCGTCATAGTCCACACCTGGTCTTTGACGAAAACCCTTTGCTACAAGTCTAGCTTTGAAAGTCTCAACTTTTCCATCTACACCAAATTTCTTTTTAAAGATCCACTTGCTCCCAATGGGTTTTACCCCTTCAGGAGCATATTCCAAAGTCCATACTTTGTTGGTGTACATGGATTCCATCTCAGATCGCATTGCATCCAGCCATTTCACAGAGTCACCACTCGTGATGGCCTGCTCGAAACTAGTTGGTTCATCATCATCCATGATGCAGTCCTCGCTTCCACCATCAATGAGAAAACCGTAGTATCTCTCAGGTGGATGAGAAACCCTACTAGATCGGCGGAGAGGCTGGGGTTCGTCGGGTACTACTGAATCCTCTGGTTCCACTAAATCTTCAGTTATAATTTGTGTTTCTGGAACCTCTTCCAGCTCTACCTCTTTGCCACTAATTTCTTTTGCAAGAAATTCCTTTTCTAAAAAGGTGGCATGTTGAGCAACAAACACTTTTTGCTCCTCACCGTGATAGAAGAAATATCCATAAGAATTCTTCGGATATCCTACAAACTTGCAAAGAATTGATCGTGCCTCGAGTTTGTCCGGATTTTGCCTTTTTACATAGGCCGGACAACCCCATATCTTAACTCGTTTAAGATACGGTCTCTTCCCACTCCATATCCCATATGGTGTGGTATGTACAGATTTAGTTGGAACTTGATTCAATAGGTATGCTGCTGTCTCAAGCGCATACCCCCAGAAGGAAATAGGCAACTCAGCCTCGCTCATCATAGAGCGCACCATATCTAATAGGGTGCGATTCCTCCGCTCCGATACACCGTTGTGCTGTGGTGTATAAGGAGGAGTAAGCTGAGAGAGAATCCCATTCTCTTTTAGATAATCTAGGAACTCATTGCTTAAGTATTCACCTCCTCGATCAGATCGAAGAATCTTAATACTTTTGCCCGTTTGATTCTCTACTTTGTGCTTATATTCTCTGAATTTCTCAAAAGCTTCAGACTTGTGTTTCATCAGGAACACATGTCCGTATCTAGAGAGATCGTCAGTGAATGTAATGAAGTAGGAAGAACCGTTCTTGGCATGCGTAGACATGGGACCGCATACATCACTATGTATCAGTCCTAAGAGTTCGGTAACTCTTTCTCCGTGTCCACTAAACGGAGCTTTGGTCATTTTTCCTTTGAGACATGAATGGCAAGTATCATAAGATGATAATTCGAACGGATTCAAATAACCATCCTTATGTAACTTAGCCAGTCGTGTCGCATTGATATGACCAAGTCTACAATACCACAAGTAGGATTCGTTCACATCTGAACTTTTCCTCTTGTGTGTGTTTTGTATATTCAGGACTGTATTCTGATTTAGAATGAATATGCCATTATGTAACGAGCCTGATGCAATCAACTTTTGATCTAGGAATATGTTCATAACATTATCCTTTACTACAAAATTATATCCTTCTTTACTTAATAAAGAGACTGATATAATGTTGCACATCATGTTCGGTATATAATAGCATTCATTTAGAATCAGTGTATTACGACTTGGTAATACAAGGTGATATTCGCCAACTGCTTTGGCTGCAACATTTGCACCGTTCCCTACCAGAACGGAATGATCATCTTTTCCCAGTTCTCTACCTTTACGTATCCCATGCAACTGTTTGCATATGTGGGATCCTGATCCGGTATCTAATACCCAGGACGTAGGGTGAACTGAGAAACAGTTCTCAATAACAAACACACCTGAAGAAGATGCATCAACATGCATGTTCTTTTGGGCGGCGTGAGAATCCAGATATTCTCCTGTTTCCTGTTCAGTCTTATAACTCTTATAAGAAAGAATGGGTCTAACGTTCCCTTGCTCAGTACAATAATCAGGTTCAGTCAATACATCCATATTATTATCTTGATTATGGCATGACATGGTCGCTACCTGGAGAGAGAGAGAAGAAAACACTTTTAGCGTATGCTCTTACAAGATTAGATTGGTTATTATCTTATCTAATCAGGATGTCTCCCACTATTTTTATCAAATCTACCTTAAAACCCTAAAAGGTAAGATTAGCCGGGATTAATTACACCCTACAATTTCGTCAATCTTTCAGCCAGATCAGTGTCGGTACTTTGAGGGAGGTTCCCCGTGCTTTCACACGGACCTAATTAAAGTAAACCTCGTTTTCCCAGAGGCGTAACCTCGTTAACACTTTTCTAGACACCTACTTGATCGGCTAATTGTCTTGTGTAAAACTCTCCCAGAAGTAACTCTTACTCGCAGTGGGTATCAGGATCTAACTATCTCATAGGAGGTATGCAATCTCATTGCAAATTTCAACACTTGAAATTCCCGATAATCTTTTGCCCCTAGCGATCTATGACCTTGACAACGTCAACAAACCATAAATCGCAAGTCAAGTTTAACCCGTCATTTCCTGATTGAATTAAACCCACCCGCATGACCCTTGACAAGGTCAACAAGGCCGTACGAATACCCTAATCCAATCACATCTCATGTTTTAGCAGATAAACACTAATTAGCTACCGTACACTGTGCCTTGACAAGGTCAACAAACACAGCACGAATACTAAGTAGGATTTGTCTGAAATGACGGAGGGCTACGCAGGTTTTTCAGAAAAACCCTGAGCGTAATGAACTTGATATCGTCGTAGAATCGAGTGTTTTTGAAAAGGAGTGTTTTTGAGGCTTTTCTTAGTTTCGCTAAAGGGGTCACTCCCGGTGAAGGGATCGTCGGCCCTTTCCTCATCGAATAAGGTGCAGGATATATCATATATACCGCTGTGCAAAGCAAAACACTAAAAGCAATCAAAAGACAAACCGCGTTTTGTAGCATCTGCCAGTTTCGCTAAAGGAGTCACTCCCGGTGAAGGGATCTTGGTCCTTTCCTCATCGAATAAGGTGCAGGATATATCATATATATCACTGTGCAAAACAAAATTGTAGCTACCCCTTTTTATAAAGTTTTGATTCTACAACATCTTTAGGTTTCTTTTCTTTTATTAACCTCATTAATAAAAATCCCATCAGCTTATGCTTCCTAAGCATCACAGAAGAAACGAAAGCAGTAATATTTATATATCAACATATATATATATAATATAAGCATTCGTCTCAGGCAGTAATATGATCTCATCACATAACATTGCAGCAGAAGAACATATATGAAATATTGGATATACTAGGACGTCCGTGTTTTCAATACGAGCCTGTATAAAACACGGATTCCACGGTCGCGACGCATAGCCAAACCAACATCCCAAGACCCCTACGAGAGCGGCAAGTAACGCTGCCAATTCTAGGGTTAGAAGACCCGGTCTCGACTCCTCGAGATGGCCTCCCACTGGACCCTAGAACCCGGTTACTTGTGCTCTCCTCCTTGGGTCTACCTAATGCGGAAAAGTAAATAATATACACTGGTGACAGCAACCGCAACCTGGAAGTGCCCCAAATAAAAGAATATTACATTACAAATGAATTTTACATGAATGAAAATAAAAACCCTCATCTCACATAAAACCCCTGGCTATTCAGAACGCGACGATCCAATATAACATATCACAGCAACACATAATATCTCATATCATCAACGTAAGTAAATATGCGCATCCTAATTGTCGTTGACATATAGCAACGAAACCGGCGATATCACATATTACACTTACGGTCACAGAAAAGAAAGTGTAAAACTACAATATTTGGAATCCATAATCACTTTAGACATCGTAAATCCGAAATATCATATACTTCACATTTCATGCCTAACTTTATGAATTCCACATATTGTATCACATTCCAGATAAATAGACAGTATTAAACTTTCTGAACAGATAATCAAACACCCAAAATTTCCTAAACTGCTCAACACTTGAGCGGAGTTCAAATAATCCCAGAATATGTCACAGTACCGGTGATCCAGCCGTAGAAGGGTCAAGCCAACGCCTCACATGTGGCACGCCGTACTGCCCCAAACCCGAAGGTTCAAAAGGCAGTTCAAGACGGTCACATAATCGAGTTAAGGTTTGTTGTCTTCTAGAGGGTCCACCGCTTAACTTGTACAATTTTTCGGAAAGATTTAAACCCGAAAAAATTTCAACACTTGAAAGTTTGCCGTACCGGGAAACAGTAAGTTAATGACATCCGTTCAAATAGTTTAACAATTTCTAAATATCCGGAAAGAAATACGAACTTAAATATTCCGATCGAATCTACTTTTACAAAACAAACCCCAGAATTTTAAACACCTGAAACAGATTAAAAATACCCAAAAAAGTCAACAAGTACCTACGGTTATTACCAGGAAGCCACGTGTCGCCAATCGATCAATCCGCCGCGGAACCGCCGCGCAAGCAAGCTGGCGCCGCGCTTCCGCGGCCGTTTGATCGAATTGGGGGCTCGGGATTCTTGGTAATTCTTAGAATACCCTGCTGATTTTTTTACATATTTTTAATTCAGGAAAATCCCAAAATTTAAAAAACTTCCAGAAAGGGGTCTTTTTGCGTCATTTCGGGTTCGATCGGAGTTTTAACTTCGTAAACACATCGCCTAATGCTCTATCTAGGCTCTGATACCACTGTTGGGTTCCTAGGCACTCTTGTGAAGGTTCATAAGGCATCAAACATGCCCGGATTAGATTTTAGACGTGCCGAACAACCCAAAGCCGAGATCTTTGCTAGATTATTAGGGTTTAACATGCAAGATGATAACTTTTATCTAAGTGTGAGGGATTACAACCTTTGTAGTCCGCTCCTTCACTTCACAAGCTCCGAGTAGAAGTCCCTTTGCCGCGATCCACGATTTCCCGGACTCATGAGAGGCTCCATGACTCGAACGATCCATGCTAGCTCGAAGTATTCCAAATCTCCGATGATCTACCTTGAAGTTGCTACGACTCAAGCTTTCTCACTCAAAAGAGAAGAACACACTAATCCCATGGGCTAGATGAGATGAGGATGAGAGAGTAGTAATTTTGCTTTCTTTTTAGATCATTTTCTCATTTTATTTCATCACTTAAAGAAAAACTAGCAAGCTTTCTTGAAGAAGGAAGAAGATGATAATGAAAAGATTATGATATGTTTTTCTTTTGTGATGAATAGAATAAAACCAATATGATTGATTATTAACCATGGTCAAGGATGAGTGGCTAGGATTTAGTAGAGAAATAACTAGAGTTAGGGTTTGGTTGAGTTAAAGAATGTGTCATTCTAAATATCTTAAGAATGATAAAAGAAGAAAGCTTCTAGAAGATGCATGAAACATCTAACCCAAATTAAATCCTAATCTCAATTAATCATCCTTAAACATGTTTAACAATTAATCATAACATGTCACAATAATATATATCACATATATATTATATATTTGCAACAAAAGAAAATAATACAATTAACATATATCGCATATATATCAATGTATCATCCACTGAGAAAATGAAATAATAAAGCGAGCCAATATTAGATAATGTAATACAATATATCATATATATTATTATACATTAAATCATCGAATCAACACTTGATTCGACGATCCGGCTATATCGAATATTACCGACTAATACATCATGTACCGATTCATCGAATCAACACTTGATCCGATGAACCGGTTCATAACTTATTATCGCGAGAATATAATACGGTATCCCATATCGCATTATTCTCGCTCCTGCGCATATCACATATGTGCCACTACTCCGTTTCGCCTGAGCCAAGAAACCTTTGTGTAGGACTCTAAAGAATCGTCAATACGCCGGTAGCAGGTGATGATCATATCAAACACCCACAAGCTGCAAGCGGTCAGCTAAACGTAACAGCCACCCAGGTATTGAGCGATCAGAAGATCAACAAGCTAGCCTGTGCGTTCTCCTGTGAATCCAACCAGTAACACTCCCGTACAGTCCGGTCTGTTCGTCTGATATATCGCATATCAAGTCTAGGGGTGGTATACGTCAGACCCCAGTAACCGATAAGTCGTGTCGATGTGTGGCTCATAACGGGTCGAGAAACTACTAGTAACACTTACCAGTAAATCTCCATATCATCCCTGGCCAGGGACTTCCAGTTATAGCCAATCGAACACAGCACAACATCAACTCCCTATACCGGGAGAGACGAATCCCCTCCTATCGCTCATTGCCTCCATGTGATTCGGGACTGTACCCAAAAGCCACCGTTTTGCACGCCCTCTTGGACGTGGTAAGGTGGAAATCAAAGCACAGTGGGAATCACACAAGACTCCATGACGATCTCGGGTCTTCAGACTACCCTGTACCTGTGTCACCGGAGAACTGCCATCTGACGTGTGGTATATCACCATCTGGGAGTTCTCGGCGAGTCCGTCCAGTGTACCCAGTCTCCACTGAGCACCCGTACACCATCTCTGATGTCTAACATCGATGGATATGGGATCATCCATCGCCCATCATATGGGTCAAGATGCGTATACGCTAGTCTACTCTGGCGTATCGATGCCCTGTCTCGATATACCCTCGACTAGGAACAGTTATAGGATGTACTCATTGACTACCGCGGCCCCACTAGTATGATCTCATCATAGTCCCAGTAGTCGAGTACAAGTCCTAAGGGCTTTATCAACATGTGAGAGTAAAACAGTAAACCAATACAAGTCAACATGTTAAGATAAAGTGAAACCAAATAGCATACTATCATGACGAGCAAGAAAGTCATCTCTATATATAACCAAGCATCCATTATAATATACATCATATGTACAACAATGGCTTCTAGGGCATATACATAACTAACACACAAGAACCAGCAACTAAAACATTCTTTACAATTCATGTTCTTTGAATCTTGCAAATCTCTATTTCTTGAAACTTATCATTTCATGTATTTGAATCTGTCCTAATCCAAATTTTTCTTCAGGATTATGGATTCCCCGAACAACACCAGCACCAACGTCAACAACACCTCTCCCGCACTACCTCTCACACCAGCTGTTCCCTCACCACCCACTGAGCAAACGATGCTATTCGATGCGATCCGCAGTCTTCTCGAAGGACAGCAACAACTTCTGAGCCGTCCTGATAACGATGCACCGGGAGTAAAGCAATTCCGGGCTTTGCTCCTAAAGCAGTTCTCTGGTAAAGGAAGCCCTCTCGAAGCAGAAGAATGGGCACAAAGCATCGAAGACGATCTGGCAGCAGCTCAAGTGCCAGATAACGCTTGGGTTCGTGTAGCGAAGCTACAGCTCACGGATAATGCTCGAAATTGGTGGAAGGCGGAAGAAACCCGTCTAGCGCAGCCGATTGAATAGAAGACATTTCGCGAGAATTTTGACGCGAAATATTTCCCTGTGACTGCCAGGTTCGCTATGGAGCAGCAGTTTATTCATCTACAGCAAGGATCAATGTGGGAGAAATCGGTAGATGAATACGATGCTGAGTTCACTATGTTGAGCCGGTAAGATATGTCACAATAGTTCAATTTTTAAAATATCATATATTACACAGCCAACACAATTTTTAAACAGATTCGCGGCACACCTGATACCGACGGACGATATCAGAGCCCGTCGTTTTCAGCAAGGTTTGGACACAGAGATCAAGGCTACTCTAGCCACAGGAAAGTTTTTGACTCATGAGGAAGCCCTAGAAGCTGCCCGCAGTTATGAGGCAGTCATAAAAGAGAGGGGCAGACCTCAGTCTGCAGAAGTCAAACGCCCTGCCAACCAGATGGCAGGTGGAGCCACGTCCAGACCATCTTTCGTGCCGAGGCGACCCGGGGTACCAACTCATCGTCCTAGCCCAGCCTTTTGCATCTACTGCAAGAGAACTGGACATATAATGAAGGACTGCCGTCGAGCCAACCGCCTCTGCTTAATCTGCGGTTCAGCCGCTCATGATACTGGATCTTGTCCTCAAAGGCAGAACTCAGTGGCTGCACCCAGGCCAGCAAATACTTATCAGCAGCGACCAGCTCTTCCGGCACCTGCTCCCAGACTTGCACTGCCTGCACCACCTAGGGGACCACAACCTGCACCACCTCCTCGACAGTTCCATCAAGCTCAAAGGAACGTTCAGAGGAATGCTCCTCAGGCCAGGAGGAATGTGCCGAAGCGCCAGGCTTTCATGATGTCTGTGGAAGAAGCTGAGGCCACTGGCCAAGTCATTACTGGTAAACTTTCTTTCTCAAACTTATCTTCAGTCTTGTTTACCTACACACTTTCCCTATACCTAAAACCTATCCCATATACATTAGGTACAATCCTAGTAGCTTCACTACCTGCACTTGCACTGTTTGATACTGGAGCATCCCACTGCTTTATGTCGCAACGGTTTGTCCGAACCCATGCGATTCCAGTCTCACCGCTTGTATCCAGCTGGAACGTCGGTTCTAGAAATGGTGTTCTAAAGGCAACTATGGGATACAGCATGTGTCCAGTCATCGTCTGCAGTCAAGAGTTTTACGCTGACTTCAAAGTACTGGACATACCAAACTTCGATGTGGTTCTAGGAATGGACTGGCTTGGAACCTTTTATGCTACCATCGACTGTCGTCAAAGGAGGGTAGTATTTGAGATTCCAGATCATCCGGTCTTCTATTTCAAGAGTGGAGATCGTACATTGGAGCCAAGTACTTACAAAGCGAAACCAAGGGAAGCAGTAGTTGCAGCAGCTCATGCAGAGGAAGAATCAAGACCGGAGGTAGTTCGAGAGTTCGACGATGTATTCCCTGACGATATATCAGGTTTGCCTCCCGATCGAGCTCTTGAATTCAGTATTGACTTAGTACCAGGAGCACAACCAGTGATCAAAGCACCGTATAGACTAAGTTCGGAAGGTTTGAAAGAAGTTCGAACACAGTTGGACGAATTACTGGCGAAAGGATGGATTCGTCCCAGCACTTCAAGTTGGGGAGCACCTGTACTGTTGGTGAAGAAGAAGGAAGGTTCATACAGAATGTGCATCGACTATAGGGCCTTGAACGAAGTTACTATAAAGAACAAGTATCCACTCCCGCGCATCGACGATTTATTCGATCAGCTAAGTGGATCTTGTGTCTTCTCTAAACTAGATCTTCGTTCAGGTTATCATCAAGTGAAGGTCAAGGAGGCTGATATTCACAAAACAGCTTTCAGAACTCGCTATGGACATTACGAATTTCTAGTAATGCCATTTGGAGTGACCAATGCACCAACAATCTTCATGAACCTTATGAACCAAGTTTTCCGGGAGTATTTAGACAGGTTTTGTTAGTATTTGATGAATCTACAAGTCCAATCAACTATTGTCAATCAGATCAAAGCAGCTCAAGCCAGCGATGCTAAGTTGCAAAAGATCAGAGAACAAGTAGAGAATGGACTCAGAACAGATTTTATCATCCATGAAGACGGATCTTTGAGATACGGCAGCAGATTGTGTGTACCAAAGGGTCCTGTTCGGGAAGAGTTAATGAAAGAAGCTCACAACTCTCCATATTCAGTACATCCTGGAGGTACCAAAATGTACAAAGATCTACGTCAGAATTATTGGTGGCATGGAATGAAGCGTGAAGTAGCCAGGAGCGTCGCAAAATGCTTGGTGTGTCAGCAAGTAAAGGCTGAACATCACAGGACAGCCGGACTACTTCAACCGTTACCAATCCCAGAATGAAAGTGGCAGCACATCACGATGGACTTTGTAACTTCTCTTCCTCGCAGCACAAAGGGTAACGATGCGATTTGGGTCATTGTGGATCGACTCACAAAGTCGGCTCACTTCATCCCATTTCGAGTTGGCCAATCAACTGAGACATTAGCGTAGAAGTACATAGAGGTAATAATCTAATTTAAGATTTAAACTATTCATACTGTACTATCTCTGATACCCATGAACTCATACAGGAAATTGTGAGACTTCATAGAGTACCGGTCTGCATTGTCTCCGATCGTGACACCAGGTTCCGATCGCAATTCTGGCAGAGTCTGCAAGCTAGCTTGGGAACAAGTCTGAACTTCAGCACGGCTTATCATCCACAAACAGATGGTCAGTCGGAACGAACTATTCAGATCTTGGAGGATATGCTCAGAGCATGTATGCTCAACTTCAAAGGATCGTGGGAAGATCACCTACATCTTGTGGAGTTTGCGTACAACAACAGCTACCAAGCAAGTATAGGAATGACACCTTTTGCAGCATTGTATGGAAGGAAGTGTCGATCGCCATTAAGTTGGGACGACATCGGAGATAGGGAACTCCTTGGACCAGAGATGATAGTAGCGACCGTTGATGTGGTTCGTACTATCAGGGAAAGAATGCGCATAGCTCAAGATAGACAGAAACACTGGGCTGATGCGAAGAGAAGACACTTGGAGTTCCAGCCAGGAGATTATGTATTCCTGAAAATCTCTCCGAACCGCGGAGTGATCAGATTTGGAAGACGGGGAAAGTTGAGTCCAAGATACATTGGACCGTTCGATATACTCGAACGAGTCGGTGAGGTGGCATATCGTTTAGCGCTTCCACCCTCATTGGAAGGAGTGCATAACGTGTTCCACATATCCCAACTCAGAAGGTATGTGAGTGACCCCAGCCATGTACTCGATCATTCTGAGCTCACGATACAGCCCGATTTGTCTTGTGAGCAACAACCTGTGGAGATCCTGGACAGGAAAGTGAAGACACTTCGAAACAAAGAAATTAATTTGGTCCGGGTAATGTGGAGGAAAGACACTCCAGGAGAATCCACGTGGGAAAGGGAGGATGAGATGCGTGCAAGATATCCGCACCTTTTTGTAAGCTAGTCCTCAAATAAAAGTTGTAAATTTCGAGGACGAAATATTTGTAAGAAGGGTAGATTGTAACAACTCCAATTTTGTATACCAAAAATTTGCTTTAAATATAGTGTACACTTGGAGTATTGATGTTGCTGGAAACAATTTAAGTATCTAATTCCTTACAATAATTACAAGAAGGAGCTTGTAGCTCATTGGTAATACCTTGCATTGCTGAACCAAGCCACCAGAGTTCGAATCCCATACCCCACATAATTTTTATATCTTTTTGTTTTAATTTTTTTTAGAAGTCAAACGGTCAAACAGCCATAACTCACAATTTAAGAAAATTAAAGTATGCTAAAACCTCCCCCAGACCGAGCCCGTCCCAACGGCACCCGACTCGGCCGAATCGGCCGGCGCCGCTGGCCGAACTCGGCCGGTCGGCCGAGTCGTCAACACGAAAAAAAATCGTGTTGACTGGGTCTCTTCACCTGCATACTTCAATTTTCCAGTACTGTTACCCATTTTCAATTAAATCTCTTTTAAGACAAAATTTAATGAATTTTTAATGATTTTTACATTTTTTAAAAATATTTTTTAACCCTAGCCCTAACCCTAGCCTAGCCCTATATAAAGACCCCTATACTCTACCTTTTCCCTTCACAACTCTAAGTCCACTCTCCTAAATTCTCGAGAACTCGGTACGAAGAGCGAGAAGCGAAGCGCTGCCGAAATCGACGACGGATTCCGGCGACCGGATCAGAACCTTCGCGACGTTTTCAACGAATCGACAACCACCACGTCCTCTAGCTTCCTTAGCTTGTCCAAACCGTAAGTCCCACCTTCTTCTATCTCTCTTTTCTTTAAGATAAAAATACGACTTTTTGAAACCCGACGGAAATCGGACAAACCGATTTCCGATTCGGTTTTTTCTATAAATTTCCACTTGTCACCGAATACATATTATCTACCCATATTCATGTTGACTATTAATCACCCATAAACCGATTTAATCAAACTTTTTCACATGAAATGATAAGTTCTTTGCAAAACCGTACTCTTTTCATAAAAATACCATGAAGTTCATTTTTCTTAGTTTTATTAATTCCCTCACTCCTAAATAGGTTTATCTTGATCACTAAACTTGTAGAACCCAATTTGAATGAAATTTCACACATAAAATGATAACGTTTTCGAATACCGTATTCTTGCGCTATAATACCTTTAAGTTTAACATAGCATGTTTTACCTTTAAACTTCACCAAAACTTAATATAAGTCACGGGGTAATGACCTACCCCTACACACACTCAATATAACCCTAATTGATAAATATCAAAAAATACATAATACGAAATTACATGACTTTTCACTAAAATACCATAATCTTTATAACTTTTATTTAAAGCTTTAAGTTGTAAACATTTCTAAATAAAATGAAAACACGATTGGTCATGGACATCGATCGTTTATCTAAACTGTCTTGTGGTGTCTAGACAAGTGTGTCTAAGGCTGGTGGTTTTTAATTAGGCCCACGACTGTGGTTCCTTCCCACTTACCTGGCACTTACCTGGCCGCAATTGACGGTGAAGAGGCGATTTGAGGCTTCTAATGACTCATCGTTTAGACCTTAGAAATAGGCTAGTTGGTTTAGGAAACCCTAATAACTAAAATACGGAAAACTGTACTCTGTTGCAAATAAATATCCCATATTTATAAAACCGTTTTCCCAAATGAAAAGTATTTATAAACCTAAGCAAAGCGCCGCTACAACCCACTTTTGGGAAACCTGTTAGGGATAGTACGGTTCATTGTGCACCCGCAGGCTAGTAGTGCGAGATTCAGACCTCCGCAAGGAGCATTCGGTCTCGAAAGGTTCAAAATACGATATTTAGGGAAAATGAGATTTTTTTTCTAAATAAAATATTTATATAAAATTATTCATGTGTTAATATACATGTAATTATCATTTAAACATCTATTTTATCATAATATAAGTTTTCCATATTTTTCTAAAAATTACAAGATTAAAAGTTACACTAAAATACCATGAATTTCAGATAAAGCAATTAATATTTTTATTAGGATATATTCACTAGAACAACACAAATAAAATTCACATTCATTATAATATTAAAGACGAATATTAAATACTTGAGGTGTATTTTGAAAACTATACAATAGTGCTTTTTACATAAAACCCCCTCAAGTTTTACAAATTACAATAAGGCCCCTAGCTAATATTGAACTTCAAATTATCTTTCTTTTAGTCTGACTCGGGTTAGAGTCTGACTATTCCTGACTCGAATATGATTCAAGTCAATCTTTATTCTTTATATTCCAATACGATTTGAATACATGAATCCATGAATCCAGTCAACAATATATTCATTTTGACTGAATCAAACCATGGATATTCATCCATTATCCTGATATTCCATTTACCTGATTATACAGTTACAATATATTTACTGATATCATGGTTTTGGTCAGTCATCCAACTTACATATTCCAACACTACAATACTGTTAAAACACTACGGGGTTTAAGGGGTAGATTGGTACGGAAGATGTTAAAGGTGGCACGAGGCGGTCAGATTAAGTCACCTAACCTGAATCCTATTGCTGTTGTACCGTGGCATAACGGTTCCTTGTACTTTCCTTTTGCCCTGATCTCTAGCATATAAAAATCCCTCTCGTATACACTGGCATCCTTCTGTACTAAGCTACAAACAACAGCGTTACACAATGTTCCATAATATTCAACAATAAATTACTTTAGATAATACTGTTACTCTATCATTCTCATTCTTCTTATTCTTTTGGGACTTACCGAGCGACCTGTTCGGTGACGACATTTTATCTCTTTCTTCTTTGAATGTCGTCAGGTGCGTTGGACCAAGCTGAGATCGAGCCCACCGGTGAAGATTTGGAGCAATTCCAGGCAGACCCAGAGCTCTAGATAATTGTACCTTGTTCTTTCCAGTTTATTTCATCTGTTATGCCACTGTTTAGGCATTGCTTTTCATTCCAGTTGTATTTTCTTTTCCTGCATTGTAAAAAGAATGTTATTAATAAAAGTTACTGTTATTTCTATATTATTCGTCTCTTGTGATTTACTTTATATTGCTTAGTTACGCTTAGCGTATATACTTCTGAGTATATACGTAGCGGGCCTCGTCGCGTCCACTTCGCCGTACACTGGGAAGCGGGGCGTGACATATATATATATATATATATATATATATATATATATATATATATATATATATATATATATATTTGGAGTTAAACTCCCAAGATATTTTCGAAGATAATGAAAGGGGACTCCTTTCTTCTCCCTTGAGCCCCAGATCTTCTCTTGAGTTTTGGATCTTCCCAAAGTGAGATTTTTTAAGATGGATCTCCTTCTTCCTCCTTTTTGTTGGCTGGATCTTAGAGGAAAGGGGGGTGATATTCAAAATCTCCCATTTTAGAGATCTGATAGGAGATCTGAACTCCTCTCTGCTGGTTTTATGACGAAAAACTATTTCTTTTTGGAAAAAAAAGTTGAACTCTTGATTCAATTTAGAAAAGAGAAGAAGGTTTAGAACCTTCAAAAGAAGGAGGCACAGAAACCCTAAATTTTGAGGGGAATGAATTATTATTATTTTTTATTTCATTATCATGTTGCTTTATATAGGCTTTCAAATTTACACATAGCCCCTCGGGTTTTACAAAATGGCATTTTGCTCATCCCATGTCTCATGTGCTTACTTCTTTTTGCACATGAGCCATGGGTTTCACAAAAATTTGGCTTTTTGCTTATTTATTTTACATTTATGCATGAAAATTACATCAAACTTATTTATTACATGATTTTCTTCTTGGCATGGGGGGCGATCTCTTAATGTTCGGGATCGACTTGGGCATGGGCCCACTTGATCTAGGCTTAGGCCTACTTGGTTTGGGGTTGACTTTGACTTTGACTTGGTCAACCGGGATGTAAATTTTGACCCCAACACCCGAGACTACGGTCCGCTGTGCCCAGGACATAACCCTGTTGGCCTTGCCGCTGGGCCCATGACTTAATCAATATATCACTATCACTAATATTGAATGATCATTCTATAAAACACTAAATTTTGCTAAATACGAATTCGATTCCACCCTCGATTTCCCCATTTCCCCCGGATTTGGAGAGTACATTTATGAACCATATCGATTGTGTATAAGTATGTGTCATTTTATTCATTCATTCACATTTTCACGTACATCAGCCTACCTTCCATTCACTCGGGAACTCACGTATTTGGCATAACCCAATTCATCAATGCATTCCAAATCGCCAATGAAATGTAAATAATGAGACGTCAATACATGTGAGTTCCAAACGTGAGTCAAGTCATTACTATGCAATGATATTTAGTTAACCATATCATATAGCGTGAACTATTAAGTATGAGGGTAAAAACAATCATATAGCATGAAAAAATCCATTTACTTAAATTTTAACTACTACTGAACAGCAGGAACTATCTTGTTGGCGAAAATCGTTAAAAATATTTTTGATCCAAATCGGGCATAATGTTATAAAAGATGCAGAAAATAGACTCATTCATCTATCCAACAAAATTGGATTCATCTTGATATATATTCTGTATTGGGAGATATTCTCGTTTTAAATCAGGTGAATAGTGATGGAATTTCCAGTTTCATAACAGGAAAATCAACTTCAAATGCAGTTTTCTTCATGTTATATTCTAAGTTCGAAATCATCGTAGTTCGATGAAATCTGGGTTTTACAGTCAGGTAACTAAAAAACCAAATAGAGCATTAATATCACGAACCTACAGGGAGTTATGGTCATTATAAGGTCGATTGGCAAAATTAACGTTGCTGGAAAACTTCATTACCTTTCAGCAGTATAAAATATTTAGAAATAGTAAACGATAATGAAATCTAATGAAACTAACGCCAATTAAAAGCTAACTAATTTTCTACGCTATGAAATAGGTCTAACTGTATTAGGTCATTCCTACAGGAAGTTACACCCGATTAAATTTTAAAGACAACGAATGGCACGTTTCAGGATTGTAGTCCAGAGCTGCGTTCCTCCATGATTTATGGAAATTAAAAAATATATTTTTCAGGCAAACTTTTACAGATGTCGAGTACTTTAAGTTAGCTTCAAAAAGAATCCACAAACACTACCAAACAATTTTTATACTATTTATAACGAATTTTACAACACAGTGAACGCAGAAAAATTCAGATCTGCCATCTCCTCTTGGGGACGAAATTTTATGTTTAAAACTACAGTATTTCCATCTTTATTTTCTACACGATACTTCTTGGCATTAAATGTAACTAATGATAAAAATGGGAGTTTTAGATCGAGGTATTAATTCGTGAAAAATCGACGGAGCACTTATCGTGTGTGACTGAAACTAGCATTGTCTTATGTTTTATTGAACGATCCAAACGGGATTTGATCCCACGATTATTTTAGTCTATGGCATTGGGTTTTAAATCTGAAGCCAAGTAAACACATGCAATTTCACTTGGAAAGTACACGTTGTATTTTATCTTATCGTATTTCATGAAAAACCTCGACATTAATAATATAAAATCATAATCTATAACATGAATAGCAAGTCAAATTTGCCTTAGATCGCTGAAATATAAGCGATAAGAACTCAGGGGATTGTCTCGACACATGAGACGACGATGAATCGGCAATGGGAACGAACTCGGTCACTCACTAAGTGAGGCTCTCGGCCTCCACTTGCATGAGAGCTCGGCCTCACAAGGAGGAGCTCGACGATGACAAGGTTTCTCGAAGTGGTGGGCTTGGAGTGAGGAGATGGTCGATCTTGTAGTGGGAAGTGGAGAGATTGAGGAATTATAGGTTTGTTGTAGAGAAAAGTGAAGAGGAATGAGAGAGAAAGATATGATTAAGAAAGAGAGATAATGAAAAGATTTGAGGGCTCCGGAAGAAAGATAACTTAAAATACGCAATTTATTTAAACCCAACTTTTTACGGTGCAACGAATACCGGGTATTACAAAAACTTGAGATATGTTTTTAGGTTTCTCTACAAACACCCTAACACTAAACGTAACCCTAACCCTCACACTAGCGATTTCTCGACAAACAAAAAGATTTGAGGAACGAAGATCGCATTACTTTGAGTTATGTTCTTTATTATTTAATTTTTTTTCTCACAGTTCCATGTCATCTGTAAATATTGAAATTATACTTTTATATATTATCGTAGCATACTTTTTCTATATTTTCAAAATAATTGGTTTGCAGACTAATGCATTGAAGTTAGAATGAGTTATGGAGCTATTAAAGTATGTACATATTTGTATATTCAGTAAACACAGGTTCTTTAGGCTATGCATAAAACTAGAAATATTGCGTTAGAGCTATTCAAGTATATGCTTTGTATAAGAAGTATGTTGAGTTTGTCTCAAATTAAGGCCCAACTTAATTAACCCATTAATTAATTAATTGTGCTCTTGGTTTAAGTTGGTATTATATGCATATCTCCAGCCTTTGTTCCGTAACAAAAAAATATATTTTGTTTAGATTGTTTGTTCCGTAACAAAAAAATATATTTTGTTTAGATTGAGTGCTTATATTATTCCACCAGTTTAGAGAGAGTTTTTTGTGTGAGAGGAATTTATTCTTCCGTTCATCCCTATTCCAGATTAATTTGGGGATTTTTTTGTACTCTCAATTTTTCATAGTGGAATTTTTGTCTCCTCGTCCTCCGTGGTTTTTCCCGCAAGGGTTTCCACGTAAAATCTTTGTGCCATCGTTTCTTGTTTGTTTTTAATCTTTGATTGATTTATTGCTTCCGCGCTCTTAACTCCAACAAACTGGTATCAGAGCTTTGTTCAATCAATCAAGATTTAATCTTTCTCCATCATGTCGCCTTCTACAAAGTTCGACATTGACAAGTTCGATGGCAAAATTAGTTTTGCAATTTGGAAGGTTCAGATGAGGGTGGTCCTTACTCAACACGGGTTGAAGAAGGCGTTATCCGGTCGACCCAAGTTCAACGACAAGGAAAAATCATCTACCTCTTCCAGTACCATGACAGATGCTGAGTGGGAAGAATTAGATGAGAAAGCACTCTCAGCGATCCAACTTTGTTTGACTCGTGAAGTTCTCCGTGAAGTCATCCATGAGACTGCAGCCGCAGGATTGTGGTCTAAACTCGAGTCACTTTATGCGGCCAAGAGTCTTGCGAACAAGATTCGTCTCAAGGATCGCCTCTACACATGCCATATGGCTGAAGGTACACCAATCCAATCTCACTTGGATGAATTTAATTCGATTCTTATCGATTTAGAAAATCTTGATGTTAAAATTGAGGATGAAGATAAAGTTGTTCTACTTGTTGTTTCACTACCTCCCTCATATGGCCAATTTAAAGAAATCATGCTTTATGGTAATCGGGAGTCCCTCTCTTTTGAAGATGTGAAATCCAATTTGTTGTCTAAAGAGAAATATGATGCTGAGAAACCTAGTAATCATGCTGAGGGTTTATTGGTGAGGGGTAGAACACAAGAAAGGGGTCAAAACAGTAAGAACAGAAATAAGTCTCGGTCGAAGTCTAGAGGCAAACACTCCAATAAAACCTGCAATTATTGTAAGAAACTTGGGCATATTGTTGCCGACTGTTATAAGTTGAAAAATAAGCTTGAACGGGAAGATAAAAGACAGGGTAAGAAGCCCGAAAAAACCGCTGAAGCTGCTATTGTTGAGACCGATTCTGATGGGGATGTTTTCCTAGCTGTTGATAGTTCAAAAAGGTCTAGGAGTGAATGGGTTCTTGATTCTGCCTGTTCGTTTCATATGTGTCCTCATAGGGACTATTTTGCCACTTATGAATCGGTTGATGGTAGTTTAGTTTTTATGGGAAACGATGTACCTTGTAAGGTTATTGGTATAGGTTCAGTTAAAATCAAGACCCATGATGGTTCTATTAGAACTGTGACAGGTGTTAGACATATCCCTGACCTGAAGAGAAATCTTATCTCCTTAGGCACTCTTGAATCACTCGGTTATAAGTACAGTGCTGAGAATGGAGTTCTCAAGGTGTCCAAGGGTATTCTTGTGTACTTTAAAGGTATTCGGCGGGGTACCTTATATATCTTGCAGGGTTCTACAATTACAGGTTCAGCTGCAGTTGCTTCGTCCTCACATTCGGATGACTCCAAACTTTGGCATATGCGTTTGGGTCATATGGGTGAGAAAGGCATGAATGTTCTCACCAAAAGAAATTTGCTTGGTACTTTAAGTTCTTGTGATCTTGAATTTTGTAAACATTGTGTTTTTGGCAAGCAGAAAAGAATTAGTTTCTCAGCAGGTGTTCACAGGACCAAAGGCACCTTGGATTATGTTCATTCGTATCTTTGGGGTCCATCCCGCAAGCCTTCAATCGGAGGTCACAGGTATTTCATGACTATTATTGATGATTATTCACGGAAGGTCTGGATCTATTTTCTGAAACATAAGAATGAAACCTTCACTAAGTTCAAAGAGTGCAAGGTGTTGATTGAGAACCAGACTGGTAAAAAATTGAAGAGGCTCAGAATTGATAATGGTCTTGAATTCTGTGAAGAAAAATTTGATACTTTCTGCAAACAGGAAGGCATTGCTAGGCATAATACTCTGGTTGGTAAGCCCCAGCAGAATGGCGTTGCAGAGAGGATGAATAGAACCATCCTTGAAAAGGTTCGTTGCATGTTTTCTAGTGCTGGGTTATGGAGTCGTCGTAATTTATGGGCTCAAGCGGTAGAGACTGCTTGCTACTTGATCAACCGCTCGCCCCACAGGTCTCTCGACGGCAAGATTCCAGAAGAAGTCTGGTCAGGTAACCCTGTTAATTATTCTAACCTTCGTGTTTTTGGGTGTCCTGTTTATATTCATGTCAACGAGGGGAAATTGGCTCCTCGTGCGAGAAAATGCATTTTCATGGGTTATGGATCGGGTGTTAAAGGGTACCGTGTTTTTGATCCTGATTCTAATAAGATTATTCATAGTAGAGACCTTACTTTTCATGAAAATGCTCTTCTTTCTGGAAAAGATACTGCTATTCCTTCTTCTGGTGCAGATGACAATGACAATGATGGTGCCAGTGAGAAGGTGGAGTTTGAGGTGGAGGGCACACAAGCTCAAGTAAATATTCCTACCTCCACCACTAGTCCTAGCATTGTGACTGGTGATACTCAAGTGCAAAAAAGTCCACAGCGGCAAATTGAGCCATCTATAGCTCGTGATCGTGGAAGGAGGTAACCACAAAAGCCTGCAAAATTTAAAGATTTTGATTTGGCTGCTTATGCTTTTGTTGCTGCGACGGAGATTGTTGATATTGGTGAGGTTGTCGTTGAAAAAATTGACACCGCTCACAATCCTGCGGATATGCTCACTAAGCCGCTTCCGATTACTAAGTTCAAGTATTGTTTGGACTTAGCTGGTATTTTATCTCATTGAGTGCCCTTCAGGGCTTATGCGACGACGTGGAGTATTTTGGAGCATTACGGAATTTGAGCCAAGGTGGAGATTTGTTGAGTTTGTCTCAAATTAAGGCCCAACTTAATTAACCCATTAATTAATTAATTGTGCTCTTGGTTTAAGTTGGTATTATATGCATATCTCCAGCCTTTGTTCCGTAACAAAAAAATATATTTTGTTTAGATTGTTTGTTCCGTAACAAAAAAAATATATTTTGTTTAGATTGAGTGCTTATATTATTCCACCAGTTTAGAGAGAGAGTTTTTTGTTTGAGAGGAATTTATTCTTCCGTTCATCCCTATTCCAGATTAATTTGGGGATTTTTTTGTACTCTCAATTTTTCATAGTGGAATTTTTGTCTCCTCGTCCTCCGTGGTTTTTCCCGCAAGGGTTTCCACGTAAAATCTTTGTGCCATCGTTTCTTGTTTGTTTTTAATCTTTGATTGATTTATTGCTTCCGCGCTCTTAACTCCAACAAAGTACAGCCATGAAAACTAATACAAGTTTTCATCTCCAAAGAGGAGTCTTGTAGCCATGGCCACAAAGCTCCCTCACTTCATCAACATGGAGACTTGGGAATATGGAAAATTCCATATTCTCGAGAAGAACAATTTTAGAACATAAATTCATATGTTCTTACAAAATCGGACTAAATTTAGAACATGGTTATCCTATGTTTTGCATATAATAAAATAGGCTATCATATTTCTCTTGAACTATAGAAAATGAGATAATATCCTATTTCTTTAAAAATAGAGAGACATGGATCTAAACACCCACGTCTTCTACATGAAATATGTGAATGGGAAAATGCTATTCATTTTTAAGATATGAAAAACATACCTTCATAATGAAATCCAATGTTAACACTGTATTCTATATATTGAACATGGCTTAAAAACTATGTTCTATCTTTCCAACACAATCCATGTGTTCATATTGCACAAAACTATTGAAAATAAAGCTATGTATCATTTTTATTTTTTGCAGAAAGCTTAGTTAAATGAGCTTTCATGAAAGCGGGAAGCCCCCTAAAAGATCTTACCGTTTTGGCCAAAACAGTGCTGTCGGGAAGCCCTAAAAATATGCTTCCTGCAATCGGGCCTCCCGATGGTCGAGAAGCCCCAAAATAGACTCCCCGCAAGTAGAAACATTTTAGTTTCTTGACAAAAAGTGAGTGTCCCACCAAGAGTGATTCCACTTTAATTCAAAATGAAATGATGCAGCCCTCTATTGGGCATTGACCATCCATATATGACAAACTTGGCATTAAAATACCCCTAGTACAAATATTAAGCTCTCAAAATAGAGTTTTCTTACAACTTTGTACGCTTTGTAATATTTATGTAATTTACATACAAATTGTACACAAATATGAATATAATACAATGAAATTCCGTTGTTTTATTCTCTGCTTGCAAGTACTTTATATCTGTGCATAAGATCTCTCTCCAAATGATGTGATTTGAATCAAATCTAGTATGGTATCCCGTCTAGGTATCTCCTGAGACAGTAGGGTATAATTAACGGTAAGTGCTTAAGCTTATTGGAAATCTCGAACCCAAGATCTTCTGGTTAAACTTTTAAGCTCCTAAATTTATTTTGTTTAAACTCCGTTTTTATATTAACATTCGATCGTTTGAGGTTCGAAAGAGGGTAAACAAACACAAACACCAAGTATAAGTCTTCTTGATGCAGTACAGAAACACAGGACTAGTTAATAATTCTATATGAACATGCACTGAAAGGCATCAGAAAATTGATAATCACGATTAATAATTATATAAAAGCGACAGGTCGATCGTTTACAATTGAGTTAAGGATGATAACAATTGGTTTGTGAATGATTAAAGATTAGCTATCTATAATAAGTTAACCAAGCAACTCTATATTAGAATCAGATGGTATACATACATAATGAAGAATGATATGTGGATTATGGTTCTTGTGCCCTTTGCCGAGTTGATTTCCGATTATGAATTGGTTCGTCGGTTTGGATCTTTGTTTTACTTCGAGTAAACATGGTTTTACTTCGAGTAAGATCATGCCGTATGCATTATCATGCTTTCTGTTTGACTTGTGAATGAATGTTTATTGTTATTTATACCCTTTCTTTATATTTATATGTTTCGACAGCAAAGAAATTAGTGCATCCAAGTCTGCTAATCTATCGAACCTCGACACTTTCCTTGTACATAAAACTCATATTAATATAGAATCTTTTATTTGCCCTGATCTAACGATTGTTTCTTTTGTTCATACAGAAATCATTAACACTGGATCACGATTCATGACAACTAATAGCATCGATATAGTTTTGTTTGATACCTGATCGACTTTGCTGTGCTGACTGCAAATATGGGATACAAAACACCATGTTACAAGTATGCGGATATGAAAATTTCTGAAAAATCCAGAATATAAGCATCTTGTGGATATGGAAATAATGAAATCATGTATCTGAATCCACATCCCCAAACCGTATGACATGGAATCCCAAACTATACAACGACATTTTGTAAGGGCTTGGAGTAGCTCATTGAATCCACATCCCCAAATAATTTGTTCATTTTAGCTTGTTTTTCTTGCAGGGAAAATATTATGTACTGCTCGGCTGAAAACGGATTTGACACCAATTTTGTTACTTTAATTTTTATGACATGTTAGAGATATTATTGTACATGTTGCAAATTTCATGTTCATCAATAATTGCATATATCATATTGTGTGTGTAGGTATAGTTACTCACAAGATATTAGCTATTTCATGCTGGGGGTTTCCTGCAGATGATTGTATGCTAGACATCAATTTTGAGCTTGTGTTGAAGGTTAATTGGTAGAGTCCAAAATAAAATGAATGGCCTCTGCATACAATGTCATGTACAAGTATATCAAATGATACCATGATACAAATTCTCTATGGTTCACATGAAACCGACTCCAAATGTTTTTCATGATATATGCATCTGTTCCATTTATGTTTGTATTTTGTTATATCCAAATAATTAATGAGGACAAAAGAAACAGAACCATAGCCAATGTTTTACATGATATATGCAACCATAATGATTTGTCACACATGAGGATGAGAATGAGATGGCATTCTCAATAATGGGAGGTACCAATGCATGCCTTGTCTTTTGCTTGCACATCCCACGCTCCACACAAAGCTTTGTGTGCTGTTCACAGGATATAATGTCACGTTCTTTGTTGAACCTCTTCCCACGCTCCACACAAAACTAGACTTTTGGATAGAATGATGATACATTATGCTCTTATGATATGTTAAGAATATGTTATTTGAATCTGGATGACTTTTGATATTATATTACTATGGAACCATTAAATTTGTGAGAAATGAGGATAGGTGAAATCTTGAGAGCTAAAAGTTTTGAAAACTTTTTTTAAATGAAGAAACTGAACAAGGCTTTGGGTATGGTGTCTGAAAAATTAGAGTTTATTTTAAGTGGATGCGGGACTATGCAAACTCTAGTTTATAAAATTCTGTCTCCATTTTAAGAACCCTTAATTTTGATGGATGTTTCGCTTTGTAATTTCTAAACTTCAAAATTGATGTTTTCTTCTCACTTTTTGAAGTTTAGAAAAAATAAGTTGGATTGGAATTTCTAAACTCCGGCCATCTCAAATTTGGAGTTTAAATTACCAGAGTTTTCTAAAACCAAAATGAAAGACAAACATGACATAGTTAAGATTTTATTATAAAGTTAAGATTAAATAATTTTATGTAACTTCGGTAATCTAAAATTAACTCCATTCCCAAACATGCCGGAAGATAGTTTGAATTAGTGAAAGATGGACCAAACAATCTTTCTATTTTGTTGGGAATCATGACATATGGCCTTTAGCTTTACATTAAGGTCATATATATATATATATATATATATATATATATATATCCAAGTGTCGTTGTTTTGTCATCGTCAAGTCACTTGGCAGACAAAACCAAATGCATAGATAAAACCTAATGATGATTTTGACAAATTAGTTTGAAATATTTAATCTTAATGGGGGCAATAATTGAGAGTAATATAATTAGAACATTGAAATCCATGCTTGCAAGCTAAACAGTCTTCCTTCACCATGATCTCTATCATCGTAATATTAAGGGTAAATTGTCAAAAACCCCAAGCAATTTTTTCCACTGTCAAAAACCCCCTAACCTCGAAACAGTAGTCAAATCCTCTTGGAATTTTTTTTGTGCAGTATATACACAGTAGCCTGCTATATCTAATCAATTCATACAAACTATTTAGATATCGTTGGCTACTGCTTAGATATCGCTGGCTGCCCTAATATTAGTTATTTTCCAATCAAATGGAGTTGGCTACCAAGGGTTTCTCCCTAAATGTGTGATAAAATTTATGATTTGTCGATCTTTATTGCTGATCAAGTTCGCAAACACAAGAAAAATATCTGGACTGCCGGAAAATGATTTGTCGCGGAAGGCGAAGGATAATGATTTGCTACAATAAAAATAAGTCATACATAAACCTCTTATATATTTAGTATATATCCAATATTGCAAGAGTTATATAGTGTTGCGACCACTTGAGGGCAATCGAGGGAATAGCGAGAGTTGGGTCTCTAGGGTTTAATGGGGAGGGACCCACACAGTCCACACAGTCCTCGGCTTAATGGGCCTGTAGTTGGCCATAGCTTTATTAAATTCATATTAGAAATGATGAGCTTTGATATAAATAAAAGGAGCCTATATGCAATTAACCTAATACAAATAAACTTGGGGAAAATGGATTAAGTCCCTAATTTTGAAAAGCAACATGTTCAGTTCCCTGGTCCAAAAAGGTTGTAAAAAACTCATTAAACTTATAGATTCTTGTGTTTTAGTCTATATTGTACATTAACAGTTTTTTATGCCAACACCGACCTTTCAGGTAAACTACTATATTTACCTTTTAAATTACTTAGTTATCTTTTAAAGTACCATGTTAATCTTTTAAAGTGCTACAGTTATATTGAAATATGCCAAACGTAATAGATATGACAATTTTACTAAAAAATGTAACAGTGTCATGTCAAATATGGTATTTTAACACAAATGCGGTACTTTATAACATAAATGTAGTCCTTTAAAAGGTAAATATAGTGGTTTACCTGAAAGGGCAATGCTGGCATAAAACAATAGTAAATGTACTATAAGGGCTAAAGCACAAGAATTTTTAAGTTTACGAAGTTTTTCATAATTTTTTTTATCAGGGGTCTAAACCTATTGCTTTTAAAACTTAAGAATTTAAACCATTTTTCCCAATAAACTTTTCCAAGTTTGACCTAGTACCATTAATATTTCCTTCTTAGGCTAACCACCCACATGCTTTCAAACTTTATATTCTCACCTTACTTCATGTAAAGCTTTGATCTATTCTCTCCTCTTATCTTCAGTACTCTTCCAAGGCATTTGAGTTGCTTCATTTTTCCAAGCACAAAAAAAAAAAAAAAAAAAATTATATATATTTTGCATGTACATCTGCTCACATGTTGGTTGCACCCACTTGAATATTTTTTCCTACTCTGATGTCACACCAGTGGAGTTTAGTTTCTTTAAGATAGGACCAATGAGATCTCCTATTTCACCATGGAACCATTTTTAGCACTATATTTTATTTTTCCTTATCTTTCTCCTAAATTTTTTTCCAAGTAGAAAAGAATACAAGGAGTCAGATGTTCATTTAGAATTATGACAAGTCATCGTTTTCACCTCGTCTGAAAAGTAGATACGGAAAAATAATCGTCCCGAATTTATCAAACATTTTATGGAGTCTTGTTGTATGATATTAAGTTCATTCCTATTTACCATCGTAATGGATGAGCTTGCTGGAGTTATCCAATATGAGATACCTTGATGTATGCTATTCGCTGATAATATTGTTCTAGTAAATGAGACAAAAACATGGCTTAATATCAAATTTGAGTTATGGAGGCAAACGTTGGAATCTCGAGGGTTCAGATTGAACAGGTCCAAGACAGCATATATGCATTGCAAATTTAGCAAACAGAGAAGTCGTGGCCACATTGGTATAACACTGAAAGGGCAAGAGATATCACCGAGTGATCAGTTTAGATATCTAGGTCTAAAATGATGGGGAAATCGATAGCGATATTAATCAAAGAATCCAAGCTGGTTGGCTGAAATGGAGAAGCGCAATAAGGATTTTGTGCGATCGTAACTTTCCGTTAAGGTTGAAAGGAAAGTTTTATCAGAGAGCTATTCGGCATGCCTTATCATATGGTACAGAATGCTGGGCTTCTATGAAGCATCATACATACAAGATGCACGTATCGGAGATACACATACTTCGTTGGATGTGTGGTAATACTAGAAAAGATAAGGTGTGCGAAATGAGGATATTCATGTAAAACTTGGTGTAACACCTGTGGAGAAGAAGATAAGGGAAAACCGGTTAAGATAGTTCGGTCATGTGCGGCGCAGACCTATGCAAGTACCAGTTCAATGAATGATTACTGTCGATATAAGCAATGTCAAAAGGGCGAAAGGGAGACCGAAGAAAATATGGATAGAGCTGATACAAAAAGATATGGTTGCTAAAGACCTAAATGAAAGTATAATGTTCGATAGGAGTAAGTGGAGGCGGAGGATTCATGTGCTGGACCTGGCGTGATTCACATGTTGGTTCATGTAGCCTACCTCATATGCTTGGGATAAAAGGCTTAGCTGTTGTTATTCATGGAGCCTTGTTTTATGGTTGACTCTCTGTTTCCATCGAGAATTTTTTTTTTGAAATAATGATGGTCATCATTATATGTATCATGGGTCATGGACCTTGCCACCATAAGATAAACTTGCAATGCACCCGCGCTACGCGCGAAAATGCATAAATCAAGGGTCATGGGATGATGAAAACCACCAAGTGAATTTGAATTCTATTTGTACTTTGTGCTCTAATTACAAAGCCAGATAAATCATATTTAATCATTCAAAACAGTTGAAAATGTTATAAGATATATTTATATTCTAAATAAGATTTAAGAATCTTATCGTTAGTTCGAATAGAGAAGTTATACAAAGAAGTAGTTAATAACCCCTTTAGGATGCGCCTGATAAGTGATAGTCCTAGATTCCCATGAAATATTACCAAGCTTGTTTTGATGCAAAAAATATTTTCGGGAATATAAGATTAGCATGGTAATTTAATGCCCTAAATCATGAGAATCTTATTCTCACCCAGGTCACCGTTTATATCAAAATTATCCCCAATTATTTCTACCTAACACAATTTGCTACAATTGTCTCCGCCTGCCTATCTCAGTCTAGTCGTTGCCTCACCGCCCATCTGCCATCTGACGTCGACCTCCCCCTTTGCCGCTTTCCGCTTGTCTGTAAGCACACTACTCGCTGGCCGCCTTTCGCCATCCATCCACACCGATAGGACTGGTGGAATACACTACTCCACAACGGCAAGAAAAATGATATCTCATCATGCAATTGTTGAGATTTTAAAGTATTGTTAGAACTTGAAAACATAAGTAATGTAATTTTGTTAATATACAAATAAATGTATATGATAAGAGTAATAACTTACAATCTCTCGGTTAACCGACATCTTTTTAGACAGATTGTTATGGTCGATACAAGGATCCACAAGTTATTTATAAGGATGAAAAGGTGGTTGTTGTTGTAGGAGGCTGAGTAAAGCCACCCAATATCTTAAATGCAGCACATGACATACAGGAATTACATGTTGCAGTGAATGCCATTTTTACATCAACAAATAGTATACTTGTTGAAACTCTATGCTTGCTTCACTGCACATTTTAAATTCGTTTATTTGTTTGCAATGTTATTTCACTTCACTACACATAGCTTGACATAAATTAGTGTCCTTATTGATGACTATGGTGGTTGAAACATGAAATTGAAAGTCATTTTTACATCAACAAATAGTATGCTTGTTGAAATTCTATGCTTGCTTCACTGCACACATTAAATTCATTTATTTGTTTGCCATGTTCTTTCATTTCGCAACACATAGCTTGACATAAATTATTGTCCTTATTCATGAGTATGGTGGTTGAAACATGAAAATGAGCATATATGGATTGAATTATTGTAGACAAAATATACGTTGTTGCATGCTCATAATTGCATTTGCTGAAGCAAATAATTGAGTTGGGGCAATTTGGGAAATAGAGAAAATCTTACACTCCTCTATAGCTTTACATTATGTATATAGATAGGTCTCCATTGAGTCCTAAGCTCATTGCTGCTGATAACAAACTCTTATAATATTCATGGGTTGCTTGTGATCATGTTCTCATTGAAGTGAAGTTTTTGGTAGTTTTATTTGATGGTAAATGGGGAGGCTGGGATTTGACAAGGTTTTGGATTGCTTCTCTCTTTCAGTATGTTCAAGCTCTTGCCTCTGCATCAACTCATTGGGAGCTGAGGATGATCATTTTGTGGAGAGAGACTCTTTGATCAAAAGTCATAAAAAAGATGAGATATTTAAAGTGAGAGATCTTCTACAGCCCAAGGTGATATTTTGTTATATTTTTTTTCTCTATTCTGCACAATATGCTCTTCTTATTCACTAGTTTTTCTTATATATATAAAAGGTTAATACTATTTTTTTTTATCATTAATGTTTCTCCTGTCTTTTCTTCTTTTGATTCTTGCAGACTGTGATCCTAAGGGTGTCCATGCATTGTGGTGGTTGTGCAAAAAGAGTAGAGAAGCATATCAAAAAGATGGAAGGTATGAGGACTTTGCTTTTTATTTTCAAAATTTCCATTTTTAAAAAAAAATATGTTAAAATATTTAGATATCCATCCTTCAAGTTGATGAATCCAGATCCTCTGCTCTGTTTTCCGTCTGCTCTTAAAATCCGACAACAAAAATTAGCGTGGAAGAGAAGGTCAATGTTTGTGCAGCGTTAATTAAGAAGAGAATCCAATGGCTGAAATCAATATAAGCGCTTTTGCTTGGTTGTGCTGATGTTTTGGTTAAAATATCTTTAATGAAATACGAGGGCTCTCGTGCTTTCTTTTTTACTCAAAAATATAAATGCTTTTACTCTTCATTTATTCAATACAGTACTCTGAATACCAACTCAACCTACATACAATTATCACACAAGGGGAAAAAAGAAGAAGAAATTTGAATAAATAAATCGACACACTCGATCATGGCCTTGTTAATAAAATTTGAAATATATATATAGCTTTAAATGTTTCTGAACACACTATCAACATTTAGATTCTTTCCAGAATGGAGTTAAGATTCGAAGACCGGAGTTCATAAAGTTATCTATACTTCACTGCAAAATCCAAGCTATGTCATGTTTGGCTTTCATTTTGGAGTTGAGGAAACTTTGGTAATCCAAAATCGAAAGTTGAGATAACCGGAATTTTATTAGAAAACACTAATCTAATTTAAGTATTCTAACATGCAAGTATACACCATATATTTCGGAGTTTAGATAACTCCAAAACTTTTTGGTGTTTAGTAAACACCAGAACCAAGCACCTATCAAAATGCTGGATGTCAAACATCTCTTAATGGATTCAAATTTTGATAAGTTTTACACTAAATTAATAGCTAGATGTCAAACATCTCTTAATGGATTCAAAATTTGATGGAAAACATTTTTAAAAGAAGTGCTATCATAATTTTTAGAACTAGTTCAGTGAGAATAAAAAAAATGACAACTCTTCCAAATTATGATTCATCTCTTAAAAAAATGCTGGATCTAATAGTAGTCAATGGTTGTGTCATGTTCACTGAGCCTTGAGAGACTTGGAAGTGCACTTCCTTGAAGTTGATCAATCCAAATCCTTGGACAGTGTGAAAAAGTAAAAATTTCTTGGAATTCTAACCACCATGCACCTCATGACTTGAGCTTGTCCTATGTGACAAACTACTCACCAATTTTGACTGATCACCATAGGTTTATGAGCAATATTATATTGTTTGGATGTTAAAATAAACCATATAGAATATATTTTTGCAATTTTGATTAAGAAGATATAAATAGATTGGGAAGAGAGAGTTTCAATTGAAATCTTCATGATAAAATTAAAGCATTCGATTCGCGATGCATTCTGATTGCTTGGTGTTCGTTCGTTCATCTATCTGTTCCGAGAAGGGGAAAAAAGGCAGGCAGACATGCTTCATATAACTCGATATTTCAGGAACATCGTTCTATCTGGTTTTTGAATAGAGAAAGCAATAAAAATATTTTTTTATCAAATGATTGAATTTTTTTTTATTTGGATTTGTTGATATAGGAGTGAGCTCATGCACAGTGGACTTGGAGAGCAAGAAGGTGGAGGTGGTGGTGATGGGGGACATAACTCCATTTGAGGTGTTGGAGAGTGTCTCCAAGGTCAAGTATGCAGAGCTTTGGGTGGGACCCTATGATGATTCTTTCTAAGTGATTAAAACTACATTTCATCAATGTGGGTGCATCTCTATATATTGAGCTCTTCATTTTGTTTGTTTGGGGGCTATTAATTAAGTCAGTAATTAATTAAACCCTTTGTTTTATTTAGGGGCATGGGGAAATGTACATTATATTATATATATTAAGGTTCTACTGTTGTGGGGTGCTATGGTTATATATAAGGATATGTATGGCACATTTAACTTTTCCATTTTAGTTAGCAAATATTTGTTTTGAAAGATTGGGGTGAATTGGAGAGATAAATTGCTATATTAGATCAATTTCAACTGAGATTAGGGTTTCATTTTTTCTTTTTCTAAAATTATGTTGGAATTTGGTTGAAATATAAATTTCAATTCTGGATGGCATTCTGAAGGGAAAAAAATGAATTGAAAATCAAACAGAACAGGAAAAGAAAAAATCTAAAGTGTCGTGCTTGCTTTTTTCATTAGGTCCGAAATTTTTTTCTGCAGTTTTGATATCAAGCGGACACGACTCAAATAAACTTGTAGCATGATCATCATCATCTTCAAATTATTTAATGGAAATTGGATCGACAATCACGCAAGACTACATGAAAGATTACATTAATTAACACTGTCTTTTGTTATAAAATCGAAAACAAGGAAATCCTCTGTCTTAATTTCCAACCAATCAGCGGACTATTCCTGAATCCTGTCATTTACAAAAAAAGAAAAAAAATCGGCTTATAAAGGGCGATAGATTTCGATCTGCATCCTCCTTTGCCCTGATAGAATGATCAGCGGGCGATTAATTTTGATCAAATGATAAATCTTTATTGAAAAAAAATCAGAATAAAGTCTCACAATTAGATGGATTTGGTACAGTGATGTAACTCTGCAAAACAAAGGAATTTTTTTTCCTCCGAAAAAATTTGTGGTACGCTTGAAATTTTTGGTATATATAATTGGGAAGTGATAGATATTGGTGAAAATGATATATAAATCATAAATTGATCTTATCAAGATGGAAGAAGTTCATTGATCAGCTAGCTTGGACCTCTGAAGCAGGAGGCCCTGCGCAAGCGTAGGAACCCAATGCAAATTTCCTTAAATTCAAGCCCACAGCCCAATTACAGGAAAACCATTGAGGCCCAAAGAAGAAGGGAGTCTTCATTTTTATGTGGGGGAAGGGATATAACAAAATCTATGGTTCAAACTAAACCACCTCCACTCTCTTTCTCTCTCATCCTCTCTCTCTCTCTCTCATCAGAGAGCAAGAAGAAGAAGGAGAAGAATGCAGCTTCTTCAAGCTCCATCAAACTCCCTTTCTCCCCTCACAAGAACATCTCCAAATGAAGGTATCACATGCATCCCCTTCATCTTTTTTCCAATAACTATTACTAATTCAATCACTATTAATTTGTTGTAGGGCTTGCTTACATTAAGAGGCCATTTCTTGTTCCTATGGCTCATGAGAGGTTGAATGAGCGCTCGAGACATCGAAAGCTGAGGTTGAGATTGTTCAACCCAAGAGCAGCCCATGTTGAAGGTGAATTTTCCTGATAACCCAAAAATTTTGTTAGATGCTTGTTTGTGGGGGAGTCTTGATTACCCACAAGTTAATTTTTTTTTTGTCACAATGAAATTTTTATGCCTTGGTTAGAGAAAGTAACAAAGTTGTTGTTAATGGCGCAAGCAGGGGCATGACAGACCTAAATGAACATGGATAGAGGCAATTAAGAGCGATTTGTTAATTGTTAATTTAACCTAGGAGATGATCCATAACAGAACAGAATGGAAGAAAAGCATTCATATAGCCGACCCCAAAAAATTTGGGATAAAGGCTTGTTGTTGTTGTTGTAATGAAATTTTATTGTATGAAAAGATTTCGGTAATTATGATTTGAAATGATGGTTTAATATCTTGCTGTGGGAAATTAGGGTACTAGGGATTGAAGGTTGCTTTTGCAGATGGTTTCTTGCAAGTATCAAAGCATCAAAATTGCTTCTAGTTCCTGATTTAAGGCTAAAAATAGGGGCCTGTATTGCTTACCCAGAATACAATCAAACCGGCGTACTGATACAAATATCAAAATGGTACCTGGTTCTCTGGTTGTCTTTTGGCAGAGTGACCGGTAGAATTTAGACTTTCGGGTGAAATATTGCTTTACGAAGATTGAAAACATTTTAAAACATTACGAAATCAAAATAACATTGAATATAAGAAGCTTCAAATAAAGGGGGGAAAACATTGTATTACTTATGCACCATCTTATACTAACCCCAAGCTTTTTTAATGTTGGCTGATCGGCAACTAGATTGCTTATCATTAAATCCAAGGGTGGTGAAATTTGCCCTTGACTGTTGAAAACAATTTTAAACTTTGGCAACGGAAGATACGTTTAGAAGTTCTTATGTGTAAATAAGAGAAGAAGGGATTATTAGGGGGGAAGAAGGTTGCAAAGGGAAATGGAAATTCTTATGCCACTTCCTTTTTTTCCTTTCCTTTTTGTTTCTTGTAAAGGGCTTATAGGATCAATGCGGAGGCTTATTTGATATATATTTTCATCTTTTCAGCCGGAACCTCACCAATATCGGTTGACACAGCGAAGGAAGATGTACTTAAAGCCTTATCCCAGATTATTGATCCTGATTTTGGTACAGATATTGTTTCGTGTGGTTTTGTGAAAGACTTGCACATTGATGTACCTCTTAAAGAGGTGATAATGAGATATTATTGCAAATTTAGTTTTAAAAACTTGTAGCCTTTGCGATCACTATTAAATCTCAGAATCACATGTGGCTGATAACTTCTTCTGTTGTGTTTTTGTAGGTTTCATTTCGGTTGGAGCTCACAACACCGGCGTGCCCAATCAAGGACATGGTAAATCATATTTTAACTATTGGTTTGTTTTAAATTACTTTTACCTTTTGTTGGTTTTTGTAAGAATTATTCTTTCATCAATACTTTGTGGTCACGACTGTCAAGATAGCATATTATTCGATAGAATCCGTCAATTAATCAAAGACCAGAGAGAAAATTAGTTGCACATAATAATTTGACTATCAAATTAGTGTGGATCTTTTAGTAAACTCAATCTGGAAATTATTCATTAGGGATGATCAAATACTTGATATTTATTGTGAATTTACTTGTTCTTAATTTACTATTCGATAAAATTACTCATTGTTGGGGTCAAAAATTACACCCCGGTTGACCAAGTCAAAGTCAAAGTCAACCCCAAGTAGGCAGGCCCAACCCCAGATCAAGTGGGCTCATGCCCAAGTCGAGCCCCACGGCCGGCCTCCCCCATGACAAAATGAAATCATGTAATAAATAATTTTGATGTAATTTTTTATGCATTAATGTAAAAAAATTGGGCATAAAGCCAAATTTTTGTAAAGCCCATGGCTCATGTGCAAAAGAAATGAGCACATGAGGCATGGGATGGACAAAATGTCATTTTGTAAGCCCAAGGGGCTATATGTAAATTTGTAAGCCTATATAAGGCAACATGATAATGAAATAAAGTATAATTTCCATTCCCCTCAAAATTTAGGTTTTGTGTCTCATCCTTTCTTAAGGTTCTAAAACCTTCTTCCCCTTTTAAATTAAATGAAGAGTTTAACTCTTCCTTTTCAAAAAATAAACAGTTTTTCACCATCAAATCCTTGAAGAGAAACTCATATCTTCCATCAGATCTCAAAAGGGGAGATTTTTAAATCTCATCCCCCTTTTCTCTAAGATTCAGCCAACAGAAGAGAAGAAAGGAGACCCACCTCCAAAAATCTCACTTTGGAGATGATCCAGGGCCAAAGGAGAGACCAAAGGGTCCCCCTACGGTCATTTCCAAAGATTTCTAGAAATTTAACTTCATTCAAGATCTGCTGGAGTTTAACTCCATAAACAAAACCCTTTTAGGTGTTTAACTCCAAATCTATAAATAACCCCTTGAGAGTTCAACTCCCAGCCTAGGGGCTAAACCTCTTTTTCGCTGGTATTTTCAGTGGTCGCGTGTCACGCACGTGACCCGCGGGCGCCCAGCGGGCGTGTGCCCACGGACCCGCGGGCGCCCAGCGGGCGTGTGCCCACGGAACCCGCGGGCGCCCAGCGGTCGCGTGCCGCGCATGGGACCCGTGGGAGCCCAGCATCCACGTGTGCCTCATGGGATCCGCGGGCGCTCAAGGCCCAGCAGTCGAGTGCAGGGCACGTGACCCATGGGCCTCCAGCGGTCGCGTGCCGCGCACGTGGCCCGCGGGCGCGCAGCGCCCAAGCGCCTGGCATGTGACCCACGGGCGGCAAAGCACCCACGCGCCATGCATGCGTCTTTTAAAACGCTCCCCATCCCTCATTTTCCATGCACTCCACACCCAAAACATGTTCCCCGTTGGAAAAATTTTCTAACGGGGCACTACCCCTCAAGGGGCTGCTAGCCCCCTTAACCCCCAGCCCGCTATCTGGGTAACGGGACCCTGTAAACTCTGTGAGGCTCCGATACATCCAAAACCCCTCAAGACACATACGCACACTGCACATTGAGTTCGCATTACCAGTTCGACCCGTCAATCTGAGGTTCTCTCGCTCCAAAAGCGAGAGATAATTAACGGCAGTTTAGTCCGCGGCCGCCGGAGATTCGGTTCCCCACAATCAATAAACCCCCGTCTACCTTGGGCAGGGGAATCTGTAGTACGCCTGACAAGCGACCCGTATTCCCATCTCAATAGGGTGACGAAAAACACCCTACACTCATCTATGTACACAATTGTGGCAACTTCTTATACTTGCATGACATGCCTTTTTATGTGAAAAGATGCTTTTAATGTTCGCTTTTCATTATAAATATGACGAAGCTCTCCTTTTACTCATAAGCAACCTCCTTAGAGATGTTATTTCTATTCAAAATATAAGTTGGATTTTTCTTAATTAAATGCCTAAGCCATTTTCAATTTTCGCAGTTTGAACAAAAAGCGAATGAGGTTGTGGCAGCGATACCATGGGTTAATAAAGTCAATGTGACAATGTCGGCACAACCTGCAAAACCTGTTTTTGCTGGGGAGCTTCCAAAGGGACTACAAACTATTTCAAATATAATTGCAGTCTCAAGTTGCAAGGTAAAATTTTCAATATCCTTTCTGAATATATTCTCTTCACATGTATCAAAATGCTAGCAATATAATAGGTTGTGATGGTTATAGAAATCCATGCATGTTAGATGCTTATTAAGTTTCTGACTGAAGAAAAATATTTTGATGGCGTCATCTCCATTTTTTGTATTTCCGACTGTTATTTTATAATTGGCTTAAATCCAACAAACTTCCTTATAGTTTCGGCATGTGTCAAAGAACCACCCTATACTTTGAAAAAAGCAAAAAATTACCCTATCTAACGGTGCTCTATTATCATTAATGGTTCACAGCATCGTCGTCAGCATTAGTCGTCACATCATCATAAAAATTCAATTATTCTCAAAACACTCTCATCTTCATCTCCTAACCCTAACCCTTGTTGTCGCTTGTTTCCGCCGTCCCCCACCCGCTCACCGTCGTCACTGCTTGACGTCCCCCACCCTCCCTGACCTCCGACCTCCTCCCCCGCCTCCTCCCCTATCCCGAACTTCCCCTCCATCACCCCTTCCTCGACCTCCTCCAAAAGCCCCACTACCACCTCCGTCATCTTCATCATCATCATCACCTTTCCATTGACCCCCCCGACTCCCCCACCCCTTCCCCAGCCTCCCCCCGACCTCCCTTGACCCCTACCTCAAACCCCCCTCCACACCCTTTGGCCTCCTCCACCCTTCCCCAAAATCGTTGTCGCCGCCGCCACCGCCTCCATCATCGTTGTCGTCATCTTCTTCCTCTTCCTCTTCTTTGTCCTCCGTCTTATCTGTCCCGGACCTCCCCTCGAGCTCCCCCTCCATCTCCGACCTCCTCTCGAGCTCCCCTGCTGCTTCTGGTTTTTAGAATTTTTATTTTTTCTAAGGTTAGGGACAAGGGTAAAATTGTCTTTTTATCTCAGGTTAACGGTTTTGGCTTTGATGCGTTACATAGGGTGGTTTTCTGCCACCAAAAAAAACTATAGGGTAATTCTCTACCACCGGTCAAAACTACAGGGAAGTTTGTTGGATTTAAGCCTTTATAATTTGCATCTAATTCTACATAGCCATTTGTGCCTTAAAAATTCTGAAATTGTGAGATTGGCGCATCTGTGGCCCAATACAATATAGTGACAACTGGTACACTGAAAAATTAGTGTAGGGTGCTTTGATAGTGATCCAGTTATCCTTTACTTGATGGCGGACTAGGTGTCGTATATGCATCTAATTGTTTGAACGGTTTGATCCCTATCAGCATATCTGTTCACTGGAGAGAGAGAGAGAGAGAGAGAGAGAGAGAGAGAGATTAATGGACAGACTCCAAATCCTTGGTAAGTTGGCTTTACAGACTCCAAATCCTTGGTAAGTTGGCTTTCTTTAATAAATATGGTTACTTTGTCGAGTTATAAAGTTCGACCCATGTGGGAGCTCCAGTAATTAATTAGTGCTGGTTTCCTCCCTCCTTGTGCTGGTTGCATGCCTTGAATTTGTGGCATTTTTGTCACAATTCTCATAGCCTAACAGCCCTACCACCCTTTAGAATTATGGTCGTTTGCGTTCTAAGTATCATTTATCGTCAGTATGACATAAATCAACCAATTGATAATCATAGAACATCGTTGTTTTTAACCGATACATCTAACCAACTACATTAAACTAAGTGTTTAAACTATACAGGGAGGTGTTGGAAAATCAACAGTAGCTGTAAATCTCGCGTACACATTAGCTGGCATGGGCGCAAGAGTCGGCATATTTGACGCCGATGTTTATGGTCCAAGTTTACCAACAATGGTTTCTCCAGAAAACCGGTTGCTAGAAATGGTATTTTTCTAAATCTGATTGCTACTACATGCACGAAATTACCCATATTTATCTTGAAGCAGCTACTTCTTAGAATCCAGAAACGAGAAGCATTATTCCAACGGAGTATTTGAGCGTAAAGTTGGTGTCTTTTGGCTTTGCGGGCCAAGGACGGGCAATTATGCGGGGGCCGATGGTATCAGGGGTCATCAATCAGTTGCTAACTACTGCTGAATGGTATATGCTGTAGCTTTAAGTTTAATACAAATTTATAATGTGGCGAAACCTAAGCGAAGTATAGCCTATGGGACTAATCCGTCTACGGTCTATATGCGTGTATATGCACATTCATCAGATATGTTTGCAGCCTGTGTACTACATTATACATAGTCTTGCTGTAAACAATTTGTGCTTTTATTAGAACACAAATTTTCTATTAGTTTTCCATCGAAAACTCACTTCCATGGTAATGAATTTTCTTCGGGTGTGATATTACACAGATTTTGTGGTCCTGACTCTTGCACAATACAGGGGAGAACTGGACTACCTTGTTATCGATATGCCACCTGGGACCGGGGACATTCAACTGACTTTGTGCCAGGTTTAGAATATAACATTATTCCATGACCCTATGCATCTTTAGTCCATAATGTTTGTCGTATGTAATTAAGGCTCAATATGTATGTTTTAGGTTGCTCCACTGACTGCAGCAGTGATAGTCACCACCCCACAGAAGTTAGCATTCATCGATGTCGCAAAAGGAGTTCGCATGTTTTCAAAGCTTAAGGTATTCTCCTATATACTTTATGGAAATTGGAAAATATGGAGCAAAATATTGTGTTATATTTCTTTCAACTTAAATACAGAAACATGCAGAAGTTTAAATTGAAACAACAACAGAAGTTCATTTATGCCAGTTTGATTTGATATAATTCTCAAGTTATCGATTATTTTGACAAACATCTGTTTTGAAGGTTCCGTGTGTTGCGGTCGTTGAGAATATGTGCTACTTTGATGCCGATGAGAAGCGATACTATCCTTTTGGCAAAGGTTCTGGTTCTCAGGCATGTGACTGAATCGAAATTGTTTTCTTTTCAATATCCTGATGACATTGCCTTGATTTTGATATCGAAATTTACACTATACAGGTTGTTGAGCAGTTTGGAATTCCTCATCTTTTTGATCTGCCCATTCGACCAACTGTACGTGTTATATTCTCATATTTCACAAAAATATGAAGGAGGGATTAGGGGAAACCTTAACATTTTTGTATTACAAAAGTAATTGTGCCACTATAGGAATATCAGTGGCACTGAATAATATCTACTTTTAACTGAAAGAACAATAGTAACTGTAATCGGCATTGAGCTTCTGTAATTGTCTTTTTTTCATGTATTTTAAAAAAAATTAATTTGAAAGATTGGATTATCTTTGCAGTTATCGGCTTCGGGAGATAGTGGAATGCCTGAAGTGGTGGCTGATCCTCTAGGTGAGGTGGCCAAGACATTTCAGAATCTTGGTGTTTGTGTTGTTCAACAATGCGCTAAAATTCGTCAACAAGGTAATCTATTAATTTTTACACAGTTTGACTTCATACTAAAAAATCTTGTATTAGGAAATACCATGTTTTTGCCATTTTAAAACTAATATGATTCTAATTATGCTTGGCTTCATTATTATTAAAAGTTTTTTTCCCCTGTCAGTTTCGACGGCAGTATCATATGATAAGTCTATTAAAGCAATAAGAGTGAGAGTGCCAGATTCAGATGAAGAATTTTTGTTGCATCCTGCAACCGTTAGACGAAATGATCGCTCTGCCCAAAGTGTGGTATGTAGCATTCTATCATATATGGTGCATTATATGGAACAAACCTCAGAATTCTGCTTATGAATTTTTTTTGGGTTAATTGCAAAACCAAAACAAGCCTATTACACAAAACAGTTTTTTCCCTGTAGTATGCCTTTCAAAAATTTTAGGATTAATTGAATTTACCACCCTCTATCACCTCTCAAGTGATTTAACACCCTTGGTGTTATTCCTATTATGAAGGAAATTTGACCTGATTCTTCACTAACTCAAGGGTGTCATGTGCTAATAAACCGGTTGAGGGGTATTAATGCAATTCATCTAGATTTTTCTTTATCTATTTGCAATAAATTTATATTTGCATATTCATCGCATCAAATGAAAAATGGGTGATTCATTGTGTAGGATGAATGGACCGGGGAGCAAAAGTTGCAATTTGGGGATGTTCCGGATGATATCGAACCTGAAGATATACGACCGATGGGTAACTATGCAGTCTCAATTACATGGCCTGATGGATTCAGCCAGGTAATATTAATTTTCTTTCGTACATTTATGTCGCAAATCAAATAAATATAACAGAACATTATGTTTTAAATATGATAGTAGAAAACAAATGACATATATACCCAGCGCGTGTATATTTGCAAGAATTTCTTGGTTTTCTGCCAGCATACAAGAATTGTTAATTGTCTCACATAAGATTTTATAAAGAAAACTTCTCAACTCAAAATTTTAATTTGCACATTCCTATAACATAAATGCACTAGATTCAATTATTATTAGCAAAGGATGGGTTAATATGCAATCTAAGATTGTAAATTCCACAGAAATTCTGGCTTTCACAATTAAGCATTTACATCTTCATTTCATTTGTTAAATAGTCTCATAACCCTTTAATTATATATTTATGCAATTAATTCTTTGATCATCAACTCATCTCAAGTTAATTTCATTCTTATCAGAACTTATGAAAATTCTATCACTATGCAGATAGCACCATATGACCAGTTACAAACTATAGAGAGGCTTGTCGATGTTCCTCAACGAATGCTTGCAAAAGTCACGGCTTCTACTTGAATCACCGATTCGTTATATCAAATGATACACGCAAAAAGATTTAAACTCAAACAAATAAGATGATGAAGTTTCTTTACCAAAGTTTGCATTGATAAAAAGCCGGTGAAAAGTGTTAATATATCTGAAAGAAACGATCTTCGGTGTGATGCATCAGAATGTTGTATTATTCGGGTGTAGCGAAAAAGATTTTGCTCCGCTGCCATAAAGATATCTATATGGTTTTGAGATCGTTGTTAGAAATTGCTTGCGTGTGTCGATAAGAGTAGAGTCGTCTTGCGTTGTCCTTTAAGGTAAGATGTTGATGATTTTAAGTTTTTATTGGATGGTTATAAAATTAACAGTTACCTGCAATAGAACATTTTACACCTTTCAGATATCCAAGCCAATAGCATGGAGAGCACAAGAATTTTTCATATACCTAGTCGATCATGATGATCATGATGAGCGACATGCACCATATCGACTATAGGATTAAAGAGCGTGAAGTTGACTTTTCGACCATCGCAGGATGGATTTTTTCCCAATAGCATCCGAGAATCTGTTCTCTCTATTTTTGCGCTTGTTATACCCCGGTCTTTTATAAACAAGGTGCGGCGAGCCACGAAGGGATCACACAGGCCTAAGCGGAACGGCGCGACGGAAATAAATAAGAATCGCCTGCAAACAAAGACGATGAAAATGATATATTCAACGGCTGTCGCAACACACCAAAACAACAATGAGAACTTTTCCACTGGAGCAACTGCACCTGATCCTGTTTTTGCAATGTGAAATTTCCAATAGAATAATAAATTACACGAGATTATGCACTTGATCCCCTATATCAATTTGATTATTTTGAAGACCACTTGGGCCAGACTGAACTTGGGCTCACTCTTGATGCCTAATTTTGCAACACAAGTCAACATCACTTTGTAGTTGAAGATTTTTTCCTATCCATGCATGAGCAGGTGCATGCGCTCGGGTCATATGAGAAAAAGAAATAAACACATACAAAGTTGTTCGAAAAATATCTGAAAAATCTAATCTTTATTTCTCTCATGTCCAGATGCATCCATCATATTAAATTATTTCTCCTCTGATAAGTAAGCATTAGTTAGAGGAATGCAGCTTATTGAGGCGGAGTACTTCCTATTTTTATATAAAAAAAAGTTGGATTTAAAACCCAAGCTTGTCATTGATATTAATTTTCTTTCTCAATCTGTTTCAAGTTAACATAGTATATAGATCTAGATAATATCTTTTAGCATATACATCATCTTTTTTCTTAGAAAATCTGTTATTTTAATCTCAACAATTTTATAGGGCGACAATGAACTACTACTTGCATCAGCAGCATTAGCCGGAGACAAAATATAAGACTTTATCAGGTGAAATACAGAGTTAAGATTCATAGCCGATTCGATTTTGATTTTGATTTTGATGATAGAAAGGATTGTATTTTTTTGATAAAAAGAATCAATTATATTGGTGATATGTTTGTCTTCATCTCTATATATACAAAAGTGGGGGCCGACATGTTGAAATTGATTGCAGATTCGGAGTCCGAGATCAAGAGCCCAATATAATGTCCAAGAGTGAATACGTGTATTGTATGCCGTGGGTTTCATAGTTGGAGTGGATTTAGATTAATCCTTTAATTCTAATATTATCTCTATCTTAATCTATCTCAACCTATCTATATATAATATTAATTAAATAGGGCATGGGGTATTGATTCCTAAAAAGAAGTCTGCGGCTGAACGGCTGAAGAGGGACTAATTCAGAGAGCCTCCAATCAATTAAAATCAATCAGAACCAAGATTAGAGAGATAGCTTTTGTATTTGGATGAAATCGAAAAGGCAGAAATTATCTCTTGTAATTCTTCATTGAATAGTGGAAGTAATTGGTCATCGATTTGCAGAATTGGATGCAAGTGCGCAAAGTATGGATTCAAATCTAAGAGAAATTCTAAATAATGTTTGTTACTCTAAATTTTTTTGTCTTTCTCAAATGATAAGGAGAAAAAAAAAGATTGGATACAAAGAAAATACAATTTTGGAGTTTTATCAACAATTTGCTCTGGGAATATGTGTCCTTTACTTGGTGTGTTTTTCTTTTATTACTTATTGCTTTTACATGATTGCCGCGTTTGATTTTTTCATTACTTTTGATTCACGCGTATCGATTATCCATTGTTAACGAGACATCGATGCCTATTTTGACAACAGCGCAGACACACATGCATGGCATCATGAAACCCCACATGTAACACCACCCCACCCCCTGTGGCCCTTCTGCATACATCCAACATTTGTGGGTTGCTTTCTGCTCTCTCCATGTGGCCTTGGACACATTCAACATCTCTCTCCTTCGTCCAATAATAAGTAAATCTCTCTCTCTCTCTCTCTCTCTCTCTCATTGTCTACAAAGTCCTTCACTCATGCACATGATCACTTTTGGATTTTGTCTCGGTGAGAGTTGGATAGAATTTAATGCCAAAAGGTCGTTGTGGATCAATTTAGCTTTTTCTCTCTCTTGTGTGAGGTCCTTATTTCTTTTTTAAATTAGAGAAAAAGAAATGCTAATGATGCTTCTGGATGAAAATTACATATCAACTCTTCTGAAATATCCCCGTCTCTAAAGTAAAACTACGATGCAGTGATGAGAATTGTGTGGTATGCTAACACACGTCCCAACAGATCGAGCGTCTTTTTTATAGGTTGAAACATAAACGCGTGTCCGGCAGAAATTGAATCCGCGGTTGATATGAATGTGATATTATCTTAAACTTAAATGTTCTTGCTATTGTATCAAAACTACGAAGTTGTAATACGAGTAGAAGGATTTTATTTTTATATGCCAAGGAACTCTCATGCATAATCACATATATATGTGCTTGCATACACATATATGTGCAAAGTTAAAATTCTTTAATCTTTTGGATATAGATACAGATAAAGAGTTAGATTTCAGTTTTTCAAATACATAGAAAGATAAATATTTGTTCTAATAGGTATACTATATGGATATGTATATTATTTTGAATTCTTGTAGATACACACACATGGATTTCATTACTGATATATGTGTGTGGATTTTCTTTTTTGACCGTTTCACATTCACATTCGGTTTATTCAAATATGAATTTGCATATTGTTATTCTCAATCTTAATTTGTGTACCCCCCTCTCTCTCTCTCTCTCTCTCTCTCTCTCTCTCTCTCTATATATATATATATATATATATATAACACTCTCTCTGCAACAATAATGGATTGCCCCTACGGATTTAGACGTAGGGGCAAATCATTGCCCCTACGAATATATCCGTAGGGATATAAAACGTCACCAGAGATCCAAAGGCCGCAGGTGCAAGTTTTCACCCTGAACATGTCCCTACGGAGTAATAATTACCTCTACATCTTATTCCGTAAGGGCATTTATCCCTACGAATTACTCTGCAGGGACATAATCTTTATTTAATTTATTGATTTATAAAATAAAATACTTGCCCCTACGTAGCAATCCGTAAGGCCTGATAGATGCCCCTACAGATTTATCCGTAGGGGCATCTTTTAGGGTCCATAGAGACAAAATATCAGGTATCCTGATATTTTGTCCATACCTGATATTTTGTCCCAACGGCTAACTGTGTAGGGGCAACATTGCATCCACGGATTAATCCGTAGATGTAACAGATGGCCCTACGGATTAATCCGTAGGGACAAAATATCAGTTTTTTTTTAAAAACAGGCTTTCTGTTTTTCCCTTTCCTGTGCACAATAACATAAACATCATATAACCAAATACAGAAATATTCATAATCAACATCTCACGCATAATATATAAAAGAAATAAATAAACAGAATATGATATCAATCTAAATCATCGTGAACAAACAAACAACCACTAATATCGTCCAAAATATATACAATATATATCATATAAGTACATACATCCTCAAAAATATATATAAAAAAAAGCTACCCTAGTTCGGTCCAGCTCCTCCATCTCTGATGATCGTCGTAATCTGGCGCATCTGCTTCTCGGTGCAGTCTCGAGTCGTCAAAAACTCGACTAATGAAGGAGCGGACTGTGCGAGAGTCTGAACGGGCTGTGGAGCAGCAGGAGGGGTCTGCGCAACCGCATCCGAGGTAGTAGCTTGCGGAGCCGCAGCCGAAGGAAATACGTGTGGAGCCGCAGCCGAAATAGCCTGTCGCATCTATTAAATTCTGTGTGTAATAAACGAGTAAGAACGGTGTATTAGATTATAGTCGAATTCGTGTCATTATCAGGTCATTGCGAAACCCCAATCTAGAATACTTAGGGACTTAGCCTCATTTGGGTATCTAATTTGGAAAACCATAGTTTATTTTAATTAGATAATTTTATGTAAGTATGATTAATCAAACCTAAGTCTGCAACCAAATAAGCTCAGGTCACTAATATTGCATATGTTACTATCTATAATGTGATGTAATATTTTACTATTACGCAATATACGTACCAACATCTCCTTCAACTCCTCGACGGTGGTCTTCAAGGCGGCAACATCCTCCTCCAGACGTCGCTCACGGGGGTAGGGGAAGTAACCGCCGGAGCAGAGACCAACCTCATATGGGTCCTGCTAGGACCCAGTCCCCGGCCTCTCTCCCAACCTCCGTGGTGCTCTCCGTGTGCGGTGTCTAAGACCGGAGTCAGTAGCATCGGATCGGTCTGTCCACTAAAATCGATCCCCGATGCCTCCGACTGCTCCACCACCCGCTTCTACACCCACATTAACCATTAAAATATAAGTATATCATTTAAATTTGAATTTATCAAAACAAAAATTTCATTCGAATTAGGATAAATATTAACACTTACGCAATACTCTTGGGTAGCGGTGTCGGGGAATCGAAGCTCACTCGTGGAAGGATCTGTCGAGGTGCCGTGGACGGCAAGATACGCGGCCAGCACGCTCGTTGTACCATCCTGCGCCAAGGTCTGAGTTCTCTGCAATTCGCCAAAAATTTACATATATTATAAAATAACTCTTAATATTACAATATATCAAAATAGATCTATTGTAATTTACCGATGCCTCCATGGCACGAGTAATGTTCCTCGAGCCACCTGTATAAGTGGGGCGAACTCTCTACGCCAAATTCATATGCTCTTCATTTGATCAGCCTGTTTGTACACAACACATTCAGATTTAGTTTTCTAATTAAGCAACACAAAAAAATAAATTATATACTAAACAATGAATTATATTTAAAGTACAAACATATTTGCGCTGAGAGTCGTAATATTGGCATAAGAGAGGCCATGTATCTACGCCGCCTCTCGCAAAGGCCGGAGTATATAGGAGAGCCGCTCTCTCTGCCTCGGGGGTCGCCAACCATACCAAATAGCAGTCGATTTTCAGCTCGTTCATATTGTATCGGACCTTTGATTGTATGTTCTTCATCAGGCCCAGATACAGAGCGTGAAGATCGAGCACTCTCTCTAAATGATCAGGGTTGGGTACAGGTTGAAAGTCGTAATCCAACTGCAAATACAAAAAAATAATGTATTTAACCCGCAAGTGTTAAATAATAATAAATATATTGGATAAGTCAAATGAAAATATATATTAATACCCAAACCTGATCCCAGAAGAGGGCAAATGAGCGCCGGTGTTGATCGCCCCACTCAACGTGAAGTGGATACTTCTTTTGGATGCGGCTCTCATCCCCCATATACCGGTCGAATCTCTCGGCATAATCGCCAGTATAGCAATAATCGGGAGTAAAGAAGAGGGGGAATGGTGCCTCCCCCCTAACTCTATCGGGCCTCAGCCTGTGGGACTGATTCGGCCCTGGAGTCCCCTTCTCGGGATGGGGTTGTCCTGCATCTATAAGAAATATCAAGACAAGCAATATTAAGACAAAGTGGTATTAAGAAATCAAGGATTAACGAAAATTGAAGTGCGATGTATACCTCCGGCGACAGCAGCACGAGCCTGGGCCCGGGCAGCAGCACGAGCGGAATGATAGTTCCGCCGGTGAGGAACAGCCAGTGACCCGGACGTGGACGCATCCCCTCCGACTAGAAAATAAGCATTGACGATAAAATTACATGAAGTTTATATTTATTCTTAGAGGATATGTAAAATGAATAAATATTTTATATTTATTTATACTAACCTACAAACTGAGCGGAGGGTACGGAAGTGGCGGGAGCGGCCTCTGCGCCAGATGTGGATGCACCACCTATAATTAGACAATTAAAAATAGATTATATAAGTAATTGAAAAAAGAATGGGTATATCAATAATATAACATTCTAAATCAATATGTATGCAATATAGGATATATAAACATATCCACAGGTGCAGTGGTGGCCTCCGCTCGAGATATGGAGGCACCGCCTACAGCTAGACAATCAAAAAATGATTATTTAAGTAAGAGCAAAAAGAATGTGTGTATATTTATGATATAACATTCTAAATCAATATGCATACACTATAAGATATATAAACATACATACAGATGCGGTAGTGGTCTCTGCCTCTGATGTGGACGCACCACCAACAGCTACACAATTAAACATTGACTATATAAGTAATTTTGAAATAAATATACGTATATATCTATAATATTACATTCAAAATGAATATGCGTGCAATATACCTGGAGGTGTGGCAAAGTCTACACGGAATGAGTCATCCGAAGGGGATACCGATCGGGGTGCAAGACCGGCCCTATAAAGCTCCCTACGCAGCTCTCCGGACGGCAGAACCGCTCTGAACCGCTTCCGTGGCTGGCGCTCCTGCTGACCCTCGCTGCTCCAGTCGTCGTCATCAAACCTAGATAAGAGTACAATCATTACATATGCATGTAATATATGTATAGATCGTAGACACGTGAAGTAATAATATAACATTACTGATAACTTTTTTCGTTTCGTGGACGCATTAAACATATCTACTTAGATTTCATCATCAATATCATTTCTAACCCACGTAACTTCACGATCAGCCGAAGACAACTCGTCTTTTGAAACAAATGGTCGGAGCACTCTAAGTCTTCTCTCCTCTTCATCCTCATCACTGTCCTACATACGATCATCGAATTCTGGGACATCGTAAACATCCCCGGGTTTCCAACGGCATATGACACTCCATCCTAGATGCTTCAAGCACTTTGAGTAGTATACTTGGAACACTTGGTTCGGAAAGATAAATGGATCGTCCTGACCATAAAATCGAAATGTATTCACACTAGTCAATCCATATTTATCTTTCCAAGTCCCGAGATTGTTTCTCCACTTATCCGTATCGGTTCATGTATCGTACCAAGTACACTAAAATATATAAAACAGTTCTGATTGTCCGGTATACTGGATGCCAAGTATGCATAATAAATCACATCATCCGATCCTACCGTCGCAATCCCACTATTCTGAGTGGTTCGAGATGTTTCTATGTTCTTAATTTTAAATCTGTATCCAAGGACACCGAATCCTTTATAATATGAAACCTCCATACTAGGAAACTGAGCGAAACATTTTGAATCTCTCTCTAATGATGCAAACAAGTTCGGATCATGGATCTGACATAACAAATTTTACGATAAATACACAACGATATAAGTTTAGATTAAGACTGGTAGCAATAACATGTTATTCGAACAACTTACATGATCTGCAACCCAGTCGCAAAAATTATCCTAATGATATTTTTTCAGTCGTTCATCATTCCAATTGGGATGCCCCTCACGTACATCATTAATATGAATTCTGTTCTCAACAATAAATTATGACATTAATATTATATCATTTCATACACACACAAACACAAATATAACAATTAATCCAAAAAACTTACTCTCTAATTTCTTCAAGACATACGCTATTGAGAAGGATAAACTGATATATCTTGTTGATAAATATAGTGTCTACTCTCTTATAGGACGCTTTACCATATGGCCCGTCCTAAATTCTCCGAGGCCGGTTAAGCTTCATCTCAATGTTCTCGTCCAGATAGCGGGAATAAAATGTGGTTATTTCATCTAGAAGATAACCTTGCATGATAAAACCCTCTGGTCGATTTCTATTGCGTATATACATTTTTTAGAGTGTAAAGGTATCTAAAGAAAAATATGTTAAATAAATAAATACGGGCATATAGGACAACAATAATTTTACAAATTGCGTAAAACGAAAAATTCCACGTACCTTTCGATGGGATACATCCATCGATATTGTACCGGTCCGGTTAACTTAGCCTTGGTTGCAAGATGAACCGTTAAGTGTATTATGATATCGAAAAATGACGGTGGGAAAATACGCTCAAGCATGCAAAGTATCAATAAAATAGAATTTTCTAGATTCTCCAGCATCACAACATCCAAGGTTTTAGCGCACAATTCTCTAAAAAAGCAACAAAAGTCATTGATTACTAGACCAACCGATTTGGGAAGAGAAGTCCTGAGGGGTAATTGGAGAAGGTGCTCCATGATAATATGGCGATCATGACTTTTCAGACCATTGATCTTGCCTTTCACAATTTTTATTTTCTTGTTAAATGATCTTGAGAAATGTGTGAGAACTTTCAAATTATGCAACACCTGCAGGAACCTTTCTTCTCCGGTTGTGACACAGGATACATGACATTAGAAGTAAAAACTTTCCTGGTTTACCCGCTATCGGTTTAGGATGCAATTCACTTCTAATTTCTCAATCCTGAAGATCCATCCGAGCATGGAGGTTATCGTTCGATTTTTCATCTTTACAAAGAAGCAAGTTGAGTAAATACTCGGATACTCCCTTCTCTATGTGCATGACGTCCAGACAATGACACACTAAATTTGTTGACCAGTACAGAAACTCATAGAAAATGCTTAATTTGCTCCAGTAGGGTGGTTTGACCTATTTTGTCGGATCTATCCCGAAGGTCATATTATTATAACCATCCCATTGAGCAGTCACGTCCTCTCCGGACAATAAGGCTGGAGGCCCAAGAAGCTCCTGATCACCATTAAAGTGAGCAGCGTCTAACCTGTAGGGATGGTGTAGTGGCAGGAAATGCCGATAACCGCAATTGTTGGCTATGGTGTCCTCAAGACAATTATTGTAATCGCAGGCATGTGATTATGATGATTGAGGGAGGACCTATACAGATAGAACAGTCTTACTCAAAATGATAGTATGCTATCTGTTTTGCCTTTATCATCATGTACATGTTTTATGTGGTATTATAGATCACTATTATGATAGAGCCCATAAGATTCTTGCTTATTGTTCATACCATAATATTGCATTATTATATTCCCCATTCTTATTCGTTTTATAAATAAACATGTGCTTTTGATGCATGTCTGCTACATATTACAGATTACAGGTTCTTGGATCTAAAACGGTAAAAAAGATATAAAGACGATGCAAAAGTGGGACTTTGACCAACAAACAGAGAATCTTGATCAAGCCTACACAGAGATCAGTACAGAACAGCACAAGGTTCAGGACTTCGTCACGAAGCAATGGTAAAAGTCCGCTACAATGTTCACTAGAGATCTGGAGAAGACCTAGAAGCCCAATTGAAAAAGGATATATAGAAACAGGAATCACAAGTCAATAGAAGCCAGGCCCAGAAGTTGCAGAGCCCAACTCCCTCTTTTGGCCGCGGAACCGCGGCCAAACCAGGCCACGGGCCGCGGTTCCGCGGCCGGGTTATGCCCGTGTCGACGCGAAGTTTTATGGCAGTGCGCGTATTGTTGACTAGGTCTTTTATTAGGGGTATTTTTGTAATAGCAGATGTGTGAGTCATTATAACCCTAGGGTTTCCTATCCTCTATAAATAGGAACTCTAAATCATTGTAAAGGTTATGCCTCCCTTCATTAATAAATTTTAGAATTCTTTTGGAGAGCATCGGTGCCTCTTTTCATTTCATGAATTCATATCTGACAACCATGTGTTAATGTTTGGAGAGAGCCATCCGTAAGTAGTTTTATTTAATTGCTCTAGTGTAGATTTTAATTCCTTGCCTTAGATGTTGGCTTTGGGGAAGGCTTTTGAGAGATGCGATTTCTCATCCCTTTCTTACCCATCACATATAATCAATAGGACTCCATGCATACACGCACACACCGCGCCCTACGGCACCCTATCCCTCGAGGTAGAAATGATACCGTAGTATAAAGGTCCGGTTGCGCGCGTTTTCCATGGAGGTTAGGGTAAGGATCTCTAAAGGAAGGACAAGAACCTAGAGGAAGGAACACCTTCCCGAATGGATCTAATCCCTTTTATTGATAATTACCATAACTCCTCATAGATCTTCATTTGGGTATAGAAAGCGTTGAGATTTATTTATATTTCCAAACCATTTCTAAACCCAACCCTAACAAGATTTAGATCTAGATAATCTTAGTATAGATAGATTTAGTTTTTAGATTTAATAATCAATCCGAGCACCCATCGGAATTAACTCGTTTGAGCGACTAGGAAATTCACAACATCCCTGTGGACCGACCCGTACTCACCGGCTAGCTGCATAGCGACGCCGTTCTTGATTGCGGTAATAGATAGTTTTTGAGATAAATCAAATGGCGCCGTTGCCGGGGATGGCGTTTTATTTCCTTTTTGCACTTTCAGGTTAATCAAAATTAAAAAAAAATCTGAAAAATCTGAAAAATCACAAAAATATAAAAATATATCATCTGTTATTTTTGGAAAGGGTATTTTTGTGAGAATTTTGCAGGATCTACAAACAACTTCCGATCTGAAAATATACAGAAAGTGAAACAGAAAACCAACGATCTGAACAACAGGGGATTTTTATAACAGAACAGCAGAAGAAAATTGGAGGGCCAAATCAGCTACCAGACCGCGGAAACGCTGCAAAAGACAACTCTTGCCGCGGAAGCGTGGTGATACGGTGACGTCAGCAAAATCTAAAGTGCTGATCTGGCGTGCCCACCGCGGAACCGCGGCCCTACCTACCGTCGAGTCAGTTCGTGAAAATTTCTCTCTAAGCTTCCCTCTTTCTCCTCTGAATATCTTGATATATCTTCTGTAAATTTGCCTGCAGGATTGTTGCGCTCGAAAATCTTTTCCCTTCCAAATAACAAATCTTGTGCATGATTCTTTGCGCCGCGCATAAAAGAAAAATCTTTGATTGCAAGTGATTTACTGTTTTGCATATCTTTAATCGGATTTTAAGGGGCTTTTGACCAATTCAGATTGGGTGGGGATTTCATCACCCTTCCCAGGACCCCAGAAATCACATAAGGCATTTACATTGACCATTCTTAATTAAAAAATACTAGACTCAGCCCTAAGGACTTCGAGCTCAATAGGACAGAGGACTAGTTATAGGCATCGACCGTTAATCCTAACCTGACTTTGCGGTGTCTAGGCAAGTGTGTCAAGGCAAGTGGTTACTTAATTAGGACCGCTACTTGTAGCGGGGAGCCTATCATTTATCTGGTACTTACCTGGCCGCAATTGGCGGTGAAGAGGCGATTTGAGGTCCTATTTCTAGCCCCTTGGAACAGTTAGGAGTTGTCTAGCTGACCTAGGTGACTCTAGATCTAGGCCTGATTGTGCATTTTTGGTTGATCGAAAGTGTGTCTTAGCTCTTTTCTCAAAAATCTTTTTGCAAACAGTTCTAAATAAAGAGAAAAAGAAAAAAGGAATTTAAAAAAAAAAGAGACTTGTAACTTTTGTCGCTAAGAAATCCTTGCACCATCCAACCTTCTTTCTTTTCCCCTTTCTTCTATCATGGGTACCCCACATCATAAATCTCTTGCCGAACTTTGGTATCCCGAACCTAACTTTGCCTCGTACGTCAATTGTTTCGGTCGATTTAAGGAAGATCCCTCCGTGCCCAAAATATCTTTGAAAGATCAAATAGAAACGTCTAGGAGAAACAGTTCGACTTTGCAACCCACTTTGTGTCAACCAAGTCAACATTCACCACCTTCATAAGTTGATACCACTTTTTCAAGTCCTGTTGTAACTCCTAAACCGATGTCCATTGTTGAGCATATCGCTCAATCTCGTAGCCGATCTTTCACCCCTCTCCCCTCATCTAATTCTAGGAGTCAACAAATCCATCCACCTTTTTATCCACATGTTGATCCTAATCCTGTCCAACCATCCACTTCCTACCAGTCCTACCCGACTTTCCCACCTTCACTAGACCCTTTTTCTACGCAGCCTTTTGGGAGTTTCACGTATCCAAACAATTTCGAATCTTTTACCGAAACCCCTTCACCACCCATGTCTAGTTTGGAACAGTCGTTGGCGGCTTATATTGCAGCAACAAACAAAATGACTAGGAATGTGAAAGCGTTCATGGCCGCCCTTATGCAACCGAGTGAACCGGTAGCTAGTTTCCAACTGTTTCCCCCAATCAGAGCAAGGCTCTGTTTGAATTTCAAAAATTCAAAATTTTGAAGCAACGCTTCAAATCCCGTGCACTGAGCGCAATGCGCCACGTGCCAAAAGCTGATACGGCAGCGCAGCGCCCAAGGCAGCAACCCAATCAGAGCGAAGCTCTGTTTAAAACAAAAAAGTAAAGGATGCAACGTTTCAGTTGCGCAAACGCTGCGCTGCGTGACACGTGTCTGTGCAGTTGCGCAAGCACAGCTGCGCAAGCGCTGCACTGCGCGACACGTGTCGGCGCAGTTGCGCAAGCACAACTGCGCAAGCACAGTTGCGCAAGCGCTGCGCTGCACGACACGTGTCTGCGCAGTTGCGCAAGCACAACTACGCAAGCGCTGCAATGCACGACACGTGTCTGCGCAGTTGCGCAAGCACAGCTGTGCAAGCGCTGTGTTGCGCGACACGTGTCACGCGCTGGGGAGTTGCGCAAAACAGAATGGAGATTTAAAGAAATCTTTTCTGTTCTTGTTAAAACAAGAAGATTTTCTTCTGTAAAGCAGAGGCCTTTGGATCAAAGATCCAACGGTGGGGAAAATTCCCCAAATCACTCAGAGAAAGATCTCTTTAACAAATTTAACTAATTTATGGGCACTATAAAAAGGACCCCAGACCTCAATTCAAAGGAGAGAACATTTTGTGAAAAATTGAACAGAGAAGACTCTGAAGAATTGGAGAGAAATCCTCAAGAACAAAGAAAAAGGTAAAAACCTTTAGAAAAAGAGAAAATTCTCTTATGAACAGATCATTGATCTGAGAACAAGATCTAGGATCTCTAATGAAAAGAAAAGAAAAAATAAATAATAAACAGTGCCTTGCACTTCTTTTTATGAACCATTGGTTCTGAATCTAAAAGATTCTCAAGATAACAGTGCCTTGCACTTCTTTTTATGAACCACTGGTTCTTTAGAAAACAAGAAAAAACTTGTTTTCTATAATCTGAAATTGATCCAAAAGAATAAGAACAGTGCCCAGCACTTGCCAAAACTGCGCTATTGCGCAAGCCGCCAGGAAGCGCCACGTGTCAGCAGTGCAGCAGCGCAGCGCACTAACGCAGCGCACTGCGCTGTTGCGCTTGCGCTCACCAGAACGTGACACGTGTCACCTCCACGAGCGCTTGCGCTCATTAATTGCGCAAAGTACTTGACAAGCCATGTGGGACACTGTCAGGGTATCTAATGCAATGCATTATTAAAGGGCAGAGCCCAATCAAAGGTCCAAGGGACCAAATAAAAGTGTTGCACATTATTTTAAAAAGGCAGAGCCCAATTAAAAAGTCTAAACAGACCAAAAATAATGCTATGCATTATTTAAAGGGGCAGAGCCCAATTGAGAGGTCCAATGAACCAAAACAAATGCTCTGCATTATAATAAAAAGGGCAGAGCCCAGTCAAAATAGGCATAAATAGCCTGAAGTAATGCTATGCATCATTCTAAAAAGGGGAAAGCCCAAACAGTGGCCTAACAGGCCAAATACAAACAAAATGTGAACATTTTCAACTGGACTTAGCCCAATTTTGGCCGTAAGTCCTTAAATAAAATTGACTGAGCACAACTCTCTCTTAAATCAATTTATATCCGGTTCGAGGGTACATCTCCGAACTCCTCTGACGACTGTCGTTGTAATCCTTCAACGACGTCAGAGAGGTGACGGGTCCCGATGACCACACATCAATATGGACTGTGGGGTCCTTAAACTCGTGGACCGAAACGTCCTTAAACCAATGTTGGACCGAAATGTCCTTAAACTAATGTCGGAACGAAACGTCCTTAAACTAATGTCGGAACGAAACGTCCTTAAACTAATGTCGGACCACCACGTCCCTAAACTGGAACATGGACCACCACGTCTCTAAACTGGAGCATGGACCGAAACATCCTTAAACTAATTTTGGACCACCACGTCCCTAAACTGGAACATGGACCACCACGTCCCTAAACTGGAACAATAGAGCTTCAAAATGCTCTTTTGCCGGATATAAACGATCCCGTTTAAGTTGATCTTAGCCCTAAACACGACTGACATATCCATAAACATTCAAATGGACTATGAAATTCCCAAATCAACCTTGGTTTGAGGGCACATCTCCGAGCTCCTCTGACACCCATCATTGTAATCCTTCAACGACGCCAGAGAGGTGATGGGTCCCGATGGCCATATATTAAATGGATCATCACGTTAAGTTGATCTTAGTCTCAAACAGGACTAACGTATCCTTAACGAACGTTTAAGTTGATCTTAGCCGCAACGCGGCTAATGCATCCTTAAACCAAAACACTAAACCCAAATCTAAGTAAATACGGATTTGGACTAATCCACGTCCTACGGGCAACGGCATTACTCAGTCTCCGTATACAATCCACGGGCAACCATAAACAAAACAAACACACACGACACGAAGTGAAATTCTGGAGAAGGAGAAAGTTGTTACAGCGATGCGGTAGCGTAATTAACTGCAGGGGCTTGCGCCTGCAGGGAAGAGCGTTCCCACAATCAAAAACCCCTCACCCTGAGGGGGAATCTGACGAAGTCTGCTACATCGGCCGCATCCGTCTAAACCTCCGATACACGGTGCCATAAATCAACTTGGTATCTTCGGAGAGGTGGACGGATAAAACCAAATAGCATCTGCCCCGAATCCCAGCGTCAGGACCTCGCAGTCTTGTGCGCCGCCATTCGGAGGGGAACAGATTCTGGCATGCCCGGTGGGACCTTTTCCTCTTTCCACTCCACACTTCGTGTGTCGTCTTCACGAACCAATCGCGGTTTGTTAATGGTTGCCTTCAGATTTCAAGTTGCTAAGATTTGGTCTTTTGCCTATCGCAGAACTCAAGATTCAATGGCCTTTAATTGCACCAACTGCTCGAAGTGCCACTGCAGCGGATGCTCCACCTCCCCCGGAGGTGTAGCATATGGGCCCCAAGCGGCCTCCTTCCTCGCTCTGCCGGTAGACCAGGTGACCCAGGCCACCACCGGCCTGTTTTTCGGGACCATGATCCCGCCTACAAGCTTCTCTGCGCCAATACCTGCACCGGAAGTGAACAAAAAGTCGGTCTTCGACCGGCTCACTGCTACGACGACCCCTGTCAACGGGTCGCCCACTACCAAACCGACAGCCTCTGTTTTCACCAGGCTGGATCAGAGCTCTAAATTAGTTGTCCCAAGGAAGGCAATAACTGCTGCTCCAGAAGTCGTCAAGGCGGCTTCCCCTGTCAAAGAATCAGTCTTTTCAAGACTGACGATTCCTACTCCTGCCCTTGCTCGAGGATCCGTTTTCGACAGGTTGAATATCACCCCTCAAAAGACAACTTCAGTCTTTAAGAGGTTAACACCAGCGGCGCCTCATTCAGACAGGGGGCAAAAAGAAGATGTCTCGATCTCCGAGCCAGTCCCAACGGCTCGTCATGCTCGACATCGCCATTGGCAACGAGTGAGGAAGGCAGGGGGCAACTCCCACTCAGGGCTAACTCCACCGGCTCCAGTGGTGGAAGTCAACGCTGCTGTTCCAACTGGGAACAGCTTTGAACTGCTGAGGAGGGTACGGAAGAACTCTCCAACCGCTACACTGAAGAGATCTCCTCCACCTGCGGAGAGAGCTCCAGAAACGAAGCAAGAACAACCCCCTCAACGGTTGTCCTAAAAAATATACAAGGTTTGGCGAAGGGTTCAAGACTCCGTGATCGACCCAGATCACTCTCGTCAACAAAAGAAGACGAAAGTGCAAAAAGAAAAAGACCGTCCTGTTAAACAGCAGGAGACAACAATCGCTAGGGTGCTCACTGCAACGGCCCCTTCAACTTCAACGGCCTACAAAAGAAGAAGGTCAGAGAAAACCCCCGCGCCGGCGACAAATGTCAGAGGTGGTGCACCCAAACGTCCTAAGTCAGGGGGCATCGTAGTGCACACCGTCTATGTGACGTCTGGTAAAGAAGACAGCCGCATATCTATGGGTCATCGACCGCTTACCCGATCAGTGACCAAGGCGCAGGAGCAACAGCAAAAGCTTCAAGAAATGACGAACGCTATGGCCGCACTTACAGGGCCAAAAGAAAATCCTGAAACATCCTCAGATGAGCGCCAGGAGGAAGAAACCGACGCTGAATTCCTTCGTTGGATATTGGAGAAGAAGGACAAAGAGGCTGCTGAACAAGCAGCCAACATACAACGTATGGGCCTCCTCTTCCAAGACATGATAGGGATGATGATACAATAAGATTCTCCGGCTGAAGAGCCCCCGATTGTCCTTGGAGACGATAGGGGAGAAACATCAAATCCTCCACCAGCTCTGTCGATGGCTAAGGAGGATACAATCTCCAAAGCTGATTTGGATGAGTACATCGCCCAGTAAATACGGGTTCATCATGCGACCGAAGCGGCCGGTCAGGTCGTAAAAACGGGGTGGCCATATCCAAGTTGGTAAGATCAAATCAAGTACCCACCCGGTTACACAATTCCCAAGTTCCATGTCTACAAAGGGACGGACAATTCTCATCAACATGTTGCCCAGTTCAGGGCACTCTGCGGCAACACCAGCGGTGACGACAAGCTGTTGCTTCGCCAGTTCGTTGGAAGCTTATCAGATACGGCGTTCGAATGGTACTCTGAGCTCCCGAACGACTCTATTAAAACCTTCGCAGAGATGGAGCTGCAGTTTACTCAGCGTTTTGCAAGCGCCAGTGAACGCACCCCGATGACGGCACTGATTAACGCCAGGGTAAAGCCAGGTGAGACGTGGGTTCAGTACGCTATACGATGGCGGAACTTATGGTCGAAGTGTGAGCAGTGCATCGAAGAAGCTCCCGCGGTGGGTATGTTTGTGGGAACCCTTGATCCGCAAGCAACCATCTCACAATTTATGATGTTTTTCAAGCCAACTACCTTCCAGGCCTTGATTGACAAACTAGCGCAAATGGATCAAATGGGCCATAAACCCCCTCTTCCAAAGCCGGACTCCCGAAATGACAAAGGGAAGGGAAAAGCGATCGTCGTCGCTAATGCTCAACAACAACCGAGCAACTCGAAGCCGGTTGTGCGTCAAAATAATACGCTCCCATACGTAGACCTTAAGGAGAGACTATGGCGTCCTTACTCGTTTCCCCGCGATAAAACGAGAAGGTTATTCGAGCTGGCATTGCGCAATAGACTCATAAATCTGCCGGATCCAAAACGTCCGTTACAACCAAGCGACGTCAACGAGCCCAACTACTGTCCTTATCATCGAGTACTAGGCCATCCGATCGAAGACTGCAACGTTTTCAAAAATTGGCTTGAAAACCAGTACCGACAGGGCAAGTTCGCATTATCTGATAAATGGAAGGTGAATCCCCCGCAGCCTCACTCCTCTAAGGGGACGAATGCGCCGGGGGCAACATGCTCCGTCGTTGAAGAAGCTCCTTGGGAGGTTGTATTATCAGCCAAGATAAAGAGGATGCTAAACGATCTTCAGACATGTCCAGCGATTAGGTGGAAGAACCCGTTGGAACCGCAGGTCATTGAAGGGATGCTGAAGCCACGTCCAACTCCAAAGACCGATGGTGGTGACTCAAGCACTCGCAACCAGCCGTCAAAATCTTCAAAGAAGAAGAAAAAGAAATCAAAGAAGCCCTTGAAGCCTAGCGACAAGCGCTCGGACTTGCAAAAACAAATTGACGCGCTGGAAGAATACAACCAGAAGGCACGGACCCCCATTACACTCCAAGAGTTCCTCAATCATGTTTTTCAAGAGGAATATGAGGGAGAAAGTTCATCTGATGAATCTGAAGAATGCGTGGCGAGCTGTCATGTGATTTCCCATTCGTTCATGGACGATGAGGAAACTCCTTATACCGAAGCGCTGGGGGCAGATCTTGAACCAAAATTTCCGAAGCTATCAGATGAAATGATTGACGCGTTCCTTAACGAAGCTCTACTGAAAAGTAAAGCTGATCGAGAACGCGAGACGGCTATATTTGAAAGGGCCAAGCGCCAGCGACTTGATGAAAGAGCTGAGATGATCCCGCTGGAGCAAAACACCTCCACTACCGACAAAAGCCAATTCAAGATAAGGAAAAAGTTTGCTAAGGCCATATCAATGGGCATGAACCTACCATCCTCCGAAGGAAAAATTACTGGTGAAGCGGAAATGCATCCCTCTTATTGCTTATATCATCGGAAGATTTCGCACCCCACTGAAGAGTGCAAAGCTTTCGATAGATGGTGGCAAGGATATGTTGCTCATCGACAACACTTTAAGCGGGAGAAGCGCAAAACTCGTCGAGAGCAAGGAAATACGACCGAAGAGATTAAAAGAACTACCGGCAGTTGTCGCATGGTTAACACTGGCGGGTCACAAGTGCCTACATTCGGGAGTGATTCTGATGAAGAGCTAGAACTTGCCCCTCTCTTTAAAGAATCCACTTCGGGAAAAGAAGAAGAGCCGAAGGTCTGCGAAAATATCCGGCTGCGGAATCGGACGCTGCCTGAAAAGAATCTCGGACCCTCAAACAGAAAAGATAAAGGGAAAGAAAAGGTCTCTGAAGATATCGTCTTAGTTGACCAAGTTCTGGAGGAGCTAAGCGCCAACAACCCACTGAAGAAGAATAAGATGGATTACAACATCCTAGCACACCTGAGGAAACTACCCTCACAGCTCAGCATTCTCGACGTCCTTTTGCTATCAAAGGAGGCGAGAGATTCGTTGATCAAGGCACTATAAGATCCGGAACAATTCCAAGCATGTCTGGCCGAGGAAAAGATGAAGGATGAGTTGGAGGAAGTGCACATGGCCGATGTCACTTTCGGCGATGAGGACCTTCTCCTTGGGACGTGCGAACACAACCGCCCCCTTTATGTCTCAGGATACTGCCACGATATTAAGATAGGCAAAATCCTGATCGACAATGGATCCTCCGTTAATCTCCTCAATGTGCGGGTGTTAAAAGAAATCTGCATGAGCGTCCAGCACCTTGCTCGTGACAAGATCACCATCTCCGGGTTCGACTCCCAGTCATCAAGAACTCTTGGGTCTATGATACTGACACTACGCTTCGGGCTACTCGTCACAGACGTTAAGTTCCACGTCATAGACGCCAAGACATGCTATAACGCTTTGCTCGGCCGACCATGGTTACACGAGTACAACATCATCCCTTCTACACAACATCAGTGTATGAAGTATTTTAAGGATGGTTTCGAGTATACCGTGACGGGAGAGCTGAACCCGTTCTCTGTGAACGAGGTCTGCAAATACGAAGATGCCAAATACTTCTTGCCGGATTTCGAAGACACGGAGAAGTGTCACAAGCCGGAGAACAAAGCTAACGCCACCATCCCTGTCTTCGGCAGTGATACCGAGGAGGAAGAGGAGATAGTGTATTCGGGTCTGCCCCAACACAACAAGCCAGGACCGTCCACTCCTACGTTGATCTTTGGTAGCGACTCGGAAGATGAGATCCTTGTTGTATTCTCTGCTCGACCTTCCATACGAACGTCCGCTGATGAAGAACAAAGTCTACAAGTCTCCATGGTGCCGCTTAAACATCATAAAGAACTGGATGCACTTAATATTTACAATGTAGAAGAGCTGCAAACGTTCTATATCCCTCCCAGGCGAGAAAGCGAGAAAGCAATTCTGTTCTACCGCTCTGAAGAAACCAAGGTGGAGAAAAAAATCTGGCATGGCGCGGATCCTACGCTCGACAGGATTCAGCCTATCCGTCTTCCCAGATATTATACAGAGGGTTTGAAAAAGCTGCTGAAACGCCAGGGGATATCCTTCAAGCAGACCGTTCGAAAAGCTAAGTTCTATGACAAAGTCTGGAACGTTCCAGGGACTCAACGCAAACTGCCTAATGGGAGAATGGAAACAAAAGGGCTTGGATACATCCGGTCAAAGAAACGAGTGTTACTACCCGGCTGCTACGTCGTGTATGACCTTGATGAAGAAGCGGATGCTCAATGGGAGGACGCTAATCCTAAGCCAGTGAAAGTTCCGGATGCAAAAGTGCCCAGTCTGTCGTTCGAAGAACAAATGGACAAGCTTATAAGGGAAGCGGGTCAAAAAGTCCGAGACGATCATAACCGCGAAATGGTCATCTATGAGAAAGCCAAGACGCAACGCCTTCTCCAACAGGCCGTGAAAGATGAAAAGGCCGCTCCATGTCAACCTGTTATAAAGAAGGCTCGGCGCAAAAGCAGAAATAAGTCGAAAGGCCAAAAAGACGCTCAACAACAACAAAGCAGGGCTAAGAAGCCACGCAAACGGGAGTTGAGCGTTATTGATCTATCCCTCATGAAGAAAATGGGTCGAGCGTACTCGTTTCCTCGGGACAATACGAAGAAGATACTTGATCTTGCTCTAAAACATCAAATGCTTACATTGCCGGAGTCTAAACACCCCGAACAAGCAGGCGAAGTCTCACACCCAGACTATTGCTCTTATCACCGACTGGTAGGGCACCCTCTCGAGGAATGTTTCACCTTCAAGAATTGGGCCGAAGACCAGTATCAGCTTGTCAAGTTCGCTCTGTCCGACAACTGGAGGGTAGCACCGCCACAAAAGCACGAGCCCAAGGCCACGAAAGAAGAACCGGTTCCACATTGGGATTGGAAGCGAATTCGCACCTGTCACATGATTACAATATTAAAAGAAGAGCCCGAGGACATAGATGAGCTCTCTTGGTGCTTCGAAAACAGCAGCGACGAGATAATCTCAGAATTCCCACCAGCGCCAAAAGAGCTGGAAGATGGAATCCATACCACTGCAGATAACCTCAAGAAGATTGAGTTAGGGACGGCAAACGATCCACGACCGACATTCATCAGCGAGTTACTATCTGAAGAAAGGCTAGCTACGTTAAAGGACGTGCTTCTACAGCATAGAGATTGCTTCGCGTGGAACTATTCCGAAATGCCGGGACTAGATCCAGAAATTGCTGTACACAGATTGGCGATATCTCCGGACGTCAAGCCGGTCAAACAGGCGCCGAGAAGAATGCGGCTCGAGCTTGAGATGAGTATCAATGCTGAAGTCAAAAAGCTGATCGAATCTGGCTTCATCCAGGAAGTTCAATACCCTGAATGGATCGCCAACATCGTCCCGGTGATGAAGAAAAATGGGACAGTGCGCATATGCGTGGACTTCCGGGATCTCAACAAAGCTTGCCCGAAGGATGATTTCCCAGTGCCAGTCACCGAACTGATGATAGACAACACGTCCACTCATGAGGTTTTCTCCTTCATGGACGGCTCGTCAGGATATAATCAGATAAAAATGCATCCAGAAGACCAGAAGCACACAGCCTTCAGGACTCCTCTGGGTATATTCTGTTACAAGGTGATGCCCTTTGGTCTAAAGAACGCCGGTGCCACCTACCAAAGGGCCATGACGAAGATCTTCGATGACCTTATACACGAAATCGTCGAATGCTATATCGACGATCTCGTGGTTAAAAGCAAATCATACGAGGAACATCTCGAGCATTTGAAGACTGTATTTCAACGCCTTCGACAATACAACTTGAAAATGAACCCGCTCAAGTGTGCATTCGGAGTTTCCTCAGGCAAATTCCTGGGATTCATTGTTCGACACCGAGGTATTGAAATAGATCCGTCTAAGATCAAGGCGATCATGGAAATGCCTCCGCCAAGGAATCTCAAACAGCTACGGTCTCTCCAAGGGAAGCTCGCGTATATGCGGCGATTTATTGCCAATCTTTCAGGAAAGTGCCGTCCTTACAGCCACCTGATGAAGAAGGGAACCCCGTTCGTCTGGGACCAAAAATGCCAAAGCGCACTAGACGAGATCAAGCAATACCTGCAGAACCCGCCGGTGTTGGCTTCTCCGGTCAAGGGAAAACCCCTCATTCTTTATACAACCGCCCTCGAAGGTTCCTTAGGCGCATTATGGGCACAAGAGAACGATCAAGGGAAAGAAAGAGCACTCTACTACTTAAGTCGAGTCCTGCTGGGGGCAGAAAGCAACTACTCCCCCATTGAAAAACACTGCCTGGCGTTGATCTTCGCGATAACAAAGCTCAGGCACTATGCGTTGGCGCACGAGGTCCGTCTCATTTCAAAGGTGGACCCCCTTAAATGCTTGATGTCAAAAGCCATATTGACAGGTCGACTCGCTAAATGGGCTCTGCTCTTGATGGAGTTCTCGATAACATATCAACCTCTCAAGGCAGTGAAAGGCCAGGCCATCGCCGACTTCCTCGCTGAGCATCCGATACCGGCCGACTCTCCTTTAAACTGCGATCTTCCAGACGAACATGCGTTTGATGCGATCGACAGTGATAATACCCGATGGGAGCTTTATTTCGACGGAGCATCTTCCGTGAAGAAGCGCAAACAAAGTACCTCTATAATCAAATCGGGGGTATGACTCATCTTTATAACTCCACAAGGAGGGATAATACGCTACGCGTTCTCCCTGACGGAGCCGAGGACAAAAACGAAGCCGAATACGAAGCTCTGATAGCAGGCCTCGAGATCGCCATTGACATGGGAATTGAAAACCTCCTCATATACGGAGATTCTCAACGGGTCGTTAGTCAAGTAAACGGCGACTACCAAACGTGCAAGCCAGAATTGGTAAAGTACGGCGAAAAGGTGCAACAATTGTTGACCCAAATTCCTTCTTATACTTTGGAGAACATACCGCGCGTGGAAAACAGCAAAGCAGACGCGTTGGCCAAACTTGCTAAAGAATTGGCTGATGAGAACCTCGATGACGTTAGAATCGTGGTACAAAGCCGTCGGGTGCTTTCCCCAACAGAAGTATCTCCGGAATCATCCGAAGAAAAAGGAGCGAGCGAGCGAACGACCCTGCAAGTAAAAGGTTGGGAAAATACCGGGGATTTGAGAGAAGTCTTCATAGATTACTTCAAGTCCCACCGAATGCCTGAAGAAGCGTCCACAAGACATCTGCTCATGAAACGAGCTCTGTCTTTCGCCTTCGTCAATGATACTCTATATAAGAAGTCATTTGATTCTCTGTGGTTGAGATGCTTATGACCTGACGAAGCGAAAAGGGTCGTCCAGGAAGTTCATGACGGACTCTGCGGTTCTCACCAAGCGGGCCCAAAGATGAAGTTGAAGATAAAACGGATGGGTTACTACTGGCCCACGATGATTCAGGACTGCCTCGAATATGCGAAGCAATGCCACTCATGCCAAATTCATGAGGACTTCATCCACCAGCATCCAAATCCACTACATCCAACGGTGGCTAGCTGGCCATTCGAAATGTGGGGGACTGACATAGTCGGCCTCATCGAACCAGCATCGTCTAGAGGACATCGTTTCATCCTGGCGACGACTGACTACTTCTCCAAATGGGCAGAAGCGGTACCACCGAGGGAAGTGAAGACGGAGAATATCCTCCATTTCTTCAAGACACATGTCATATATCGGTTTGGAACTCCGCGACGGATCATCTCCGATAACGGGCCAGCTTACAGAAGCCACAAGTTCAGTCGCTTTGCGCAACAGCACAATATAGATAGGAGATATTCCTCGGTTTATAATCCGCGAGCTAATGGTCTAGCCGAGGCCTTCAACAAGACCTTGACAAAGATCATAAAGAAAACGGTGTCCCGAAATAAGAAGGACTGGCACGAAAGACTGCAAGAAGCTCTTTGGGCGTATCGAACTACGTTCAAGACGACCACGAATACAACGCCATACGCGTTGGTGTTCGGTACAGAAGCAATACTCCCCCTCGAGATAGAGTTACCCTCTCTACGAGTGGCAGTCCACTACGAGCTAATGGACGAAGAAAATGCTCACCTTCGGCTTGAGGAGCTTGACGCCCTTGATGAAACCCGGCTCATAGCACAGCAAAATCTGGAAGCTTATAAAGCAAAGATGACGCGCTCATATGAAAGATTGACCCGACCGAGGACATTCCGCCAAGGCGAACTTGTGCTAGTGGTCAAAAGGCCTATGATCCCCAATCGCGCCAAGCGAGGAAAATTCGAGCCAAACTATGAAGGCCCATACATCATAGATAAGGTCTACCAGGGTGGGGCCTATCTACTCATGGACATGCACGGTGAAAGGCCTTTCAGGCCAATAAACGGTCGCTTCCTAAAGAAATACTATGCTTAATGAGCCACAGCCTAGGTCAATGGTAGATGACGATGACTATGTCCGCTCGCTATCTTCCTAAGCTCAAACTCTATCAGCAGTAGCTAATCTTCTCAAACGTCGGACCGAAATGTCCTTAAACTAATAGCAGACCGAAACGTCTTTAAACTACTACCGCAGCATCTTTAGGCTGATGAGATATAAAAAAACATATAAAAATAAAATTAAAAAAACGGTATGTCCATAAGCAAAAAGGGCACGGATGAAAACCCGACAAGGCTCCGTGAGTAAAAACAGCAGGGCTACCGGCGAGTGTTTGTGAAAACCCGAAAGGGCGCGACCTCGTAAAAAAAAAGAGGAAAAAAATATATAGAAATAAAAAGAATAAAAAAAACGGTATGTCCATAAGCAAAATGGGCGTGGATGAAAACCTGAAAGGGCTCCGTGAGTAAAAACAACAGGGCTGCCGGCGAGTGTTTGTGAAAACCTGAAAGGGCGCAACCTCGTTAAAGGACACTTATAGGGTCCTCTCGACCTTATAAGGAGAAACCACCCACGTGAGATTCTTACGACTCACAAGGGAGCAGCACACTCAGGGATCCCCACGATTCCTAAGGAGAAAATACACTTGCGAGATCCTCACGACTCGTAAGGAGAACTCTCTTATGGGACCCTCACGGCTCATAAGAGTTGAAAGTCTTAAGTTACAGAGACCTAAACCTGTGCTTAAGCAACCCCCACAACTTCCGATATTGCCCTACAAGTGGCTCGATATTGACCCTTGTATACAATCCACGGGCGCGAATAAACATTTCCCTGACCAAGTTCCATCCGTGACCGGGGATATGTACGCATGATGAACAACCCTTATAAGTCCTCTCGACTTACAAGGAGAAAACCCTCTTGTAGGATCCTTACGACTTACAGAGGAACATACACTTAGGAATCCTCACGACTCCTAAGGAGAAAATACACCTACGAGATCCTCACGACTTGTAGGGAGAAATAACTTCGTGAAACCCTTACGGCTCATGAAGTCAAAAGCTTTAGCCGATAGGACCCTAACCCTGGTCGCTAAGCCACCTTTGTTCGACATCGACAGAGGCAGATGATGATTTGCTCCTGGTAATATCCCAGTTGTAGCGGTGCTGATGCCGAAATCGGTGTCTAATTTCAGGTTTACGGTGAAAAGCCGGTAGGTCGCACATGCATACGAAATAGCCGAAATGATGGGGCAGCTTGCAATAAAAAACAGCAAGTAAAGAAAATGTATGCATGGAAGATAGCCGAAATGATGGGGCAGCTTGCAATAAAAAATAGCAAGTAAAGAAAATGTATGCATGGAAAATAGCTGAAATGATTGGGCAACTCACAATAAAAAGCAGCGAGTAAAAATAAAATAAATAGCCGAAATGGTTGGGCACCGCGGAAAATAGCCGAAATGATTGGGCAATCGCGACCTTCGCGATATAAAAGCTGAAACGATAGAGCATCGCGGAAATAAATAAAAAAAGAAGAAATGATAAAACTTTGGCCCTACAGTTAAGATCACATCGATCCCTGTATACAATCCAAGGGCGTAAACAAAGAGGGAACTATACTTTCCCAACAGGCTCCGCTAGAAGACGAAGCCAAATCTCGACGGTTCAGTCCAACTCCGAAGAAACCAGTGTCCTTAGCACATTCCTTGACTCACGGATACAAACATTCCTTGATGAGAGCCTCCTGATCCGCGTCGACTCGCAGAGCCACCAGTGCCTCCGTGGGAAATTCTCGACTCGTTTCAAACCCCAAGGAAACAAATAATCCTTGGCGCTAGGGTAACAAATAATCCTTAGCAAATTCCTCGACTCACGGATACAAACACTCCTTGACGAGAGCCTCCTGATCACGTCGACTCGCAGAGCCACCAGTGCCTCCGTGGGAAACTCTCGACTCGTTTCAAACCCCAAGGAAACAAGTAATCCTTGGCGCTAGGGAAACAAATAATCCTTAGCACATTCCTCGACTCACGGATACAAACACTCCTTGACGAGAGCCTCCTGATCCGCGTCGACTCGCAGAGCCACCAGTGCCTCCGTAGGAAATTCTCGAATCATTTCAAACCCCAAGGAAACAAATAATCCTTGGCGCTAGGGAAACAAATAATCCTTAGCAAATTCCTCGACTCACGGATACAAACACTCCTTCACGAGAGCCTCCTGATCCGCGTCGACTCGCAGAGCCACCAGCGCCTCCGTGGGAAATTCTTGACTCGTTTCAAACCCCAAGGAAACAAATAATCCTTGGAGCTAGGGAAACAAATAATCCTTAGCAAATTCCTCGACTCACGGATACAAACACTCCTTGACGAGAGCCTCCTGATCCGCGTCGACTCGCAGAGCCACCAGTGCCTCCGTGGGAAATTCTCGACTCGTTTCAAACCCCAAGGAAACAAATAATCCTTGGCGCTAGGGAAACAAATAATCCTTAGCACATTCCTCGACTCACGGATACAAACACTCCTTGACGAGAGCCTCCTGATCCGCGTCGACTCGCAGAGCCACCAGTGCCTCCGTGGGAAATTCTCGACTCGTTTCAAACCCCAAGGAAACAAATAATCCTTGGCGCTAGGGAAACAAATAATCCTTAGCAAGTTCCTCGAATCACGGATACAAACACTCCTTGACGAGAGCTTCCTGATTCGCGTCGGCTAGCAGAGAAACCAGTGTCTCCGCGGAAAAATTCCCGATTCGTCTCAACTTGCAAGATAAAGCCTCAGGCAGCAGGGATTAAAAAATTTGCTTCCTGAACAATGGGACCCTTCAAGTCGATCTAAAACGGTCTCTTGCATACTATTCACGGGTCTCACTCTCCAAAGTCGAGTTTCGATAAAGAGGGAAACAACCGCTTACGGGTCCTCTCGACTCGTAAGAGGGAAAAATTCTTTTATAGGATCCTTACGACTTATAAGAGAAAACCACACTTAGGAATCCTCACGATTCCTAAGGAGAAAAACCACCTACGAGATCCTCTCGGTCCGTAGGGAGAAAAGTCTCTATGAGACCCTCACGGCTTATAGAGTTGAAAAGTCTTAGGCAGCAGATCTGAACCTGCGGCCTAAGCCATCGCTATTTCTGAAGAAAGTCAAGGCGCGTTCTCTATTATCTGTTGACCATGTTTACTAAGGTGGCATGCTGATAATAAAAGAAAGAAAAGGCGGAGAAATGACACAAGACATTACAAAAAAATGTGCATCTTTTATTCATAAACTTGATTGAGTACAGGATACATTGTGCTAAAGAATAAAAAAATATACATATACATTTTTTATTTACAAGTACAAACGATACAAGGAGAGTTACTGAGAAGGAAGCATCTTAAGTAGCTTTATCAGTTGTTCGCACACTTTCTTCCATGCCTTTTCCCGATCGGCTACCACCGCCAGTTCGTCCTCTACTTGAGCCCGCTGCTACATGAAGGATGCAAGCTGTTCCCCAACGACCTGCTGAGCTGCTTCATGGCCTCGGGCATCACGCTCGGCGGCATCAAGCTTCTGCTTCAGTGCTAGCCCATTAGAGATACGCTCCAGGAGGCCTTCAATGACAGCTTTCACCTCGGCAACATTCGTCCTAACTTCAGCGTGCAGGTGAGCAGTTGCGCTTGAGGACTCCTGACGTTCCTTCAACCGTAAAGCTTCTTCTTGCTCCAAATGGCGGAAATAAGAAGTGCTTTGCTCGAGCCAGGCTGTCCGTTGGGTGCTTATGGCCAAAACTTCAGGGGAAGGACGCGTCGACTCCAACCGATGTAGGCAGGCCTCGATCTCCCTGCAGTGGTTAACCCAAGATTCGACGACGCCTTCGTTGTGAAAGTTTACGAGCGCCGCCAACATTGGGTTAACCTCCACAGCGAAATCTGCGGCAGAGGGGAAAGCGTCTACGTTAAGCTCTTCGATATACCCGCTCAGCATGCCTAAACTCATCACGGCACCCTTTGAAGATGGACGTTTCAAGAAGGGGCCTGCCGGTGAAAGGACGCGAGACTCAAGAGGGACCGGAGCCGGAACGACAGCTGAAAAGACAAAATGCGATTAAATGATGATTCAACAGATATGGAAAAAGCCATTGATAAGATAGTTTACTATACCGGTTGAAGCAGGTGGCAAGGCCGGAAGGGCCGATGGCGCCACCGATCTTTCTTCTCCCCCTTCGATTTGTAACACTGCAGTCAGGACAAGAGAGAGTTAGAAATAATTCTATCACCAAATAAGAAAGGTATCAGTCGGGGACTATACTCACCAGCATCGCCAGAGGGAGAAGCGAGTTCAGATGGGAAGGAGAAGTGTGGGAGCAACACTTGATATAGATGATCAAAGAGCACACAACAATACGACTTTAGTACACAAATTATACGTCTAAAGGATAGGATTAATAAATTGCAAACCCATACCTTCCAACATCTTAGATGGTATGAGAGAGGGTTGAAAGGTGACCACCGCCAAGGCAGTCGTTGAAGGCGCTCCCTCAAGCAGTAGGGCATCGGCGTTGGCTGCACCTGCGTTACGAAAAAGATGAACTTGTCAGAAAGGATTGTAAGGTAAAGAAAGACAGCAACTTAGGATTTAACTGATGAGCTGCCGGCTGAAACGGAGGCGACTCCCTCCTCCATTGACACGAGGCCACCGCCCGTAGCCTCATCACCCGACTCGATAGGGACCGTCGTCGTGCTCGCGCGACCAGGAGACGGCAGAAGATCGTAGACGGGGAGGGCAATGATTGGAGCATTGCCGGACTCTTGGAAGGAAGCGGCTGACTCTTCCCTAAGAGTCGTACCCATCTCACCCGCTACTTCTTCGGGCTCCGCCGTCTCCATCGGCTCATCTACCGTCACCACGAGGTCGCCAGCCTCAAGCACCTCGCCCACCACTACCCTCGGCTCGGTTATAACGATCATTTCATCTGCCGCCACTTCAGGCTCAGCATCAATGACCCTCTCGGCTATAGATCCCTCAACCTCTATTTCAGGCTCCGTAGCCCCAACGACGTTGCCCACCATCAGCTCGGGTTCGGCAGGTGCCGCCTCCTTTGTTTCCCTGGGTTCAACAGTCTCCGCCTCCTCCTCAGTCGGACTTGGCTCTGCAAGATAGAATACATAAAAACCGATGGCTTTATAATTCTTACAACAAGATTTTGAAAGAAATGTTACCTGAAGAGGATTTATCATTTGCACTCCAAACCGCGCGCGCCACTTGCCTACGAGTAGTAGATAGGGCGACAGGGGCCTCTTCGGAGGGAGTATCAGCACGAGGGATGGTGCTAGGGCCCGCTCCCGTGGCCAAAGCAGCCCTGCGCGCTTTTGCTTCACGTCTCAATCGCTTCCTCTCCTCCCGAGCCATTGAGACGGATTCCACCAGAGCCTCTTTAATTGAGGCGTCTTCGTCCTTGAATAGGGACGCCTCCAAATTTTTCAAGGCATCCCTCGTCGTTTTGTCAAGTCGAGGCACTTGCAGCAGCCTCGACGAGACCGGGACTTCAGTAACAGGCTTGGGGAGGATCCCCGCATCAACTGGTATAGCCCCTGCAAAGAAACAAAGGAAGAAGATTAGGTTGACCATCGGAAGAGATAACAAATTTTTCTTATAAAAGAAAAAGGGATGGGACGTATCAACGCCCGCTAGAGCGCGTTTCTCCTCCTCCTCTTGGAAGGTTTTCAAAGAGACAGCAATAGCTTCTTCGGTAGAGACACCTGTTGAAAATGGGGGAAAGTATTAGTTAAAAATAATGATAAAAAGTGCGATAAAGTGACAAAGAAAGCAGCTAATGATTACCTGACTCAGCGAGTTTGCTTAACATCGCTTCGAGCTTTGCTGATCGCTCGAAAGCTGCAATAGCGGCCGCCAAATTGGTGTCTGCGGGGTCTACCAAGAAGCCCTTATTGCTGCGCGACACGTGTCTGCGCAGTTGCGCAAGCACAGCTGCGCAAGCGCTACACTGCGCGACACGTGTCGGCGCAGTTGCGTAACCACAACTGCGCAAGCACAGTTGCGCAAGCGCTGCGCTGCACGACACGTGTCTGCGCAGTTGTGCAAGCACAACTGTGCAAGCGCTGCAATGCACGACACGTGTTTGCGCAGTTGCGCAAGCACAGCTGCGCAAGCGCTGCGCTGCGCGACACGTGTCACGCGCTGGGGAGTTGCGCAAAACAGAATGGAGATTTAAAGAAATCTTTTCTGTTCTAGTTAAAACAAGAAGATTTTCTTCTGTAAAGCAGAGACCTTTGGATCAAAGATCCAACGGTGGGGAAATTCCCCAAATCACTCAGAGAAAGATCTCTTTAACAAATTTAACTAATTTATGGGCACTATAAAAAGGACCCTAGACCTCAATTCAAAGGAGAGAACATTTTGTGAAAAATTGAACAGAGAAGACTCTGAAGAATTGGAGAGAAATCCTCAAGAACAAAGAAAAAGGTAAAAACCTTTAGAAAAAGAGAAAATTATCTTATGAACAGATCATTGATCTGAGAACAAGATCTAGGATCTCTAATGAAAAGAAAAGAAAAAATAAATAATAAACAGTGCCTTACACTTCTTTTTATGAACCATTGGTTCTGAATCTAAAAGATTCTCAAGATAACAGTGCCTTGCACTTCTTTTTATGAACCACTGGTTCTTTAGAAAACAAGAAAAAACTTGTTTTCTCTGATCTGAAATTGATCCAAAAGAATAAGAACAGTGCCCAGCACTTGCCAAAACTGCGCTATTGCGCAAGCCGCCAGGAAGCGCCACGTGTCAGCAGTGCAGCAGCGCAACGCACTAACGCAGCGCACTGCGCTCACCAGAACGTGACACGTGTCACCTCTACGAGCGCTTGCGCTCATTAATTACGCAAAGTACTTGACAAGCCATGTGGGACACTGTCAGGGTATCTAATGCAATGCATTATTAAAGGGCAGAGCCCAATCAAAGGTCCAAGGGACCAAATAAAAGTGCCGCACATTATTTTAAAAAGGCAGAGCCCAATTAAAAAGTCTAAACAGACCAAAAATAATGCTATGCATTATTTAAAGGGGCAGAGCCCAATTGAGAGGTCCAATGGACCAAAACAAATGCTTTGCATTATAATAAAAAGGGCAGAGCCCAGTCAAAATAGGCATAAATAGCCTGAAGTAATGCTATGCATCATTCTAAAAAGGGGAAAGCCCAAACAGTGGCCTAACAGGCCAAATGCAAACAAAATGTGAACATTTTCAACTGTACTTAGCCCAATTTTGGCCGTAAGTCCTTAAATAAAATTGACTGAGCACAACTCTCTCTTAAATCAATTTATATCCGGTTCGAGGGTACATCTCCGAACTCCTCTGACGACTGTCGTTGTAATCCTTCAACGACGTCAGAGAGGTGACGGGTCCCGATGACCACACATCAATATGGACTGCGGGGTCCTTAAACTCGTGGACCGAAACGTCCTTAAACTAATGTTGGACCGAAACGTGCTTAAACTAATGTCGGACCGAAACGTCCTTAAACTAATGTCGGACCACCAAGTCCCTAAACTGGAATATGGACCACCACGTCCCTAAACTGGAACATGGACCACCACGTCCTAAACTGGAGCATGGACCGAAACGTCCTTAAACTAATGTTGGACCACCATGTCCCTAAACTGGAACAATAGAGCTTCAAAATGCTCTTTTGCCGGATCTAAACGATCCCGTTTAAGTTGATCTTAGCCCCAAACACGGCTGACGTATCCTTAAACATTCAAATGGACTATGAAATTCCCAAATCAACCTTGGTTTGAGGGCACATCTCCGAGCTCCTCTGACACCCATCATTGTAATCCTTCAACGACGTCAGAGAGGTGACTGGTCCCGATGGCCATATATTAAATGGATCATCACGTTAAGTTGATCTTAGTCTAAAACAGGACTAACATATCCTTAACGAACGTTTAAGTTGATCTTAGCCGCAACGCGGCTAATGCATCCTTAAACCAAAACACCAAACCCAAATCTAAGTAAATACGGATTTGGACTAATTCACGTCCTACGGGCGACGGCATTACTCAGTCTCCGTATACAATCCACGGGCAACCACAAACAAAACAAACACACACGACACGAAGTGAAATTCTGGAGAGGGAGAAAGTTGTTACCGCGATGCGGTAGCGTAATTAACTGCAGGGGCTTGCACATGCAAGGAAGAGCGTTCCCACAATCAAAAACCCCTCACCCTAAAGGGGAATCTGACGAAGTCTGCTACATCGGCTGCATCCGTCTAAACCTCCGATACACGGTGCCATAAATCAACTTGGCATCTTCGGAGAGGTGGACGGATAAAACTAAATAGCATCTGCTCCGAATCCCAACGTCAGGACCTCGCAGTCTTGTGCGCCGCCATTCGGAGGGGAACACCAACTAGCTCCAAATTTTCCAATATATGAGGAGGCGGTTGGACAGAGTGAGAATTTGAGTGGATTTCCAAATCAAACCTACCCATTCCAGCCCACAACTCCGGTTTTCCATCGATTGTCCCAAATAGTTCACAAGTTGAAAATAAAAACGAGTTGTGTGATTTTGTAGTGCTTGATTTGCCAGATTGTGAAGAACCCCTTTCGAGTGAAACCACACTTAATCCTTTCGATCTTTACACCTCCAATCTAGAACCTGAATTGATAAATATCCATGCTTTTGATGAGGTGTCTAAGAAAATTGATTTTCACTTGATTGAAGATATAGACGCCGGGAATATTTTGGATGATGAACCAGTAGATTTGATTGAAATTTTATGTCCCATTCATCATCCCGAGTCATTAGATGTTTCTCCCGAACTATGCGTCTTGATTTTGATGATAATGGCATGGATAAGATAAATATTGAGGAGAATTATGAGGATGGTATTGAGGAGAGTAGTGAGGATAATATTGAGATTGAACCATTTTTGTTTGATGTGTCGGATTTTCCAATTCATCCTCTTGAACCTTTAACTAAATCACCCTCCCTCCTTTCCATCGTTCCGTCCACGCCTAATACCACGCTTGAAGACCGTGAGCATGAAAAATTTTCCTTTGAATCTGACACAGTTCTCACAGCCGATAACACGTACGAGTGTTTCACTTTTTCGGACGATGTTGATGACTCACCGTCCGAGTTTGAGTCCTTTACATTTTCAGATGAGTTAGTCGAACCATCTGACTCGGTTGCTTACAGTTGTTTCGAACCATTGATGGAATCCTTCAAGTTCGCGACAGCTTACTTAGGTGAGAATAACACTATCCCTAATTCACTCCCTTTCGTCCTCCCTATTTTTCCAATCGTACAAGAGACCGTTACGCTTTCATCTCCAATACCAAATTCGGCGTACCCATGCTTTCTTGTGAATCTTGAGGGATTTGTCCCCATTTCTCGACGGGTTGATAGGTTAGCACAATCGCTTTTAACACATCGGTCATCACAAATTGCGCTAATTTATTCACTCAATTTACACCCTCAAGATCGTACTCCACTTCTTTCTCTTTTTCGCCATTCTTCTCCCCCACCGAGACCGTATCCCGTTTCTACCTCCACACGGTCTCGTGTGCTTCTCATCTCTTTTCTTTCCACTCCATTCTTTCACCAACTCGACCATTACCACGATAAGATTTTTGAATGGTTGGTGCTAACTTTTGGCTTGTGTAAGGCCAAGCTTAAGTTAGGGGGGAACCATGTTGTATATATGTATATATATTTTTTGTTTTCTTTTTCTATAAAAAAAAATTAAAAATTTCAAAACATTAAAAAATATAAAAAAATTTATAAATAAATAAACAGGGGAGTGCTGACATTTTGACCCTTTTGGTGTAGCATGACAGTGAGGACACTGTCAAGTTTAAGTTTGGGGGTATGCTCGGTAAGTCTTCTTCCTTCGCATTCATGTGTATATTTTTGCATTTGCATACTTATTTGGAAACCCATAAAAATTGAAAATTTTTGAAAAATTATAAAAATTATTGTATCCAATTTTGGCTTACTTGACTAAAGTTTGACAGATAGGTTAACTGGCTACGAACAACTAGATCTTAGATTTAGTAAATTAAAAACCCTAAAAATAACCTTCCTTAAAGTTTAGCGGTAGAAAGTATATGTCTTTGTAATTTATTTAGAAATAGGCAAATTTTGAGTTCACTTCTTGGGCTAAGTCGAAACGAAGGAAAAGTATTGATGTTTTTTTATTAAAGTATGAGTTTGAAAAATAATTCCTAGCTTAAGTCTAGATTCTGAAAATGTATACCCTACAATTTGCACAATCACGCACCTTGAAACTTGGAATAGTAGAAGAGACCTTGAAATGCTCTTGTCTAAAGTCCTTAGTACGAAGAAAATAAAATGAAAAAATACAAGTGTGAATAAAGAAAAAAAATGAACACTGGTTTTTGTGATTACTTAAGGCTGTAAAAATAGAAAAATATTTAGCGAAGATGCTTCATCATCTAGTGGCTTAGACCAACTGGTTTGGGAGTCACTGCTAAAAGCCTTGGATGTTACAAGACTAGGAAGTACGCTTTAAAGTGCAAACGCATCTTGTAATTGGTTGTTGGTACCTCAAGAAGTATTAACGGTCGCATGAAGGATGTGTAAGCAAAATTCATTTAAAAATTCACCAATTAATAAGTGCTTTGGACAATGGACAAGAGTATGATTGCTTGATTTGAATTTTCAAGTGTAGGGGTGATTTATACACACACGTAGGGGTATGTGATTGGAGTTTAGATAAGAGAAAGGAGTGAAGAATAGAACTTGTATCTTTAGTAAGGGTTGATAGAAATTCCTAAGTGGAGATGAAACCCTAGAAGGAAAACTTAAGAAATGCCGAAAGCTAAGTAGGTCTACATAACATATATAATCTTAAGTAAAATGATGAGGAAGTGTGAAGAATATGGGTGGATAATTTACGAGTCGACGATAATAGAATTCCTTGTTAGAAAACCTAAGTGGAAAACAAAAGTCGAAAAAGCCAAATTGATAGGATTTTGTGGGTAGTATCCGCTGAAAACCCTCAGGAGACAACACTCCTCCTACTAGGGACACCTAGAGGTTTAACGGCTTGTTGCACGTGCTCAGTGGAATCGCATTTCCCTGCGAAAGTGCGGTTAGTTTTTTTGTAAAGAATAAAAAAATAAGTTTGCTCGAGAACGAGCAAAAGATAAGTTTGGGGGTATTTGTTCATACCATAATATTGCATTATTATATTCCACATTCTTATTCGTTTTATAAATAAACAGGTGCTTTTGACGCATGTCTGCTACATATTACAGGTTACAGGTTCTTGGATCTAAAACAGTGAAAAAGATATAAAGACGATGCAAAAGTGGGATTTTGACCAACAAACAGAGAATCTTGATCAAGCCTACACAGAGATCAGTACAGAACAGCACAAGGTTCAGGACTTTGTCACGAAGCAATGGTAAAAGTCCGCTACAATGTTCACTAGAGATCTGGAGAAGACCTAGAAGCCCAATTGAAAAAGGACATATCGAAACAGGAATCACAAGTCAATAGAAGCCAGGCCCAGAAGTTGCAGAGCCCAACTCCCTCTTTTGGCCGCGGAACCGCGGCCAAACCAGGCCGCGGTTCCGCGGCCGGGTTATGCCCGTGTCGGTGCGAAGTTTTATGGCGGTGTGCGTATTGTTGACTAGGTCTTTTATTAGGGGTATTTTTGTAATTGCAGATGTGCGAGTCATTGTAACCCTAGGGTTTCCTATCCTCTATAAATAGGAACTCTAAATCATTGTAAAGGCTATGCCTGCCTTCATTAATAAATTTTAGAATTCTTTTGGAGAGCATCGGTGCCTCTTTTCATTTCATGAATTCAGATCTGACAACCCTGTGTTAATGTTTGGAGAGAGCCATCTGTAAGTAGTTTTATTTAATTTCTGTAGTTTAGATTTTAATTCCTTGCCTTAGATGTTAGCTTTGGGGAAGGCTTTTGAGATATGAGATTTCTTATCCCTTTCTTACCCATCACATATAATCAATAGGACTCCATGCATACACGCACACACCGCGCCCTACGGCACCCTATCCCTCGAGGTAGCAGTGATACCGTAGTATAAAGGCCCGGTTGCGTGCGTTTTCCATGGAGGTTAGGGTAAGGATCTCTAAAGGAAGACAAGAACCTAGAGGAAGGAACACCTTCCCGAATGGATCTAATCCCCTTTATTGATAATTACCATAACTCCTCATAGATCTTCATTTGGGTATAGAAAGCGTTGAGATTTATTTACATTTCCAAACCATTCCTAAACCTAACCCTAGCAAGATTTAGATCTAGATAATCTTAGTATAGATAGATTTAGTTTTTAGATTTACTAATCAATCCGAGCACCTATCGGAATTAACTCGTTTGAGCGACTAGGAAATTCACAATATCCCTGTGGACCGACCCGTACTCACCGGCTAGCTGCATAGCGACGCCGTTCTTGATTGCGGTAATAGATAGTTTTTGAGATAAATCACTTAACTACCAGCATTATGATGGCAATCATATACGTGGGAGCTGGGTGGTCTATAAGCACATCCTTAAATGTCCCCAGTCGTGGGAGTATCGAGACTGGGCATCGATACTCCAGAGTAGACTAGTGTGTACTTATCGAGACCCTGACGAGGGACGGTGGCCGGTATCACAAGCCATTGGTGTCTGTTTGTCACCTAAGATAGTATGCATGTGCTTATTGGGTTATGAGTACACTGGACGGACTCGCCGAGAACTTGCTAGTTGGTATTATACTTATAGTCAGATAGCAGTTCCCATGTGACATGTGTACAGGTTAGTCTGTCGACCTAAGATCATCATTTGTCGTGTGTGAGTTCCCACTGTGCTTTGATTGCTACCCTACCATGGCTCAAAGGAGTCGTGCAAACAGGTTTTAGTTGGGTACAGTCCCGAGCCACATAGAGGCAGTGAGCGGATCGTCAGGGATTCGTCTCTCCCGGTATTGGGGGTTGATGCCGCGTTGTGCACGAGTGGCCATCACCAGAAATCCTTGGCCAAGGTGGACGAGAATTACTGATTTGGATCGGTATTTTCTCAGTTGGTGATGGGCTTCAAACCGATACGAAATATCGCGTTATTAGGGGGTCTGACTTTTTCCACCCCCTAGACTCGATATGCGATACTCTTAGACGAACGGACCGGATTGCACGGATATTGTCACGGACATGCCCAGTAGGGATTCGGATGAGTTTGCTCGTCGGCCTTCCTTTCGCTCAATACCTAGGTAGCTATTATGTATAGCTAGTGCCGCTGACGTGCTTGTGGTTAAAGTCACTACCAGCGTATTGACGAGTCTTTAGAGTCCCACACAGAGGGTTTCCCTGCTTCAGGAGAAACGATGTAGAGACCGTATAGTTTTACGGCAGGGTTCGATCATATACGTGCTCTTGTGCACGTTTCATGATTCAGAAGGATAATACTAGTGGGCTTTGGTTTAAACCGGATTCTAGTATTATATTGTTATATTATTTTCGTCTCTTTGTATTCGTATTTTTCGGAATACGAATACGGGTATGTATATACGGATGAGAGGTATTCTTGTAATTTATTACAAGGTGCTTCTAGAAGATGCCACCTCATTTTTGTTTATAACCATTTAGGATTAAATGGTTAATGATGTGGAGGAGGATGTGTTCTTTGGCATTAAATGAAGCATGGCACACTTGGTGACTCATGGGGTGACTCATGAGTTACTATTGTGACATGCTTGATTTATTCTTGTGTTGTGAGATATTTTGTGAGGATGATTCATTTTTTATAGTTCACAACACTTAGCCATTTTTCCATGCTCACTACACTCTCATCTCTCAAGCTTCTTCTTCTACCTCCACCCTAAAAATATCATGTGTTGAGAAACCTAGGTTGTTATGAGACATATTAATCCATCATTAGACTCTACATCCTTTAGGCTATCTAGTTTAGAGAACTAGGTACCCTAGTTACATCGGCTTTGAGATTGGAGCTCGAACTGCATATCCTCAGATGGATCATCTTCGATGGAGGGAGACCGGAGGCCAAACCCGATACAAGATGCCTTAAGGAGCTTGTGAAGATGGTAGAAGACCGAAGGACACGGATCATTCGGTATAACACTTCTATCACTTAGATTAGCTCTTTATAGTTTGCTAGCTTAGGGTTTATGGTTCGGTCCAGTGGGTTTTCGTTAGCGCCAAGTTTTTAAATGTCAGTTTATGTTCCGCACCGGCCGCATTAGATAGCCAGGACGCTGGCGTAACCCAACATGATATCAGAGCCACCCCATAAACCTTACTAGCTAGTTTGCACAAAGTTAAAATCTCGATCGACCAATTTTTCCGAATCTTATTTCCATTTTATAGTGTTTGCTGTCGATTTTAAAATCTGTTCAAATTTTTTTCAGAGGGTATTAAAATTATGTGCAGGAAAAACTAGAACTAAGAAAAAAATTTGGGCACCTAACTCCAAAATTCGGCCGCGGAACCGAAGCAAAATGGCATATTTTGCCGCTGAACCGTCGCGCTTTTTGGGCTACAGTGCCCCAATTTTTTTCTAGGGCTCTAGTTCATGGAAATATAATTTTTGTGATATATGGTTTTGGACCAGATTTGTTTGAGTGCTGGATTTGCATTTGGGGCCAATTTGGGAAAGTCGATCAAAATTTTAAGTGTGCATGTTTATCAGTGCATATGATATATATGCGACCGTTAATATTATTTAAGCGGTACAACCTGACTAGTTGCTATATGTTCGACTAGACGGGTTTACGAACGTGATATTCACGTTGATGTTCTGTGTTTTGCTGATATTGTGGATCAGTTTATCGTAGTGGATAGCTTGCGATGCAATGGTAGTAGTATAATTCATATTCATTTGTATATTTGTTATTGCGGGACAAGCGTCCGACATGTGGGCTGCTGTCTCTGCCAGATTGTATATTCTTTTATTGGGGCACGACCGGGTTGAGGTCGATGTCGCCATTGTATATACTTTTCTTTTCTGTACTAGGATTACCTCACGATGAAGTGCTCGAATAGCCGAATTCTAGAGGGCAACGAGCCCGCATCTCATGGCGTTGAGATGGAGGGGGCCTCACTCTAGAATTGGTGGGCTATTCGCCGCATTTGTAAGGGGTACATGATGACCCACGGAAGGGTGCTCAAGTTACCGGATTCCGTGAAGTGCTGGCTGGCCCATTCATTTTGTTGGTTGGGGTTGCCTCACTTCTGGGGTTGGCGGGTAACTTGCCGTGCTCGTAAGGGTCCAGGTTTTCATTACAAAGGCTATCCACACGACCAGGGGAACGTCAGGTTTCACTTGCGGCTCAAAGAAAACCCGGGGCTCCCCATTATCCGTGATTCTGTGATGCTTATCGCTCTTCTGTGATGTTGCTTATATCATGCATTGGAAGAATGTTATATATATTTATATATATACTAGTAGATGTTATATATGTTTTGCACCCGCGCTAGTTCAGCCCCCGCTTTACCGTTAGTTAAGTAACCTAACGGTGCATGACGGGGCCCCGAGGCGAATGCGGATGGCATATACGTACATTGTATTTTTGTTCTTTTCTGGTGTGATATGTTTTAACTGATGGGACTGTATTAATTCTGATTAATGCAAGGAAAACAAACCCATATGATGTTGTTGGAACCAAGTTAATAAAAACTGACATTACAGACGTTTCATTTTGCTTTGCACGACGGTATTCGGTTATGAATATCTAGCACCTCATTTGACGAGGCAAGAGCTAAGATCCCTTCACAGGGAGTGACCTCTTGAGCAAAAGTTTGCGTCAGTGTAATAACTTCACTATAGTCGATTCTTTTGCTTTGCATCGTGGTATTCAGTTTGGAACATCTTGCACCTCATTCGACGAGGAAAGAGCCGAGATCCCTTCACAGGGAGTGACCTCTTTAGCAAAAGTTTGCGCCACTATATATTTATAAAACCACTCGGTTCCTTCAATGATATCAAATTCATTACGTTAAAGGTTTTTCGCCAAAAACCAATCGTAGCCGTCCGTCATTTCGGATGAGTAGTACCTAGTATTCGTGCTGCGTTTGTTAGCCTTTGTCAAGGCGTAGTGTGCGGTAGCTAGATATTGCTTGTCTGTTGCATTGAGATGCGATTATCTAGGATAGTCGTATAACTTTATTGGCCTTTATCAAGGGTTTGTACGGGTGGGTTTAGCTTAATCCAGGATAATGACGGGTTGAACTTGTCTAGTGGTTTATAATTTGTTTGCTTTTGTCAAGATCATAAACCACTTGAGTAAAAATCATATCGGGAGTTTCAAACATACAGGAAACTTTCCAGGAATGCGCATACCTTCTGGAGTGTGATGACTTTAGTGCCTGGCAAGTCAAGTTCACCCCTGACACTGCAAGAAGCAGAGCAAGTCAAATCAAGCGTCGACCATCCATGTTGTAAAAAGGGCAGTACAGGCTTCCCACAAATTGGGAACCAAATCGCTCCGGCCAGGGAAAAGTCTCCGCCTCGGATATGCGTCAAGCGTCGACCGTCCATGTCGTAAAAAGGGCAGTGCAGGCTTCCCACAAATCGGGAACCAAATCGCTTCGGGCCAGGAAAAAGTCTACCATGGACACTCCGCCTAGGAGACGCATCAAGCGTCGACCGTCCATGTCGTAAAAAGGGCGGTGCAGGCTTCCCACAAATCGGGAACCAAATCGCTCCGGGTCAGGGCGTCGACCGTCCATGTCATAAAAAAGGCAGTGCAGGCATCCCACAAATTGGGAACCGAATCGCTCCGGGCCAGGGAAAAGTCCACCACGGACACTCCGCCTCAGAGACGCGTTAAGCATCGACCGTCCATGTCGTAAAAAGGGCAGTGCAAGCTTCCCACAAATCGGGAGCCAAATCGCTCCGAGTCAGTGCGTCGACCGTCCATGTCGTAAAAAGGGCAGTGCAGGCTTCCCACAAATCGGGAACCAAATCGCTCTGGGCCAGGGCGTTGACCGTCCATGTCGTAAAAAGGGCAGTGCAGGCTTCCCACAAATCGGGAACCAAATCGCTCCGGGCCAGGGTGTCGACCGTCCATATCGTAAAAAGGGCAGTGCATGCTTCCCACAAATCGGGAATCAAATCGCTCCGGGTTAGGGCGTCGACCGTCCATGTCGTAAAAAAGGCAGTGCAGGCTTCCCACAAATCGGGAACCAAATAGCTCCGGGCCAGGGAAAAGTCTACCACGGACACTCCGCCTCAAAGACACGTCAAGCGTCGACCGTCCATGTCGTAAAAAGGACAGTGTAGGCTTCCCACAAATCGGGAACCAAATCACTCCGGGCCAGGGAAAAGTCTACTACGGACGCTTCGCTTCGGAGATGCGTCAAGCGTCGACCGTCCATGTCGTAAAAAGGGCAGTGCAGGCTTCCCACAAATCGGGAACCAAATCGCCCCGGACCAGGGAAAAGTCTACCACGGACACTCCACCTCGAAGACGCGTCAAGCGTCGACCGTCCATGTCGTAAAAAGGGCAGTGCCGGCTTCCCACAAATCGGGAACCAAATCGCTCCGGGTCAAGGCGTCGACCGTCCATGTCGTAAAAAGAGCAGTGCAGGCTTCCCACAAATCGGGAACCAAATCGCACCGGGCCAGGAAAAAGTCTACCACGAACACTCTGCCTCGGAGAAGCGTCAAGCGTCGACCGTTCATGTCTTAAAAAGGGCAGTGCAGGCTTCCCACAAATCGGGAACCAAATCGCTCCGGGCCAGGGCGTCGACCGTACATGTCATAAAAAGGGCAGTGTAGGCTTCCCACAAATCGGGAACCAAATCGCTCAGGGCCAGGGCGTCGACCGTCCATGTCATAAAAAGGGGCAGTGCAGGCTTCCCACAAATCGGGAACCAAATCGGTCGGGGCCAGGGCGTCGACCGTCCTTGTCGTAAAAAGGGCAGTGCAGGCTTCCTACAAAGAGGGAACCAAATGACTCCGGGCCAGGGAAACGTTTACCACGGACACTTCGTCTCGGAGACGCGTCAAGCGTCGACCGTCCATGTCGTAAAAAGGGCAGTGTCGGCGTCCTAAAAAGCGGGAACCAAATCAAATCGCCTCCACATGAAAGAAGATCCATCAATTTCATGCACACGACCCACATATGTGGTGTGCATATATTAATGGGGGCACTTTGTTGGGGTCGAAAATTGCACCCTGGTTGACCAAGTCAAAGTAAAGGTCAACTCCAAGCCAAGTGGGCTCAAGCCCAGATCAAGTTGGCCCATGCCCAGATCGAGTCCGAACATGAAGCGGCCGGCCCTCCTCCACGCCAAAATAAAAAGCATGTAATAAATAATTTTTATGTATGAATGTAAGCAAAATGGGCATAAAGCCAAATTTTTGTAAAGCCCATGGCTTATGTGCAAAAAGAAATAGCACATGAGATATGGGATGGGCAAAATGCCATTTTGTAGAGCCTGAGGGGCTATATGTAAATATGTAAGCCTATATAAGGCAACATGATGATGAATAAAAAATACACTTTTTATTATACCCAGAAACTAGGGTTCTTTGTGCCTCCTTTTCTTTCTTCGGAGTTCTAAACCTTCTTCTCATTTTTCAATTAAATCAAGAGTTTTACTCTTCCTTTTCCAAAACTAAATAGTTTTTCACCACAAAACCCACAAAGGGGAGCCCAGATCTTCCATTAGATCTCAAAAGGGGGAGATTTTTAAATCTCATACCTCTTGTTCTTCAAGAGCCGGCCAACAAAGGAGGAAGAAGGAGACCCATCTCCAAAGACCCCACTTTGGGGAAGATCCAGGGCTTAAGAGAGAAGCCCCTTCATCAGCTCCAAAAATATCTTAGGAGTTCAACTCCATAAGTCAAATCGGGAGCATAGCTCCCAGTGCAGGGACCAAGTCCCTTTTGCTGCTGGAGCACAGCGCTCGCGTGCCAGGCACGTGGTGCACTGGCGCCCTGCCGCATGGCGTCCGCGTGCCTGACACGTGGTGCGCTGGCGCCCTGGTGCACAGCGCATTCTTCCACGCATCCTTTGGATGCCCTTTCCTCTTTTTATATATATATATATGTATGTATATGCACACACACACACATACTCCACCACACTGTTCCCGTTAGAAAAAATTTCTATCGGGGCGCTGCCCCGCATCCCGCAAGGGGGCTGCTAGCTCCCTTGACCCCCAGCCCGCTATCTGAGTAGCGGGACCCCCGTAAAAACTCTGCGGGGCCCCCGATATATCCAAAACCCCTTCAAAACACAAAACTGCACATTGAGTTCGCATGACCAGTTTAACCCGTTAATCGGAGGTTCTCTCGCTCCAAAGGCGAGTGGTAATTAACGGCGGCTTAGTCCGCGGCTGCCGGAGATTTGGATTCCCACAATCAATAAACCCCAGCCTACCCTAGGCAGAGGGAATCTGTAATGCGCCTGACAAGTGCGTACGCATTCCCATCTCAATGGGGTGACGAAAAACACCCTACACCATATTGCTTGGATATTCCATCGTATAGTTACATACGAACTCGAAGGAACTTGTTCTAGTTCGAGAATGGATTCTGGTTCTGGAGAAATTGAATAGGATTATTCGGTTGTCTTTTCTCTTTACTTTCTCTCAGGTTGCGAGAGCTCCTAGTATTAGGAGAGTACACCTATTGCGCTTATTGGATAGTCTTCTTCCAAACCATAGGCAGGTGCCAAACGTTGGGGAAGGAAGAAAACTAATTAGTCTAAGTGTGGTGTACAGAAGGTAATAAGTAAAGACATATAAAGGGATTAGAGTAAGAGCAAAGGAAATTACGACTGCTATCATTCACGTCAAAACTGCGTATACCCCTGCCACTCCTACTTTACCTTTGGATTTCTCCAGAATACTTCATATCACTACGAAGATCTATATTGTTTGGATATGCCATCGTATAGTTACATACGAACTCGAAGGAACTTATTCTAGTTCGAGGATGGATTCTGGTTCAGGAGAAATGGAATAAGATTATTTAGTTGTCTTTTCTCTTTACCTTCTCTCAGGTTGCGAGGGCTCCTGGTATAAGGAGAGTACACCTATTACGCTTATTGGATAGTATTCTTCTAAATCTTAGGCTGGTGCCGAAGGGTAGGGAAGGAAGAAAATCAATTAGCCTAAGTATGGTGTACATAAAGTAATAAGTAAAGACATATAAAGGGATTGGAGTGAGGGCAAGAAAATATACAGTTACTGTCATGAATCTGGATAGTGGAAGAAGCATTACTAGGAATACCCGGTTACCCCTTCGAAACATTTTCATGTTTCAGTTTCACAGTGCGGTGTTAATTGAAAACTGTTTTTCCAATTAGATTTTAACTCTAGGGTATGTATTTACCAAATTTGATTCTCACATATGTATGGCATTACAGATGGTGAGTGGGAGTAAGATATTGGGAATTGGGTGATTAGATCCTCAATATATATTAGAATTCTTTGTAATTGGTGATATTTGAGGAAATCACCTGGGTTTTGCCTGACGACAAATATTTGGTTTTGAATATCCGTTGTTATGCATCAATTTCAAACTGATATACCTATACGTTTATTTTATAAAGTGAGATATAACTTTTTGAAATTATGTCTATGACATTTACCTATATCAGTTGATAGTTAGGTAAGGAGCATTTAACAACGGTGTAATTCTTTTTAACCATAGTACAGTTTTCAACTTACGACGCACAGGGTTTGAGTTGTTAAACTCAGTGGACTTATACAAAGTGTTGTATGTTATCCGATGTCCGTTAGGACAAAGGGGTTGGTACTCGTTTTGTATTCTGTTTACTCATGACTTCTCCAGTTCTAGACAAGTATTTCATTGAAATACACGTTACGGATATTAAGAAGATATATGTATAAGAATAAAGTAGAGAACCATATGTTGCAAGTATCAGGATTTTTCAAGGTGATCGAAGATGTAGATACTTGTGTTAGGTATTATGTTGTAAGTAATAGTTTTGAGAATTGTTTCTCTTTTAGGTTACTCATACGTGGATGCATTTCTTGATGAGTAATGCTGCTTGGCCTTCTTCCATTTGGTTGATATGCACTGGAAACAGCTGCATGATTTTTGAATCTGGTTCCAATTAAATTAGTGCATCTGTTTCTATATACTGGATATAGAATGGATTCATATCTTAACGATGTTAAGATATAAGGAGTAGTCCGGATGATACTTAAAACTAGAATCTGGACAAACTCAAGGCACGTTTCAGTAATGGCAGTTTGTGGGTTATCCCGGATTTTGACGAGGGTTAACATTCTACCATATGGAAGATCAATAGTTATATTATTCGTGACTCGCCACAGTTTTAGTAAAATGGATTCTTTTCAGAAAATATTAGTGGGAGTATGGTAGAATTGAAAATTTAATAGAACCTAAGGATTCAAATGGTTTCGACGATCCATTAGCCACTCCGCAGATTTGGTGGGTAACCTCAGGCACCCGAAAGGTACTTCGGTCTGCTCTGAGACGGTGACAGGGAGGTTTTTGATTACCCAAACTTGACACTAATGTTGTTCTAGATTAGAGATCTGGCAAGAGGATGAATATAACGTCGTTCTAAATTAGTTTTAGAAGTGCACGTGTATATGACTCTGCCAGAGGATTGTTGTAGTCAGTGGGATCAGCGGAAGCATGGTGGGCAAGTTACGTATGTCAATTTATAGACTAAACCAGGTATAGCGGAAATAGATCATTAGTTTTGATGTGACAGTCATAGAGTTTGACTTCATCAAAACAAGAGATGGACCTGGTAAGAAGGTAGTAGGGAGCGATGTCTTGGTATTTGGATGACATACTCTTGATAGGAAGTGATATTCTTATACTACGATCAGTTATACTGTGTTTGTCACAAGGTTTTTCTCCATATAGGATTTGGATAAAATATCAGGGATTCTGGTGACTAGATCTATGGTTTTAGATTTAGATTTGGGAAGTGTCCCAATTCGGGTACTTGACACTATTCTAAAGTGTTTTAGAATGGACGACTCCTGGTGTGGTGGTGTACCCGCAGATGATGGAGTCACCCTCTCTAAAGAGATATCTTCTAGACTGATGAGGAGAGGGATTTGCATGATTGTCATATCACTTGCTTAGGCAATTGAGTCAATCATGAGATGTCAAGTACAACACCAGATATTGCTTTTGTACTGACTGCAATAAGCGTATATATTAATCCAATCCTGAAGGAACATTGGGAAGCAGTTATGAACATAAGTGGATGTTCTTGGTATATGGTAACGTAGCCTCCTTCAGGAGGCGGTTATCATTTCTGGCTTCCAAGGTGACCTGGATGACAGATTGACTGTCAGGGTTATAGTTTTCCCTCTTTTTGAGGGACAGTATGTTGAACAGGCGGTCCAAGCGGATACTGTGGAAGGCATGGCGTAGGATACATATTAAATTCAGTGGATAATACGGTTTAAGAAGTTTGTTGGATTTGGAGTTCATTTTTGAACCGGGTCCCATCAGATATCCAGACAAATTTTAAGACATGTATTGCTCTTTTCGGGAGATAGTCATTCTCCGCAAAGTTGAGATTTAGATAGATAAAGATAGAAACACTGGAGCGGATCCACTCACTGAGGATATTTCTCGAATGCAATAGTTTCACAAACGGGCTTTCTGAAACTGATTAGTAAAGAAGTTGGGTGTTCGGTATCACACGGGCTGTGAGTATGCGACACCACAATTATTAGCCTTAAGTGCAAGTGGGAGATTGTTGGCTATAGTGCCCTCAAGACAATTATTGTAATCGCAGGCATATGATTATGATGATTGAGGGATGACCTATACGGATAGAACAGTCTTACTCAAAATGATAATATGCTATTTGGTTTGCTTTTATCATCATGTACATGCTTTATGTGGTATTACATATCACTATTACATGTTGATAGAGCCTATAAGATTCTTGCTTGACTACCAACATTATGTTGGCGATTATATACGTAGGAGCTGGGTGGTCTATAAGCACATCCTTAAATGTTCCTAGTCGCGGGAGTATCGAGACTGGGCATTGATACTCCGGAGTAGACTAGTGTGTACTTATCGAGACCCCGACGAGGGGCGGTGGCCGGTCTCACAAGCCATTGGTGTTTGTTTGTCATCTAAGATAGTATGCATGTGCTCATTGGGTTATGAGTACACTGGACGGACTCACCGGGAACTTACTAGTTGGTATTATACCTATTGCCAGATACCAATTCCCAGGTGACATGTGTATAGGTTAGTCTGTCGACCTGAGATCGTCATTTGTCACGTGTGACTTCCTACTATGCTTTGATTGCTAACCTACCACGGCTCAAAGGAGTCGTGCAAATAGGTTTTAGTTGGGTACAGTCCATAGCCACATGGAGGCAGCGAGCGAATCGTCGGGGATTCGTCTCTCCCGGTATTGGGGGTTGATGTCGCGTTGTGCACGGGTGGCCATCACCAAAATTCCTTGGTCAAGGTGGACGAGAATTACTGATTTGGATCAGTAGTTTCTCAGTTGGTGATGGGCTTCATACCGACACGAAATATCGCGTTATTAGGGGTCTGATTTTATCCACCCCCTAGACTCGATATGTGATACTCTTAGACGAACGGACCGGACTGCACAGATATTGTCATGGACAGACTCGGTAGGGGTTCGGATGAGTTTGCTCGTCGGCCTTCCTTTCGCTCAATACCTGAGTAGCCGTTACGTAAAGCTAGTGCCGCTGACGTGCTTGTGGTTAAACCCACTGCCAGCGTATTAACGAGTCTTTAGAGTCCCACACAGAGGGTTTCCCTGCTTCGGGCGAAACGATGTAGAGGCCGTATAGTTTTATGGCAGGGTTCGATCATATACATGCACTTGTACACGTATTATGATTCGGATGGATAATACTAGTGGGCTTTGATTTAAGCCGGATTCTAGTATTATATTGTTGGATTATTTTCGTCTCTTTGTATTCGTATTTTTTGGAATACGGATACGGGCATGTATATACGGATGAGGGGTATTCTTGTAATTTATTATAAGGTACTTCTAGAAGATACCACCTCATTTTTGTTTATAACCATTTAGGATTAAATAGTTAATGAGGTAGAGTATGATGTGTTCTTTGGCTTTAAATGAAGCATGGCAAACTTGGTGACTCATGGGGTAGCTCTTAGTATGACTCATGAGTTACTATTGTGGCATGCTTGATTTATTCTTGTGTTGTGAGATATTTTGTGAGGATGATTCATTTTCTTTAGTTCACAGCATTTAGCCATTTTTCCATGCTCACTACACTCTTATCTCTCAAGCTTCTTCTTCTACCTTCACCCTAAAAATCTTATGTGTTAAGAAACCTAGTGTGTTATGAGACATATTAATTCATCATTAGACTCTACATCTTCTAGGCTATCTAGTTTAGTGAACTAGGTACCCTGGTTACCTCGGCTTTGAGGTTGGAGCTCGAACTACATATTCTCAGGTAGATCATTTTCGATGGAGGGAGACCGGAGGCCAAACCCGATCCAAGACGCCTCAAGGAGCTTGTGAAGATGGTAGAAGACCGAAGGACACAAATCATTCGGTATAACACTTCCATCACTTAGATTAGCTCTTTATAGTTTACTAGCTTAAGGTTTATGGTTCGGTCCGACGGGTTTTCGTTAGCGCCAAGTTTTTAAACACCAGTTTATGTTCCGCACCGGTCGCATTAGATGGCCAGGGCGCTGGCGTAACCCAACATCTGCAATAACAAACCTTCCTACTAAAATTCAACCATTTCGATATTGTATATTGATGGCAATAAGAGCATGCTTTATGACCATGTACAGACCAACCTGATAGCATTCCATACGCAGGAAAGTAATTAATTGTCCATATTAAAGCCGCACGTATTGTGAAGGTTGTGTCTGTGTTTGCATCGTAAGTCTTTGCACATCAATAAATAAAGATTTTAACTCATCGATCAGAGGTCGGAGATAAACGTCGATGTTGTTTCCCGGTGAGTTTGGACCGTCAATAAGAAGAGGCATCATAAAGTAGGATTGATCCATAACTAACCAAGACGACAAATTATAAACTATCATTACAACGGGCCATGTGTTGTGGCTACCAGCCATATGGTTGAATGGACAAAAACCATCACTAGTGGGTCCGAGCTTGACATTGCGAGGATCACTACTGAATATTTCGTGCCTCCTATCGAAATCCTTCCATGCCGGTGAATCTCTTGGATGGCTCATTTTTCCGTCTTCGCTTAGAGCAGCACGGTGATGCCAAATCATTGTCTCTTCTGTTTTCTTGCACCTGAATAGCATCTGCAGCTTCTATGTTATGGGAAAGTATCGTGCAATCTTGACAGGAATATTGTCACGCCCCGCTTCCTAGTGTACGGGGAAGTAAGCGTGGCGGGCACGCGGCGTATTTACTCAGAAGTAAACACGCTAAGTGCAAATAAGCAATATAAATAAATGCACAAGAATAAAAAAAGATGTAATATAAACACAACTTTTATTAACTTTCATTCTTTACATTACAACTGATTTAAAAAGGAATTGTACAATGATAGAAAGTAATGCCTAAATAGTGGCATATGAACTGATATAAATACAAGTAAAATCTAGAAGTCGAGCTGCTCTATGAACTAGTCCAAATCGTCCTGGCTGGGCTCGGTCTCCTGAGAGTCCGGTCCTCCTGACGAACATTCCAAACAAAGAAATAGAAGGAATGTCGTCAGCGAACTAGCACTCGGTAAGTCCCAAAAGTAAGAGTAGAATAGAATAGAATAGGACAAGTAGAGAGTATATTACTGGTAATTTGTACATGTATATGTTTGTTATACTAACGTAGTTATTTATAACTTAGTACAAAAGGTATCGGTGTATACGAGAGGAGTCTAATTTGCTCCGTGGACTATGGTAACCCGTAGTACAAGGCCCCGTCAAAACCCACGGGACAACGGAATAGGATATTTAGATAGGTGTCTTTTAGTGACCATTTCGTTCTACTTCTAATACATTCCGTACCAGTCAACCCCGTTAAACCACGTAATATATATTGTATTGATTGTAGTTATCAGACTTGTCGAGACCATGGATACAAGTTGTTCATGTAATCAGGTTCAGGATGTATCAAGTAGTCAGGTAGTCAAGTCAAGATATAGCCATGGTTCGGTTAAGTCAAGTCATGTTTGCATGTTGATATTGTTCTGGTATTCGGGTTCAGGTTCAAGTATTCATATTTGGTATATTGGAATCATATTTGAATTGGATTCATATTTGGATTGAATTCAGATTAGACTTAGACTCAGATTAAGTCGGACACTTTAAAATAGATTTGGATCCTGAATTATGTTCGGGTGTTATCGGTAACTGCTGCATATGAACATCAGGATTTATGTTTTTGCCAAGATAATTACCATTGATAACAACGTTATATTTTTCTACCTTAAATAAGCAAGCACTCACTTTTTCCGGCTCCATGAGGCTCAAGAGAATTGATCATGCTTAAACCTATATTTACTAAAATCCTTAAATGTAATTTTATATAACTCGAGGGGGTTTTATGAAAAATATTTTATATACTTTCAAAATAAATCTCGAGTATTTATTTATATTATTTAGGGTTTCCATAATTATGAATTTTAAGAATGTGAAGTACTTTAGCGATAATAGTTTAGCTTAGATAGTTCAAGGTATTTTACTGTAAAACTTGACTTTTGGATAACTTGAGAGTATTTTGATGAAACTTGTCATTCTTTTATTTGTTAGAAAACATGAAATTTTATTATATCTTAAAAATATGTGTTTTAATAATATTTATATATTTATAAAAATTAATTTTATTTATTAAATTGAAAATTTAGTTTTTCTTAAAAATCGTATTAAAAATCTTTCGAGACCGAATGCTTCGTGAGGAGGTCTGCATCTCGCTCTACTAGCCCAATGATGTACGATAATCCGCACCATCCAATAGCGGATCCCCTAAAAAGGGTTGTAGAGATGAAACCGCAAAGAGTTTTGATAATACAATTCAAAGAAAACCAGGTTTTTATAGTTCATGGTATTTTAATGAAATGTTGTAATCACCACAAAAATATGTTTCAAAGAGTATCGTGCTATGTAAACATGTGTGTATGTGAGGGGTGGGTCATTACCCCATAAAGTTTTCTAGAGGTATGATTAAGCAAAATAATAAAATATGGTAAATACAAAATTCATGGTATTTAAATGTAAAACTCAATTTAAAGTTATTTAATATGATGATTTAGGGTGAAAGTTGTTTCTAATTATTAGTTTCATGATTAACATGTAAGGTGTAGGAATATGCATGAGCAAGGCTTAAGAAAAAGTGTAGTTTCTAGGGTTTTATAATAAGATGTTGGTATAACTCCACTTACCGACATGTTTTATGAAAAGAGACTTTTAGAGAAGAAGGGAAGGATTAGAAGGGACTTACTTTTGGATTTTGTTAAGAAGAGAGAGAGGAAGAGGTTGAGGTCATCATGGCGTCGCTGGGTCACCAGAATTGCTTCGTTTCATCGCCGGAAGTTGGATTTGGGCTAACCCCTCTTCTACTCTACTTGTATTTGAGAAAATTTGAGGGTTCTGGCTAGAATTTTCAGAATGAGGCGGGACTGGGATATGGGGTTGTATTTATAGTGTCAAATTAGGGTTTTGTAATTGAAAGAATGAATTAAAATTGGATTTAAAGATAAAATTGAAGTCTCTGTTTAAATTCAGAGAAATCAAACAATGGAGGGGTAATGGGGGTAGGCCAAGGGGTATGTTGGCAAAGTACGGGGACTTTTAGCCAGGGGGCCCGTCCCCGCCGGCCCAAAAGCCAATCGCGCCAGCCATTGCTTGACATGTGTTCCTCTATGTATTTATATCATTTTGCACATGTTTATTTTTCAGACCTTTTATTTCTATGTGCAGTGCACGTGTAAACTTTTGGGCTTCCAAAAGTTTAATAGAAAATCAGGAAAAATAATATGTGGTTGATGGGATTCGAACACAAGGGCTATGTTACAGCAGTGAAAGGCTTTACCAACGAGCTACAAGTGCTTTCTTTCTGTTCTTAAATAAGAATAACTTTTAAATTGTGCTCAAACTTGCAAATTCCTTTCTGTGCTTTAAGAAGAAAAAAAATTTGTACAGAAAATTTAGAACCGTTACATTCTACCCTTCCTATAAAAATTTCAACCTCGAAATTTATAGAAGGAAGTTATAATAGATCCAAGAAAAAATTGATTACAGTGATAGTGAAAGAACTACTGATATGGTACTGAGAGTGTCAGAAAAATGTTTGAAAGAACGAAAAGATGCAAGAGTGGTTTTCAAGAAAGCTGCGAGCATGCAAGCAAATAGAAGAACATAAATTATAATTGGATTGTCAAGAACGGTACAAAAAATCAGGAAAGGATATGAGTTATCAAAGGAGATAGGATTCGATAATTATGGATATATGGTAGAACATAGCTGAATCAAGAGAAAAGAGAATTAAAGGTAGAACTCCAAGTCACTCAAGCAGAGTATGCATTGTAACTATGCTGCAGTTCATGGTTACAATCACATAACTCCATTTAAATCACCCAAATCCTACCATCAGAGTCAAGGTGTTAAGATTTAAGAAACAATCAGGAAAAATCAAAAGAAGATCAAGAGTTTGTAGTTTCGTGTTACGTCGAGACAAGATTATCAGGGAAAACAAGAAAAGATTCAAAAGGATGCAATCATGTTGAAAGCGTTACAGTCCACCCTCCTTAAAAATAATTTTGTCCGTGAAATTCTCTCAAGGAGTAGGATGCAGCAAGGCACAAGAAAGTAAGGATAAAATTGGGGTAAGTCTTCTTCGAGCTCTGTCAATCGATGCTCTAACCAACTGAGCTAAAAGGCCTAGAGATACAAGTAGCATGGTGAACCGCAGATAAGGATTCAGGATTCAAAAGTCGATTGATTATATTCAAGAAATTCGAAAGTGAAGTTCAAGATAGATTCAAGGAATTTGAAATGTAAAGAATATATAGTTGTTGATTCTTATAATTCTTGTGATATATTGCTTAGGATTCCATGTAGAACTGACCTGCATGGTCCGCCAACAAAACCCGTCACGCCGCGCTTCCTAGTGTACGGGGAAGTAGGCATGGCGGGAACGCGACATATTTACTCAGAAGTAAACACGCTAAGCGTAAATAAGTAATATAAATAAATACAAAAGAATAACAAGAGATGTAATATAAATAGCAACTTTTATTAACATTTTTTCTTACATTACAACTGATTTAAAAAGGAAATGTACAATGATAGAAAGTAATGCCTAAACAGTGGAATATGAACTGAAATAAGTACAAGTAAAAGCTAGAAGTCTGGCTACTCTATGAACTGGTTCAAGTCGTCCTGGCTGGGCTCGGTCTCCTGAGGGTCTGGTCCTCCTGACGCATATTCCAAAGAAAGAAATAGAAGCAATGTCGTCAGCGAACTAGCGCTCCGTAAGTCCCAAAAGTAAGAGTAGAATAGAATAGAATATGAGCTCTTGTCCGAGCTCGATGGGCTCGAGAAGTAGATAGTATATTACCGGTAATTTGTACAGGTATATGTTTGTTATACAAACGTAGTTGATTGTACCTTAGTACAAAAGGTATCAGTGTATACGAGAGGAGTCCAACTTGCTCCGTGGACTATTGTAACCTATAGTACAAGGCCCCGTCAAAATCCATGAGACAACGACACAGGATATTAAGGTAGGTGTATTTTAGTGACATCTCGTTCCACTTCTAGTACATTCCGTACCAGTTTACCCCGTTAAACCCCGTAATATATATTGTATTGATTGTAGTTATCAGACTTACCGAGACCATGGATACTAGTTGTTCATGTAATTAGGTTCAGGATGTATCAAGTAGTCAGATAGTCAAGTCAAGATATAGCCATGGTTTGGTCAAGTCAAGTCATATTTGAATGTTGATATTGTTCTGGTATTCAGGTTTAAGTATTCATGTTTGGTATATTGGATTCATATTTGAATCGGATTCATGTTTGGTGTCACGACTCAAACTTTGGATGTGACCGGCACTTAGATTGCATAATATCTCAAGATATTTACACAACCCGAGTAACCCAAAAACCAAGATCAAAACCCTTTTTGCGGAAATTTTATGAAAATTTAGTTTTTTAAGTAAAAATCACAGTTTTAAGTAATTAAGATCTCAATAGTAAATCCCTATTGAATTTATAATAAATTAATTATAAAGTATTAAGTTTGGTTGCATCTCTAGTTGGGATCAACAAGTATACAGCGGAAATAAGGGCACAACTATATATGACATTAATAAAAATCTCAGACATAAATAAAAGAAATATTCTCTAACATAACAACGATATCAACTATCAATTAATATACATATAACCATCTCTCATTCTAACTCATAATTCAAGGTCTGATGGAGATTTTCTAGATACAAAATACAATACCAAAAGAGAAGACTACTACATATGTAAACCACCTATCAAAAGATTCGATAAAAACTGAAAAGTGGATCTGCAATACTGCTAACCGTCCACTCTACTCCTTCAAGAAACAGCGGCACAACGGGGGTGAGTTGCTAACTCAGTGAATAAAACTAATATATAACGGTTGATAATGTAAATATGATGAACTATAACTAGCTGTAATAAGAATAAGTGTGATGTATGATAACATGTGAAAAGTATGAATTTGTACTACTAATCACATAAAACAACAACTAAAATCATTATCATTTGTTTCCAAATAAAGTTTATCTTTCCGTGTCCATCATCGACACAAATCTTCCGTTTCCCTCAGGCATCATTCCTCGAACGATCCTGTAATCAATAACGCCGGTCGGTATCATCTAGATATCCACCGCGTTTCACAACTATCTCCGGTATCGAGTATCCTCGCTAGGCTCCCCCGCCTCAAATGAGGCTATCCTGTCTTCCGGTCTCGACCGGGTCTACCATGTATCCAACTGTATATCTCCCCCACTCAGTCTGGATAACGTAAAAATCCGTGATCGTATATGTAAATCCCCGTTCCCCATGTATAAAATTTTCCTGTATTTTCCCAATCCCGATTGTCTCCTGATTTTTCCTCGTATTTTTCGTTTGTAATTGGTTACTCGAGTTTCAATATTTAACTTAATCAAAACCCTAGATTTAAAACCAATTAAAACCTAAGCCTAATATAATTTAACCCAGCCCACACACAAAATCAATCAAAATGATTTAACAATTAATTTAAAACTGCCGGCCCTTCACTTTCATTCCCTCAGCCCACACAATATAAATTAAAAGGAATTCAAAAAAAAAACTGCCGGCCCTGCCCGTCCCCCTCATCAGCCCACGAAGAAAATCTAAGGGAATTTAATTAATAAAACCCTTCCCCAGCCCAGCCCGTCTCCAAGCCCAACCCGCACCCGCGTCCCGACCCGACCCACTCTACTCCCTCCTTCCTCCCCAACGGTAACATTCCCCCGACCCACTTCTTTCGCCGCAGCTCACGCCCACGCCCACGCCACGCCTTGCTGTTACCCCCCGCGATCCCCTCAATCTTCTCCCCTCGTATCCCCTATCTCCCTCACACCCTCACTTCTCTCTCATTTTCAAAATTCCTCACCTCTCTCTCTCTCGAAAACCCATTAACCCACTGCACTCGACTCCCTCCGACGACGGCGAACCTCCTCGTCGACCCCTCACCCTCCTCCCTCGCTCACTCCTCTCCACCAACGGAGCTCCCTACGCTACCCCTTCACCTTCAGCCGTCACAAACTCCCCTGCACCTGAGCTCGACCACCACCTGCCCTCGACGCCGGTGAGCTTCTCGCCTCATCGTCGGCGCCCCTGAACCCCCTCGTCATCAGCATCATCACCAACACCCCAAAATTTACACACCCGAGCCCCTCCTCTCTCTCTCTCTTCTAAAAAATAACAAAACCCAAAAACCCACACACACAACCGACATCCTGTTGCTCATCGCCGGAGCACCGCCGCCGACCGTCGTCGACCCCAGCGCACTCGCAGAAGACCACTGAGCACCCCCTCAACTTCCAGTGACCGTGCAACGGCTCCGGGCAACTCCGACGTCAAATCCATATCGCGAGCCGAGGCCGTGCAAACAAATACACGCCGTTTGACGAGCGTTCGTGACGTTACCACCGCCGTACATTCACTAAACGTTTCCAGGCAAGTACTTTACTTGCTACATGCTAATTTACCCGTATTACAAACTCAAACATGTATGATATGAAATTCCATTTCCCCGATAAAATTAAACGACGTATGTGTTTGATGCTTGGCCCCAATGAAAATACTTGCCTAATTTGACAGAATTAGATTGTCTGTGTTGGCCCATGTAGTGATGAATATCCTGTAGAAATCTCGCTGGAAAATACGATTGTTAGTGACTAAAATGAATACCCCCAAATATACCTGTAAAACTAGAAATTTCACGTATCTGAAAGTTGTTAAAATTCCCATAAATCATGTACTTATTGAAATGGTGTGTTCGAGGGATTAAATCGAAGCCGACTCGACGAACTATAACCCTATGTAAGTCTCTAATGGTTCTGTACTGAAACTGCGACAATATTTGGATCGGAGTACGGCTCTGGACTGCTGTCCAGAGCAACTCTGATTATTATTTACTGTCCCATAATATGTGCCACTTTGTTTCCTGAATTTGTATGTTACGGAACTCTGCAGTGTATTAAAGGCGAATCTGTTAACTAAACAACACAAGTGGTTTCATTCCGTTTTATGGTCGTTTGCTATTTAATTTGTAAATAAAAATGGCAGAACGTATAACAGTCCAGAACAGATTCAGAAGTGACATATTAATATTAATCAGTGTATAACTTTTGACGTACAGATGCGATTGAGGATCTGTCTACTGCGTTGAATACCCCATTGTAAACCCTAGATTCTATTCAACTGTAGCGTCGCTAAATTCTGAACCCAACTGGGTGAAATACGTGTTGCGAAACGGACGTTCAGTTCAGAAACTGAATTTCCAGCCGCGAACACTTAAAATGAAATAGCTGTATCTTGAATACCGGGAACCCGATCGAACTGAAATTAATTTTGATGAACTTCTGAAAGAGTGTGCTATTTATTGTATTTGTATCACTTCGTTGAATTCCAAACATATGAATTTATGCAAATTTTGTAAGTTAATGACGTGCATATTGGTTCATAACATACTTGGCTTGTTAAGGGCATACATACACATATCTTACCCCATTTGCCATGTACATAGTGTTAATACGTGTTAGTGTTCAGTGGACATTGCATTATCGTGTGTGATTGATGTTGGTTTAGGAGTGACGAGTACACCAGTGGAAATTGAACATTCGTGATAGTGATTGATACAGTGAACAGTGATAAAACCGTGCCATTGGTATATTTGTACACGACTAAATCAAGATCATAAATAGTGTAAACCTGATGATAAAGGGGAAATCGAAGTGGAAAGAGAATCGTATTTAGCGGGACCGTGTTTTAGAGGATGATCATTCGAGCAGCGATATATATATTAGGTAAGATCTAGCGATCCAGCTGACAGGGTTATGTCCCGGGCATGTGGGCCGTTGTCTCGGGTATGTACGAGACTCCTGTTAAACATGATCCTCCTTTCCACTATGCGATTTCAAACATGACCTAGAGACCGATAGGGATACAGATCATACTTTGCATCATATAGTGATATGGTGATTACTCGCATTGTACTTTCACTGTTATTACCTCATTTACTTGTTTCACATTATTATAATAATATTGCTATTGTGTCGCTCTGACGGCCTGAGTATGCATACTCAGATTCCGTAGAAGGACCAGCGCAGAAGACGGACCTATCTTTCGAGTTCACAGAGATCTAGTCTGGTGTACTTTCTTTCTTTATTGCTTTCCATAAAAGAGATCGTGAAATTGAACTTGGTTAGTAACTGTTCTTGTTATTTGTAATTTGTGAACAATGGATTTTAATGTAATAATTTAGTGACGTAATTCCTTTACTACTGTGCTTTATTTACTGATTACCATGTAATGCTAGAATCCGAAGTGTGACTACGGCGGGATTATTCCTTGACCGTAGGAGCATGGCTGGCCTAGTCATCCCTCGTTTTCCGTATTTTGGAAAGCGGGGCGTGACATGGTTTAGTTGGTATCAGAGCCGTGTTTAATATCAAGGGATAACATTAACTATACTGTATTACGTTATTCTCATTTCACTACTCTTGATTTTCATCTTTGAATCTAATCCTATTCTTTTGAACCTTCCAGCGATATGACGTCCCCGAACGACCCCTCCTCGGACTCCAGCTCTCAGGACCGCACGAAAAGAATACTTAGTGCACTGACCTCTCTCGCGGAAGCTCAGGAGAGGAAGACAGACTTACTCGCTGAGGGACTCAGGGCGATTACCGCTACAGGAGGACCCTCCGCATTCATTACCATCCCCGAGGGCGCTACCCCACCAGTCTATCATGCTAGGGCTGGTACCGTATCAAACTTCCGACGGTTGCATCCAGCTGCATTCACAGGGCTAGCTGAACCCCTTGAGGCCGAGCAATGGCTGGTGAATATGGAGAACTTACTGACAGTGGACGTGATAAAGATCCAATTGGAAGATGAAGCCCGTACATGGTGGTCAGTGAAAGAAAGCCGGCTAGACGGGCCGATTGAATGGGGAAAATTTAAGGAGTGCTTCCTAGATCATTATTTTCCTTCCACAGCCAAGGCATAAATGGAGAAAAGGTTTATTCTTTTGAAGCAGAATGGACGCCCAGTGGACGTATATGCGGCAGAGTTCAACCGTCTGAGCCGTTTTGCGCCATACGTGGTCGTCTCAGAGGCCACCAGGGCCAGACGCTTCCTTCAGGGGCTAGATTTCGAGTTGCAGCAGTTGATTGCATCACTGGATTTGCAGACTTTCGCACAGGTACTCAACGTGGCGAGAGTTCAGGAGCAATTGATCAACAAGTTCAGGAGACCCCCAGTCGTTCCAGAACGCACCCACGCACCTTCTCAAGGAGCCATACCGGTTCACAGGCCTGGAACGACACAAATGAAGCGCCCGTTCGTACCGTAGCATCGCCCCCAGAGACAGAACGTAGTTTGCAGCTACTGCGGTAGTGGTGGGCATACGCAGAAGGACTGTCGTCGTGCCAAGGGACAGTGCTTGATTTGCGGATCCAGTCAGCACAGGATTAGCAGTTTCCCTGAGCGAGCAGAGATACAGGGAGGTTCTGGACAGTCGCAACAGAGGCCACAGGAGCAGAGGCAACCCTTTTCAGGTCGCGGTCAGGGACGGGCTTTCACCTTGACCGCCGAGCTGGCAGAGGCATCAGGAGACGTGGTTACAGGTACTCTACTCGTACATTCCTTGCATCTAGAGTACTATTTGATTCTGGAGCATCGCACTGTTTCTTGTCTGAGCATTTCACTGATACACACTCCATACCACATGAACCACTAACCAAGGGATGGGAAATACATACGGGTAATGGCATAATAATATCTAATCGAGAATGTAGATCATGTCCGGTTGTAGTGTGTGGCAGAGAATTCTATGCGAATTTCCTTCTGATTGGGACCGGCAGTTACGACGCAATTCTCGGGATGGATTGGATGAGTACCTTCCATGCAGTTATTGATTGTCGTGCAAGGAATGTGATCTTCCGCATTCCCAATCACCCGGAGTTTATTTTCGAGGGCGGAAGCAAATCTTTGGAGCCAGCCAAGTACAGAGCCAAGCCCAAGGAGCTGACAGCTATGGAGATTGATGAGAGCCCAGCCCCAGAGATTGTTCGGGACTTTCTGGACGTATTTCCTGAAGATCTACCAGGTCTACCACCTCCTCGAATCTTGGAGTTCTCGATCGATTTGACTCCAGGTACGGCCCCAGTATCCAAGGCCCCATACAGAATGGCACCAGTTGAGTTGGTGGAATTGAAGAAGCAAATTGAAGAGCTATTGGAGAAGGGATTTATTCGGCCGAGCGCTTCACCGTGGGGTGCACCAGTTCTGTTAGTAAAGAAGAAGGATGGATCGCTGCGAATGCGTATAGATTATCGGGAGCTGAACAAGGTCACAATAAAGAACAAGTACCCAATCCCGCGCATTGACGACTTATTCGATCAGCTAAGTGGAGCCAAGGTATTCTCGAAGTTGGACCCCCGTTCTGGATATCATCAAATCAGAGTCGCAGCCGAGGATGTATGCAAGACGGCTTTCAGGACCCGATACGGACATTACGAGTTCCTTGTGATGCCGTTTGGTGTTACCAATGCCCCAGCAATATTCATGGACTTGATGAACAGGGTGTTCGCAAAGTACTTGGACACGTTTGTGGTTGTGTTTATCGACGACATACTTGTCTACTCGAAGACCTGGGAGGAACATGCTGAACATTTGCGCACGGTTCTACAAATTCTTCAGGAAGAGAAGCTGTATGCGAAGCTAAGCAAGTGTGAATTCTGGCTCGACAAAGTTCAGTTTTTGGGACATATTGTTTCGGGCGAAGGCATCTCGGTGGACCCGGCAAAGATAGAATCTGTCAGAGATTGGCCAACGCCGAAGTCAGTGGCCGAGATCAGGAGTTTTCTGGGATTGGCAGGTTATTATCGGAGATTCGTCCAAGACTTCTCAAGAATCGCTGAACCATTGACGAGGCTGACACGGAAGGACGTACCGTTTACGTGGACAGAGGAGTGCACTCAGGCATTTGACACACTGAAGCAGAAGTTAACCAAGGCGCCTATTCTTACAGTAGTACCAGATGATTCCGGTGGTTTGGTGATACACAGTGATGCCTCAGGGAAGGGATTAGGCTGTGTTCTGATGCAGCACGGCCGAGTGGTTGCTTACGCCTCTCAACAACTGAGAAATCATGAGAAGAACTACCCTACGCATGACTTGGAGTTAGCTGCGGTAGTCTTTGCGTTGAAGATTTGGATGCACTATCTATTGGGCGAGAAAGTGGAGGTATACATGGATCATAAAAGTTTGAAGTACGTTTTCACTCAGAAGGAACTAAACATGAGGCAGCGCCGATGGCTAGAGCTGTTGGCAGATTATGACTTGGACCTTCAGTATCACCCGGGGAAGGTGAATGTTGTACCAGATGCGCTCAGTCGCAAGCTGTCACGCCCCGCTTCCCAGAGTACGCTAAAATGGGCACGTGACATAGCCAACCATGCTACCTGTGGGTAGGAAGTATCCATCCACAGTCACATTACGGCTGTAGAGATATCAAGAACAAAATAAAACTATCTAAACATGTCCATAAACCAAGATAAATCATGAGTCAAGAATAATAAAATGCGGAAGCGAAAGATCCAATACAAACAACTGGAATGTATGTCCCATAATGCGGGCTCACATCAGGATTAAAATGCAGGAAAGAAAATTAACTACTGCCAACACTCACAGCTCAGCCTGTCGGCTGAAGTACTCCTGCTCGGGCTGTGACAGCGGTACAGAATCTGGGCCATGCAAAACCCAGACGTCAGCGCGTCAAGTCATAAAGTAATAACATAATAAGCAGGCAATGCGAATATAAACATGAATAAAGCAAAGGTAACAATAATACGAAGCAGAGCAGTGCAGGGTAGTGTCCAGTGGGTAAACTGGACTGTTCTATCAGGTTCTCTATTCTAAAGTCTTTGAAACCAATTGATGAATCATCGATGTAACTCAATAGTATCCCGTGCATGCCCGGGACCACGGTCTAAGACTTTCGGGATGAAACCGAGACGTGCCGCTAGACACTAACAGGGAAAGGATAAAGACCAACGATGTCAGCAGCATCGTCACGAGGCGGGCCTGGCCTCTAAAACTGATCAGTACAAGTAGTGAACTGTTGAGTTACAAGTCAGGTTTCACCTTTGATTTCCCCATACCCCCAAGTTATATGTGTAAGTCAAGTCAGGTATCCCGAAATCAAGAAACTAATGCCAACATAGGATCAGGTAAACAGGTTTGTCTGGATAGACAACAGGAACGGTCCGTGAGGACTACATGTCAGGTTTGTTGGCATTAGACACAAGATCAGGTAATGGGTCAGGTCATGGTACATCAGGTCAAGTCAAGCAGTATACGGTACCATGTCGGGTAAAGCAATATGTATGTATCAAGTCAGGTCAAGATATAAATAGTATCATGGGTGTGCCGTACTCAGTTACATGACCAAGCATGGTTATCAGCAACATGATCTAAGCAATGAAGTAAGCAATAGGCAGATTCACTGAATTAGCAGTACAGTTGTCAGTTGCGTCACAGAGATGATTTCAATATTATGCGAATGCAGTTTGACAATTATGGCCTTTTAATCATGTTAACAAGTTTAAGAACTTTAGAGGTGCAATGATTTATATAAAGGTTCAATACAGCTATTACAGGTTAAAATGCATACGAGTGTCCGAATGGAACAAAACTATAGAGATAAATTCCATAAGCTATGTCAATATTAAAAATGTGATTAAACAGGTAAATGTGGTTATTAGGTTCAATTGCAAACTGTAGGTTCCAAGTTTAAAGATAAAATGATATATAACAATATTGTACATGAAAAAGTGGAAATTATAATACCAAAGTTAAATTGCGGGTTTTAGGGTGTCATTAATTATAAGTAAATATTGTTTAGCATGTAGCAAGGGTTACTTGCCTCGACGGGTCGTGAACCGGGAATACAGAACGATTAACGTCGGCGGGGGAAACTCGCGACGGGCGCACGGTTCACGGAATGAACCCAAACGACGAACAATGGAACCTCACGGGTCGACGTACCTCGCTGGAACGTCGGGTCACGTCGTCGGCATCGTCGGATTCCGGCCGAGGAATGAACAGTAAAGATCAAGACACGTAAACAAGAAGAGAAAAGAAAAATAGAGAAGAAAGGAAGTAGGATCTGAGAAAGGGTGCTCACGATGATCCGTGGGACGGGTGGTGACAGTCGACCTCGTCGACGGAGCTCCGGCGGTGGCCTACGACGACAGTGGAAGAAGTGTTTTCAGATCAAGAACCAGATCAGCAAGGAAAAGAAGAAATAAGGAGGTGAGGGGATGTGAAACTCACTGAGCGGGTGCTTGCGAGGCCGGGGACACGGGGACGGGGTCGCCGGCGGCGACTCACGGCGGTGCGACGGTGTGCAGGGGGTGCAGGTGGTCGCGGTGAAGGTGCAGGGTGCACGGGGGTCGATGAAGGAGGATGTGGATGAGACGAGGCTGAGGAGGCGAGGATGTTGGTGACGGTGGTGCCGACGTTGGGGCTGCGGCGGCGAGGAGGGAGGCGGCGGTTGGGGTTTCTCGTCGCTGGGTTTGGGTTACGTTGCTGAAGGAAAAAGAAAAGGAGGGGGAAGGTGATTTAAATATAGAGGAGAGAGAGAGAGAGATATCGGGGGGAGAGAGAGGGAGAGAGAGAGAGAGAGGTATCGGGGGGGAGAGAGAGAGAGAAGTATCGGGGGGGAGAGAGAGAGAGATATGAGAGTGGGGCCCACGGAAAATAAAGGGTTCGTGATTGGCTGAAGAATGATTTAGGTGTTAGGAAAATATTTTAAAAGATTTAAAGATTTAGGGGAACAGTGAAATGTATATAGTTAAGAAAAATATATGATGGTTTAAATATATTAAAATTTGGAATTTTGGCGCAAAGTAAAACATTTCCAAATCGCGCCTGGGTCGGGTCCAAAAATTTGAAATTGAAATAATAGAATTTTAAGCGGGATCCAAAAGTGAAAATGAAGTGTTTTACAATCAAAAAGCATACCCCCAAAACGGACACACGTACGTGCACGTAGCCGTCCCAAACTCGCCCGTTTCACTGAACGGGACGAGAATACGACGCACGAACGCTACAACGGGGTTAGGGGTGTCAAGCAGGCCAAGATGAATATTTTTAATTTTATTTTAGATGCCAAAAATTGTTATATGCAGAAATGAATTTGCTGGGTAAAATTTACAGTAAGTAACAATCAAGCAAGATAAATGAAATGAGTGCCACACAACGTTCAAACGGTAACAGAAATTAGTAGCATTGGGCTCGGGTGTTACACAAGCCAGCGGTCATGATGTTGACCGGTCAGAGGAACATTATTGAGGACTTCCAGTGACTCGAGCTTGAAGTCGTTACGCCGAACGCACTCAGTCAACTTTGGCAACTATAGGTGCAATCTTCCCTGGTGGATCGCATCAAGATTGCACAAGCGGATGATCCCCGATTGCAAAAGTTCATAGAGCAAGTGGAAGCCGGGCTGAGAACGGACTTGATTATACATGAAGATGGCTCTCTGAGATTCGGTAGCAGACTCTGCGTACCCAAGGGAGACGTTCGAGAAAAGGTACTGGCTGAAGCGCATAGTTCGGCTTATTCTGTGCATCCGGGAGGTACGAAGATGTATCGGGACCTAAAGCAGCACTTTTGGTGGAATGGAATGAAGCGAGAAATTGCGAGGTTCGTATCCAGGTGCTTGGTATGCCAGCAGGTGAAGGCGGAACATCAGAGGACAGCAGGACTGTTACAACCGCTGCCGATACCAGAATGGAAGTGGGAGCACATTACCATGGATTTTGTGACGGCCTTACCACGGAGCCCTAGGGGCAATAACGCCATTTGGGTTATCGTAGATCGCCTCATGAAAGCTGCATACTTCATACCATTCCGAGTAGGACAGTCGACAGAGTCACTGGCAGAGAGATATATGCAGGAGATTGTACGACTTCATGGTGTTCCAGTCAGCATTGTGTCAGATCGGGACACCAGATTCTTGTCACACTTTTGGAGGAGCCTACAGGAGAGCTTGGGTACCCGCCTTAAATTCAGCACAGCTTATCACCCACAGACGGATGGACAATCCGAGCGTACAATTCAGACGCTCGAGGATATGTTGAGAGCCTGTATGTTGGACTTTCAGGGTTCCTGGGAGGACCATCTGCATCTAGTCGAGTTCTCTTACAACAATAGTTATCAGGCTAGCATCCAGATGGCTCCTTTTGAAGCACTTTACGGGCGGAAGTATCGATCCTCAGTATGTTGGGATGATGTGGGAGAACGAAGATTACTGGGCCCCGAACTCATTGTTCAGACAGTCGACAAGGTCCAAATGATCAGGCAGTGGATTAAGACGGCTCATGATCGACAGAAGAGTTGGGCAGATATCAGTAGGAAGGCACTAGAATTCGAAGTTGGAGATCACGTGTTCTTGAAGATTTCCCCTGCCCGTAGAGTTATCAGGTTCGGAGGTCGAGGAAAGCTTAGTCCCCGTTTTATCGGACCTTTTGAGGTGCTAGAGCGAGTAGGAGAGGTGGCCTACCGACTTGCCTTGCCTCCATCGCTAGCGGGTGTGCACAATACCATCCACATGTCACAGTTGCGTCGTTATGTTCGGGATGAGAGCCATGTCCTGGACTATTCGGAACTAGTGTTGGGTACCGATCTATCGTACGAGGAACATCCCACTACCATCCTCGACTGCAGAGAGAAAGTGCTGAAGAATAAGGCCATTCCGTTAGTCCGAGTGTCTTGGGGTGGTCGTTCCCCAGGAGAATCCACCTGGGAGCGGGAGGAAGATATCCGTGCTATTTATCCACATCTCTTTGTTTAGTACCTTGTTTCTTTGTATCCTTGTTAAATTTCGAAGACGAAATTTTTGTAAGGGGGGGTATGATGTAAATCCCCATTCCCCATCTATAAAATTTTCCTAATCCCGATTGTCTCCTGATTTTTCCTTGTATTTTTCGTTTGTAATTGGTTACTCGAGTTTCAATATTTAACTTAATCAAAACCCTAGATTTAAAACCAATTAAAACCTAAGCCTAATATAATTTAACCCAGCCCACACACAAAATCAATCAAAATGATTTAACAATTAATTTAAAACTGCCGGCCCTTCACTTTCATTCCCTCAGCCCACACAATATAAATTAAAAGGAATTCAAAAAAAAAACTGCCGGCCCAGCCCGTCCCCCTCATCAGCCCACGAAGAAAATCTAAGGGAATTTAATTAATAAAACCCTTCCCTAGCCCAGCCCGTCTCCAAGCCCAACCCGCACCCGCGCCCCGACCCGACCCGCTCTACTCCCTCCTTCCTCCCCAACGGTAACATTGCCCCGACCCACTTCCTTCGCTGCAGCTCACGCCCACGCCCACGCCATGCCTTGCCGTTACCCCCGCAATCCCCTCAATCTTTTCCCCTCGTATCCCCTATCTCCCTCACACCCTCACTTCTCTCTCATTTTCAAAATTCCTCACCTCTCTCTCTCTTTCGAAAACCCATTAACCCACTGCACTCGACTCCCTCCGACGACGGCGAATCTCCTCGTCGACCCCTCACCCTCCTCCCTCACTCACTCCTCTCCACCAACGGAGCTCCCTACGCTACCCCTTCACCTTCAGCCGTCACAAACTCCCCTGCACCCGAGCTCGACCACCACCTGCCCTCGATGACGGTGAGCTTCTCGCCTCATCGTCGGCGCCCCTGAACCCCCTCGTCATCAGCATCATCACCAACACCCCAAAATTTACACACCCGAGCCCCTCCTCTCTCTCTCTTCAAAAATAACAAAACCCAAAAACCCACACACACAACCGACATCCTGTTGCTCATCGCCGGAGCGCCGCCGCCAACCGTCGTCGATCCCAGCGCACTCGCAGAGGACCACTGAGCACCCCCTCAACTTCCAGTGACCGTGCAACAGCTCCGGGCAACTCCGACGTCAAATCCGTATCGCGAGCCGAGGCCGTGCAAACAAATCCACGCCGTTCGACGTGCGTTCATGACGTTACCGCCGCCGTACATCCATGAAATGTTTCTAGGCAAGTACTTTATTTGCTACATGCTAATTTACCCGTATTACAAACTCAAACATGTATGTTATGAAATTCCATTTCCCCGATAAAATTAAACGACGTATGTGTTCGATGCTTGGCCCCAATGAAAATACTTTCCTAATTTGAAGGAATTAGATTTTCTGTGTTGGCCCATGTAGTGATGAATATCCTGTAGAAATCTCGCTGGAAAATACGACTGTTAGTGACTAAAATGAATACCCCCAAATATACCTGTAAAACTAGAAATTTCACGTATCTGAAAGTTGTTAAAATTCCCATAAATCATGTACATATTGAAATGGTGTGTTCGAGGGCTTAAATCAAAGCCGACTCGACGAACTATAACCCTATGTAAGTCTCTAATGGTTTCTGTACTGAAACTGCGATAATATTTGGATCGGAGTACGGCTCTGAACTACAGTCCAGAGCGACTCTGATTATTATTTACTGTCCCATAATACGTGCCACTTTGTTTCCTGAATTTATATGTTATAGAACTCTGCAAAGTATTAAAGGTGAATCTGTTATCTAAACAACACAAGTGGTTTCATTCCGTTTTATGGTCGTTTGCTATTTAATTTGTAAATAAAAAGGGCAGAACGTATAACAGTCCAGAACAGATTCAGAAGTGACATATTAATGTTAAACAGTGTATAACTTTCGACATACAGACGCGATTGAGGATCCGTATGTTGAGTTCAATACCCCATTGTAAACCCTAGATTCTATTCAACTGTAGCATTGCTAAATTCTGAACCCAAATGGGTGAAATACGTGTTGCGAAACGGACGTTCAGTTCAGAAACTGAATTTCCAGCCGCGAACACTTAAAATGAAACAGCTGTATCTTGAATACCGGGAACCCGATCGAACTGAAATTAATTTTGATGAACTGCTGACAGAGTGTGCTATTTATTGTATTTGTATCACTTTGTTTAATTCCAAACATATGAATTTATGCAAATTTTGAAAGTTAATGACGTGCATATTGGTTCATAACATACTTGGCTTCTTAAGGGCATACATACACATATCTTACCCCATTTGCCATGTACATAGTGTTAGTGCGTGTTAGTGTTCAGTGGACATTGCATTATCGTGCGTGATTGATGTTGGTTTAGGAGTGACGGGTACACCAGTGGAAATTGAACATTCATGACAGTGATTGATACAGTGAACAGTGATAAAACCGTGCCATTGGTATACTTGTACACGACTAAATCAAAATCATAAATAGTGTAAACCTGGGGATAAAGGGGAAATCTAAGTGGAAAGAGAATCGTATTTAGCGGGACCGTGTTTTAGAGGATGATCATTCGAGCAGTGATATATATATTAGGTAGGATCCAGCGATCCGGCTGATAGGGTTATGTCCCGGGCATGTGGGCCGTTGTCTCGGGTATGTACGAGACTCCTGTTAAACATGATCCTCCTTTCCACTATGCGATTTCAAACATGACCTAGAGACCGATAGGGACACAGATCATACTTTGCATCATATAGTGACATAGTGATTACTCGCATTGTACTTTCACTGTTATTACCTCATTTACTTGTTTCACATTATTATAATAATATTGCTATTGTGTCGCTCTGACGACCTGAGTATGCATGCTCAGATTCCGTGGAAGGACCAGCGCAAGAGACGGACCTATCTTTCGAGTTCACGGAGATCTAGTCTGGTGTACTTTCTTTCTTTATTGCTTTCCATAAAAGAGATCGTGAAATTGAACTTGGTTAGTAACTGTTCTTGTTATTTGTAATTTGTGAACAATGGATTTTAATGTAATAATTTAGTGATGTAATTCCTTTACTACTGTGCTTTATTTACTGATTACCATGTAATATTAGAAACCGAAGTGTGACTACGGCGGGATTATTCATTGACCGTAGGAGCATGGCTGGCCTAGTAATCCCTCGTTTTCCGTATTTTGGGAAGCGGGGCGTGACAGTATATCTCCCCCACTCGGTCCGGAATAAAACCAAATCATAAAAATAGTATCTCATTGTGGACATCTCACATCAATAAAAACCACTAACTTTATACGATAATATGAAAAAAAAACTCAAAACTCATAAATTCTCAATAATACAAATGTCTCTTATATCAATTTAGAATACTCGGATACTAAACATGATGTCATTGATGCTAGTTACTACTGTTATTAATAATTAAGGTATGATAGAAATCACATTTAACAGGATAATTATTTAGTGTAAAAATGACATGTTAATATCGACGAGGTGTAGTGTAACATGTAAAGATGTGTACGTGCGGCATAACTCGTCGATAATTATGCATTGTTCTAACATCTATTAGCATAGAGATGTATAGGTATATATATGAATGCATATTATTTACTTCGCATACAAAGCCAATCTTTCAACTTAACAAAATACGGGTGTATCACGCCATCTTTACAAAAAACCCCGGTAGATGTTTAGTCTACTCATCGGAATACGTCATACTACTTAGGAATCGCCAATCCTTTTCCTTTTCTTACGACCTCCGAAGTTTCCGCACTCAAATCTAACATGGAATTAACTTGTATAAGAAAACGGCTACATCCCGATACAGCAAAATATGAGTTCCCAGATTTCATATACAGTTAATCTAACATTGAATTAACTCAAATCTAACATTGGTCTTGTTTTAAATAGAGCCTTTCCTTTTTCCGATATGAGTTCCCAGATTTCATATACAGTTAAACTAACTTAATTAAACAAGACCAAAATATCCTAACATCTATAAAGAGACCTACCCCAAAACCCAAATCACCATACCTCCCTACAAATCCGGCAACGCCGGACTTTGCCTATACCTCGCCGGCCAAAATCCGAGCCCCTGGGTTCGTGCTCCTATGGTTTGTTCTAGGTCTAACATACAACATTAAGGCACTGTTTGGTTAATTTAACTTTTATCTAAACTAAAGCAGATTCAAATAGAGATCAATTTTGTCTAAAATACGATATCATAGACATTTTTTATTTCTAAGTTAAACTAGTTGCTGAACTAAATTTCTACAGTGATTAAAGATTTTACCTACAAGAAATTTGCTGGAAGAACTCCCTCCAAGATGCACAAGCTCCTAGTCTTTAGCTTGATGGTGAGGAAATCCTAGACTTAGCTCTTTTTCTTCTCCTTTCTATTGTTCTTCTTTGTTTTGTTTTGGTTTTCTTTTTCTTTTTTTTTAGATTTTTTAGATTTTAAATTAGATCAAATCTGAACATAAGATATATATGAGAAAAGGGAAGGATGAGGTATAGGAGGAGGTGTCAACCCACAAGGTGTGCCATCCTCATGCAAGGAGGAGGTGTGGTGTGTGTTGTTTCCCCCAATCAGAGCAAAGCTCTGTTTGAATTTCAAAAATTCAAAATTCGAAGCAACGCTTCAAATTCCTTGCGCTGCGCGCAACGCGCCACGTGTCAAACGCTGATACGTCAGCGCAGCGCCCAAGGCAGCGCGCCCAATCAGAGAAAGGATCTATTTAAAACAAAAATTAAAGGAAGCAACGCTTCAGTTGCTCAAGCGCTGCGCGACACGTGTCGGCGCAGTTGCGCTGCGCTGTGCGCTGCGCGACACGTGTCACGCGCTGGGACGTTTACGCCAAACAGAATTAAATTCTAGTGAGATTTTTCTGTTCTTGTTAAAACAAGAAGATTGCTTTCTGTAAAACAGAACCCCTTGGATCAAAGATCCAACGGTGGGAAAAATTCCCCAAATCACTCAGAGAAAGATCTCTTTAACAAATTTAACAAATTTATGGGCACTATATAAAGGCCCCTAGACCCCAATATCAAGATCATCAACATTGTGAGAGATTAAAAACCTCAAAACAGAGAGAACTCTGAAGAAAGTTCAAGAAAAATGGTAAAACCTTCACAAAATAGAAGAATTTTTTCTAATAGATCATTGATCTAAGAACAAGATCAATGATCTTCAAATAATAATAAGTGCTTTGCACTTTTTTATGAACCATTGGTTCTCTAAGAACAAGAAAAACAAGAAAAACTTGTTTTCTTTGATCTAAATTGGATCAAGAAATCAAACAGTGCCTTGCACTTTTTTATGAACCATTGATTCTGGAATCTTAAAGATTCTCAAGATTATTGAAATAGTGCCTTGCACTTGCAGAAACTGCACTGTTGCACTCCTGAGTTGGCACAAGCCACCAGAGAGCGCCACGTGTCAGCATCTGAATCACTTGCGCTATGCGCTTTTAAGAAAGAGCCTTGCTCTCTGAAATTAGCGCAACTCACCAGAGCGCGCCACGTGTCAGCAGCGCAAGCGCAGCGCACTGGCGCAGCGCACTGCGCTTGCGTGACACGTGTCATCACCACAAGCGCTTGCGCTCATTGATTGGCGCAAAGCGCCTGACAAATGCAATGCATTGTGTACTAAAGGGCCAGGACCAAATTAAAAAGGCCTAGTAGGCCAAAATAAATTGCAATGCAATAAAAGGGCAGAGCCCAAGTAAAATTGATGCTCTGCATCTTTTATAGAAGGGCAGAGCCCAAACAAAATAAAATGCAATGAAAGGGCAGAGCCCAAACAAAATTGATGCTCTGCATCATTTATAAATGGGCAAAGCCCAAACAAAATAAAAGTAATGCAATGCATTACTTAAACATGGGCAAAGCCCTAGCACAAACCTAATAGGCCAAAAACAAATAAAAGCGTTTAACATTTTTCAACTGGACTTAGCCCAATCATGGCCGTAAGTCCTCAAATTAAATTGACTGAGCACAGCTGCTCTCTTAAATCAATTTACATCCGGTTTGAGGGTACATCTCCGAACTCCTTTGACTCCTATCATTGTAATCCTTCAACGACGTCAGAGAGGTGACGGGTCCCGACAACCACACACCAATACGGACTGTGGGGTCCTTAAACCCATGGACTTATGCGTCCTTAAACCAAAACACGAACTGTGGGGTCCTTAAACCCACGGACTTATGCGTCCTTAAACCAAAACACGGACTGTGGGGTCCTTAAACCCACGGACCTAAGCGTCCTTAAACTACCTATGGACCACCATGTCCCTAAACTGGAATATGGACCACCATGTCCTTAAACTGGAATATGGACCACCATGTCCCTAAACTGGAATTTTGACCGCAATGTCTTTAAACTACCTATGGACCACCATGTCCCTAAACTGGAAACGGATCTAGACGATCCCGTTAAGTTGATCTTAGTCTGGAAATTAGACTAACGTATCCTTAACAAACGTTTAAGTTGATCTTAGCCTCAAATATGGCTAACGTATCCTTAAACCAAAACCCAAAACCCAAATCTAAGAAAATACGGATTTGGACTAATCCGCGTCCTACGGGCGAAGAAATAAATAGTCTCCGTATACAATCCGCGGGCAACCACAAACAAAACAAACACACACGACACGAAGTGAACTTCTAGAGCAGGAGAAAGTGGCTACCGCGATGCGGTAGCGTAATTAACTGCAGGGGCTTGCGCCTGCAGGGAAGAGCGTCCCCACAATTAAAAACCCCTCAAATGAGGGGGAACCTGATGAAGTCTGCTACATCGGCTGCATCCGTCTAAACCTCCGATACACGGTGCCATAAATCAACTTGGCATCTTCGGAGAGGTGGACGGATATAACCATATAGCATCTGCCCCGAATCTCAGGCAAGACGTCTTCACATCGTCGTCTTGGCCGTCTGTCGGAGGGGAACAGATTCTGGCACGCCCGGTGGGACCTTTTCCTCTTTCCACTCCACACTTCGTGTGTCGTATTCGCGAACGAATCGCGGTTTGTTAATGGTTGCCCTTAGGTTTCAAGTTACTAAGATTTGGTCTCTGGCTTGGCGCAGAAAGCAAAACAGCAATGGCATCCACCTGTTCGAAGTGCTCCAACTGCAGCTGCAACTCGCGTCCTGCCTCAACTGGGGGCATAACCTACGGGTCCCAAGCAGCCTCTTTGTTCACGATGCCCATGGAGCAGATTACTCAAGCCACCACAGGGCTGTTTTTCGGAACCATGCTTCCGCCAACAAGCTTCAGCACCTCCGTGCCCATACCAGAAGCTCCTAAGAAGTCGGTCTTCGATCGACTTACAATTACTGTGGCCCCTCTCAACGGGTCGCCCAACACCAGTGCTTCGGTCTTCTCCAGTCTGGGCCAAAACTCCTGCGAGCCCACAATGAAGCTTGCAGTCCCAGAAAATGTTATTCCAAAAAGAGTAGCCAAACCTGCTCCTGAAGTCGTCAAGGCGGCTTCTCCTGCTAAAAGATCGGTCTTTACAAGACTGACCGTCCCAACTCCCACTCCTGCTCCTGCTGCTCAAAGACATCAGTCTTCAATAGGCTGACGCCGGCAACAGCCCCACACCTGAACAGGGGGCAAGAAGAAGCTGTTTCTGTCTCTGAACCAATACCGACAACTCGTCGCGCCCGACGACGCCACTGGCGCCGGATAAGGAAGACTGGGGGCAACTCCCCCTCTGGGATAACTCCACCAGCTCCAACGGTGGAAGTTAATGCTACTGTTCCAACTGGGAACAGCTTTGAGCTGCTGAACAGGGTACGTAGAAACTCGCCAACTGCGGTGCTCAAAAGATCTCTTCCACTGGTAGACACCGCCGTGGAAGCAGAAAAGCCGGAGCAGTCTCCTCAATCGCTTTCCTCCAGGATCTACAAGACATGGCGACGAGTCCGAGAATCTGTGATTGATCCTAATTTCTCTCGCCAACAAAAGAAATCGAAAGGTCGGCAGGAAGAAAATCCCCCTGTCAAGCAACGAAAGGCGACGACCACTTGGGTGCCCAAAGCAGCGGCCCCCTCAACTTCAACGGCCTATAAGAGGAGAAGGTCGGAGAAAGTCCCCATGCCGACGGCGAATATCAAAGGTGGTGAACTCAAACGCCCTAAGTCCGGGAGCATCATCGTTCATACCGTCTACATGGCGTCTGATAAAGAGGACAACCGCATATCCACAGGTCATAGACCGCTCACGCGATCGGTGACCAAAGCGCAGGAGCAACAGCAGAAGCTCCAAGAAATGATGACCGCGATGGCCGCACTTACTGGGCCAAAAGAAAACCCTGAAACGTCCTCGGATGAACGCCAGGAGCAAGAAACTGACGCCGAATTCCTTCGTCGGATATTGGAAAAGAAGGATATGTTTCCTGATTTAAAATCAGGAAAGCTTCTGTGGAAAGCTTCAAAAAGGGGCCACGTGCTTACACGTGACCAGCAGTCACGTGTTGACACGTGACCTATAAAGTGCAGAAAAGGCGCACATTGAATCGCTGAGCAAAGTCAAGGAAAAGAGCTTCAGAAGAGGTCACGTGCTCCCACGTGACCAGGGTCACGTGTTGACACGTGACGTTCAAAGCAGCAAACTCGCTCTCCAATTGAACCAAGGAAAAAAGTGCCAGACAGGGGTCACGTGCTCATACGTGACCAGGGGTCACGTGGTAACACGTGACGGCTAAGCAGCAGAAGAAGGCAGAACGCAGAAAGAAAGAGGATCCTTCATTCCAAAAGGGGGGTCACGAGTCCACACGTGACCATGGATCACGTGGTTACACGTGACTGGCTTTCAAAGCCCATTTTTGACGACAGAATTAAATTCTGAAGGAAATTTGAATCTTTCCAAAGGAAAGTGATTATCTGAGACCAATCAAATTAAAGATTTAGAGATGATTAAATATCATCTATCTATGGAAAATCTCGGGTTTGGAAAGATTTCCCCCTTAAATCTAACCAAAATAAAAAGGGAGAATCTCTGGATTTGAAATCCAACGGTGAATAAAATTCACCTAATAATCCAAAGGTCCAGAATGAACAATGAATGCAAATCAAATATCTCCATGAAGATTCGTCAAAAACTGATTGATTCGGCTGCTTCTCCTATAAATAGGAGCCAAAAGACACAGAGAGGGAGACACACGCGCAGAGAAAGAAAAAAGGAGAAAAGCTTTGATACTTGGAAAAGACTTGGATCTTCTGCAAAAACCCTAGGTAAGAAAGGGAAGGCCTTTTGAAAGAGGGGGAATTTAATTCCCAACAGAGTTTAACTCTGATACATAAAACAGAAGAGCACATTTCTTCTCTCTTTGATAGAGGATCTGCAAAGTGCACATCTCCCCTTTAGGTTGAGAATTTAATTCTCAATGGGTCGAGATCCTGCCATGCAGATCCAAAACATAGAGAAGGAATGCAAGCATGAGAATTTAATTCTCGCAGAACTGTAGGAATTCAGTTCCTTTAAAATAAAATTAGGGCTCGACCCTATATCATGGGAATTTAATTCCTTCAAAATAAAAGAAGCAGGGTTTAACCCTAATTAAGAACATAGTTCTGTTGAAACAGCAGGAATTTAATTCCCTTTCTTTAAAACGAGAAGTTTAGCTCCTTAAAAGCTTTCATTAGGGTTTAACCCTATCCAGTTCTTCACATAAACAAGGAATTTAATTCCTACAGAAGGTTCAGGGATCGAAAGGAAGTAGGAATTTAATTCCTTTGAAAATTAAAGCCCGAGGAATTTAATTCCTGAAAAGAAAGATCAACAGATTCCCTAAACTACATACATGGAGGTAGGGTCACGTGTCACCACGTGACCCTCTCAAAAGAGCTATAGAAGTCCCTTTGAGGCAGCACCCCACGTGATCCACGTGACCTTGGCAGAAACTCTAATACACAAGCATTTGAATGCCCATCACGTGATGGCACGTGATGCTTTGAAAGAAGTGATAATTTCAGCAGAACAACTGAAGGGAGGGCGCTCTCACGTGCTGCCACGTGACCCTTCTTGCCTTAGTGTTTAACACTAAAATTAAAACTCTCAAGCCTAGTGTTAAAACACTGTCGGGCCTTAGCATTCAATGCTGGTTAAAAAGCCTTATCGGCAGTGTTCAACACTGATCTGTTTTAGTGTTTAACACTAATTTGAAAAAAGCCTTATTACTGGTGTCTAACACCAATTATCTCTTAGTGTTGAACACTAACTCATCAATCTTATTCCCAGTGTTCAACACTGATTGCTCTGAAGTATTTAACACCCGGCTTTGGCCCAATTGGCTAAAGGGATAGAGGCAAACATTCTCCCTCAATGGAACAACAAAGAGTCAATATTCCAGACCTGACTGGACTTAGCCCAAGCTGTCCATAAGTCCTCAACCTGTGATTAACTGGGCCGATGGGCTCATAACATAATCGATCAATCTTGACCCAAATTGGGCCAAAGACTATCTAATCCACCCCGGTTCTAGGGTACATCTCTTCACTCCTTTGATATTTGGCATTGTAATCCCTCAATGTCTTCAAAGAGGTGACGGGTCCCGAAGACCACTCATGACATGGACTGTGGGGTCCTTAAACCCATGCATGGTACAAAATTCCTGGTTACGTGGAACGTGGATAACGTCACTCTTTGACCCCGCGGGAAACGTCCAGAGCGGATCCTGGTCCTCGCAGAGCACGGCAGTGAACCCGTGTGAAGCATCCAGAGCGGAGCCTGGTCCTCGCCTAGCACGGCAGTGAACCCGTGTGAAGCATCCAGAGCACATACCGGACTGTGGAGTCCTTAAACCCATGGACTATGACGTCCTTAACCTTGACCGAGATGTCCTTAAACTACCCATGGACCGCAATGTCCTTAAACTACCCATGGACCGCAATGTCCTTAAACTACCCACGGACCACAATGTCCTTAAACTAGAACAATAGAGCCCCTATATGCTCTTTTGTCGGATCTAAACGGTCCTGTTTAAGTTGATCTTAGCCCCAAAGATGGCTAACGCGTCCTTAAACCTTCAAGCAGACTGGACTATGAATCCCCCTAATTAACTCTGGCTCGAGGGTACATCTCTGAACTCCTCTGACATCCGCCGTTGTAATCCTTCAACGTCGTCAGAGAGGTGACGGGTCCCGACGGCCACATATACGATGGACCGCCATGTCCCTAAACTGGAACATTAGAGTCCAAACACTCTTTTGTAGGATCTAAACGATCCCGTTAAGTTGATCTTAGTCACAAAGTTAGACTAACGTATCCTTAACAAACGTTTGAGTTGATCTTAGCCCCAAGCATGGCTGACGTATCCTCAAACCAAACCCCCAAACCCAAATTTAAGATAATGCGGATTTGGACTAGTCCATGCCCTACGGGCAACGACATAACTCAGTCTCCGTAGACGATCCACGGGCAATAAAACATAAAACAAAACCCACGACACGAAGTGACCATCTGGAGAAGGAGAAAGTTGTTACCGCAATGCGGTAGCGTAATTAACTGCAGGGGCTTGCGTCTGCAGGGAAGAGCGTCCCCACAATCAAAAACCCCTCAACGAGGGGGAATCTGACGAAGTCTGCTACATCGGTCGCATCCGCTCAAAACCTTCGACGCATGGTGCCATAAACCAACTTGGCATCTTCGGAGAGGTGAACGGATAGCATCAATTAGCATCTGCCCCGAATCTCAGCGCCAAGACATCGCAGCCCTGCGCGCCGTCTTTCGGAGGGGAACAGATTCTGGCACGCCCGGTGGGACCTTTTCCTCTTTCCACTCCACACTTCGTGTGTCGTGATTCGCGAACCAATCGCGGTTCGCTAATGGTTGCCCTTGGGTTTCAAGATACTAAGAATTGGCATCTTGCCTATTGCAGAAAACAAAGGATCGATGGCTGCTACTTCCGCGAAATCCTCCAACTGCTCAAACTGCAATTGCGACCAACGCTCTACCTCGCCAGGAGGTATAGCCTATGGACCCCAAGCTGCTTCGTTGTTCACAATGCCGGCAGACCAGGTGACTCAGGCCACTACCGGATTGTTCTTTGGGACTATACTCCCACCATCAAGCTTCACGGTGCCGGTGTTGACAAAGGAAGCACTCAAGAAGTCGGTCTTTGATCGTCTTGCCCCTGCCGCGGCTCCTCTCAACGAGTCGCCCGATGCCAACGCCTCAGTCTTCTCTAGATTGGGCCAGAAATCCTGCGAACTCATCATGAGGCCTACAATCTCGGAGGAGGCTGCTTCTAAGAAAGTGGCCGCTCCTGCCCTCGAAATCGCCAAGGCGGCTTCTCCGGCCAAAAGGTCGGTCTTTACAAGGTTGACGGCTTCAGTCTCCGCTCCCGCTGCACAAAGGACATCGGTCTTTGACAGGCTAACACCAACAACGACCCCCCACCCACACAGGGGGCAAGATGAAACCATTCTTATATCTGACTCTACGCCGTCTGCTCGACGCGCTCGACGTCGTCATTGGCACCGAATAAGAAAGGCTGGGGGCAACTCCCCCTCTGGATTGACTCCACCAGCCCCGGCGGTAGAAGTTAATGCTGCTGTTCCTACTGGAAACAGCTTTGAAATGCTAAATAAGGTGCGAAGGAATTCCCCTACCGCAGTGCTGAAGAGGTCTCCTCCCCCATCAGAAAAGGTTGTGGAAATAGAATCAGAACAGCCCCGATCTCCTCAACGGCTGTCTTCCAAAATCTATAAGGTTTGGCGGCAAGCCCGAGACTCGATCATCGATCCAAACTTCTCCCGCCAGCACAAGAAGCCGAAAATCCAACCGAAAGCTGGTCACCAGGCGAAAACCCAAAAGGCTGTTTGGATGCCCGCCTCGACGGCCCCCTCAACCTCCATGGCTCATAAAAGGAGGGAGCCCGAGAAGATCCCTCGACGTGCAACGACGGCTAAAAGCAACAAGCCCGGACACCCTAAGTCTGGGGGCATGATGGTCCACACCGTATACATGGCCTCCGGAAAGGAGGAGAGCCGCACTTCTACAGGCCACCGACCGCTAACCCGATCCGTAATGAAATCCCAGGAGCAGCAACAAAAGCTCCAAGAAATGATGAATGCTATGGCCGCGCTCACCGGGCCAAAGGAAAACCCAGAAGCGTCCTCAGACGCACGCCGGGAGGAAGAAACCGACGCTGAATTCCTTCGCCGGACACTGGAGAAAAGGGACAAAGAGGCTGCTGAACAAGCGGCCAACATACAACGGATGGGCCTTCTCTTTCAAGATGTGATAGGAATGATGATCCAGCAAGACTTACCCGCCGAAGATCCTCCGATTATTCTGGAGGACGACCGAGGAGAGACATCAAATCCACCACCAGCCCTCTCAACAGCCAAAGAAGAGACGATCTCTAAGGCTGACTTGGCTGACTGTATAGCCCAGCAAATCCGGGTCCATCATGCAACTGAGGCAGCTGGCCAAGTCGTGAAAACGGGACGACCGTATCCAGGCTGGTATGATCAAATCAAATATCCGCAAGGCTATACGATACCGAAATTCCATGTGTATAAGGGGACCGGCAATCCTCATCAACACGTCGCCCAGTTCCGGGCCCTCTGCGGTAACACCGGCGGTGACGATAAACTGTTACTCCGTCAGTTCGTTGGCAGCTTATCAGAAACAGCGTTCGAATGGTATTCGGAACTCCCGAACGATTCCATCAAAACGTTCGCTGAAATGGAGTTGTTGTTCACTCAGCGGTTCGCAAGTGCCAGCGAGCGCACTCCAATTACTGCTTTGATTAACGCCAGGGTAAAGCCAGGCGAAACCTGGGTCCAGTACGCTATACGCTGGCGGAATTTGTGGTCGAGATGCGAGCAACGCATTGAGGAAGCACCCGCAGTGGGTATGTTCGTGGGAACCCTAGACCCCCACGCAACTATCTCCCAGTTTATGATGTTCTTTAAGCCAACCACATTCCAGGCTTTGATCGACAAGTTGGCTCAGATGGACCAGATGGGTCATAGACCACCTACCCCGAAGCCAGAACCTCGGAATGACAAGGGTAAAGGAAAGGGGACTTTTGTCGCGAACGCCCAACAGCAGCCTGACGCCCCGAAATCGGCAGATCAATTGGAAGAAAGACGCCGATATTATAACGAAAAGATGAAGCGTCCCTACTCGTTCCCACGAGACAAGACAAAACGGTTATTTGAGCTGGCAATACGCAACAGACTTATCAACCTTCCGAATCCAAGGCGACCGCCACAACCCACCGAGGTGAATAACCCCAACTATTGCCCTTACCATCAGACGGTAAGCCATCCGATTGAAGATTGCTTCGTCTTCAAAGGATGGATCGAAGATCAATACCTCCAGGGGAAGTTTGTACTGTCCGAAAAGTGGAAGGTGAACCCGCCACAACCACATACTCCTAAAAAGGCAGACACACCGGGGGCAACCTGCTCCTTTATCGAAGAAGTTCCATGGGAAGTCACGCTATCAACGAAGACCAAAAGGATGCTGAGAGACCTTCATGCGTGTCCTGCAATCGAATGGAAGGACCCTCTTGAACCTCGAATTATCGAAGGAGCAGTGAAGCCCCGCGCAACTACGAAGACTGCTGATAAGGGCCCAAATACTCACGCCCAACCGTCAAAAGCTTCGAAGAAAAAGAAGAAGAAATCCAAGAAGCCCGCGAAGCTTGGAAACGAGCAAACAAACTTGCAGAAGCAAATCGACGCGCTAGAAGAATATAATCAGAAGGCGCGAACTCCTGTCACACTGCAAGAGTTCCTCAGCCACATCTTTCAAGAGGACGATGATGGAGCAAATTCGTCGGACGAATCCGAGGGATATGCGGCAAGTTGCAACATGATCTCCCACTCGTTTACCGATGATGAGAGAACTCCTATCACTAAGAAGCCGAAGGCAGAGCCCGAACCAGAGCGTGCGAGGCTGACAACTGATATGATCAATGCCTTCCTAGACGAGATTCGTCTAAAAAGTAAAGCGGATCAGGAGCGCGAGATGGCAGCATCAGGAGGAACCAAATGCGGGCGACTGAACGAAAGAGTTGAGCTACCCCTGCCAGAGCGAAAGGCATCCGAAATGGACAAGAAGATATTCAAGACGAGGAAAAGGTTCGCCAAAGCCATGTCAATGGGGATGAGGCTACCCCCCTCGGAAGGAAACATGCACGATGGGGCGGAGAAACACCCCGATTACTGCGCATATCATCGGAAAGTCTCACACCCCACAGAGGAGTGCGACGCCTTCAAGATATGGTGGCATGGATATGTTGCTCGCCGGCAACATTTCAAACGCATGAAACGCAAGAGCCGTCGGGAGCGAAGAAGCGCTGTTGACGGACCCAACAGAATTACTGGCAACTGCTATATGGCTCATACCGAGGGATCACAAGTCCTCACCTTTGGGAGCGACTCTGATGAAGAAGTGACTCTGGGCCCTCTCTTTGAAGAATCCGCGCTAGGGAAAGATGAGGAATCAGAAGCCTGCGGAAACACTCAGCTGCGCAATCGCACACTCCCGGAAAAGGATCTCGGGCCTACGAACAGAAAAGATAAGGGAAAGGAAAAGGTCACTGAAGATATCACTTTGGATGACCAAGTCGCGAAGGAACTGGCGACTAAAGACCTTCCTAGGAGGAGTAAAGTGGACTATAACATTCTCGCGCATCTAAGGAAGCTACCTTCCCAGCTTAGCATTCTCGACGCCCTCCTATTATCAAAAGAAGCACGGGACTCACTAATTAAGGCACTACAAGAACCTGAGCAATTCCAAGCCTTTCTCGCCACTGAAAAGATGAAGGACGAACTGGAAGAAGTGCATACGGCCGACGTCACTTTCGGTGATGAAGACCTCCTTCTCGGGACGTGCGACCATAACCGTCCCCTGTATGTCTCCGGATACTGCCATGATATCAAGATAGGCAAGATCTTGGTGGATAATGGATCCTCTGTCAATCTCCTTAATGTTCGGGTGTTGAAGGAAATCTGCATGAGTGTGCAACATCTCGCTCGTGACAAAATCACTATTTCCGGTTTCGATTCACAATCGTCACGGACTCTCGGGTCCGTGATATTAACGTTACGCTTCGGGCTTCTCGTCACAGGCATCAAATTCCATGTCATTGACGCCAAGACCTGTTACAACGCCTTGCTCGGCCGTCCTTGGTTACACGAGTACAACATCGTCCCTTCTACACAACATCAGTGTATGAAGTACTTTAAAGATGGTTTCGAGTATACTGTAACGGGTGAGCTGAACCCATTTTCCGTGAACGAAGTCCGCAAATACGAGGATGTGAAATACTTCTTGCCAGACTTTGAAGATACGGAGAGGTGTCACGACTCGGAGAACAAGGCCGCCGCCACCATCCCTGTTTTCGGAAGCGATACCGAAGAAGAAGAAGAGATAGTTTACACGGGGCCAGCTCAGCGCAACAACCAGAGGATGCCCATCCCCATACTGGTCTTCGGAAGTGATTCGGAAGATGAGGTCAATGCCGTATTCTCCAATCGGCTTTCAATGCAAGCACCCCTCAGCGATGGCCATAGTTTGCAAATCACCATGGTACCGCGAAAACACTACAAGGACCTCGACACGCTTCAAGCTCACAGTGTGCAAGAGCTGCAAACGTTTTGCGTCCCCCCCAGGCGAAAGAGTGAGAAGATGATCCTATTCTATCGATCCTCAGAGTCGAAAGTAGAGAAAGAGATCTGGCACGGCGTAGATGCTACATGCGACAGACTCCAGCCCATCCGTCTGCCCAGATACTATACAAATGGATTAAAGAAGCTATTGAAGCGCCAAGGGGTACCCTTAAAACAAACTGTTCAACAGGCTCGGTTCTACAACAGGATTTGGGAGGTCCCTGGAACCCAACGCAAACTGCCTAATGGGAAAATGGAGACACTCGGGCTTGGATACGCGAGAACCGGAAAGCGAGAACGGGCTCATAACAGCTACGCTATATATACCTTTGATGAAGAGGACGCCGCCCTGTCAGGAGATGCCAACCCCTCATCAAAACCAGACCACGCGATTGAGGCGCCAAGTCCGTCATTTCTAGAACAAATGGACAAGCCTATCAAGAAAGTGGGTCAGAAAGGTCGGGAAGACCCCAACCACGAAATGGCCATCTACGAGAAGGCCAGGGCGCAACGTCTATTTCAACAGGCTGCGAAAGGCAAGAATGCTCATCCTTGTCAACCCATCATGCGAAAAGCCCGATGTGGAGACGGAAATAAGTCGAGAAGCGGAAAAAAGAGCCGACAACAACGACGCAAGATTAGAGGGTTACGCAATCGGGTATTGCACAGCTCGGATTCGCCCTTCATAGAAAAGATGAGTCGAGCGTACTCCTTCCCTCGAGACAAGACGGAAAGGTTACTCAAGCTCGCCCTAGAACATCAGATGATCGCGCTTCCGGAGTTTAGACACCTTAAGCAAGCTAATAAGGCCTCTCGCTCGGGCTATTGCTCTTATCACCGAGCCGCTGGACATCCTACCGAAGACTGCTTCACCTTCAAGAACTGGGCCGAGGACCAGTACCAACGGGGCAGATTCGCTTTATCCAACAGCTGGAGGGTAACGCCGCCACGAAAGCACGAGCCCAAGGTCACAAGAGCAGAGCCGGATCCGCCTCGGCCCCGGGAGTGGATTCGCACCTGTTATACGATTACGAAAGACGACCTTCCCCGGTGCTTCGAAAACAGCGATGATGAGGTTATCTCAGAATTTCCGCCCGCTCCGAAAGAGCTGGAAGACGGTATACATACTACTGCAGATAACCTCAGAAAGATTGAGTTGGGATCGGCAGAGGACCCGCGACCAACATTTGTCAGCGAGCTACTCTCTGAAGAAAGGGTGGCCGCGTTAAAGAACATGCTTCTACGGCATAAAGACTGCTTCGCGTGGAACTACTCCGAGATGCCAGGATTAGATCCGGAGGTCGCTGTGCATAGATTAGCAATATCCCCAGATATCAAGCCAGTCAAGCAGGCACCAAGAAGGATGCGACTCGAGCTTGAGATGAGCATCAACGCCGAAGTCAAAAAACTGATCGATTCTGGATTTATCCAAGAAGTCCAATATCCCGATTGGATCGCCAATATCGTCCCGGTGATGAAGAAGAATGGGACGGTGCGTATATGCGTGGATTTCAGGGATCTCAACAAGGCCTGTCCAAAGGATGATTTCCCAGTACCGGTAACCGAGCTAATGATAGATAACACCTCCACTCACGAGATCTTCTCCTTTATGGATGGTTCCTCAGGATACAATCAGATAAAAATGCATCCCGAAGACTAGAAGCACACCGCTTTCCGGACCCCTTTGGGTGTATTTTGCTACAGGGTTATGCCCTTCGGTCTAAAGAACGCCGGCGCTACCTATCAAAGGGCCATGACAAAGATCTTCGACGACCTCATACATGACATCGTCGAGTGCTATATCGACGACCTCGTAGTAAAGAGTATGTCATACGAAGATCACTTAAAGCATCTAGAGACTGTATTTCAACGCCTTCGGCAATATAATTTGAAGATGAATCCCCTCAAATGCGCGTTTGGAGTCTCCTCGGGAAAATTCCTGGGATTCGTCATCCGACACCGAGGTATTGAGATAGATCCGTCAAAGATTAAAGCGATCATGGAAATGCCCCCGCCAAGAACCCTCAAACAGTTGCGGTCTCTCCAAGGGAAGCTCGCATACATCCGGCAATTTATCGCAAATCTTTCAGGCAAATGCCGTCCTTACAGCCACCTGATGAAAAAGGGAACTCCATTCGTTTGGGATCACAAATGCCAAGGTGCACTAGACGAGATCAAGCAGTACCTGCAGAACCCTCCGGTGTTGGCCGCGCCGGTCAACGGAAAACCCCTCATTCTTTATACAACCGCCCTCGAAGGTTCCTTGGGCGCATTATGGGCGCAAGAGAACGATCAGGAAAAAGAGAGAGCACTCTACTACTTAAGTCGAGTTCTACTGGGGGCAGAAAGCAACTACTCTCCCATTGAAAAACATTGCTTGGCACTAATCTTCGCGATAACAAAGCTCAGGCACTATGCGTTGGCGCATGAAGTCCGTCTTATTTCAAAAGTGGACCCCCTTAAATACTTGATGTCAAAAGCCATATTGACGGGACGACTCGCTAAATGGGCTCTGCTCTTGATGGAGTTCTCGATAACGTATCAACCTCTCAAGGCAGTGAAAGGCCAGGCCATTGCCGATTTCCTCGCTGAGCATCCGATACCGGCCGATTCTCCTCTGAACTGTGATTTGCCGGACGAGCATGCATTTGATGCGATTGGCGGTGGTAGCACCCGATGGAAACTCTATTTCGATGGAGCGTCCTCCATAAAGAAACAGAAACAAGGTATCCCAATGATCAAATCGGGGATAGGCCTCATCTTTGCAACTCCACAAGGAGGGATAATGCGTTTCGCCTTCTCCTTAACAGAGCCGAGGACAAACAATGAAGCTGAATACGAAGCTCTGATAGCAGGCTTCGAAATCGCCATCGACCTGGGAATTGAAGACCTCCTTATATACGGGGATTCTCAACTGGTTGTTAGTCAAGTAAATGGTGATTACCAAACGTGCAAACCGGAGTTGGTGAAGTACGGCGAAAAGGTGCAACAACTATTGACCCAAATTCCCTCCTATACTTTGGAGAACATACCACGCGCGGAAAACAGCAAAGCAGACGCGTTAGCCAAACTTGCTAAAGAACTGGCGGATGAAAACCTCGATGATATAAGAATCGTGGTACAAAGCCGTCGAGTGCTTGCCCCGGCAGAAATACCCCCGGAATCATATAAAGAAAAGGGAGCGACTGAGCAGACGACCCTACAAATAAAAGGCCATGAGAAGGCCGAGGACTGGAGGGAAGTCTTCATAGACTACTTTAAGTCCCACCGAATGCCCAAAGATACATCCTCAAGGCATCAGCTCATGAAACGAGCTCTATCTTTCGTCCTCGTCAACGACACTCTATACAAGAGATCGTTTGATTCTCTATGGCTGAGATGCTTAGGACCTGACGAAGCGGAAAGAGTCATTCAGGAAGTTCACGACGGACTTTGCGGTTCTCACCAAGCAGGCCCGAAGATGAAGTTAAAAATTAAACGGATGGGTTATTACTGGCCCACGATGATCCAGGACTGCCTCGAGTATGCGAAGCAATGCCACTCGTGCCAGATTCATGGAGACTTTATCCACCAACATCCGAATCCTCTACATCCAACGGTGGCTAGTTGGCCATTCGAAATGTGGGGGACTGACATAGTCGGCCCCATCGAGCCAGCATCATCCCGGGGACATCGTTTTATCCTGGCGACAACTGATTACTTCTCCAAATGGGCAGAAGCAGTACCACTGAGGAAAGTGAAGACGGAGAATATCCTCCATTTCTTCAAGACGCACGTCATCTATCGGTTTGGAACCCCACGGCGGATTATCTCCGATAACGGGCCAGCCTACAGAAGCCATAAGATTAGCCGCTTCGCGCAGCAGCACAATATAGACTGGAGATATTCTTCAGTTTACAACCCACGAGCTAACGGTCTGGCCGAGGCCTTCAATAAGACCTTGACGAAGATCATAAAAAAGACCGTTTCCCGGAATAAGAGAGACTGGCACGAGAGGCTGCAAGAAGCCCTTTGGGCTTATCGAACTACATTCAAGACGGCCACGAACACAACGCCGTACGCGTTGGTATTTGGGACGGAAGCAGTACTCCCCCTCGAGATAGAGTTACCCTCTCTATGAGTGGCAGTCCACCACGAGCTGACGAACGAAGAAAATGCTCACCTTCGGCTTGAGGAGCTTGATGCCCTCGACGAAACCCGGCTCATAGCGCAACAATATCTAGAAGCCTACAAAGCAAAGATGACGCGCTCGTACGAAAGGTTGACCAGGCCGAGGACATTCCACCAAAGCGAACTCGTGCTAGTGGTCAAAAGACCTATGATCCCCAATCGTGCCAAGCGGGGAAAATTTGAGCCAAACTACGAAGGCCCTTACATCATAGACAAGGTCTACCAGAGTGGAGCCTATCTACTCATGGACATGCACAGTGAAAGGCCTTTCAGGCCAATAAACGGCCGCTTCTTAAAGAAATACTATGCTTAATGAGCCATAGCCTGGGTCAATGATAGATGACGACGACTATGTCCGCTCGCTATCTTCTTAGGCTCAGACTTTACAAGCAGCAGCTGGTCTTCCCATAACGAGGGACCGAAACGTCCTTAAACTAACGAGGGACCGAAACGTCCTTAAACTAACGAGGGACCGAAATGTCCTTAAACTAACGGTGGACCGAAACGTCCTTAAACTAACGGTGGACCGAAACGTCCTTAAACTATCGACGGACCGAAACGTCCTTAAACTATCGACGGACCGAAACGTCCTTAAACTATCAACAGACCGAAACGTCTTTAAACTAACGACGGACCGAAACGTCCTTAAACTATCAACAGACCGAAACGTCTTTAAACTAACGACGGACCGAGACGTCCTTAAACTATCAACGGACCGAAACGTCCTTAAACTAGCGACGGACCGAAACGTCCTTAAACTAACGACGGACCGAAACGTCCCTAAACTACTGCTGCAGCACCCTTAGGCTGGCAAGATAAAAAAAAAAAAAAAAAACGGTATGTCCATAAAGCAAAATGGGCACGGATGAAAACCCGAAAGGGCTCCGTGAGTAAAAACAGCAGGGCTACCGGCGAGTGTTTGTGAAAACCCGAAAGGGCGCAGCCTCGTTAAAAGACACTTACAGGGTCCTCTCGACCTTGTAAGGAGAAACCACCCGCGTGAGATCCTTACGACTCATAAGGGAGAAGCACACTTAGGGATCCTCACGATTCCTAAGGAGAAATTACACTTGCGAGATCCTCACGACTCGTAAGGAGAATTCTCTTATGGGACCCTCACGGCTCATAAGATTTGAAAGTCTTAAGTTACAGAAACCTTAACCTGTTCTTAAGCAACTCCCACAACCTTCGATATTGCCCTACAAGCGGCTCGGACTGACCCTTGTATACAATCCACGGGCACGAATAGACATTTTACTAACAAAGTCCCACCCGTGACTGGGGATATATCTACATGATGAACAACCCTTGCAAGTCCTCTCGGCTTATAAGGGGAAAATCCTCTTTGTAAGATCCTTACGACTTACAAGAGAACATGCACTTAAGAATCCCCACGATTCTTAAGGAGAAAACACACCTGCAAGATCCTCACGACTTGTAGGGAGAAACACCTTTGTGAGACCCTTACGGCTCATGAAGTCAAAAGCCTTGGTCGACAGGACCCTTAACCCTATTTGCTAAGCCACCCTTTGTTCAAACGTCGACAGAGGTAAATGATGATCCGCTCCTGGCAACATTCCAGTTGTAGCGGTGCTGATGCCGAAACCCGTATCCAAGAAATCCGAGCTTGCCGCAAAAAGCTAGCAAGCCACACATGCATGACAAAATGGCCGAAATGATGGGACAACTTGCAAAATCTCAGCGGTTCACAGATAACTTAGTGTTCATCACCGTGGCATTCGTCTCGATACAGCAGACGCGACACCAGCAAATGAAGCGAAGGCCAAATTCCTAGCTTCATTGTCTCGACGACACAACATCAAGCGAAACGGAACAGCGGCAACCCCAAGTTCCATGACTCGGCGACACATATCGCCAAGAGTCAACCCCCATCCCGGGAAATGCGGATACAATCAGCAAACTTCCTGGTTACGTGGAAAGCGGATAACGTCACTCTTTGACCCCGTGGAAAACGTCCAGAGCGGATCCTGGTCCTCGCAGAGCATGGCAGTGAACCCATGTGAAGCATCCAGAGCGGAGCCTAGTCCTCGCCTAACGCGGCAGTGAACCCGTGTGAAGCATCTAGTGCAAACTTCCTGGTTACGTGGAAAGCGGATAACGTCACTCTTTGACCCCGTGGAAAACGTCCAGAGCGGATCCTGGTCCTCGCAGAGCATGGCAGTGAACCCATGTGAAGCATCCAGAGCGGAGCCTAGTCCTCGCCTAACGCGGCAGTGAACCCGTGTGAAGCATCTAGTGCAAACTTCCTGGTTACGTGGAAAGCGGATAACGTCGCTCTTTGACCCCGTGGAAAACGTCCAGAGCGGATCCTGGTCCTCGCAGAGCATGGCAGTGAACCCATGTGAAGCATCCAGAGCGGAGCCCAGTCCTCGCCTAACGCGGTAGTGAACCCGTGTGAAGCATCTAGTGCAAACTTCCTGGTTACGTGGAAAGCGGATAACGTCACTCTTTGACCCCGTAGAAAACGTCCAGAGCGGATCCTGGTCCTCGCAGAGCATGGCAGTGAACCCATGTGAAGCATCCAGAGCGGAGCCTAGTCCTCGCCTAACGCGGCAGTGAACCCGTGTGAAGCATCTAGTGCAAACTTTCTGGTTACGTGGAAAGCGGATAACGTCACTCTTTGACCCCGTGGGAAACGTCCAGAGCGGATCCTGGTCCTCACAGAGCATGGCAGTGAACCCATGTGAAGCATCCAGAGCGGAGCCTAGTCCTCGCCTAACGCGGCAGTGAACCCGTGTGAAGCGTCTAGTGCAAAATTCCTGGTTACGTGGAACGTGGATAACGTCACTCTTTGACCCCACGGAAAACACCCAGAGCGGAGCCTGGTCCTCGCCAAACACGGCAGTGAACCCGTGTGAAGCATCCAGAGCAAACACCGGACTGTGGAGTCCCTAAAATCCACGGACTATGACGTCCTTAACCTCGACCGCGATGTCTTAAAACTAACAACCAACCACCCCTATTCCTCACAGATTTTTGCCTCGGTTTAAGGGTACATCTCTTCACTCCTTTGATGCCCGGCGTTGTAATTCCTCAACGTCTTCAAAGAGGTGACGGGTCCCTGTAACCAAACATCGGACTGTGGAGTCCCTAAATCCACGGACTATGAGGTCCTTAACCTTGACCGTGATGTCTTAAAACTAACATCGGACTGTGGAGTCCTTAAATCCACGGACTATGAGGTCCTTAACCTTGACCGCGACGTCTTTAAACTACAATATCTGGAGAAACCCCTGACTCCGTAGAACACGGGCAAGGGTAACCGCATCCGGCACTCGCAAGTCCTCACGGCTGGGAGAGAAAACTCTTTATGAGACCCTCGTGGCTCGTAAAATGCAGAAGTCTTAGGAAGCATATCTTAAACCTGAATCCTGAGCCATCCCTGTCCTGCAAGGAAATCAAGATAGGATATCCGCAGAATGCAGTCAACAAAAAGGGGACACGTCATTGAGAAGAAAAATTGTACCTTTTATTCATAAACCAAAATGGATACAAAATACAATTCATGAAAGAAACAAAAAAGGAAGATACCCTTATTCATGAATATGTACAAAAAAAGGGAGAAAAGATACAGTCCTCAAGCCGGTGGCCGGTGTAGTAATTTCAGCAGCTCGTCGTTTTGTTGCTGAGCCACGGCTTCATGACGCAAGATCTCCAGAAGGCGAGCCTCCGCCTGAGCTTGTTGGGCCTGATATGAAGCGAGCCGAGCTTCAAGCTCTTTTTCAGTGGCCTTGTGAGCCTCAACCCTCTCGCGAGTAAACGTGGCAGCTTTATCAAGAGCCACCATCTCCTTGATGGATTCCTGAGGCACTCGCCAAAGGTCATACGCTTGTTGGCTTTAACTGTGAGGCTGACCTGAAGCTCGCCCAACGCTTTGAAGGCTAGCTCTCTCTCAAAATTTTTACTACCGAACCCTTTTCTCACACAACAATATGTTCGCTATGTGGCCACGAAAGCCCGCACTCGCAACCACAGCATCGAACGCGAGACATTTACAAGACCGTATAAATGAGCCCCCGGTCGACAAAGACGATCGATCTGAAACATGTTCACATCACCCGGTATGAAAAGCAATGAGAAAATTTCCAGTGTTTATCCTATCAAGCATGTGTTCACGATTATATAAGCATCCGAAGAAGAAATAAAGTTTGAGGCATTAATTTGCATGCGACATAATGACAATGTTGATAATTAGAAGAAGCTTGCATAAGAAGAACACAATGTTTATTCAGGCAAGCGAAAACATGCATACGAGTACCAAGCCTACATAGGGATTCAGCATAAAGCATACAAAAGAAGAGGACTAATTTAAAAACAACGGAAAAGATCACCAAACGTGGGATCAACGGCACAGGGGTTAACGAAGCAAAGGACAAAATTCTCCATCTCTCTCTCTGCTCTCTCCAGCACATCGAAGCGACGGTTCTCACGAGGAGTCGCTCCCCACCGATTGGCGCCGTGTTCGTCAGCGAAAGCAGACATAATAGCTCGCCGGGCCTTGATTTGGCCCAGCATATGAATTGAGCAATCCTTCAAAGCCTGAGTAATCAGGCAAGCTTCATGAAAGCCCTCGAGCTTCTCTTCCGCCGCATCAAGCATCGCCAGGGTCATCTCTGCTGGGTGAGGAGGGATGTCGGCAAGCACAGCCGCGAGAATCATCCGGAGCCAGAGAGAACCCATCGGGAGAGGAGACCCCCTACGGATCGAGAGTTCATGCATGGCTGAGTCGCATTCGTTGTCGGTAAGGAGGGGATCCACCAACCGAGCGGCAAAGCGGGGGATCATCTCCTCGATAGGCACCTCCCATGGCTGTCGACGAGCGTGTGGGCGGTTGCAGGCCATAGCGCTCAGATACTCCTCAAATTAAATCACGTCGATATGAGAATGAATTTCTCTGTGAAGAGAAAATAGGCTATGGCCTCAAGAATATAAAGAAGTGCATTAAGTGCTATGCGCGGAAAATCTTGCATGCAAAAGATGTTTCCAAGGCCCAAAAAAAAAGGAAAGGCATCGAAAATCAAGGAGAAATAACTATTTCCAAGGCTCCTTTTACGCATCCGATACTGCGCGCTAAAAATGCGGCATGGAAGATTTTTGTGAACAGTCCCATCAAATGATCCCACGTGCGGAACGTGTGAGACCCAAATTTGACGTGCACTAGAAAATAGAATAGCACCATGCATATTGAAAGCACCAGCAACAACAATAGTGAAATGATAAAATTCCAGAAAAAGGGCATGCAAGCATAGGAAAAAAAAAGAAAACATAATAAAACTTGTCATTCATACTTCAAGAGGTTCATACAAAATCTGGAGGACACATTTACAATGGTAAAACTTCAGATGCGGGGCATGGGTTGAGGAACTCAAAATTAACTTTATTCAAGACCTTCCAAACATTGCGAACCTCCCGAGTATGCTTTCTCTCACGGTCACAAGCATCGGGGTCCCCGCGGATGTCCTCTACCCTCCGATAGGCGCCCAGTATGGCTGATTGTTGAAAAAGCTGATGAAGGAGATCAATGAGATCATCCCGCCTCCTCTTTGAGATCAAGCCCATAAGGTACACCGAATGCACCTTATCCTCGGCAGTGTCTAAGTCCCCGAGCGGTATGCCGGCGCAAAAGAGAGGAAGTGCCTCCCGGATCGCCAGCACGATCAGCCTCAGAAGAGAAGAGCGACGGGGGAGTAGCCTGTGATTGTACTCGTCGAAGCGGCCCATGATCTCGGCACACTGAGCATCAGTGAACTCCTGGTTCTGACTGCGGCCCAGCGCACGAATATTCCCGTACGAAATGATCTCGTCAAGACGATACAGGTGGGCGTCCATGATACCTGAAATAAAAGTCACGAGAATCATTACAAAATCCCCATCGCATTAATTGCAGAAGAACAGCCTCGGGCCAAGAGACCCCAAGGAGCCTCTGTGTGAAGAGATTAAGTTCTTCATAGGAATTAAATTCCTTATTAAGAAAAAGGGAATTAAATTCCCAGGAATAATTCTGATGGAATTAAAGTCCAGGGAGTTGAAACGCTGTCATTGTCCCCCCGAAGATCGCCAAAACCTTAAGAGATCTACAGTTCGAAGGTTCCCTATTCTTAAGAAAAAACTTGAAGAAAAATGGGTTCTTTGCGAAACCCTTAATACAGATTTGAAATCCAAAAAGTTCTTTTAAAAACGAAGGCGCTTTGGCCGTTCAACACCTTTACCTGAGAAGAAAGGTTCTTTGCGAACAGAGTTAAACTCTGGGAAAGGTTCAAGATAGAGAACTGAGCTCTGAAAGCGAGAATTAAATTCTCGAAGAAGAAATTCTCAGAGGAAGAGGATGAGCAAAGTGAAGGCTCCTATGAAGAGACAGCGATATTTATAGAAAACAATGGAAACGTTTCATCTCCCCAGATCCCTAAAAGAATCCAACGGTCGCGAGAGGAGACAGCGTTGCGCTCACGTGCTGACACGTGAGAACAACGCTGTGGGGGCATTTGTTTCCTGATTTAAAATCAGGAAAGCTTCTGTGGAAAGCTTCAAAAAGGGGCCACGTGCTTACACGTGACCAGCAGTCACGTGTTGACACGTGACCTATAAAGTGCAGAAAAGGCGCACATTGAATCGCTGAGCAAAGTCAAGGAAAAGAGCTTCAGAAGAGGTCACGTGCTCCCACGTGACCAGGGTCACGTGTTGACACGTGACGTTCAAAGCAGCAAACTCGCTCTCCAATTGAACCAAGGAAAGAAGTGCCAGACAGGGGTCACGTGCTCACACGTGACCAGGGGTCACGTGGTAACACGTGACGGCTAAGCAGCAGAAGAAGGCAGAACGCAGAAAGAAAGAGGATCCTTCATTCCAAAAGGGGGGTCACGTGTCCACACGTGACCATGGATCACGTGGTTACACGTGACTGGCTTTCAAAGCCCATTTTTGACGACAGAATTAAATTCTGAAGGAAATTTGAATCTTTCCAAAGGAAAGTGATTATCTGAGACCAATCAAATTAAAGATTTAGAGATGATTAAATATCATCTATCTATGGAAAATCTCGGGTTTGGAAAGATTTCCCCCTTAAATCTAACCAAAATAAAAAGGGAGAATCTCTGGATTTGAAATCCAACGGTGAATAAAATTCACCTAATAATCCAAAGGTCCAGAATGAACAATGAATGCAAATCAAATATCTCCATGAAGATTCGTCAAAAACTGATTGATTCGGCTGCTTCTCCTATAAATAGGAGCCAAAAGACACAGAGAGGGAGACACACGCGCAGAGAAAGAAAAAAGGAGAAAAGCTTTGATACTTGGAAAAGACTTGGATCTTCTGCAAAAACCCTAGGTAAGAAAGGGAAGGCCTTTTGAAAGAGGGGGAATTTAATTCCCAACAGAGTTTAACTCTGATACATAAAACAGAAGAGCACATTTCTTCTCTCTTTGATAGAGGATCTGCAAAGTGCACATCTCCCCTTTAGGTTGAGAATTTAATTCTCAATGGGTCGAGATCCTGCCATGCAGATCCAAAACATAGAGAAGGAATGCAAGCATGAGAATTTAATTCTCGCAGAACTGTAGGAATTCAATTCCTTTAAAATAAAATTAGGGCTCGACCCTATATCATGGGAATTTAATTCCTTCAAAATAAAAGAAGCAGGGTTTAACCCTAATTAAGAACATAGTTCTGTTGAAACAGCAGGAATTTAATTCCCTTTCTTTAAAACGAGAAGTTTAGCTCCTTAAAAGCTTTCATTAGGGTTTAACCCTATCCAGTTCTTCACATAAACAAGGAATTTAATTCCTACAGAAGGTTCAGGGATCGAAAGGAAGTAGGAATTTAATTCCTTTGAAAATTAAAGCCCGAGGAATTTAATTCCTGAAAAGAAAGATCAACAGATTCCCTAAACTACATACATGGAGGTAGGGTCACGTGTCACCACGTGACCCTCTCAAAAGAGCTACAGAAGTCCCTTTGAGGCAGCACCCCACGTGATCCACGTGACCTTGGCAGAAACTCTAATACACAAGCATTTGAATGCCCATCACGTGATGGCACGTGATGCTTTGAAAGAAGTGATAATTTCAGCAGAACAACTGAAGGGAGGGCGCTCTCACGTGCTGCCACGTGACCCTTCTTGCCTTAGTGTTTAACACTAAAATTAAAACTCTCAAGCCCAGTGTTAAAACACTGTCGGGCCTTAGCATTCAATGCTGGTTAAAAAGCCTTATCGGCAGTGTTCAACACTGATCTGTTTTAGTGTTTAACACTAATTTGAAAAAAGCCTTATTACTGGTGTCTAACACCAATTATCTCTTAGTGTTGAACACTAACTCATCAATCTTATTCCCAGTGTTCAACACTGATTGCTCTGAAGTATTTAACACCCGGCTTTGGCCCAATTGGCTAAAGGGATAGAGGCAAACATTCTCCCTCAATGGAACAACAAAGAGTCAATATTCCAGACCTGACTGGACTTAGCCCAAGCTGGCCATAAGTCCTCAACCTGTGATTAACTGGGCCGATGGGCTCATAACATAATCGATCAATCTTGACCCAAATTGGGCCAAAGACTATCTAATCCACCCCGGTTCTAGGGTACATCTCTTCACTCCTTTGATATTTGGCATTGTAATCCCTCAATGTCTTCAAAGAGGTGACGGGTCCCGAAGACCACTCATGACATGGACTGTGGGGTCCTTAAACCCATGCATGGTACAAAATTCCTGGTTACGTGGAACGTAGATAACGTCACTCTTTGACCCCGCGGGAAATGTCCAGAGCGGATCCTGGTCCTCGCAGAGCACGGCAGTGAACCCGTGTGAAGCATCCAGAGCGGAGCCTGGTCCTCGCCTAGCACGGCAGTGAACCCGTGTGAAGCATCCAGAGCACATACCGGACTGTGGAGTCCTTAAACCCATGGACTATGACGTCCTTAACCTTGACCGAGATGTCTTTAAACTACCCATGGACCGCAATGTCCTTAAACTACCCATGGACCGCAATGTCCATAAACTACCCACGGACCGCAATGTCCTTAAACTAGAACAATAGAGCCCCTATATGCTCTTTTGTCGGATCTAAACGGTCCTGTTTAAGTTGATCTTAGCCCCAAAGATGGCTAACGCGTCCTTAAACCTTCAAGCAGACTGGACTATGAATCCCCCTAATTAACTCTGGCTCGAGGGTACATCTCTGAACTCCTCTGACATCCGCCGTTGTAATCCTTCAACGTCGTCAGAGAGGTGACGGGTCCCGACGGCCACATATACGATGGACCGCCATGTCCCTAAACTGGAACATTAGAGTCCAAACACTCTTTTGTAGGATCTAAACGATCCCGTTAAGTTAATCTTAGTCACAAAGTTAGACTAACGTATCCTTAACAAACGTTTGAGTTGATCTTAGCCCCAAGCATGGCTGACGTATCCTCAAACCAAACCCCCAAACCCAAATTTAAGATAATGCGGATTTGGACTAGTCCATGCCCTACGGGCAACGACATAACTCAGTCTCCGTAGACGATCCACGGGCAATAAAACATAAAACAAAACCCACGACACGAAGTGACCATCTGGAGAAGGAGAAAGTTGTTACCGCAATGCGGTAGCGTAATTAACTGCAGGGGCTTGCGCCTGCAGGGAAGAGCGTCCCCACAATCAAAAACCCCTCAACGAGGGGGAATCTGACGAAGTCTGCTACATCGGTCGCATCCGCTCAAAACCTTCGACGCATGGTGCCATAAACCAACTTGGCATCTTCGGAGAGGTGAACGGATAGCATCAATTAGCATCTGCCCCGAATCTCAGCGCCAAGACATCGCAGCCCTGCGCGCCGTCTTTCGGAGGGGAACAGATTCTCCCCTTACCCCTTATCGCAGCCCTGTTACCCCTTATCGGCAATCCCGAAATTTCATAAAACTCGGCTAAAGAAATCGAAACCTCGCGATCTCCCAGAAGAAAGGTATTAGTGGGAAGATTCCACTGGTTCAGAAACGCCTTAACCCACCAAGCATGCGGGGACTTGTAATGGAATAGCGACGCGTATACGGCCTGATAAAGCCCGACTTTCTGCAATCGCGCCCGATGGGCAGAAAGGATGTAGCGAGCCCAAAGAAGGTAGCCCGTAGGATGCCTGGGAGTGAGCCCTATCTTATAAATCTGCCCCCACGGGTGGGCCTCACCCTGACAAATGCGCCGTCCCAAGATGTCTATAGCCGGGATCGGATGGTTCGGAATGCCGGTCGTCGAAGGCTCCAGTCTCCCCGTTGGAGTCCAATTGGGCATTTCCACGGCGAAAGCTGTCCTTGGAGGATCCATCGGTAAAAATGGGAAAGTAGGCTCCGTTGGCACCGCGCAAAGAAAACTCCTGCGACCTTGAATAATCTGACTGTACCAAGGTCCCCATTGAAGAAGGTTGGCGCAGTTCGGGTCATGGGCTCTAATCATCGCCATCGCCTCTTCATCAGACGGTGACTGAGGAAAGGCCGCCTCCGAGCGAGAGAAAGGAAAGCGTGGAGCAGAAGTCATCGCACCTGAAAACCAATAAAGGAAGACCGTTAGAAGGAAAGTCGGCAACGTACATTCATGCATGAACATGAAGACTAAGTGAAGAAAGCAAAAACAAAGCTTCCTGGGACCATTGGCTACAAAACACATGGGCCCCACAGAATCCAGATGACGGCACATCAATAAGAAGGCCAAAACGCTACAATAAGACAAAGGGAATGTCCGCATTTAATAAGAGGTGGTAACCATGCATATTCCCCTCAACAAGATCTGGCTAGGGCGCTACAGCGAACCCAACAAAATCAAGGGAATTAAGTTCCCACAGAAGGCATCATTACAAAATCCCCATCGCATTAATTGCAGAAGAACCGCCTCGAGCCAAGAGACCCCAGAGATTCTCTGTGTGAAGAAATCGAGTTCTTCGCTGGAATTTAATTCCTTACTAAGGAAAGGGAATTAAATTCCCAGAAACATTTTGAATGGAATTAAATTCCATGAGTTTGAACCGCCATCATCATCTCCCTAAGGGATCATCTGAACCCTAAGTGATCTACTGCGGGAAGTCAAGTGGTCTCATATTTTGGTTAAATTACTTGAAGAAAAAATGAGTTCTTCGGGAAACCCTCGATCTGGATTTTAAATCCAGAAAGTTTTGTCAAAACAAAGGTGCTTCGATTACCATTACCTGAGGAAAAAGGGTCCTTTTCGAACAGAGTTAAACTCTGGAAAATCTTAAAACAGAGAACTAAGCTCTGGAAGAAGAGAATTAAATTCTCAAAGAAAAGTTCTCAGAGGAAGAAGACGAGCAGAGTGAAGGCTCCTATGAAGAGACAGCGGTATTTATAGAAAACAGTGGAAACGCTTCATCTCCCAAATCCCTAAATGAATCCAACGGTCGCAAGAGATGACAGCGTTGCACTCACGTGCAGACACGTGAGAACAACGCTGTGGGGGCATTTGTTTCCTGATTTAAAATCAGGAAAGCTTCTGTGGAAAGCTTCAGAAGAGGGTCACGTGCTTACACGTGACTAGCGGTCACGTGTTGGCACGTGACACCTAAAAACGTCATTAAGGCAAGTTCAATTCCCTGACTACGAAGAAGAAAAAGAAAAGCTTCAAGGAGAGTCACGTGCGCCCACGTGATCAGGGTCACGTGGCGACACGTGACGTTTAAATGCAAGCGTCAAAGACACGTCGGTTAACTGACCAGGTCAAGAAAAAGGCTTCAGAAGAAGTCACGTGCTCCCACGTGACCAGGGTCACGTGTTGGCACGTGACGTTTAAGGCAGCAAACGCATTCTTCAGAACAACGAAAGAAAGAAAGTTCAAACAAGGGTCACGTGCTCACACGTGACCAGGGGTCACGTGGTAACACGTGACGTTTAAGCAACGATCAGAAGACAGCGCAAAAGAAAGGAAAGGGCTCATTCCAAAGGGGGTCACGTGCTCACACGTGACCATGGATCACGTGGTCACACGTGACCGGCTTTCAAAGCCCTTTTTGTCAACAGAATTAAATTCTGAGAGAAATGCGAATCTTGCCAAAGGAACGCAACTATATGCATCCAATCAAATTAAAGATTCAGAGGTCATTTATTTATGGAAAATCTCGGGTTTGGAAAGATTTCCCCCTTAAATCTAACCAAAATAAAAAGGGAGAATCTCTGGATTTGAAATCCAACGGTGAATAAAATTCACCTAATAATCCAAAGGTCCAGAATGAACAATGAATGCAAATCAAATATCTCCATGAAGATTCGTCAAAAACTGATTGATTCGGCTGCTTCTCCTATAAATAGGAGCCAAAAGACACAGAGAGGGAGACACACGCGCAGAGAAAGAAAAAAGGAGAAAAGCTTTGATACTTGGAAAAGACTTGGATCTTCTGCAAAAACCCTAGGTAAGAAAGGGAAGGCCTTTTGAAAGAGGGGGAATTTAATTCCCAACAGAGTTTAACTCTGATACATAAAACAGAAGAGCACATTTCTTCTCTCTTTGATAGAGGATCTGCAAAGTGCACATCTCCCCTTTAGGTTGAGAATTTAATTCTCAATGGGTCGAGATCCTGCCATGCAGATCCAAAACATAGAGAAGGAATGCAAGCATGAGAATTTAATTCTCGCAGAACTGTAGGAATTCAATTCCTTTAAAATAAAATTAGGGCTCGACCCTATATCATGGGAATTTAATTCCTTCAAAATAAAAGAAGCAGGGTTTAACCCTAATTAAGAACATAGTTCTGTTGAAACAGCAGGAATTTAATTCCCTTTCTTTAAAACGAAAAGTTTAGCTCCTTAAAAGCTTTCATTAGGGTTTAACCCTATCCAGTTCTTCACATAAACAAGGAATTTAATTCCTACAGAAGGTTCAGGGATCGAAAGGAAGTAGGAATTTAATTCCTTTGAAAATTAAAGCCCGAGGAATTTAATTCCTGAAAAGAAAGATCAACAGATTCCCTAAACTACATACATGGAGGTAGGGTCACGTGTCACCACGTGACCCTCTCAAAAGAGCTACAGAAGTCCCTTTGAGGCAGCACCCCACGTGATCCACGTGACCTTGGCAGAAACTCTAATACACAAGCATTTGAATGCCCATCACGTGATGGCACGTGATGCTTTGAAAGAAGTGATAATTTCAGCAGAACAACTGAAGGGAGGGCGCTCTCACGTGCTGCCACGTGACCCTTCTTGCCTTAGTGTTTAACACTAAAATTAAAACTCTCAAGCCCAGTGTTAAAACACTGTCGGGCCTTAGCATTCAATGCTGGTTAAAAAGCCTTATCGGCAGTGTTCAACACTGATCTGTTTTAGTGTTTAACACTAATTTGAAAAAAGCCTTATTACTGGTGTCTAACACCAATTATCTCTTAGTGTTGAACACTAACTCATCAATCTTATTCCCAGTGTTCAACACTGATTGCTCTGAAGTATTTAACACCCGGCTTTGGCCCAATTGGCTAAAGGGATAGAGGCAAACATTCTCCCTCAATGGAACAACAAAGAGTCAATATTCCAGACCTGACTGGACTTAGCCCAAGCTGGCCATAAGTCCTCAACCTGTGATTAACTGGGCCGATGGGCTCATAACATAATCGATCAATCTTGACCCAAATTGGGCCAAAGACTATCTAATCCACCCCGGTTCTAGGGTACATCTCTTCACTCCTTTGATATTTGGCATTGTAATCCCTCAATGTCTTCAAAGAGGTGACGGGTCCCGAAGACCACTCATGACATGGACTGTGGGGTCCTTAAACCCATGCATGGTACAAAATTCCTGGTTACGTGGAACGTGGATAACGTCACTCTTTGACCCCGCGGGAAACGTCCAGAGCGGATCCTGGTCCTCGCAGAGCACGGCAGTGAACCCGTGTGAAGCATCCAGAGCGGAGCCTGGTCCTCGCCTAGCACGGCAGTGAACCCGTGTGAAGCATCCAGAGCACATACCGGACTGTGGAGTCCTTAAACCCATGGACTATGACGTCCTTAACCTTGACCGAGATGTCTTTAAACTACCCATGGACCGCAATGTCCTTAAACTACCCATGGACCGCAATGTCCTTAAACTACCCATGGACCGCAATGTCCTTAAACTACCCACGGACCACAATGTCCTTAAACTAGAACAATAGAGCCCCTATATGCTCTTTTGTCGGATCTAAACGGTCCTGTTTAAGTTGATCTTAGCCCCAAAGATGGCTAACGCGTCCTTAAACCTTCAAGCAGACTGGACTATGAATCCCCCTAATTAACTCTGGCTCGAGGGTACATCTCTGAACTCCTCTGACATCCGCCGTTGTAATCCTTCAACGTCGTCAGAGAGGTGACGGGTCCCGACGGCCACATATACGATGGACCGCCATGTCCCTAAACTGGAACATTAGAGTCCAAACACTCTTTTGTAGGATCTAAACGATCCCGTTAAGTTGATCTTAGTCACAAAGTTAGACTAACGTATCCTTAACAAACGTTTGAGTTGATCTTAGCCCCAAGCATGGCTGACGTATCCTCAAACCAAACCCCCAAACCCAAATTTAAGATAATGCGGATTTGGACTAGTCCATGCCCTACGGGCAACGACATAACTCAGTCTCCGTAGACGATCCACGGGCAATAAAACATAAAACAAAACCCACGACACGAAGTGACCATCTGGAGAAGGAGAAAGATGTTACCGCAATGCGGTAGCGTAATTAACTGCAGGGGCTTGCGCCTGCAGGGAAGAGCGTCCCCACAATCAAAAACCCCTCAACGAGGGGGAATCTGACGAAGTCTGCTACATCGGTCGCATCCGCTCAAAACCTTCGACGCATGGTGCCATAAACCAACTTGGCATCTTCGGAGAGGTGAACGGATAGCATCAATTAGCATCTGCCCCGAATCTCAGCGCCAAGACATCGCAGCCCTGCGCGCCGTCTTTCGGAGGGGAACAGGATAAAGAGGCTGCCGAACAAGCAGCCAACATAAAGCGTATGGGCCTCCTGTTCCAAGACATGGTGGGGATGATGATCCAACAAGATCCTCCGGCCGAAGATCCCCCGATCGTCCTTGAAGACGATAGGGGAGAAACGTCGAATCCTCCGCCAGCTTTGTCAACAGCTAAGGAGGAGACAATCTCCAAAGCTGACTTGGATGAATACATAGCCCAACAAATACGGGTTCATCGTGCGACTGAAACAGCCGGCCAGGTCGTAAAAACGGGGAGGCCATATACAAGTTGGTGCAACCAGATCAAATACCCGCCTGGCTACACAATTCCCAAATTCCATGTCTATAAGGGGACGGGCAATCCTCACCAGCATGTTGCCCAGTTCAGGGTGCTCTCGGCAACACCGGCGGTGATGACAAACTGTTGCTTCGCCAGTTCGTTGGAAGCTTATCAGATACAGCGTTCGAGTGGTACTCTGAGCTCCCGAACGGCTCTATCAAGACCTTCGCGGAGATGGAGCTGTTGTTTACCCAGCATTTTGCAAGCGCCGGTGAACGTACCCCGATGACGGCACTGATTAACGCCAGGGTAAAGCCAGGCGAGACATAGGTTCAATATGCTATACGGTGGCGGAACTTATGGTCAAAGTGCGAGCAACGCATTGAAGAAGCTCCTGCAGTGGGTATGTTTGTGGGAACCCTTGATCCGCAAGCAACCATCTCGCAATTTATGATGTTCTTCAAGACGACTACCTTCCAGGCCCTGATCGACAAGTTAGCGCAAATGGATCAGATGGGCCATAGACCTCCTCTTCCAAAGACAGACTCCCGAAATGACAAGGGGAAGGGAAAAGCGATCGTTGTCGCTAATGCTCAACAACAGCCGAGGAACTCGAAGCCGGTTGTTCGTCAAAATAATATGCGTCCGCAGGTACCCCTTGATGAAAGACTAGGACGTCCTTATTCGTTTCCCCGAGATAAAACGAGAAGATTATTCGAGCTGGCGTTGCGCAACCGACTCATAAATCTGCCGGATCCAAAACGTCCATCGCAACTAAATGATGTCAATGAGCCTAACTACTGTCTCTATCACCGAGTACTAGGTCATCCGATCGAAGATTGCTACGTCTTCAAAAATTGGCTTGAAGACCAGTACCAACAGGGAAAGTTCGTGTTATCCGATAGATGGAAGGTGAATCCGCCGCAACCTCACGCCTCTAAGAGGATGAATATGCCGGGGGCAACGTGCTCTCTCGTCGAAGAAGCCCCATGGGAGGTTGTGTTGTTAGCTAAGACAAAAAGAATGCTGAACGATCTTCTAGCATGCCCAGCGATCAAGTGGAAGAACCCGTTGGAACCGCAGGTCATTGAGGGGATGTTGAAGCCACGTCCAACTCCAAAGACTGATGATGGTGTCCCAAGCACTCGCAACCAGCCGTCAAAATCTTTGAAGAAGAAGAAGAAGAAATCTAAGAAGTCTGTAAAGCCTGACGACAAGCGCACAGACTTACAAAAACAAATTGACGCGCCGGAGGAATATAACCAGAAAGCACGGACTCTCATTACACTCCAAGAGTTTCTCTAACATGTCTTTCAAAAGGAAGATGAAGAGGAAAGTTCGTCGGATGAGTCTGAGGAATACGCGACGAGCTGCCATATGATCTCCCATTCATTCACGGACAATGGGGAGACTCCATGCACTGAAAAGCTGGGGGCAGATCCTGAACCGAAAATTCTGGGGTTATCAGAAGTGTTAGTTATATGTATGCCCTAGAGGCCATTACTATACATAGGATGTATATTGTAGTGGATGCTGGGATATATATAGGGAGGACTTTCTTGCTCGACATGATAGTATGCTATCTGGTTACTCTTTACCTTAACGTGTATACTGATTGTCTCTCTGTTACATGTTGGTAAAGCCCTTAGGATGTGTACTTGACTACCTGGACTATGATGTGGATCATACTAGTGGGGACATGGTAGTCCATAAGTACATCCTTCAAGGTCCCTAGTCGTGGGTGTATCGAGACGGGGCATCGATATACCAGAGTAGACTAGCGTATACCTTCTCGACCCATACAGATGGGTGATGGATGATCCCATATCCATTGGTGTTTGACATCAGAGATGATATACGGGTGCTCAGTGGAGACTGGGTACACTGGACGGACTCGCCGAGAACTCCCAAATGGTATTATACCTTACGTCAGATGGCAGTTCTCTGGTGACACTGGTACAGAGTAGTCTGTTGACCCGAGATCGTCATAGAGTCTTGTGTGGTTCCCACTGTGCTTTGATTTCCACCTTACCACGTCCAAGAGGGCGTGCAAAATGGTGGTTTTTTGGTACAGTCCCGAGTCACATGGAGGCAATGAGCGATAGGAGGGGATTCGTCTCTCCCGGTATAGGGAGTTGATGTTGCGCTGTGTTCGATTGGCTATAACCGGAAATCCCTGGCCAGGGTTGCTGAGATTTACTGGTAAGTGTTACCAGTAGTTTCTCGAACTGTTATAGACCTCATATCGACACGACTTATCGAGCTATTGGGGTCTGACGTTTACCACCCCTAGGCGAGATATGCGACATATCAGACGACGAGACCAGACTGTACGGTAAGTGTTACTGGTTGGATTCACAGGAGTGTGAGCGGGCTTGCTCGTCGATCTTCTGATCGCTCAATACCCGGGTGGCCGTTACGTTTAGCAGACCGCTTGTGGCTTGTGGGTGTTTGATATGATCATCATCTGCTGCCGGCGTATTGACGAGTCTTTAGAGTCCTACACAGAGGTTTCCTGACTCAAGCGAAACGAAATAGGAGCGCATATGAGATATGTGCGGGACCGAGAATAATACCAGTATGTGATACTGTATTCGATTCTCGCGATTTGTGACATTGATCGGTTATATGCGATATAGCCGGGAGATCGGATCAAGTGTTGATTCGATAAGTTGTTACTGTTGATATTAGTCGGTTATATGCGATATGATCGGATCATTAAATCAAGTGTTGATTTAATGATTTAATGCATAATTATATATTTGATATATTACTTTGCATTAACTAGTATCGGTTCACTTAAGATGGATTTTCTCACTCGCATGTGCACATCGTATATGTGATATATTTTTGTGCACTTGATTGTATCATGTTTGATGATGCAAGATTGCTAGGGTTTGTGTAAAGAGTTAAACCTTGGTTAAGTAAATGGTTAGGGTTTTTATTTATTCATTCATTTATCTTTTCATTTTTGGTTAAATGAGAAAAGAAAAACAAAATGGTTGCTTTAAAACATGAAGCTTGTTGAAGCTTCATGAAGCTTTGACCAAAGTGACCATTTTGTCTTCATGCTTAACTCTAACCATTCATCTAACCTTAGTCAATTCTCTACACCTAACCATAGTTCATATTATGATAAGTATTCATTTTCTTTTGGTTTTTTAATTAACTTATCATAATATTCTATCTTCTTCTTCTTCTTCATCTTCATGAAGAAATCCTTGCCTTCATCAATGGCACCTTAAGAAAAAGAGTGAGAAATCCAATTCTAAAGTGAACCCACTTCCTATTTCTTCATCCTCTACCTCTTGCCAAGTAGTATAGGGTGTTTTCTTCACAAGTTTCATGACTTGGTGAAGTGAGAGCTTGATCTTGTGATGCCTCGACGTAGATCATCTTCGGCATCGAAGCCGACGACCTTGCCCGCCCATTTCTCCGATGAAGCCGATGCTTGAGTCCGAGATTCGAGACAGACAGCGAGAGGACGTCTACGTAGAGCTAAGGAAGTGGAGAACCGGATCTACAAAGGTTGTAGCCACTCTCTTTTAGTTAAATTGTTAACTAGTTTCACTTTGTCGCCTAAAATTCTAGTTAACGATCTAGTCTAGGGTTTCTCGGCACCATAAAATTTGAAATTGGCATGGTTGATGCCTTGTGAGACCTCTTGAGTGTGCCTAGGAACCCTACAGTGGTATCAGAGCCTAGCTAGAGCCTTAGGCGATGCGTAGACGGAGTTAGAAATCCGATCGAACCGAAACCCTAACCCGAGATTGCTCTCTGTACATTTTTCCAAAACTGGGATTTTTCCAAATTAAAAATATGCAGAAAAATAAGCAGGGAATTGTAAGAATTACTGTGAAGCACGTGATCATGAATCGACCATATGACCGCGGAACCGCGGCATAAGCATGCCATGTGCGGCGGTTCCGCGGCTATACTGGGGCATCTTGTTATAATTTTTGCACAGTAATTCCTATAATTTAGTGCTGTATTTTCTGGGATATTTTAATATTTAATCCACAGTTGAGTTTTCTGGGGTAGTGTTGGCACTTCGTAGATTCGATCGGATTATCTAATTTTGTCTAAGTGTTTTCCGGATAATTTTTGAATATGTTAAAAAGTTCGACCGGATATAAATACCCACTTTTTCCCCTGCCGGAAAATTTCCAAGTGTTGGATCTTTCCGTGGTTTAATAACGTTCTAAGTAGTGCAAGTAACGCGATGGTCCCTCTAGAAGACAACAAACCTTAACTCGATTATGTGACCGTCTTGAACTGCCCTTTGAACCTTAGGGTTTGGGGCAGTACGGCGTGCCACATGTGAGGCGTTGGCTTGACCCTTCTACGGCTGGACCGTTGGTACTGAGGCATGAAGTGAATGTTTTTGAACTTGTTTCATGTGTTGAGCAGTTTCGGGAAAACTTGGGTGTTTGGATGTTCGATCGGAAAGTTTATCATTTTTTATTTATCTGGAATGGGATACAATACTTAGAATTCACAAATAGTTATGAGATAACTGAATGAATGTTATAAATATAGCGGTTTAGTCTCACTTGATCGGTTGCCACGGAATTTTGATGTGATCAAAAGTCTGTCGCAATCACGTAGCGTACGCGGATACTCGCCGGATAAACTTATTAGACTGCTACATCCCTTAGCCCCGACCAAGTGACTGTAGGAGAACCCCGTCGCCGAAAGCATCCGTTCGGGTGCTCGCGGCAGCGGTGTTCCGCCTTGGTGCACTTCGTCGACGGGGTCGGGGGTGCGGCCGCCTACTAAAGTTTGCGACGAGCATTCGATCAGGATGTCGGGAATCTTGTTGAATTGCCCGACTTGATATTGAAAAGTATTTTCGATAATGAGACTAAAATGCGGGGTTTATAATTGTTAGGCATGCGATGTCTAAGGAATTCATTTGATTAGGCATGCGATGTCTATGCAGGTTGCGGATTCCAACTGTTGTAGTTTTACACTTTCTTTTCTGTGACCGTACGTGTAATATGTGATATCGCCGGTTTCGTTGCTATATGTCAACGACAATTGGGATACGCATGTTTACTTACGTTGATGACATGTGATGTTATGTGTTGCTGGATATGTTATATTGGATCGTCGTGTTTGAATAGCCGGGGGTTTTTATGTGAGATGAGTGTTTTTCCTTTTCATTCATGTAAAAACTTGTATGCAATATTCTTTTATTGGGGCACTTCCAGGTTGCGGAAGTTGTCACCTTTTGTATATTATTTACTTTTCCGCACTAGGATAGACCCAAGGAGGAGGGCACAAGTAACCGGGTTCTGGAGTCCATTGGGAGACCAACTCGAGGAGTCGAGTCCGGGTCTCCTAACTCTAGAATTGGTAGGGTTGCTTGCCGCTCTCGTAGGGGTCTAGGGGTGTGGGTTTGGCTATTCATCGCGACCGTGGAATCCGTGTTTTATACTGGCTCGTATTGAAAACACGGACGTCCTAGTATATCCAATATTTCATATGTTTTTTCTGCTGCGATATCTGTGATGTGATCATGTGATGTTCTCTGATAGATACTATATATAGTATATATGATATATTATATAGACATTACTTATGTTTTGCACCCGCGCTAGCCCTGCCCCGCTCTGCCGTTAGTTACCTAACCTAACGGTGCACGAGGGGACATCGAGGCGAATGCGGATAGCATAAGTGTACGTCCTATTTATCTGTGATGTTTAGGTACTTAAATGATGGGACTTCATTAATATGATTAATGAAAGAAAAGAAACCTAAGATGTTGTGGAATCGAATTTCAAAATAAAACAGGTAGCTACAGTTCTTGCTTTGCACAGCGGTATATATGATATATCCTGCACCTTATTCGATAAGGAAAGGACCGAGATCCCTTCACCGGGAGTGACTCCTTTAGCAATAACTGGCAGATGCTACACACTCGGTTTGTCCTTTGATTGCTTTTAAGAGTTCTGCTTTGCACGGTGATATATATGATATATCCCGCACCTCATTCGACGAGGAAAGGACCGACGATCCCTTCACCGGGAGTGACTCCTTTAGCAAAACTAGAAAATCCACAAAAACACTCCATTTCAAAATTCATTCAATCCTACAACGATATCAAGTTCATTACGTAATAGGTTTTCAGAAAAACCTGTCGTAGCCCTCCGTCATTTCAGATAAGTAGTAGTTAGTATTCGTGCTACGTTTGTTGGCCTGCGTCAAGGCGTAGTGTGCGGTAGCTAACTAGTATTTATCTGCTTATGCATATGATGCAGATTGGATTAGGGTAGTCGTGCGACTTTGTTGGCCTGCGTCAAGGATCGTGCGGGTGGGTTTAATTCAATCAGGAAATGACGGGTTGAACTTGACTAGCGCACTATGGTTTGTTGGCCTGCGTCAAGGTCATAGGACGCTAGGGGCAAAATTATCGGGAATTTCAAGTATTGAAATTTGCAATGAGATTGCATACCTTCTATGAGATAGTTGGATCCTGATACCCGCTGCGAGTAAGAGTTACTCCTGGGAGAGTTTTACACATTACAATTAGCCGATTAAGTAGGTGTCTAGAAAGGTGTTAACGAGGTTACGCCTCTGGGAAAACGAGGTTTACATTAATTAGGTTCGTGCGAAAGCACGGGGGACCTCCCTCAAAGTACCGACACTGGCCTGGCTGAAAGATTGGCGAACTTGTAGTGTGTAATTAATCCCGGCTAGTCTTTCCTTTTAGGGTTTGAAGGAAGATTTGATAAAAAGCAGTGGGAGCCATCCTGATTAGATAAAATAAAAACCAATATGATCTTGCAAGAGCGCACGCTGAGTGTTTTTCTTCTCTCTCTTTCCAGGTAGCGACCATTTCACGCCTTAATCAAGATAATAATACGGATTATTGACCGAACCCGCTTGTTATACTGAGCTGGGGAACGTTGGTCCCGCTCCAACTTATAATTGTTATACGACAGAGTAGGAAATTGGGGAATACCAGAATTCCCATGCCGCCCAAACGAAGAGAGTGCATGCTGATGCATCATCTTCGGATGTGTTCATTACAAAGAACTGTTTCTCAGTATCCTCCGCATCCTGGGTATATGATACCGGATCAGGATCCCAGATATGTAATCTGTTACATAGGGCTACGAAAAGGTAGAAAAACTGAGAACGGGTGATAAGTTTCATGAGACAGAGAACGGGGCAAGTGTTGCAGCCAAGTCTGTTGGTCACTGTCACCCTGTATTACCAATACCTTGATTCTGAACAAATGCTATTAGATACCGATCCTGATATACAAAATCATATCAGTCTCTTTATTAGTAAAGAAATGATAAAATTTTGTATTAATGGATAATGTTTTGAACATTTCCTATATCAAAAGTTGATCGGTTCAGGCACGTTATCTAAAAGCATTGACGTTCTAAATCAAACCACAGTTCTTTAGTATACGGAACACACATAAGAGGAAGAGTTCAGAAATGAACGGATCCTTCTTGAGGCATTGTAGACTAGGTCACATCAATGCGACCCGACTGGCTGAAGTTACATTTTAGATGCATATTTAAATCAGTTTGAATTTACATCTTATGAAACTTGCCAGTCATGTCACAGAGATAAGATGACCACAGCTCTGTTTATTGGAAACAGAGAAAGAGTTAGTAAACTTTTGGACTGATACATGATGATGTGTGTAAAGTCTCCTGTCTACACATGCCAGGACTGGTTCTTTATACTTCATTATATTATCTGATAATCTCTCAAGATTCAGTCATATGTTCCTGTTGAAACATAAGTCCGAACCTTTTGAGATATTCACAGAATATAAGGTAGAAGTAGAGAACCAAAATACGGGTATAAGTATTATGTCCTTTGATGTGATCGAGGAGGAGAATACTTGAGCACGGAAATCCTGGACTATTCTAAAGGAGAATGAGATTCTCTCCCAGCATTACTCCTCCGTATACACCATTGCACGATGGTATATCGGGACAGAGCAGATACACCCTATTTGATATGGTGTGCTCTATGATGAGTATTACTGAGTTACCTATTTCCTTTTGGGAGTTATGCACTTATGAAGCTGCATACCTATTGAATAGGGTTCTAATCAGTTGCCTACCGTTTCATATGTGATATGGAAAGGGAAGAGCCCATATCTTAAGTTGGTTAAGATTTGGGATTGTCCGGGCTATGTCTAAAAGCAAAATCCGGACAAACTCGAGGCAAGGTCTGTTATGTACAACTGGAAAGGTTCCAGCTATACAAATTGCAGCAGATGATTTGGTAGAACCAAAGGATTCAGTAGTAACCAACGAACCTCAGCCTCTCCGCCGATCTAGTAGGGTTCCTCACCCACCTGAGAGATACTTCTGTTTCTCTATGACAGTGGGAGCGAGGATTGCATCATGAGATGATGACCCAACTAATTTCGAGATGGCCATCAGGAGTGGGACTCTGTAAGAATGGCTGGATGTTTATCGATCTGAGATGGAATCTTTATACACCAACAAAGTATGGACTTTGGTTGCTATATCTGAAGGGTTAAATCCCCATCAGGAGCAAGTATATCTTGAGAAGATTACTTGGTGTACATGGAAAAGTTGAGACTTTCAAAGCTAGACCTGTTAAAGGTTCTCGTCATCGACCAGGCGTGGATAATGATGAAACCTTTTCTAAGGAGCTATGCTTAAGTCCATCCAGATCCTACTTGCCACGGCTACATACCATGACTACGATATCTGGTGGTTGGGTGTCATGACTGCTTTTCTAAATGATGTTTTGGAAGAGAGCGTCTATAAGTACACAGCCAGAGGGTTTCGTAGACAGTGGGAGCAGCGGAAACGTGTGCAAGATGCTTTATAGGATAAAGCAGGCATCGCGGAGTTGGAACATCTGTTTTGATGTGTTAGTTAAACAGTTTGACTTCATCAAAATGGTAGATGAACCTTGTATATACAAAAAGGTAGTAGGGAGTATGGTGATGATCCTCGTAGAGTACGTGGATGACATACTCTTGATAGGGAAGGAGTTTCCTATGCTACGCTCGGTCGATCTCCGCTTATCACTAGGATTCTCCATAAAGGATCAAAGTGATACCTCCTAAATTTTGAGTTTTCATCTATGAGATAGATGTAATTGGATGTTAGGATACTCACTAGATGTAGTGAGATGGTATCAATCGATCCTGGGGAGAATCACTAGAAAAGTTCCAGGGTGATAAGGACGACTGAATGTCAGTCACAGGCATTGTCTTTACCCTCAGTAAAGGGACGGTATGTTGGAAGCGTTCCAAGCTAGATACCGTGGCATACTAGACGATTAAAGGCTGAATATATCGCTACTTGAGATGCTACCAAAGAGGCTGTCTGGGTGTATATTAGTTCATGAGATGAACTTTGTTCCTCCCATTGTGTGACAATGGAGTTGTGGCTTATGCCAGGAACGTCCGTCCCATCAGTGATCCAGACATATTCTAAGGCAGTATCACCTGATCATGGAGATAGTTGATCTCCAGGGTGATCGAGGTTAGGAGAGTAGACTCAGAGGACAACACGGCGGATCCACTCACGAAAGGCCTGTTCCCAGAGAGAGACTTTTATGGGATGGTTGAGTATGAGATGCTACAACCACTGCTATCAGATGGCACTAGTGCAAGTGGGAGATTGTTAGTTATATGTATGCCCTAGAGGCCATTACTATACATAGGATGTATATTGTAGTGGATGCTGGGACATATATAGGGAGGACTTTCTTGCTCGACATGATAGTATGCTATCTGGTTACTCTTTACCTTAACGTGTATACTGATTGTCTCTCTGTTACATGTTGGTAAAGCCCTTAGGATGTGTACTTGACTACCTGGACTATGATGCGGATCATACTAGTGGGGACATGGTAGTCCATAAGTACATCCTTCAAGGTCCCTAGTCGTGGGTGTATCGAGACGGGGCATCGATATACCAGAGTAGACTAGCGTATACCTTCTCGACCCATACAGATGGGCGATGGATGATCCCATATCCATTGGTGTTTGACATCAGAGATGATATACGGGTGCTCAGTGGAGACTGGGTACACTGGACGGACTCGCCGAGAACTCCCAGATGGTATTATACCTTATGTCAGATGGCAGTTCTCTGGTGACACTGGTACAGAGTAGTCTGTTGACCCGAGATCGTCATAGAGTCTTGTGTGGTTCCTACTGTGCTTTGATTTCCACCTTACCACGTCTAAGAGGGCGTGCAAAACAGTGGTTTTTGGGTACAGTCCCGAGTCACATGGAGGCAATGAGCGATAGGAGGGGATTCGTCTCTCCCGGTATAGGGAGTTGATGTTACGCTGTGTTCGATTGGCTATAACCGGAAATCCCTGGCCAGGGTTGCTGAGATTTACTGGTAAGTGTTACCAGTAGTTTCTCGAACTGTTATAGACCTCATATCGACACGACTTATCGAGCTATTGGGGTCTGACGTTTACCACCCCTAGGCGAGATATGCGACATATCAGACGACGAGACCGGACTGTACGGTAAGTGTTACTGGTTGGATTCACAGGAGTGTGAGCGGGCTTGCTCGTCGATCTTCTGATCGCTCAATACCCGGGTGGCCGTTACGTTTAGCAGACCGCTTGCGGCTTGTGGGTGTTTGATATGATCATCATCTGCTGCCGGCGTATTGACGAGTCTTTAGAGTCCTACACAAAGGTTTCCTGGCTCAAGCGAAACGAAATAGGAGCGCATATGAGATATGTGCAGGACCGAGAATAATACCAGTATGTGATACTGTATTCGATTCTCGCGATTTGTGACATTGATCGGTTATATGCGATATAGCCGGGAGATCGGATCAAGTGTTGATTCGATAAGTTGTTACTGTTGATATTAGTCGGTTATATGCGATATGATCGGATCATTAAATCAAGTGTTGATTTAATGATTTAATGCATAATTATATATTTGATATATTACTTTGCATTAACTAGTATCGGTTCACTTAAGATGGATTTTCTCACTCGCATGTGCACATCGTATATGTGATATATTTTTGTGCATTTGATTGTATCATGTTTGATGATGCAAGATTGCTAGGGTTTGTGTAAAGAGTTAAACCTTGGTTAAGTAAATGGTTAGGGTTTTTATTTATTCATTCATTTATCTTTTCATTTTTGGTTAAATGAGAAAAGAAAAACAAAATGGTTGCTTTAAAACATGAAGCTTGTTGAAGCTTCATGAAGCTTTAACCAAAGTGACCATTTTGTCTTCATGCTTAACCCTAACCATTCATCTAACCTTAGTCAATTCTCTACACCTAACCATAGTTCATATTATGATAAGTATTCATTTTCTTTTGGTTTTTTAATTAACTTATCATAATATTCTATCTTCTTCTTCTTCTTCATCTTCATGAAGAAAACCTTGCCTTCATCAATGGCACCTTGAGAAAAAGAGTGAGAAATCCAATTCTAAAGTGAACCCACTTCCTATTTCTTCATCCTCTACCTCTTGCCAAGTAGTATATGGTGTTTTCTTCACAAGTTTCATGACTTGGTGAAGTGGGAGCTTGATCTTGTGATGCCTCGACGTAGATCATCTTCGGCATCGAAGCCGACGACCTTGCCCGCTCATTTCTCCGATGAAGCCGATGCTTGAGTCCGGGATTCGAGACGGACAGCGAGAGGACGTCTACGTGGAGCTAAGGAAGTGGAGAACCGGATCTACAAAGGTTGTAGCCACTCTCTTTTAATTAAATTGTTAACTAGTTTCACTTTGTCGCCTAAAATTCTAGTTAACGATCTAGTCTAGGGTTTCTCGGCACCGTAAAATTTGAAATTGGCATGGTTGATGCCTTGTGAGACCTCTTGAGTGTGCCTAGGAACCCTACAAGAAAAAGTAATTTACGCATTCCTCCACGAAGCTCTGTTGAAAAGTAAAGCTGATCGGAAACGCGAGACGGCTATATTTGAAAGGGCCAAGCGCCGGCGATTTGAAGAAGGAGTTGAGACACTTCCGCTGGAGCAATATACATCCACTACGGAAAAAAGCAAATTCAAGATGAGGAAAAGGTTTGCTAAGGCCATATCAATGGGCATGAAGCTACCATCCTCCGAAGGAAACATTACTGGTGAAGTGAAAATGCACCCCTCTTATTTCTTATATCATCGGAAGATTTCGCACCCCACTGAAGAGTGCAAAGCTTTCAATAGATGGTGGCAAGGATATGTTGCTCATCAACAGCATTTTAAGCGGAAGAAGCGCAAAGCTCGTCGGGAGCGGAAAAATACGACCGAAGGGCTTAAAAGAACTACCGGTGATTGTCGCATGGTTAACGCCGGGGGATCACAAATGCTTACATTCGGGAGCGATTCTGACGAGGAGCTGGCTCTTAGCCCCCTTTTTAAAGAGTCCACCTTGGGGAAAGAAGAAGAGCATAAGGTCTGTGAAAATATCCGGCTGCGTAATCGCACGCTACCTGAATGAATCTCGGACCCTCAAATAAAAAAGATAAGGGAAAAGAGAAGGTCCCTGAGGAAATCGCCCTGGATGACCAAGTTGTGGAGGAGCTAAGTGCCAAGGACCCACCGAAGAGAAATAAGGTGGATTACAACGTCTTAGCGCATCTGAGAAAACTACCCTCGCAACTCAGCATTCTTGACGCCCTTTTGCTATCAAAGGAGGCGAGAGACTCGTTAATCAAGGCACTACAGGATCCGGAGCAATTCCAAGCTTTCCTGGCCGAGGAAAAGATGAAGGATGAATTGGAGGAAGTGCACACGGTCGATGTTTCTTTTGGTGATGAAGACCTTCTCCTTGGGACGTGCGAACACAATCGCCCCTTTATGTCTCAGGATACTGCCACGATATAAAGATAGGCAAAATCCTGATCGACAATGGATCCTCCGTTAACCTCCTCAATGTGCGGGTGTTAAAATAAATATGCATGAGCGTCCAGCACCTTGCTCGGGATAAGATTACCATCTCCGGGTTCGACTCCCAATCATCAAGAACTTTTGGGTCTGTGATACTGACGCTACGCTTTAGGCTGCTCGTCACGGATATTAAGTTCCACGTCATAGATGTCAAGACATGCTACAACGCTCTGCTCGGCCGACCATGGTTACACGAGTACAACATCATCCCTTCTACACAACATCAGTGTATGAAGTATTCTAAGAAAGGTCTCGAGTATACCGTGACGGGAGAACTGAACCCGTTCTCTGTGAATGAGGTCTGCAAATACGAAGATGCAAAATACTTTTTGCCAGATTTCGAGGATACAGAGAGATGTCGCAAACCGGAAAACAAAGCCGCTGCCACCATTCCAGTTTTCGGGAGTGATACCGAAGAAGAAGAAGAGATAGTTTACTCTGGACCGTCTCGACACAATAAGCCAGGACCATCCGCTCCTACGTTGATATTTGGTAGTGACTCGGAAGATGAGGTCCATGCTGTATTCTCTGCTCGACCTTCAATACAAATGTCCGCTGACGAAGAGCAAGGTCTACAAGTCGCCATGGTGCCGCTTAAACATCATAAAAAACTGGATGCACTTAATATCTACAGTGTAGAAGAGCTGCGGACGTTCTATGTCCCTCCCAGGAGAGAAGGCAAAAAAGCAATTCTATTCTACCGCTCTGAAGAAACCAAAGCGGAGAAAGAAATCTGGCACGGCGCGGTCCTATGCTTGACAGACTTCAGCCCATCCATCTGCCCAGATATTATACAGAAGGCTTGAAGAGGTTGCTGAAGCGCCGGGGGATATCCTTTAAACAGACCGCTCGAAAAGCCAAATTCTATGACAGGGTCTGGAACGTTCCCGGAACTCAGCATAAGTTGCCTAATGGGAGAATGGAAACAATCGGGCTTGGATACATTCGGTCCAAGAAACGAGAGCTACTCCACGGTTGCTACGTCGTGCACGACTTCGATGAAGAAGCGGATGCTCAATGGGAAGAGGCTGATCCGGAACCAGTAAAAGTTCCAGATGCAAAAGTGCCCAGTTCGTCGTTCGAAGAACAAATGGACAAGCTTATAAGGGAAGCTGGTCAAAAAGTCCGAGACGACCATAACCGTGAAATGGCCATCTATGAGAAAGCCAAAACGCAACGCCTCCTCCAACAGGCCGTGAAAGATGAAAGTGCTGCTCCTTGTCAACCTGTTATAAAGAAGGCTCGACGCAGAGGCAGAAACAAGTCGAAACGCGAAAAAGGCGCTCAACAGCAACGAAGCGGGGCTAAGAGGCCACGCAAGCGGGAATCGAGCGATTCCGATCTATCCCTCATGAGAAAAATGGGTCGAGCATACTCTTTTCCTCGGGATAAGACGAAGAAAATACTTGACCTCACTCTAAAACATCAGATACTTACACTGCCGGAGTCTAAACACCTCGAACAAGCAGGCGAAGTCTCTCACCCGGACTGTTGCCCTTATCACCGAGTGATAGGGCACCCTCTCAAGGACTGCTTCACCTTCAAGAATTGGGTTGAAGATCAGTATCAGCTTGGCAAGTTCGCTCTGTCTGACAAGTGGAGGGTAGCGCTGCCATAGAAGCACGAACCCAAGGCCACGAAAGAAGAACCAGTTCCACAATTGGATTGGAAGCAAATTCGTACTTGTCACATGATAACAATATAGAAGGAAAAGCCAGAGAACATGGATGACCTTCCCTGGTGCTTTGAAAATAGCAACGATGAGGTGATCTCAGAATTTCCACCAGCACCGAAAGAGCTGGAGGATGGAATACATACCACTGCGGATAACCTCAGAAAAATTGAGTTGGGGGCGGCGAATGACCCACGACCGACATTCATTAGTGAACTGCTGTCTGAAGAGAGGGTGGCTTCATTAAAAGACCTGCTTATGCAGCATAAAGATTGCTTCGCATGGAACTATTCCAAAATGCCGGGATTAGATCCAGAAATTGCTGTGCACAAATTGGCGATATCCCCAGACCTCAAGCCAGTCAAACAGGCACCAAGAAGAATGCGGTTCGAGCTTGAGATGAGCATCAACGCCGAGGTCAAGAAGCTGATCGACTCCGGCTTGATCCAGGAGGTTCAATATCCTGAATGGATCGCCAATATCGTCCCGGTGATGAAGAAAAATGGGACAGTGCGCATATGCGTGGACTTCCGGGATCTCAATAAAGCCCGCCCGAAGGATGGTTTCCCAGTGCCAGTCACCGAACTGATGATAGACAATACATCCACTCATGAGGTTTTCTCCTTCATGGACGGCTCATCAGGGTATAATCAGATAAAGATACATCCCGAAGACCAGAAGCACACCGCCTTCAGGACTCCTCTGGGTATATTCTGCTACAAGGTGATGCCCTTCGGTCTAAAGAACGCCGGTGCCACTTATCAGAGAGCCATGACGCAGATCTTTGATGACCTTATACACGAAATCGTCGAATGCTATATCGACGATCTCGTGGTTAAAATCAAATCATACGAGGAACATCTCGAGCATCTGAAGACCGTATTTCAATGCCTTCGGCAATACAACTTGAAGATGAACCCTCTCAAGTGTGCATTCGGAGTTTCCTCGGGCAAATTCCTAGGATTCATCGTCCGACATCGGGGTATTGAGATAAATCCGTCAAAGATCAAGGCGATCATGGAAATGCCTCCGCCAAGGACTCTCAAACAGCTGTGGTCCCTCCAAGGGAAGCTCGCGTATATACGGCGATTTATAGCCAACCTTTCAGGCAAGTGTCGTCCTTACAGCCACCTGATGAAGAAGGGAACGCCGTTCGTCTGGGACCAAAAATGCCAAAGCGTGCTAGACGAGATCAAGCAGCACCTCCAAAATTCGCCAGTGTTAGCTGCTCCGGTTAAGGGAAAACTTCTCATCCTTTATACAACCGCCCTCGAAGGTGCCTTAGGTGCATTATGGGCATAAGAGAACGATCAAGAGAAGGAGAGAGCTCTCTATTATTTAAGTCGAGTTCTACTGGGGGCAGAAAGCAACTACTCCCCCATTGAAAAATATTGCCTGGCGTTAATCTTTGCGATAACAAAGCTCAGACACTATGCGTTGGCACATGAAGTCCGTCTCATTTCGAAGGTGGACCCCCTGAAATATTTGATGTCGAAGGCCATACGGACGGGGCGACTCGCTAAATGGGCCTTGCTCTTGATCGATAACGTATCAACCTCTCAAGGCAGTGAAAGGCCAGGCCATCGCCGACTTCCTCGCTGAGCATCCGATACCCGCCGATTCTCCTCTGAATTGCGATCTTCCAGACGAACATGCGTTTGATGCGATTGACGGTGGTGATACCCGTTGGGAGCTTTACTTCGATGGAGCATCTTCCGTGAAGAAGCGCAAACAAAGTACCCCTATAATAAAATCGGGGGTGGGACTCATCTTTGTAACTCCACAAGGAGGGATAATGCGCTTTGCTTTCTCCCTAACAGAGCCGAGGACAAACAATGAAGCCAAATATGAAGCTTTAATAGCAGGCCTCGAGATCGCCATCGACATAGGAATTGAAAACCTCCTCATATACGGAGATTCCCAACTGGTCGTCAGTCAAGTAAACGGCGACTACCAGACATGCAAACCCGAATTGGTGAAATACGACGAAAAGGTGCAACAGTTGTTGACCCAAATTCCTTCCTACACTTTGGAGAACATATCGCGCGCGGAAAACAGCAAAGCGGACGCGTTGGCCAAGCTTGCTAAGGAACTGGCTGATGAGAACCTCGATGACGTAAGAATCATGGTACAAAGCCGTCGGGTGCTTGCCCCAGCGGAAATATCTCCGGAATCATCCGTAGAAAAGGGAGCTGCTGAGCAGACGACCCTGCAAATAAAAGATTGGGAAAATACCAAGGATTAGAGAGAAGTCTTTATAGACTACTTCAAATACCGTCGAACGCCGGAAGATGCGTCCTCAAGACATCAGCTTATGAAACGAGCTCTGTCTTTCGCCTTCGTCAATGATACTCTGTACAAGAGGTCATTTGATTCTCTGTAGTTGAGATGTCTGGGACCTGATGAAGCGAAAAGAGTCGTCCAGGATGTTCATGACAGAATCTGCGGTTCTCACCAAGCAGGCCCGAAGATGAAGCTGAAGATCAAACAGATGGGCTACTACTGGCCCACGATGATTCAGGACTGCCTCGAATATGCGAAGCAATGCCACTCATGCCAAATCCATGGGGACTTCATCCACCAGCATCCAAATGCACTCTATCCAACGGTGGCTAGATGACCATTCGAAATGTGGGGAACTGACATAGTCGGCCCCATCGAACCAGCATCGTCCAGGGGACATCGTTTCATCCTGGCGACGACTGACTACTTCTCCAAATGGGCAGAAGCAGTACCGTTGAGAGAAGTGAAGACGGAGAATATCCTCCATTTCTTCAAGACGCACATCATATATCGGTTTGGAACTGCGCGACGGATCATCTCCGATAACAGGCCAGCTTACAGAAGCCACAAGATCAGTCGCTTCGCACAACAACACAATATAGACTGGAGATATTCCTCGGTTTATAATCCGCGAGCTAACGGTCTGGCCGAGGCCTTCAACAAGACCTTGACGAAGATCATAAAGAAAACGGTGTCCCGAAATAAGAAGGACTGGCATGAGAGGCTGCAAGAAGGTATTTGGGCGTATCGAACTACGTTCAAGACAGCCACGAACACAGCGCCATATGCGCTAGTATTCGGTACAGAAGCAGTACTCCCCCTCGAGATAGAGTTACCCTCTCTACGAGTGGCGGTTCATTACGAGCTGACGGACGAAGAAAATGCTCACCTTCGGCTTGAGGAGCTTGCTGCCCTTGATGAGACCCGGCTCATAGCGCAACAAAATCTGGAGGCTTATAAAGCAAAGATGACGCGCTCATATGAAAGATTGACCCGGACGAGGACATTCCACCAAGGCGAACTCGTGCTAGTGGTCAAAAGGCCTATGATCCCCAATCGCGCCAAGCAGGGAAAATTCGAACCAAACTATGAAGGCCCGTACATCATAGACAAGGTCTACCAGGGTGGAGCCTATCTGCTCATGGATATGTACGGTGAAAGACCTTTCAGGCCAATAAATGGTCGCTTCCTAAAGAAATACTACGCTTAGCAAGTTACTGCCTAGGTCAATGATAGATGACGACAACTATGTCCGCTCGCTATCTTCCTAAGCTCAAACTTTATAAGCAGTAGCCAGCCTTCTCCTGGATGGACCGAAACGTCCTTAAACTAATGACGGACCGAAACGTCCTTAAACTAACGACGGACCGAAACGTCCTTAAACTAATAAAGGACCGAAACGTCCTTAAACTACTACCGCAGCATCCTTAGGCTGACAAGATGAATAAAATATATATATATATAAAAATAAAAATTAAAAAAAATAATAAACGGTATGTCTATAAGCAAAATGGGCACGGATGAAAACCCGAAAGGGCTCCGTGAGTAAAAACAGCAGGGCTACCGGCGAGTGTTCGTGAAAACCCGAAAGGGCGTGACCTCGTAAAAAAAAGACTAAAAAGAATAAAAAAACGGTATGTCCATAAGCAAAATGGGCACGGATGAAAACCCGAAAGGGCCCGTGAGTAAAAACAGCAGGATTACCGGCGAGTGTTTGTGAAAACCTGAGAGGGCGCAACCTCGTTAAAGTACACTAACAGGGTCCTCTCGACTTTGTAAGGAGAAACCACCCGCGTGAGATCCTTACGAATCACAAGGGAGCAATACACTTTGGGATCCTTACGATTCCTAAGGAGAAAATACACCTGCGAGATCCTCATGACTCGTAAGGAGAACTCTCTTATGGGACCCTCACAGCTCATAAGATTTGAAAGTCTTAAGTTACAGAGACCTAAACCTGTGCTTAAGCAAACCCCACAACTTTCGATATGGCCCTACAAGTGGTTCAATACTGACCCTTGTATACAATCCACGGGCGCGAATAAACATTTCCCTAACCAAGTTTTATCTGTGATTGGGGATATGTGCGCATGATGAACAACCCTTGTAGGTCCTCTCGATTTACAAGGAGAAAATCCTCCTGTAGGATCCTTACGACTTACAGAGGAACATACACTTAGGAATCCTCACGATTCTTAAGGAGAAAATACACCTACAAGATTCTCACGACTTGTAGGGAGAAATACCTTTGTGAGACTCTTACGGCTCATGAAGTTAAAAGCCTTAGTCGACAGGACCTTAACCCTGTTCGCTAAACCACCTTTGTTCGACATCGACAGAGGCAAATGATGATTCGCTCCTAGCAATATCCCATTTGTAGCGGTGCTGATGCCGAAATCGGTGTTTAATTTCAGGTTTACGGTGAAAAGCCGGTAGGCCGGACATGCATACGAAATAGCCGAAATGATGAGGCAACTTGCAATAAAAAGCAGCAAGTAAAAACGTATGCATACAAAACAGCCGAAATGATTAGGCAACTCGCAATAAAAAGCAGCGAGTAAAAATAAAATAAATAGCCGAAATGATTGGGCACCGCGAAAAATAGCCGAAATGATTGGGCACTCGCGACTTTCGCGATCAAAAGCTGAAATGATAGAGCATCGCGGAAATAAAAACAATAAAAATGAATGAAACTTTTGCCCTACAGTTGAGATCACACCGGTCCCTGTATACAATCCAATGGCACAAACAAAAAGGGGACTACATTTCCCCACCAAGATGCGTCAAAGGGAAGTCAGATATCGACGACCACATCTACAGCCTGGAGACCAACAGCGGCGTTCCTTCTCATTTCAGCAGGACACGGACGTGACATCACCAATCGGAGCCACGGCAAAGTCCTCAGTTCCAAGACTCTACGGTTCATAGATAACCTAAAGTCAGCCAATGACCTCCGTCTCGGAAACAAGTCAGCCAACGACCTCCGTCTCGGAAACAAGTCAGCCAATGACCTCCGTCTCGGAAACAAGTCAGCAAATGACCTCCGTCGCGGAAACAAGTCAACCAACAACCTCCGTCTCGGAAACAAGTCAGCCAACGACCTCCGTCTCGGAAACACCGTCTCGGAAACAAGTCAGCCAACGACCTCCGTCTCGGAAACAAGTCAACTAACGACCTCCGACCCGGAAACAAGTCAGCCAACGACCTCCGTCTCGGAAACAAGTCAGCCAACGACCTCCGTCTCGGAAATAAGTCAACCAACGATCTCCGACCCGGAAACAAGTCAGCCAACGACCTCCATCCCGGAAACAAGTCAGCCAACGACCTCCGTCTCGGAAACAAGTCAGCCAACGACCTCCATCTCGGAAACAAGTCAGCCAACGACCTCCGTCTCGGAAACAAGTCAACCAACGACCTCCGACCCGGAAACAAGTCAGCCAACGACCTCCGTCTCGGAAACAAGTCAGCTAACGACCTCCGACCCGGAAACAAGTTAGCCAACGACCTCCGTCCCGGAAACAAGTCAGCCGTCTCGGAAACAAGTCAGCCAACGACCTCCGTCTCGGAAAAAAGTCAACCAACGACCTCCGATCCGGAAATAAGTCAGCCAACGACCTCCCCGTCGGAGCAATACTTCGACGCGGAAACAAGTCAACTCACCAACCACTTACGAGTCCTCTCGACTTGTAAGGGAGAAAATTCTCGTATAAGATCCTTACGACTTATAAGAGAAAACACACTTAGGAATCCTCACGATTCCTAAGGAGAAAATCCTCCTACGAGATCCTCTCGATCCGTAGGGAGAAAAATCTCTATGAGACCCTCACGGTTCATAGAGTTGAAAAGTCTTAAGCAGCAAATCTGAACCTGCGGCCTAAGCCATCGCTATCTCTTGGAGAAATCTAGATGCTTACTCTATTATCTGTCAAATGTGTTTATCAAGACAGCATGCTGATAATAAGAGAAGGGAGAAAGCAAAGAAATAGTACAAGGCATTACAAAGAAAAATGTGTATCTTTATTTATTGAATGTAATCAAGTACAAGGTGAAGCGTACAAAAGAATAAAGAATGGATACATATTATTTAAAAAGAAAAATTTTACAAATGCATTGATACAAAGGCAGCTACTAGGAAGGAAGCATCTTAAATAGCTCTATCAGTTGTTCGCACACTTCCTTTCATGCCTTTTCCTGATCGGCCACCACCGCCAGTTCTGCCTCCACTTGAGCCCGCTGCTGCAAGACAGATGCAAGCTGCTCCCTAACGGCCTGATGAGCAGTTTCACGGCTTGGGGTGTCACGCTCGGCGACATCAAGCTTTCGCTTCAAGTTTAGCCCATGAGAGATGCGTTCCAGGAGGCCCTCAAAGATAGCCTTCACCTTGGCAGCATTTGCCTCAACTTCGGCACGTAAGCGAGCAGTTTCGCTTGAAGACTCATGACACTCCTTCAGCCTTAAAGCTGCTTCTTGTTCCAAATAGCGGAAATGAGAAGTATTTTGCTCGAGCCATGCTGCCCGTTGAGTGCTCACGGCCAAAACCTCAGGGGCAGGACGCATCGACTCCAGCTGATGCAAGCGAGCTTCGATCTCTCTGCAGTGGTTAACCCAAGACGCAACGATGCCCTCGTCATGGAAATTTACGAGTATCACCAGCATCGGGTTAACCGCCGTAGCGAAGTCTGCAGCAGATGTAGGAGTCTCGACGTCGAGTTCCTCGATGTAGTCGCTCAACATGCGCAGACTATTCGCGGTGCCTTTCGAGGACGGACGTCTCAGGAAAGGCCCCGCCGGCATTATGACACGAGGCTCGAAGGGCGCCGAGACCGGAACGACAGCTGAAAAAAAACAAGATATGATCAGATAACAGTTCAAGAAATACAAAAAAGGGGGACTTATCAATGCGATAGTTTGTTATACCAGCTGCAACAGGTGGCAAGGCCGGAGAGGCCGGTGGCGCGACCGATCTTTCGTCTCTTCCTTCGATTTGTAACACTGCAGTCAGGACGAGAAAAAGTTAGAAATAATTCCATTACTGAAAAAGAAAGATATCAGTTAGAAACTATACTCACCAGCGCCACCAGAGGGAGAAGCGAATTCAGATGGGAAGGAGAAGTGTGGGAGGAACACTTGATAAAGATGATCAAAAAGCACTCCTGAAAAGACACAACAGTACAACTTTAGCACATAAATTATGCGTCTAAAAAATAAGATTAATAAGTTCCAGACCCATACCTTCCAACATCTTCGATGGTACGAGAGAGGGCTGAGAGGTGACCACCGCCAAAGCAGTAGTTGACGGCGCTCCCTCAAGCAATAGAGTATCGGCACTGGCCGCACCTGCGTTAAAAAACAAGGGTAAACCTGTCAGGAAGAGATTGCAAGATAAAAAAAGGGGGGGACGGTAATCCGAAATTTACCTGATGAGCCTCCAGCCGAGACGGAGCCATCTCCCAACTCCATCGACATAAGTCCACCACCCGTGGCCTCATCCCTAGACTCCACGGGGGTCGTCGTCGTGCTCGCGAGGCCAGGGAGACGGCGGAGGGCCATAGGCGGGGAGAGCTATGACCGGAGCATTGCTAGACTCCTGAGAAAGAGCGGTCGGCTCGTCCTCAGGAATCATGTCCACCTCACCCGCTACTCCCTCGGGCTCAGCAGTCACGGTTGTCTCGTCCACCGTCGCCATGAGGTCATCGGTCTCAGGCGCTCCGTCTGCTTCTAGCTCGGGCTCGGCATCGGCCACCTGCTCAGGCATAGTGGACGTGACCATTTCGTCAGCCACTAGCTTGGGCCCGGCAATCCCGGTTGTGTCGTCCGCCATCGGCTCGGGCTCGACCAATGCCTCTTCCCCTAGCCCCTCAGGTTCAACAGTCTCCGCCTCCCCCTCGGTTGGACTTGGCCCTGCAGGACAGAATATATAAGAACCGACAGCTTCATAATTCTTACAACAAAATTCTGAGAGAAATATTACCTGAGGTGGACTTATCGTTAGCCTCCTTATTGGCGTGCACCGCCTGTCTATGAGCTGTAGACAAGGCGACCGGGGGCTCTTCTGACGGAGTATCGGCACGAGGGACGGTGCTTGGGCCCGCTCCAATGGCCAAGGCAGCCTTGTGTGCCTTCGCTTCGCGCCTCAACCGCTTCCTCTCCTCCCGGGCCGTCGCGATAGACCTCTTCGACGCTTCCTTAATTAAGGTGTCGTCGTCCTCGTTTAGAGTTGCCTCCAGAGCCTTTAAGGCATCTCTCATCGGCTCTTCAAGACGGACTTCTCGCGGTAGCCCCGAGGAAGCAGAAACATCGGCAACTGGCACGGGAAGAGTCTCCACGTCACCTGGCGGGATCGGCATTATGGTTCCTGCGATAAAAAGGGAGAGGTTAGATCGACCATAACACAAGGAAAATGAAAACTTGATGAATCGAAATTTACTAAGGCCTAAGGACGCTCTAACGCGTTCCTCCTCTTGGAAAGTCTTGAGGGAAGCGGCAATGGCTTCTTCAGTGGTGATGCCTGTTGGAAGAAAAGAAAGAAAAACGTTAGTCAAAGGCAATAATAAAGATATGATACAATAAAAAATGCGACTAGTGGTTACCTGATTGCGCAAGCTTAGCTAGCCACACGTCGCGCCTCGCCAACCGCTTTGAAGCTACGAGAGCGGCCTCCAAGTCCGTGTCATCCGGCGGCATGACTAACCCCCTGTTGGTCCCGTATTCACTCAGGCCCTCACCATAGGGAGCGTGGGGTTCCTGACCGAACGCGACGTCAGCAGCGAAGAGCGACTTATTTTTCTTCTTCTGCCCACCAGCCCTAGGTGCAGCCGGGATCGACTTGCGCTTTGCAGGCACCTTGGGGCGGCGGGTCCCGATGTCTGCACCCACACCAGACTCCGGCGAGGCTACAACCACTGTCTCCACTGGAGCACAGGGCGCTGGTGGTGCATCCGCAATATCGAGAAGCGGCAATCCGCGTGGAGGACTCTACGCACGCGGTGGTCCGGCTCTAGCATCTTTTAGAGGGGGGACTACCAGGGTCCTTGGCATTAAAGGAGCGTTGCGGTCGCTACCTGGAGGCACACCCTTACGGTCAACCAGCAATCGCTTTTCCTCCTTTATGACTGCTCCCGTCGAATGACTGTACCATTCTGTATATACCTTGAGGAGTTGTGGGGCGCAAGCCGGCTCACTGATAAAAAAGTGGGAACCCGTATTCAGACGCATGAAGTGATGCAGCGCGCTCTCCATCCCTTCTTCGGTAGCAGCAGGTTCCGATAGGAAAGCCTCCAGTGGTACCTCTTGATTGTAGCTCAGTTGTTGGGCAAAACGATGCGGGTTGCATCTTATTAAAATCGCCGCACCGTTCTGCCTGAACACCAGGAAGCCCGGTCTGATAGAATATAAGTGGAGGGTCTCCCGGGCCGCCAAAACTGAGGCTCCATCTTTGAAAGTGTCTTGCAATGGCCGCACTGCAGCGGTAGATGCCTTTCTAATAGCCAACACCTTGTCGATGAAAGACACCCCGTATCCAACGGTGTGGGGGCGAAGGAGCAAACCCCTGGCATTCCGTGGTGATGGAGTCACAATTGAGGCGCCAATCAGCTGTATGATGCGAGGGAAGCTGCACCTGTAATAGAACAAGGGCCTTTTGTGCATGCCGAAGATGCCCGATGTGTGTAGCTCGAGCCACGATACGAAGTAGTGCATCGGGAAGATCACGTGCAGTACCCCAGGCTCATTAGCATCCGCCGCTCGGCTGAGGCCGTGATACAAATGTGCCAAGCCGGCGATCCCAACGGCCATTTTTACCCCAATGGTCATCCGGTAAGCTGGGTAAAAGACAGAGGGCCGCATATGGCGAGAATGCATCGGGAGCGCAAACCAACTCAGCCATAGCCCAAGAAATCCTAAGAAGAAGGCCTCCTCGTCCATCCCAAGGGCTGCAACGTCCGCAAAAGACATAGTCGGGGAGTTAGGAAGGAAAAAACCCTTTTGGTCTATTTCCTTCGCCGGAAAGTTATCCAAACCTAGACCGAAAGGGTCATCAAGTGTGGCAAACTTGGCAGCTTCTGCCGAGAGGACGTTTGGGTGAAGGAACCGAGCGATGAAATCCTCGAAACTAACTCCGCGACTCCCACGTTCGATGAAAATGGCCTAATAGATGTTCAACACCTTGATCAGACTTGGGAATTGATGTTGAACAGCATTCTCCGGAGTGAGGCCCCTTACTGCCGGCTTAGCACCAAAGACATACTCATCTGTGGGAAGCAACTCCTCATAGTGCTCCCCTATAACCGGTAAACCGGAGACCTCTGTGAATTCCATCAGAGAAATTGATGTTTCCCCCAATCAGAGCAAAGCTCTGTTTGAATTTCAAAATTCAAAGCAACGCCTCAGATTCTTTGCGATGCGCGTAACGCACCACGTGTCAAAAGCTGATACATCAGCGCAGCACCCAAGGCAACGCGCCCAATCAGAGCAAAGCTCTATTTAAAACAAAATTAAAGGAAGCAACGCTTCAGTTGCGCAAACACTGCGTTGCGCGACACGTGTCAGCGCAGATGCGCTGCGCCGTGCGCTGCGCGATACGTGTCAGCGCTGATGTGCTAGCGCAGTTGCGCTGCGCGACACGTGTCAGCGCAGTTGCGCCGCGCTCTGTGCTGCTTGACACGTGTCACGCGCTGGAGCGTTTGCGCCAAACAGAATTAAATTCTAGCAACATTTTTTCTGTTTTTGTTAAAACAAGAAGATTGCCTTCTGTAAAACAGAAGCCCTTAGATCAAAAATCCAACGGTCGGGAAAATTCCCCAAATCACTCAGAGAAAGGTCTCTCTAACAAATTTTAACAAATTTATGGGCACTATATAAAGGCCCCTAGACCCCAAATCAAAGGCATCAACACTGTGAGAAGATCAAGAATTTCAAACAGAGAGAACTCTGAAGAAATTTCAAGAAGAAAAAGGTAAAAACCTTTAAGAAAGAAGAATTTCTTCTAATAGATCATTGATCTAAGAACAAGATCAATGATCTTCAAATAATAACAAGTGCTTTGCACTTTTTTATGAACCACTGGTTCCCTGAAATAAGAAAAACAAGAAATGCTTGTTTTCATTGATCTAAATTAGATCAAGAAATCAAACAGTGCTTTGCACTTTTTTATGAACCATTGGTTCTGGAATCTAAAAGATTTTCAAGTTAACAGTGCCTTGCACTTGCAAAACTGCACTGTTGCGCTCTTGGGTTGGCGCAAGCCACCAGAGAGCGCCACGTGTCAGCATCTGAACCACTTGCGCTATGCGCTTTTTGAAATAGAGCCTTACTCTCTGAAACTGGCGCTACTCACCACAGCGTGCCACGTGTCAGCAGGGCAAGCGCAGCGCACTGGCGTAGCGCATGACACGTGTCATCACCGCAAGCGCTTGCGCTCATTCATTGGCGCAAAGCGCCTGACAAATGCAATGAATTTCTTTTACTAAAGGGCCAGGCCCAAATCAGAAAGGCCTAGTAGGCCAAATTAAATTGCAATGCAATAAAAAGGGCAGAGCCCAAACAACATTGATGCTCTGCATCATTTATAAAAGGGCAGAGCCCAAACAAAATTGAAAATGCAATAAAAAGGGCAGAGCCCAAACAAAACTGATGCTCTGCATCATTTATAAATGGGCACAGCCCAGACAAAATAAGTAATGCAATGCATTATTTAAACAGGGGCCAAGCCCTAACACAGGCCTAATAGGCCAAACGCAAATAAAAGTGGTGAACATTTTTCAACTGGACTTAGCCCAATCATGGCCGTAAGTCCTCAAAATAAATTGACCGAGCACAGCTGCTCTCCTAAATCAATTTACAACCGGTTCGAGGGTATATATCCGAACTCCTCTGACGCCTATCGTTGTAATCCTTCAACAACGTCCTTAAACTACTTATTAACCATAACGTCATTAAACTAAACAATAGAGCTCCCAAATGCTCTTTTGTCGGATCTAAACGGTCCCGTTAAGTCGATCTTAGTCCCAAATCAGACTAACGTATCCTTAACAAACGTTTAAGTCGATCTTAGCCTAAATATGGCTAACGTATCCTTAAAATAAAACACCAAACCCAAATCTAAGTAAATACGGATTTGGACTAATCCACGTCCTACGGGCGACGGCATCACTTAGTCTCTGTATACAATCCACGGGCAACCACAAATAAAATAAACACACACTACACGAAGTGAAATTCTGGAGAAGGAGAAAGTGGCTACCGCGATGCGGTAGCGTAATTAACTGCAGGGGCTTGCGCCTGCAAGGAAGAGCATCCCCACAATCAAAAACCCCTCAAACGAGGGGGAATCTGACGAAGTCTGCTACATCGGATGCATCCGTCTAAACCTCCGATATACGGTGCTATAAATCAACTTGGCATCTTCGGAGAGGTAGACGGATAAAACCAAATAGCATCTGCCCCGAATCTCAGGCAAGACGTTCATCACGTCTCCGCCGCGTCATTCGGAAGGGAACAGATTCTGGCACGTCCGGTGGGACCTTTTTCTCTTTCCACTCCACACTTCGTGTGTCGTATTCGCGAACGAATCACGGTTTGTTAATGGTTGCCTTTGGAATTTAAGTTACTAAGATTTGGTCTTTTGCCTGGCGCAGAAATCATGCATCGATGGCCTCTACCTGTTCGAAGTGCTCCAACTGCAGCTGCAACTCGCGTCCTGCCTCAACTGGGGGCATAACCTACGGGCCCCAAGCGGCCTCTTTATTCACGATGCCCATGGAGCAGATTACTCAAGCCACCACAGGGCTGTTTTTCGGAACCATGCTTCAGCCAACAAGCTTCAGCACCCCCGTGCCCGTACCAGAAGCTCTTAAGAAGTCGGTCTTCGATCAACTTACAGTTACTGCGTCCCCTTTCAACGGGTCGCCCAACACCAGTGCCTCGGCCTTCTCCAGACTTGGCCAAAACTCCTGCGGACCCGCAATGAAGCTTGCAGTCCCAGAAAAGGTTACCCCAAAACGAGTAGCCAAACCTCCTTCTGAAGTCGTCAAGGCGGCTTCTCCTGCTAAGAGATCGGTCTTTACAAGACTGACCGTCCCAACTCCCACTCCTACTCCTGCTGCTCAAAAGACATCAGTCTTCAATAGGCTGACGCCAGCAACAGCCCCACACCTAAACCGGGGGCAAGAAGAGGCTGTTTCTGTCTCTGAACCAATACCGACAACTCGTCGCGCCCGACGACGCCACTGGAGCCAGGTAAGGAAGACCGGGGGCAACTCCCCTTCTGGGATGACTCCGCCAGCTCCAACGGTGGAAGTTAACGCTGCTGTTCTAACTGGGAACAGCTTTGAGCTACTGAACAGAGTACGCAGAAACTCGCCAACTGCGGTGCTCAAAAGATCTCCCCTACCAGTAGAGACAACCGTGGAAACAGAAAAGCCAGAGCAGTCTCCTCAACGGCTATTTTCCAAGATCTACAAGACGTGGCGACGAGTCCGAGAGTCTGTGATTGATCCTAATTTCTCTCACCAACACAAGAAGTTGAAAGGTCGGCAAGAAGAAAATCCCCCGATCAAGCAACGAAAGTTGACGACCACTTGGGTGCCCAAAGCAACGGCCCCCTCAACTTCAACGGCCCATAAGAGAAGGAGGCCAGAGAAAGTCCCTACACCTGTGGCGAATATCAAAGGTGGTGAACCCAAACGCCCTAAGTCTGGGGGCATGGCAGTTCATACTGTCTACATGGCGTCTGGTAAAGAAGACAGCCGCATATCAACGGGTCATAGACCGCTCACAGGTCGGTGACCAAAGCGCAGGAGCAGCAGCAGAAGCTCCAAGAGATGATGAACGCTATGGCCGCACTTACTGGGCCAAAAGAAAGCCCTGAAACGTCTTCGGATGAACGTCAGGAGCAAGAAACTGACGCCGAATTCCTTCGTCGAATATTGGAGAAGAAGGATAAAGAGGCTGATAAACAAGCAGCCAACATAAAACATATGGGCCTCCTGTTCCAAGACATGGTAGGGATGATGATCCAGCAAGATCCTCCGGCCGAAGATCCCCCGATCGTCCTTGAAGACGATAGGGGAGAAACGTCGAATCCTCCGCCAGCTCTGTCAACCGCTAAGGAGGAGACAATCTCCAAAGCTGACTTGGATGAGTACATAGCCCAACAAATACGGGTTCATCATGCGACTGAAGCAGTCGGCCAGGTCGTAAAAACGGGGCGGCCATATCCAAGTTGGTACGATCAAATCAAGTACCCGCCGGGCTACACAATTCCCAAATTCCATGTCTGTAAGGGGACGGGCAATCCCCACCAACATGTTGCCCAGTTCAAGGCACTCTGCGGCAACACCGGCGGTGATGACAAACTGTTGCTTCGCCAGTTTGTTGGAAGCTTATCAGATACAGCGTTCGAGTGGTACTCTGAGCTCCCGAACGACTCTGTCAAGACCTTCGCGGAGATGGAGCTGTTGTTTACTTGGCGTTTTGCAAGTGCCAATGAACGCACCCCGATGACGGCACTGATTAACGCCAGGGTGAAGCCATGCGAGACATGGGTTCAATATGCTATACGGTGGAGGAACTTATGGTCAAAGTGCGAGCAGCGCATTGAAGAAGCTCCTGCAGTGGGTATGTTTGTGGGAACCCTTGATCCGCAAGCAACCATCTCGCAATTTATGATATTTTTCAAGCCGACTACCTTCCAGGCCTTGATTGACAAGCTAGCGCAAATGGATCAGATGTGCCATAGACCCCCTCTTCCAAAGCCGGACTCCCGAAATGACAAGGGGAAGGGAAAAGCGATCGTTGTCGCTAATGCTCAACAACAACCGAGCAAATCGAAGCCGGTTGTTCGTCAAAATAATATGCGCCCATACGTAGCCCTTGAGGAGAGGCTAGGACGTCCTTACTCATTTCCCCGAGATAAAACGAGAAGGTTATTCGAGCTGGCGTTGCGCAACCGACTCATAAATCTGCCGGATCCAAAACGTTCGTCGCAACCAAATGATGTCAATGAGCCCAACTACTGTCCTTACCATCGAGTATTGGGTCATCCGATCGAAAATTGCTACGTCTTCAAAAATTTGCTTGAAGACCAGTACCAACAGGGAAAATTCACATTATCCGATAGATGGAAGGTGAATCCGCCGCAACCTCACACCTCTAAGAGGACAAATATGCCGGAGGCAACGTGCTCTCTCGTCAAAGAAGCCCCATGGGAGGTTGTGCTGTCAGTTAAGACCAAGAGGATGTTGAAAGATCTTCAGACATGCCCAGCGATCAAGTGGAAGAATCCGTTGGAACCGCAAGTCATTGAAGGGATGTTGAAGCCGCGTCCAACTCAAATGATCGATGGAGGTGGCCCAAGCATTCACAACCAGCCGTCGAAATCTTCAAAGAAGAAGAAAAAGAAATCAAAGAAGCCCGTGAAGCCTGGCGACAAGCGCACGGACTTGCAAAAACAAATTGACGCGCTGGAGGAATACAACCAGAAGGCACGGACTCCCATTACATTCCAAGAGTTCATCAATCACGTCTTTCAAGAGGAAGATGAGGGAGAAAGTTCATCTGATGAATCTGAAGAATACGTGGCAAGCTGTCATGTGATTTCCCAATCGTTCATGGACGATGAGGAGACTCCTTGTACTGAAACGCTGGGGGCAGATCCTGAACCAAAAATTCTGGGGCCATCGGATGAAGTAATTGACGCATTCCTCAATGAAGCTCTCTTAAAAAGTAAAACTGATCGGGAATGCGAGGCGGTCATATTTGAAAGGGCCAAGCGCCAGCGACTTGATGAAAGAGCTGAGACGCTCCCGCTGGAGTAAAATACCTCCACTACGGACAAAAGCAAATTCAAGATGAGGAAAAGCTTTGCTAAGGCCATATCAATGGGCATGAAGCTACCTTCCTCTGAAAGAAGCATTACTGGTGAAATGGAAATGCACCCCTCCTATTGCTTATATCATCAGAAGGTTTCGCACCCCACTCAAGAGTGCAAAGTTTTCGATAGATGGTGGCAAGGATATGTTGCTCGTCGACAACATTTTAAGCGGGAGAAACGTAAAACTCGTCGGGAGCGGAAAAATATGACCGAAGGGTTTAACAGAACTACCGATGATTGCCGCATGGTTAACGTCGGGGGATCACAGGTGCCTACATTCGGGAGCGATTCTGATGAGGAGTTGGATCTTGGCCCTCTCTTTAAAGAGTCCACCTCGGGAAAAGAAGAAGAGCCGAAGGTCTGCGAAAATATCCGGCTACGTAATCGCACGCTTCCCGAAAAGAATCTCGGGCCCTTAAATAAAAAAGATAAAGGGAAAGAAAAGGTCTCTGAAGATATCGTCTTAGATGACCAAGTGGTGGAGGAGCTAAGTGCCAAGGATCCGCTGAAGAGAAATAAGGTGGATTACAACGTCTTAGCGCATCTGAGGAAGCTACCCTCACAGCTCAGCATTCTTGACGCCCTTTTGCTATCAAAGGAGGTGAGAGACTCGTTAATCAAGGCACTACAGGATCCGGAGCAATTCCAAGCTTTCCTGGCTGAGGAAAGGATGAGGGATGAATTGGAGGAAGTGCACACGGCCGATGTCGCTTTTGGTGATGAAGACCTTCTCCTTGGGACGTGCGAACACAATCGCCCCCTTTATGTCTCAGGATACTGCCACGATATAAAGATAGGCAAAATCCTGATCGACAATGGATCCTCCGTTAATCTCCCTAATGTGTGGGTGTTAAAAGAAATCTGCATGAGCGTCCAACACCTTGTTCGGGACAAGATCACCATATCCGGGTTCGACTCCCAATCGTCAAGAACTCTTGGGTCTGTGATACTAATGCTACGCTTTTGGCTACTCGTCACGGACATTAAGTTCTACGTCATAGACGCCAAGACATGCTACAATGCTCTGCTCGGCCGACCATGGTTACATGAGTACAACATCATCCCTTCTACGCAACATCAGTGTATGAAGTATTCTAAGGATGGTCTCGAGTATACCGTGGCGGGAGAACTGAATCCGTTTTCCGTGAACGAAGTCCGCAAATATGAAGATGCCAAATACTTTTTACCGGATTTCGAAGACACGGAAAGGTGTCACAAGCCGGAGAACAAAGCTAACGCTACCATCCCTGTTTTCGGGAGTGATACCGAGGAGGAAGAGGAGATAGTTTATTCGGGTCCACCCCCAATACAACAGGCCGGGACCATCTGCTCCTACGTTGATCTTTGGTAGTGACTTGGAAGATGAGGTCCATGCTATATTCTCTGCTCGGCCTTTAATACGAACGTCCGCTGACGAAGAACAAAGTCTACAAGTCGCCATGGTGCCTCTTAAACACCGTAAGGAACTGGATGCACTTGATATTTACAATGTAGAAGAGCTGCAAACATTCTATATCCCTCCCAGGCGAGAAGGCGAAAAAGCAATTCTATTCTACCGCTCTGAAGAAACCAGAGTGGAGAAAGAAATCTGGCATGGCGCGGATCCTATGCTTGATAGGTTTCAGCCCATCCGTCTCCCCAGATATTATACAGAATGCTTGAAAAGGTTGCTGAAACGCCAAAGGATGTCCTTCAAGCAGACCGTTCGAAAAGCCAAGTTCTATGACAAAGTCTGGAACGTTCCCTGGACTCAACGCAAACTGCCTAATGGGAGAATGGAAACAAAAGGGCTTGGATACATCCGGTCAAAGAAACGAGAGCTACTACACGGTTGCTACGTCGTGTATGACTTTGATGAAGAAGCGGATGGTCAATGGGAGGACGCTAATCCTGAGCCAGTGAAAGTTCCAGATGCAAAAGTGCCCAGTCCGTCATTCGAAGAACAAATGGACAAACTTATAAGGGAAGCTGGTCAAAAAGTCCGAGACGACCATAACCGCGAAATGGTCATCTACGAGAAAGCCAAAACGCAACGCCTCCGCCGACAGGCCGTGAAAGATGAAAATGCCGCTCCTTGTCAACCTGTTATAAAGAAGGCTCGACGCAGAGGCAGAAACAAGTCGAAATGCGAAAAAGGCGCTCAACAGCAACGAAGCGGGACTAAGAGATCACGCAAGTGGGAATCGAACAGTTCCGATCTATCCCTCATAAGAAAAATGGGTCGAGTATACTCTTTTCCTCGGGACAAGACGAAGAAAATACTTGACCTCGCTCTAAAACATCACATGCTTACACTGCCGGAGTATAAACACCCCGAACAAGCAGGCGAAGTCTCTCACCCGGACTATTGCCCTTATCACCGAGTGATAGGGCACCCTCTCGAGGACTGCTTCACCTTCAAGAATTGGGTTGAAGATCAGTATCAGCTTGGAAAGTTCGCTCTGTCTGACAAGTGGAGGGTAGCACCGCCGCAGAAGCACGAACCCAAGCCTACAAAAGAAGAACCAGTTCCTCATTGGGATTGGAAGCAAATTCGTACTTGTCACATGATAACAATAGCAAAGGAAGAGCCCGAGAACATGGATGACCTTCCTTGGTGCCTTGAAAACAGCAACGACGAGGTGATCTCAGAATTCCCACCAGCACCAAAAGAGCTGGAAGATGGAATCCATGCCACTGCAGATAACCTCAAGAAAATTGAATTGGGAACGGCGAACGACCCGCAATCGACATTCATTAGTGAGCTGCTGTCTGAAGAGAAGGTAGCTTCATTAAAAGACCTGCTTATGCAGTATAAAGATTGCTTCTCATGGAACTATTCCGAAATGCCGGGACTGAATCCAGAAATTGCTGTGCATAAATTGGCGATAGCCCCGGACGTCAAGCCGGTCAAACAGGCGCCAAGAAGAATGCGGCTCGAGCTTGAAATGAGTATCAATGCTGAAGTCAAAAAGCTGATCGACTCCGGCTTTATTCAGGAGGTCCAATATCCAGAATGGATCGCCAACATCGTTCCGGTGATGAAGAAAAATGGGACAGTGCGCATATGCGTAGATTTCCGGGATCTCAATAAAGCCTGCCCGAAGGACGATTTCCCAGTGCCAGTCACCGAACTGATGATAGACAATACGTCCACTCATGAGGTTTTCTCCTTCATGGACGGCTCATCAGGGTATAATCAGATAAAGATGCATCCTGAAGACCAGAAGCACACCGCCTTCAGGACTCCTTTGGGTATATTCTGCTACAAGGTGATACCCTTCGGTTTAAAGAATGCCGGTGCCACCTACCATAGGGCCATGACGAAGATCCTCGATGACCTTATACACGAAATCGTCGAATGCTATATCGACGATCTCGTGGTTAAAAGCAAATCATACGAGGAACATCTCGAGCATCTGAAGACCGTATTTCAATGCCTTCGGCAATACAACTTGAAGATGAACTCTCTCAAGTGTGCATTCGGAGTTTCCTCGGGCAAATTCCTGGGATTCATCGTCCGACACCGAGGTATTGAGATAGATCCGTCAAAGATCAAGGCAATCATGGAAATACCTCCGCCAAGGACTCTCAAACAGCTGCGGTCTCTCCAAGGGAAGCTCGCGTATATACGGCGATTTATAGCCAACCTGTCTGGCAAGTGTCGTCCTTATAGCCACCTGATGAAGAAGGGAACCCCGTTCGTCTGGGACCAAAAATGCCAAAGCGCGCTAGACGAGATCAAGCAATACCTGCAGAACCCGCCAGTCTTGGCTACTCTGGTCAAGGGAAAACCCTTCATCCTTTATACAACCGCCCTCGAAGGTTCCTTAGGCGCATTATGGGCACAAGAGAACGATCAAGGGAAAGAAAGAGCACTCTACTACTTAAGTCGAGTTCTACTGGGGGCAGAAAGCAACTACTCCCCCATTGAAAAACACTGCCTGGCGTTGATCTTTGCGATAACAAAGCTCAGACACTATGCGTTGGCGTATGAGGTCCGTCTCATTTCGAAGGTCGACCCTCTTAAATATTTAATGTCAAAGGCCATATTGACGGGACGACTCGCTAAATGGGCTCTGCTCTTGATGGAGTTCTCGATAACGTATCAACCTCTCAAGGCAGTGAAAGGCCAGGCCATCGCCGACTTCCTCACTGAGCATCCGATACGCGCCGATTCTCCTTTGAATTGCGATCTTTCAGACGAACATGCGTTTGATGCGATCGATGGTGGTGATACCCGATAGGAGATTTATTTCGATAGAGCGTCTTCTGTGAAGAAGCGAAAACAAAGTACCCCTATAATCAAATCGGGGGTGGGACTCATCTTTGTAACTCCACAAGGAGGGATAATGCGCTTTGCTTTCTCCCTAACAGAGCCGAGGACAAACAATGAAGCCGAATACGAAGCTTTGATAGCAGGCCTCGAGATCGCCATCGACATGGGAATTGAAAACCTCCTCATATACGGAGACTCCCAGCTGGTCGTTAGTCAAGTAAACAGCGATTATCAAACGTGCAAACCAGAGTTGGTGAAGTACGGCGAAAAGGTGCAACAACTGTTGACCCAAATTCCCTCCTATACTTTGGAGAACATACCGCGCGCAGAAAACAGCAAAGCGGACGCGTTGGTCAAACTCGCTAAAGAATTGGCTGATGAGAACCTCGATGACGTAAGAATCGTAGTACAAAGCCGTCGGGTGCTCGCCCCAGCAGAAATATATCCGGAATCACCCGAAGAAAAGGGAGCGACTGAGCAAATGGCTCTGCAAATAAAAGATCGGGAAAATACCGAGGATTGGAGGGAAGACTTTATAGACTACTTCAAATACCGTCGAACGCCCGAAGATACGTCCTCAAGACATCAGCATATGAAACGAGCTATGTCTTTCGTCCTCGTCAATGATACTCTGTACAAGAGGTCATTTGGTTCTTTGTGGTTGAGATGTCTGGGACCCGACGAAGCGAAAAGAGTCGTTCAGGAAGTTCATGACGGACTCTGCAGTTCTCACCAAGCAGGCCCAAAGATGAAGTTGAAGATCAAACGAATGGGCTATTACTGGCCCACGATGATTCAGGACTGCCTTGAGTATGCGAAGCAGTGCCACTCATGCCAAATTCATGGGGACTTTATCCACCAGCATCCAAATCCACTCCATCCAACGGTGGCTAGCTGGCCATTCGAAATGTGGGGAACTGACATAGTCGGCTCCATCGAACCAGCATCGTCCAAGGGACATCGTTTCATCCTGGCGACGACTGACTACTTCTCCAAATGGGCAGAAGCAGTACCGCTGAGGGAAGTGAAGACGGAGAATATCCTCCACTTCTTCAAGACGCACGTCATATATCGGTTTGGAACTCCGCGTCGGATCATCTCCGATAACGGGCCAGCTTATAGAAGCCACAAGATCAGTCGTTTCGTGCAACAACATAATATAGACTGGAGATATTCCTCGGTTTATAATCTGCGAGCTAACGGTCTAGCTGAGGACTTCAACAAGACCTTGACAAAGATCATGAAGAAAACGGTGTCCCGAAATAAGAAGGACTGGCACGAGAGACTGCAAGAAACTCTCTGGGCGTATCGAACTACGTTCAAAATAGCCACAAACACAACGCCATACGCGTTGGTATTCGGTACAGAAGCAGTACTCCCCCTCGAGATAGAGTTACCCTCTCTACGAGTGGCAGTCCACTGCGAGCTGACGGACGAAGAAAATGCTCACCTTCGGCTTGAGGAGCTTGATGCCCTCGATGAGACCGGGCTCATAGCGCAACAAAATCTGGAGGCCTATAAAGCAAAGATGACGCGCTCATATGAAAGATTGACCCGGCCGAGGACATTCTGCCAAGGCGAACTCGTGCTAGTGGTCAAAAGACCTATGATCCCCAATCGAGCCAAGCGAGGAAAATTTGAGCCGAACTATGAAGGCCCGTACATCATAGACAAAGTCTACCAAGGTGGAGCCTATCTACCTATGGATATGCACGGTGAAAGGCCTTACAGGCCAATAAATGGCCGATTCCTAAAGAAATACTACGCTTAGCGAGTTACTGCCTAGGTCAATGATAAATGACGACGACTATGTCCGCTCGCTATCTTCCTAAGCTCAAACTTTATAAGCAGTAGCCAGCCCTCTCTAATGACGGACCGAAACGTCCCTAAACTAATAGCGGACCGAAACGTCCTTAAACTAATGGCGGACCGAAACGTCCTTAAACTAATGACGGACCGAAACGTCTTTAAACTACTACCGCAGCATCCTTAGGCTGACAAAATAATAAAAAATATATATAAAAAAAAATATATATATATAATACACGGTATGTCCATAAGCAAAATAGGCACGGATGAAAACCCTAAAGGGCTCCGTGAGTAAAAACAGCAGGGCTACCGGCGAGTGTTCGTGAAAACCCGAAAGGGCGCGACCTCGTAAAAAAAAGAGAGAGAAAATAAAAAGAATAAAAAAGCGGTATGTCCATAAGCAAAATGGACATGGATGAAAACCCGAAAAGGCTCCGTGAGTAAAAACAGCAGGACTACCGGTGAGTGTTTGTGAAAACCTGAGAGCGCGCAACCTCGTTAAAGGACACTTACAGGGTCCTCTCGACCTTGCAAGGAGAAACCACCCGCGTGAGATCCTTACGACTCACAAGGGAGCAACACACTTAGGGATCCCCATGATTCCTAAGGAGAGAATACACTTGCGAGATCCTCACGACTCGTAAGGAGAACTCTCTTATGGGACCCTCACGGCTCATAAGATTTGAAAATCTTAAGTTACAGAGACCTAAACCTGTGCTTAAGCAACCCCTCACAACTTTCGATATTTCCCTACAAGTGGTTCAATACTGACCCTTGTATACAATCCACGGGCGCGAATAAACATTTCCCTAACCAAATCTCATCCGTGATTGGGGATATGTGCGCATGATGAACAACCCTTATAAGTCCTCTCGACTTACAAGGAGAAAACCCTCTTGTAGGATCCTTACGACTTACAGAGGAACATACACTTAGGAATCCTCACGATTCCTAAGGAGAAAATACACCTACAAGATCCTCACGACTTGTAAGGAGAAATACCTTTGTGAGACCCTTACGGCTCATGAAGTTAAAAGCCTTAGTCGACATGACCTTAACCCTGTTCGCCAAGCCACTTCTGTTCAACATCGACGGAGGCAAATGATGATTCGCTCCTGGCAATATCCTAGTTGTAGCGGTGCTGATGCCGAAATCGGTGTCTAATTTCAGGTTTACGGTGAAAAGCCGGTAGGCCGCACATGCATACGAAATAGCCGAAATGATAGGGCAACCAGTAAGTAAAAACGTATGCATACAAAATAGCCGAAATGATTGGGCAACTCGCAATAAAAAGCGGCGAGTGAAAATAAAATAAATAGCCGAAATGATTGGGCACCGCGAAAAATAGCCGAAATGATTGGGCAATCGCGACCTTCACGATATAAAAGCTGAAATAATAGAGCATCGCGGAAATAAAAGAAAAAAATGATAAAACTTTGGCCCTACAGTTGAGATCACATCGATCCCTGTATACAATCTAAGGGCGCAAACAAAGAGGGAACCATACTTTCCCAACAGGCTCCGCCAGAAAACGAAGCCACATCTCGACGGTTCATCCCAATCCCGAAGAAACCAGTGTCTTCGGAAAAATCCTTCGACTCGAGGAAACAAGTGTCCTTGACGAAGAAAATCCTGATTCGCGTCGACTCGCAGAGAAACCAGTGTCTCCGCGGGAAATTCTCGATTCGTTTCAACACCAAGAAAACAAATGTCCTTGGCAAATACCTCAATTCAGGGAAACTAGCGTCCTTGATGAGAGCCTCCTGACTCGCGTCGGCTCGCAGAGAAACCAGTGTCTCCACGGGAAATTCCCGATCCGTCTCAACCCCGAAGAAACCAGTGTCTTCGGCAAATCCTTCGACTCGAGGAAACAAGTGTCCTTGACGAAGAAAATCCTGATTCGCGTCGACTCGCAGAGAAACCAGTGTCTCCGCAGGAAATTCTCGATTCGTTTCAACACCAGGGAAACAAGCGTCCTTGGCAAATACCTTAACTCAGGGAAACTAGCGTCCTTGATGAGAGCCTCCTAATTCGCGTCGGCTCGCAGAGAAACCAGTGTCTCCGCGGGAAATTCCCGATCCGTCTCAACCCCGAAGAAACCAGTGTCTTCGGCAAATCCTTCGACTCGAGGAAACAAGTGTCCTTGACGAAGAAAATCCTGATTCGCGTCGACTCGCAGAGAAACCAGTGTCTCCGTGGAAAATTCTCGATTCGTTTCAAATACCTCAATTCAGGAAAACTAGCGTCCTTGATGAGAGCCTCCTGACTCGCGTCGGCTCGCAGAGAAATCAATGTCTCCGCGGGAAATTCCCGATTCGTCTCAAATTGCAAGATGAAGCCTCAGGCAGCAGGGATTAAAAAAAACTTGTTTCCTGAGCAATGAGACCCTGCAAGTCGGTCTGAAACGGTCTCTTGCATACCATTCACGGGTTTCACTCTCTAAAGTCGAATTTCGACAAGTAGGGTAACAACCACTTGCGGGTCCTTTCGACTCGTAAGAGGGAAAAATTCTCTTATAAGATCCTTACGACTTATAAGAGAAAACACACTTAGGAATCCTCACGATTCCTAAGGAGAAAATCCACCTACGAGATCCTCTCGATCCGTAGGGAGAAAAGTCTCTATGAGACCCTCACGGCTCATGGAGTTGAAAAGTCTTAGGCAGCAGATCTGAACCTGCGGCCTAAACCATCGTTATCTTTTGGAGAAATCTAGATGCTTACTCTATTATCTGTTTATCAAGACAGCCTGCTGATAATAAGAGAGAGGAGAAAACAAAGAAATAGTACAAGACATTGCAAAGAAAAATGTGTATCTTTATTGAATGTAATCAAGTACAAGGTGAAGCGTACAAAAGAATAAAGAATGGATACATATTATTTAAAAAGAAAATTTTTACAAGTATGTAGATACAAGGGGAATCACTGGGAAGGAAGCGTCTTGCATAGCCCTAGCAATTGTTCGCACACCTCCTTCCACATTTTCTCCTGATCGGCCACCACCGCCAGATCTGCCTCCACTTGAGCCCGCTGCCGCAAGACAGATGCAAGCTGCTCCCTAACGGCTTGATGAGCAGCTTCGCGGCCTGGGGTATCATGCTTGGTGATTAAGAGAGGTTTTGTCGATCAAAAATATTTACCGCAATCAAGAACATCGTCGCTTTGCAGCTAGCCGGTGAATACGGGTCGGTCCACAGGGATGTGAAAATTTTCTTTAAGTTCTTACGAGTTAATTCCAAATAGTGTTTGGATTTATAATTAAACCTAAAAATTGAAGTTGTATGAGACTAGGATTAGAAACTTGCTAGGATTAGGTCTGGGGAAAATTTGGTAAACAAAGATCTTCATCTCTTTCCATTGCTATTAATTAAATGTATCATATTAGTGTTATGGTAAATCTTAACAAAGGGGATTAGGATGATTGGGAAGATTGATTCTTCCTCTAGATCCTTGTCCTTCCTTTCTTAATCTTTACCCTAACCTCCATGGAAAACCTTAAGATCCGGGCCTTTAGACTACGAAATCACCGTTACCTTGCTGGTAAAAGTGCCGTAGGGAGCGGAATAAAAAGGTATGCATGGAGTTCTAATGTTCATAAAAGTTTTAGCAACGAAAAGAGATGAGAGATCTTCATCTCTCAAATCCTTCCCTATTCCTACCCCTAACAAGCGAGGAAACTACTCGCTCATTGAGGGGATGAAAAATAACAAGAATTTATTAAAGAGAGAAAACATCGATTGCAAGTTAATAAAAACTAAACTAATTTAAACTAAGGCGAGAAAATAAGAGCAGATATGAAAAACTACAACTATTGCAAGGAAAATAACCTACTTACTTTTGGTGCGCTCTAACTTCAAGAAAACAGAATTTTATTCATGAGTAGAGGCATAAGAAAATACAAGGTCTTGGGTTCTATTTATAGGACATAGAAACCCTAGGTTTACAATTGCACCGCATGTCTAAAGTTACAAATATACCCCCATAAAATCTTTCCATAGCCGCCACAGAGATTTGGTAAAATTTTATTCGCGCACGGGCACAGGACGGCCGCGGATCCGCGGCATGGGTGCGCTTGGGCCGCGGATCCGCGGCCCAATGATGGGATCATCATATGATTTTTCTTGGGCTTGGTTTGGTTCTTCTGGGCTTCTTGTTTCTTTATTTCTTTTTCCATTCGGGTTTCTGCAGTGATTCCAGAACTTCAGTGAACACTTGTACCGATCCTTTAACCGTTTGCCATGACAATTTGGATCTTGCGTCGCCTTGTTGATGGTGAACCGTTCTTCTGCTGGGCTTTACTAAGATCTTCCTATTTGTTGGTCAAAAATCCTTCTTTGTGTCGTCTTTTGTGTTTTTCACTGTTTTCGCGCCAAGAACCTGTAACCTGTAACATGTAGCAGACATGGGTCAAAAGCACCTGTTTTCGTTGTAAAATGCATAAGAATGGGGAATACAAAATGCAATATTATGTTATGAACACTTGGCGACATCAAACTTTCGCTTCAAGTTTAGCCCATGAGAGATGCGTTCCAGGAGGCCCTCAAAGATAGCCTTCATTTGAGCAGCATTCGCCTCGACCTCAGCACGCAGACGAGCCGTCTCGCTCGAGGTCTCTTGGCATTCCCTCAGCCTTAAAGCCACTTCTTGTTCCAAGTGATGGACGTAAGAAGCGCTTTGCTCGATCCACGCTGCTCTTTCATTGCTTGCGGCTAAGGTCTCGGGAGCAGGGCGCATAAACTCCAGTTGATGCAGACGAGCCTCGATCTCTCTACAGTGGTTAACCCAAGATGCGATGATGCCCTCATCATGGAAGTTTACGAGTATCACCAGTATCGGGTTAACCGCCGTAGCGAAGTCTGCAGCAGATGTAGGAGTCTCGACGTCAAGTTCCTCGACGTGGTCGCTCAACATGCGCAGACTATTCGCGGTGCCTTTCGAAGACGGACGTCTCAGGAAAGGGCCCGTCGGCATTATGATCCAAGATTCGAAGGGCGCCGAGACCGGAACGACAGCTGAAAAAATAGGACATGATCAGATAACAGTTCAAGAGATAAAAAAAGGGGGAAGTTATCAATGCGATAGTTGCTGTACCAGCTGCGGCAAATGGCAAGGCCGGAAGGGTCGGTGACGCGGCCGATCTTTCATCCCCTCCTTCGATTTGTAGCACTGTAGTCATGACGAGAAAAAGTTAGAAGTAATTCCATCAATGAAAAAGAAAAATATCAATGGAAACCATACTCACCAGCGCCACCAGAGGAAGAAGCGAATTCAGATGGGAAGGAGAAGTGTGGGAGCAACACTTGGTAGAGATGATCAAAAAGCACTCCTAAAAAGACACAGCGGTACGACTTTAGTACATAAATTAGGCGGCTGAAAGACGAAACCAATAGATTGCAAATCCATACCTTCCAGCATCTTCGATGGTATAAGAGAGGGCTGAAAAGTGACCACCGCCAAGGCAGTAGTCGACGGCGCTCCCTCGAGCAGTGGAGCATCGGCGCTGGCCGCACCTGCGTTTAGAAAACAAGGGTAAACCTGTCAGAAACGATTGCAAGATAAAAAAAGAGGGGACGGTAATCTGAAATTTACCTGATGAGCCTCCAGCCGAGACGGAGGCGTCTCCCTCCTCCATCGACATAAGACCACCACCCATGGCCTCATCCCCAGACTCAACGGGGGCCGTTGTCATGCTCGCGAGGCCGGGAGATGGTGGGGGACCATAGGCAGGGAGAGCTATGATCGGAGCATTGCCGGACTCCTGAGAAAGAGCGGTTGGCTCGTCCTCAGGAATCATGTCTACTTCACCCGCTACTCCCTCGGGCTCAGCAGTTACGGTTGTCTCGTCCACCGTCACCATGAGGTCATCGGTCTCAGGCACTCCGCCCGCTGCTACCTCGGGCTCGACATCAAGCACTTGCTCAGGCATAGTAGACATGACCAGTTCGTCAGCCACTATCTCGGGCCCAGCAATCCCAGCTGTGTCATCCGCCACTGGCTCGGGCTCGACCAATGCCTCTTCCCCCAACCCCTCAGGTTCGACAGTCTCCGCCTCCCCCTCGGTTGGGTTGGCCCTGCAGGGTAGAACATATAAGAACCGACAGCTTTATAATTCTTACAACAAAATTCTGAAAGAAGTATTACCTAAGGTGGACTTGTCATTAGCCTCCCTATTGGCGCGAATCGCCTGTCTATGAGCTGTAGACAAGGCGACCGGGGGCTCTTCTGACGGAGTATCGGCACGAGGGACGGTGCTTGGGCCCGCTCCAATGGCCAAGGCATCCCTGCGTGCCTTTGCTTCACGCCTCGACCGCTTCCTTTCCTCCCGGGCTGTCACGATGGACCTCTTCGACGCTTCCTTCATCAAGGCGTCGTCGTCCTCATTCAGAGATGCCTCCAGAGCCTTTAAGGCATCTCTCATCGGCTCTTCAAGACGGACCTCCCGCGGTAGCCCAGAGGAAGCAGAAATATCGGCAACTGGCACGGGAAGAGTCTCCGCGTCACCTGGCGGGATCGGCATTATGGTTCCTGCGATAAAAATGGAGAGGTTAGATCGACCATAACACAAGGAAAATGAAAACTTGATGAATTTAAACTTACTAAGGCCTAAAGACGCTCTAAGGCGTTCCTCCTCTTGGAAGGTCTTGAGGGAAGCGGCAATGGCTTCTTCAGTGGTGATGCCTGTTGGAAGAAAAGAAGGAAAAATGTTAGTCAAAGGCAATAATAAATATATGATGCAATAGAAAATGCGACTAGTGATTACCTGATTCCGCAAGCTTATCCAGCCACGCGTCGCGCCTCGCGAACCGCTCGGAAGCTTCGAGGGCGGCCTCCAAATCCGTGTCATCCGGCGGCATGACTAATCCCTCGTTAGTCCCATATTCACTCAGGCCCTCAGCATAGGGAGCGTGGGGTTCCTGACCGAACACGACGTCAGCGGCGAAGAGCGACTTCTTTTTCTTCTTCTGCCCACCAACCCTAGGTGCACCTGGAATCGATTTGCGCTTTGCAGACACCTTGGGGCGGCGAGTCCCGATGTCCGCACCCACGCCAGACTCCGGTGAGGCTACGACCACTGTCTCCACTGGAGCACAGGGAGCTGGTGGTGCATTCGCGATATCGGGGAGCGGCAATCCGTGGGGAGGACTTTGTGCACGCGATGGTCCGGCTCTGGCATCTTTTAGAGGGGGAACTACCGGGGTCCTTGGCACCAAAGGAGCGTTGCAGTCGCTACTTGGAGGCGCACCCTTACGGTCGATCAGCAATCGCCTTTCCTCCTTTATGACGGCTCCCGTCGAATGACTGTATCATTCTGTATATACCTTGAGGAGTCGTGGGGCGCAAGCCGGTTCACTGATAAAGAAGTGGGAGCCCGTGTTCAGACGCATGAAATGATGCAGCGCTCTCTCCATCCCTTCTTCGGTCGCAACAGGTTCCGAAAGGAAGGCCTCCAGTGGTACCCCTTGATTGTAGCTCAGTTGTTGAGCGAAGCGATGCGGGTTGTACCTCATGAAAATTGCCGCACCGTTCTGCCTGAACACCAGGAAGCCCGGTCTAATAAAATATAAGTGAAGGGTCTCCCGGGCTGTCAGAACTGAGGCTCCATCTTTGAAAGTGTCTTGCAATGGCCGCACTGCAGTGGTAGACGCCTTTCCAATAGTCAGCACCTTGTCGACGAAAGACACCCCGTCTCCAATGGTGTGGGGGCGAAGGAGTAAACCCCTGGCATTCCGTGGTGATGGAGTCATAATTGATGCTCCAATCAACTGTATGATGCGAGGGAAGCTACACCTGTCATAGAACGAGGGCCTTTTGTGCATGCCGAAGACACCCGATGTGTGTAGCTCGAGCCACGATATGAAATAGTGCTTCGGGAAGATCATGTGCAGCACCCCAGGCTCATTAGCATCCGCTGCTCGACTGAGGCCGTGATACAAGTGTGCCAAGCCGGCTATCCTAACGGCCACTTTTACCCCGATGGTCATCCGGTGGGCAGGGTAAAAGACGGAGGGCCGCATATGGCGAGAATGCATTAGGAGCGCAAACCAACTCAGCCATAGCCCAAGAAATCCTAAGAAAAAGGCCTTCTCGTCCATCCCGGGGGCCGCAATTTCCGCAAAAGACACAGTCGGGGAGTTAGGAAGGAAAAAACCCTTTTGATCTATTTCCTTCGCCGGTAGGTTATCCAAACCTAGACCGAAAGGGTCCTCGAGGGTGGCAAACTTGGCAGCTTCTGCTGAGAGGACACTTGGGTGAAGGAACCGGGCGATGAAATCCTCAAAACTAACTCCGCGACTCCCACGTTCGATGAAAAGGGCCTCGTAGATGTTCAACACCTTGATCAACCTTGGGAATTGGTGTTGAACAGCATTCTCCGGCATGAGGCCCCTTACCGCCGGCTTGGCACCGAAGACATACTCGTCTGTCGGAAGCAACTCCTCATAGTGCTCCCTTATAACCGGTAAACCGGAGACCTCTGTGAACTCCTCCAGAGAAATTGACACTTCCCGATCCATTGCGAGGAAAGTGTGAGTGGGGATGTTCCACTGCTCCAAGAAAGCCTTGAACCACCGAGTGGGAAGCGTGGAATACTGGAAGAAGGAGACGTAAACCGCAGTGTACAATCCTAACCTTATCAACTGCGACTTCTTCGTCGACAGGATATACCGAGCCCAAAGCAGATAGCCGATCGGGTGGCGGGGGATCAGACCTATGTTATATGATTGCCCCCAAGGTCGCGCCTCACCTTGACAGATACGGCGTCCCAGGATATCCAAAACCATGGGACGCTGAACCGGAATCGCATCTATGGCGGGATGAAGAAAGCCCTTCAAGGTCCAATCGACCATCTCCACGGCATACTGCACCGGGGGTGGGCTGGCGTAGTGGATCGCCGTAATAGGTTCTGACGGCACTGCGCACGTGAAGCTCCGTCGACCCATGATAATCTGATTATACCACGACCCCCAAAAGTGGAGACTCTTATATTCCGGGTCGTGGTCCGTGATCATGGCTAAGACTTCACGGTCCAAGGGCGCTTCAGGAAACCCTTCCTCCGAACGAGCAAACGGGAACGAAGTGTCGAAATACATAGTCACTGCAAGGGAAAAGAAATTAGCCGTTAGTGTTGTAATTCCAACGCTTGGCGTTTAAAAAAAATTAATTAATTAATTAATTAAATTAAAGACTAATTAAATTAAAATTAATTAATTACACCACACAGCAGTGCAGTGGGTAGGAGACCGAAGGGGGACCCACAAAATCTGGATGACAATATGTCAGTTAATAAGAAAACCCCATCATTGGATGAGATTGTCAGTTGGTCCCCAAGAAAATATTCCCATTAATAATAAAAAATCCCTAGAGACAAGGAGAAAATCTCCTCTTTCAGAGCAAAGCTCTGTCACAAAGTGACACTTGTCAAACTCTAGTCTCAAGGGAATAAAATTCTTTAAAAAGAGCTTAGCTCTGTAATAATAATAAAAAATAATCAAAGAATTTTTTTTATTAATTCCTAAAAAATTGAAGTTCTGGGATCTTAAAGATCCATATGAAAAAACTCTTAAGAGTTCATCATCAGAAGATCAAAAGATCTATATTCTGTCAATGAGCAAAGCTCTGTTCATGGGTTAAGAAACCCTGAAACAAATTTTTTTTTGAGAGCAAAGCTCTGTTTATGAAACCCCAAAGGGAATTTTTTTAGATCAAAAGATCTATGAGAGCAAAGCTCTGTTGGTTAAAATTGATTTAAATTAATTTAACTTAATTTTAAATTAATTTTACCTAAAGTTTTCTAACTTGGAAAATGAGAGCAAAGCATTAAAGTTCTGGAAACAAGAGCAAAGTTTTGAAGTTCTTAAGCAAGAGCAAAGCTCTGTAAATCAAAATCTAGAAAATGGTGAAGTTTTTCTAAGGTCCAGAGGTCCTATTTATAAGGCGCTTGCGCCCCTTCAGCTCACCCGTTGATCCAACGGCCAGGATCTTGCCACCGCTGCCTCACGTGCACGCCACGTGAGCGCAACGGTGGGGGGGCATTTGTTTCCCCCAATCAGAGCAAAACTCTGTTTGAATTTCAAAATTCAAAATTCAAAGCAACGCCTCAGATTCTTTGCGCTGCGCGCAACGCGCCACGTGTCAAAAACTGATACATCAGCGCAGCGCCCAAGGCAGCGCGCCCAATCAGAGCAAAGCTCTATTTAAAACAAAATTAAAGGAAGCAACGCTTCAGTTGCGCCGTGCGCCGTGCGACACGTGTCAGCGCAGATGCGCTGCGCCGTGCGCGGCGCGACACGTGTCAGGGCAGTTGCGCTGCGCCGTGCGCTGCGCGACACGTGCGCGACACGTGTCAGCGCAGTTGCGCTGCGCTCTGCGCTGCTTGACACGTGTCACGCGCTGGGGCGTTTGCGCCAAACAGAATTAAATTCTAGCAAGATTTTTTCTGTTTTTGTTAAAACAAGAAGATTGCCTTCTGTAAAACAGAAGCCCTTGGATCAAAAATCCAACGGTGGGAAAATTCCCCAAATCACTCAGAGAAAGATCTCTCTAACAAATTTTAACAAATTTATAGGCACTATATAAAGGCCCCTAGACCCCAAATCAAAGGCATCAACACTGTGAGAAGATCAAGAATTTCAAACAGAGAGAACTCTGAAAAAATTTCAAGAAGAAAAAGGTAAAAACCTTTAAGAAAGAAGAATTTCTTCTAATAGATCATTGATCTAAGAACAAGATCAATGATCTTCAAATAATAATAAGTGCTTTGCACTTTTTTATGAACCACTGGTTCCCTGAAATAAGAAAAACAAGAAAAGCTTGTTTTCATTGATTTAAATTAGATCAAGAAATCAAACAGTGCTTTGCACTTTTTTATGAACCATTGGTTCTGGAATCTAAAAGATTCTCAAGTTAACAGTGCCTTGCACTTGCAAAACTGCACTGTTGCGCTCTTGGGTTGGCGCAAGCCACTAGAGAGCGCCACGTGTCAGCATCTGAACCATTTGCGCTATACGCTTTTTGAAATAGAGCATTGCTCTCTGAAACTGGCACAACTCACCACAGCGCGCCACGTGTCAGCAGCGCAAGCGCAGCGCACTGGCGCAGTGCACTGCGCTTGCGTGACACGTGTCATTACCGCAAGCGCTTGCGCTCATTGATTGGCGCAAAACACCTGACAAATGCAATGCATTTCTTTTACTAAAGGGCCAGGCCCAAATCAGAAAGGCCTAGTAGGCCAAATTAAATTGCAATGCAATAAAAAGGGCAGAGCGCAAACAACATTGATGCTCTGCATCATTTATAAAAGGGCAGAGCCCAAACAAAATTGAAAATGCAATTAAAAGGGCAGAGCCCAAACAAAACTGATGCTCTGCATCATTTATAAATGGGCACAGCCCAGACAAAATAAGTAATGCAATGCATTATTTAAACAGGGGCCAAGCCCTAACACAGGCCTAATAGGCCAAACGCAAATAAAAGTGGTGAACATTTTTCAACTGGACTTAGCCCAATCATGGTCGTAAGTCCTCAAATTAAATTGACCGAGCACAGCTGCTCTCCTAAATCAATTGACAACCGGTTCGAGGGTACATCTCCGAACTGTTGAAGATAGTGCCCTCATAGTCAATTATTGGATCACAGGCACGTGATTGCAATAATTGAGGGAGGACTTATCCCGGTAGGACAGTCTTACTCAAGATGATAGTATGCTATCTGGTTTACCTTTATCATCGTGTACTGCTTTAGGTGACCTTACAGGTTACTATTGCACGTTGATAGAGCCCCTAGGATTCTTGCTTAACTGCCAGCAGTATGAGGACGATCATATACGTGGGAGCTGGTAGTCTATAAGCACATCCTTAAAAGGTCCCTAGTCGTGGGAGTTTCGAGACAGGGCATCGATACTCCAGAGTAGACTAATGTATACAGTCGAGACCCCGACGAGGGGCGGTGGCCGGTCTCGCAAGCCACCGGTGTCAGTTGGTTCACCTAAGATGTATACATGTGTTCATTGGGTTATGAGTACACCGGACAGGACTCGCCGGGAACATGCTAGTTGGTCTTATACCTGACGTCAGATAGCAGTTCCCTAGTGACATATGAACATGTTAGTTCATCGACCTGAGGATCGTCATTTGTCTCGTGTGAGTTCCCACTGTACTTTGATTACTACCCTACCACGCTCAAAGGAGACGTGCAAACAGGTTTTAGTTGGGTACAGTCCCGAGCCATATGAAGGCAGTGAGCGGATCTTCAGGGGTTCGTCTCTCCCGGTATTGGGGGTGAGGTCGCGCTGTGTCTAGGAGAGCCATTACACAAAGCTCTCGGCCGAGGAAGGAGATTTACTGGTAGGTATTCCAGTAGTATCTCAGGGTGTTCTGGGCTACACTCCGACACGACTTGTATCGCTTTTGGGGGTCTGACTTTTACCAACCCCCTAGGCCCGCCATGCGATGCTCATAGACGAACGGACCGGACTGTACGGATATTGTCACTGACAGGCTCAGTAGGGTGTCAGGATGAGTTCGCTCATCGACGTCCCTTTTGGTCAATACCTGGTAGCCGGTTACGTATAGGCTAATACCTCTGACGTGCTAGTGGTTAAATCCACAACCAAAGTATTGACGAGTCTTTAGAGTCCCCCACAGACCAGTTTCACAAGTTTCAGGTGAAACGCTGTAGAGGCCGTATGGAGATATGGCAGGGTTCGATCAGATAGGTGCCGTATTGCACGGATCATGATCGGACGGAAAATACTAGCGGGCTTTGGTTTAAGCCAGATCCTAGTATTGTACAGTGTAGATTTGTCTCATTGCATTTGTATTCGGTCGGAATACAAATGCGGGTATGTATTTACAGTAGCGGGGTTTTCCTGTAATTTATTACGGGATCGGTTTTTTGAAGTTGCCAGTTTGTTTTCCGTTTCGGCCATTTTCCTTTGTATCATTTCTTGACTGAAGATTGGTGGAGGAGGGCTTATTTGCAATTGTGCAAATAAGCATTTTGGAGGGTTGTCTTTGCATATTGTTGCTTCATGATAATTCCTCCACCATTTGACTTCTTCTTTTCATCATGGCTTGACTTTTGGTTCATCATGGTTGTTGATGATGGGAGTGGTTTTGGATTGGATTGTGATCATCATTTCATATGATAATCATTTTCCTTTTTGCTTGTATGAGTGGCTTTCCCACCCCTTGACCTTTCCTCTCTCTCTCTCTCTCCATTCCTCACTCCCTCTTCTCATTCTCCAAGGGCTTGGGCCGGCCAAGGGTGACAGGGGCTGCCCAATTTTTGTGGGGGGATTTTTGGCTCTCTTGTGCTTGCAAAAATCCCCAACTTCATCTCCAAAAATTCTACATCTCATTCCTCCACCATTATGGCAACTTCCTACACCCCAATGAGACATAGAGTTCCACACTATTCTACAGCAAATCTTGGGCACGTCGGCTCACCAACTTCGTGCCCGAGTTGCCTCGGTCCAGAGGTGGGAGCCCGTAAAAGAAGCCGGCGACGTGGTGCCATTCCGGCAAGGAGATGAAGGCCGGAGATTCCGCGGGGAGACCGGGACGACGACGAGAAGACCGAAGGACATGGATCGCTCGGTATATCTCTCTACCCCCTTCTCTTGTTAGCTAGGACTGGATTAATGTCCCGATCTGGGATTTTTGTGCGCGGTGGTGCCGGTTTACAAGTACGTAAAAAGTTTCGTTTCCTCATTCCGGCGTCGGATTGACGGCCGGGGCGCCGCCGTGCAGTTACATTGGTATCAGAGCCACGCCATTAATCTAGTCTAGCTTGGTCTAATGTGTTTACATTTCGGATCGAAAAAAATTCCAAAAACCGCATTTTCATGTGCATCAGTTTCTGTCGAATTTTTTTTGGCTCCAAAAATTTTTCAGGTAGTTGCAGAATGATGTGCAGGGAAATATAAGAACTCTGGTAAAATTTGGTCATCTGAACCCATCATCCCACCGCGGAACCGAGGCCAAACCCATGCTTGGGTCACGGTTCCGCCTCCATTTTCACTGTTCAGCGTATCAAAATTTTACAGAGGCTCTTGGACTTGAAAATAGGGGTTTTGGAATATTCTTTTTGGGCCCAGAATTTCTTTAAGTGCTACAGTAGTGCTTGGGGGGCCACTTAGGTAAATTTGATCGATCGAAAATTTTAAACATATTAGTTCACAGTATTTACATTATATCTGCGACCGTGAATGTCACTTGATCGGTAAATCCTGTCTAACTGCTATAGCCCGGTTAGACGAATTTACGAACGTGACATTCACGTTGATGTTCTGTGATTGTGCTGTGATGTTGCGGATTGGTCGTGGGGATAGCCTGGATGCAATGCTAGTACAGTTTTGGTTGTATTATGTACATTTGATATTGTGGGGCGAGCGTCCGACATGTAGACTGCCGTTAGTGCCTGATTGTATATTATTCTTTTGGGGCACGACCGGGGTGAGGTCGATGTACCCGTTGTATGTATATTTTACTTTCTGTACTAGGATTACCCCAAGGTGGGGTGCACGGATAGCCGGGTTCTAGAGGGCAACGGGCCCGCATCTCATGGCATTGAGACGGAGGGGGCTTCACTCTAGAATTGGCGGGCTATTCGCCGCACTCGTAGGGGGTACAGGTTGACCCAGGAGGGGTGCCCAAGTTACCGGATTCCGTGAAGTGCTGGGTGGTCCATTCACGTTGTTGAAGGGGGCTGCCCCGCTTCAGGTTTTGGCGGGTAACTTGCCGTGCCCGTAGGGGTCTAGGATTTCATTGCACAGGCTATCCACACGACCAGGGGAACTTCGGGTTTCAGTAGCGGCTCTGTGAAACCCGGGGATCCCAGATATCTGTATTGTTCTGTAATACTTATTACATTTCTGTGATGTTGCATTTTATCACGCCTTGAGTGAAATATTATATATTGATATATATACTAGTAGATATTGTATATGTTTTGCATCCGCGCCAGTCCAGTCCCCGCTCTGTCGTTAGTTAAGTAACCTAACGGGTAATGACGGGACCCAGTGACGAATGCGGATGGCATATACGTACATCATTATTTTCGTTCTTTATTGGTGTGATCAATTGATGGGACTGCGTTGATTCGGATCAATGCAAGCTAAACAAACATTTTCTGATGTTGTTGGAACTTTTTTCAAAAAGCTGTTATTGCAAGGACGTTCACTTTTGTTTTGCACAGTGATATTCAGTTGGAATATCCTGCACCTCAGTCGACGAGGCAAGGTCCGAGATCCCTTCACCGGGAGTGCCCCCTTGGACAGAAGTTTGCGTTAGGGCAATAACTTCACTATAGCCGATTACTTTTGCTTTGCACCGTGGTATTCAGTTGGAATATCCTGCACCTCATTCTACGGAGAAAGAGCCGAGATCCCTTCACCGGGAGTGACCTCTTTAGCAAAGGTTTTCGTCACTATATTTTAAAAGCTATCTGGTTCCTTCAACGATATCAAGTTCATTACGTTAAAGGTTTTCGCCAGAAACCATTCGTAGCCCTCCGTCGTTTCACATGGATAGTCAATCAGTATTCAAGCTATGTTTGTTGGCCAAAGTCAAGGCATTGTGATTGGTAGCTATTGGGTATTCATGTGCAGCATAGATAGATGCGTTGGTTTGGGGCAGTCGTATAGCCTTGTTGGCCAAAGTCAAGGGCTTGTGCGGGTGGGCTCAAATTAACCTGGAGAATGACGGGTAGAACTTGACATGTGACTTATGATTTGTTGGCCAAAGTCAAGGTCATAAGAGCATGGGGTAAAAATCACATCGGGAGTTTCTAAAGAAACTGAAACTTGCCAGGTATGCGCATACCTTCTGGAGTGTGATGACGTGAGCGGATTCCGTCACGTTATCATGCGATGATAGTTGGATCCCGATTCCCACTGATGAGTTGGTTTACTCCTCGGGTGATCCCGACTAATTCTTCTTTCAGATTTGGAGGAGAATTTGACGGTACAGTGGGAGGTTTCCAGATTAGATAAATTGGTAACCAATCTGATCTAGGTTAGAGTGCACGCTGAGTGTTTCTTTTCTCTCTCTCTCTTCGGCAGCGACCATGACCCGACCCTAAGACTATGACTCAGTGACCAAAATTGACCGAACCTTCTAAAACACTGGCTTTTGGATTGTCAGAGTTGCAAACCTCATTGCCACTCCTACTTTTACCCTTTTCTCCAGGACACCCCGTATTACTACGAACGTCCACTTCCATTGAATAAAACCATCGTATGGTTATATACGAACTCGAAGGAATTTATTCGAGGATGGTTTCCGGTTCTGGAGAAAACGAATAGAACTGTTCAGTTGTCTTTTCCTTTTACCTTCTCTCAGGTTGCGAGTACTCCTTGGTTTAGGAGATAATACACCTATTACGCAAATTGGATAGTCTTCTTCCAAACCATAGGCAAGTGCCGACCGGTAAGGAATGAAGAAAACCAATTAGCCTAACAATGGTGTACAGAAGGTATTAAGAAAAGACATATCAAGGGATTAGTAAGAGGGCAAAGTAAAATTGCGACTGCTATTCACGACCAAACCAAGTATTTCTTCGCCAATCCTAAATCACCTTTGTATTTCTCCAGGACACTCCGTATCACTACGAAGATCCACAGTTTATTAGATACTCCATCATATGCTTATATACGAACTCAAAAGGAACTTGTTCCAGTTCGGGGATGGATTCTGGTTCAGGAGAAAAAGGAATAAGGTTTATTCGGTTGTCTTTTATCTTCACATTCTCTCGCATTGTGAGTGCTCCTAGGATTAGGACAGTACACCCATTATGCTTATTGGATAGTCTTCTTCCAAACCATAGGCTGGTGCCGAACGGTAGGGAAGGAAGAAAACCATTTGGCCTAAAGGGGTGTACAGAAGGTAACGACTAAAGACATATAAAGGGATTTGGAAAGATGGCAAAGAATTACACGGTTACAGTTGTGAATCTGGATAATGGAAGAGGCATTACTAGGAATACCAGGATACCCCATCGAAACATTTCAATGTTTCAGTTTCACTGTGTACTGTTAAAGGAAAACTGATTTCCCGATTAGACACTTACTCCAGGGTATGTATTTACCAGGTATGATTCTCACATCTGTATGGTTTTACAGGTGATGAGTGGGAGTAAGTTATTGGAAATTAGGCGATCGTCCTCATTATATCGGAATTCGTTGTAATTGGTGATATTTGAGGAAGTCACCTGGGTTGTTTGACGGACGACAAATATTTGGTTTTGAATATTCGTTGCTATGCACCAATTTCAAATTGATATATCTGTACGTCTATTTTTATAGAGTGAGATATACCTTTTTGAAATTGTGTCTATGACATTTACCTATATCAGTGGATGGTTAGGGAAGGAGCATTAAACAGCGGTGTAATTCTTCTTAACCATAGGTACAGTGTTCAACCTACGACACACAAGGATTGAGTTATCAGACTCAAGGGACTTATACAGAGTATTGTATGCTGTCCAGCGTCCATGAGGACAGAGGGGTTGGTTCTCGTACTATATTCGGTTTACTTATGACTTCTCTAGTTTTTAGACAAACACAGGGTCCAAGTTTTGAGAAGTTATAGGTATATGGATAAAGTAGAGAACCAGGTGTTGCAAGTATCGGGATTCTTCAAGTTGATCGAAGATGTAGATACTTGTGTATGGTGTTCAGTTGATAGTAATGATTAAGAGAACTTGCCTCTCTTTCAGGTTACTCATAATTGGAAGCATTCCTAAGTTGAGTAACGCCGATCGGTCTCTTTCCATTTAGTTGACATGCACTGGAGACAGTTGCATGATTTGAATCTGGTTCAATTAAATCAGTACCTCTGGTTCTATATTGGATATAGAACAGTTCATATCTTAACGATATTAAGGTACGGGGAGTTGTCCGGCTTATGCTTAAAACCAGACTCTGGATAACTCAAGGCACGTTTCTGTAATGGCTGTTTGTGGGTTGACCCAGGCTATGACGAGGGTTGGCATTCTACCATCTGGAAGATCAATAGAGATATTGTTCGAGACTCGCCACAGTTTTAATAAAAATGGATTTTTTCAGAAAACAGTAGTGGGAGTATGGTAGAACTGGAAGTGATTCCAGAACCGCAAACGATTACTGAAGATTTGATAAGAACCTAAAGATTCAATCTGGTTTGACATTCCATTGGCCACTCCGCAGATACGGTGGGTAACCTCAGACACCCGAGAGGTACTCCGGTAGCCTCAAGGACGGTGACAGGGAGGCTCTTGTTTACCCAGACATGCCATTGTTGTTGTTCCAGGCTGCGAGACCCGGCAAGAGGATGAGTATAGCGTCGTTCTAAACTAGCTTTAGAAGTGTACGTGTATATGACTCTGCCGGAGGGTTGTCGTAGTCAGTGGGAGCAGTGGAAGCATTGGTGGACAAGTGGCTTATGTCTATTTATAGACTAAAGCAGATATAGCGGAGATAGATCATCTATTTCTGATGTGACAGTCATAGGTTTGACTTCATCAGAATATGGGATGGATCTGTTGAGAAGGTAGTAGGGTGTGATGTCCTGGTATTTGGATGACATACACAGAGTAGGAAGTGATATTCCTATACTACGATCGGTTATGCTTTGGTTGTCACACAATGGTTTCTCCACATGGGACTTGGATATTAAATCAGACATTCCGGTTACTGGATCTATGGTTTTAGATCTAGATTTGGGTAGTTTCCCAATCAGGGTACTTAGACAGCATTCTAGTGGTACTTTAGAATGGACGACTCCTGGAATGGTGGTGTACCTGCAGGTGATGGAGTCACCCACTCTAAAGGTGTCTTACAGACTAAAGGGGAGAGGGATGTGCATGATTGACAGATCACTTGCTTAGGCAATTGAGTCAATCATGAGATGTCAAGTACCACACCAGATGTTGTTTTTGCGGTAGATGCAATAAGTTGATATTAATCCAATCCTTGAGAAACAATCGGAAGCAGTTTTAGAACATAAGTGGATTTTCTAAGGATATGATAACGACAAACGCATTCAGGAGACGGTTATCATTCCAGGCTTCCAAGGTGACCTGGATGACAGAGAGGTTGTCAGAGTTATAGTTTTCCCTCTGACGAGGGGCGGTATTATGGACAGGTGGTCCAGGAGGATACTGAGGGAGGTATGGCGCAGGATACTGATTAAGTTCAGTTGACGATACAGTCTAAGAAGTTTGGATTTGGAGTTCATTTATGAGCTAGGTCCCATCAGACATCCAGACACATTCTAAGACAGCTATTGCTCATTTCGGGAGATGGCTTTCTCCACGAACTTGAGATATAAAGAGAGACATAGAAAGAAACATCAAAGCGGATCCACTCGCTGAGGCTATTCCTCGAACGCAATAGTTTCGCAAACGAGCTTTGTGAGACTGACTAGTAGAGGAGTTGGGTGTTCGGTATCACACGGGCTGTGAGTATGCGACATCGCAATAATTAGCCTTGAGTGCTAGTGGGAGATTGTTGGAGATAGTGCCCTCAGAGTCAATTATTGGATCACAGGCACGTGATTGCAATGATTGAGGGAGGACTTATCCCGGTAGGACGGTCTTACTCAAGATGATAGTATGCTATCTGGTTTACCTTTATCATCGTGTACTGCTTTAGGTGACCTTACAGGTCACTATTGCAGGTTGATAGAGCCCCTAGGATTCTTGCTTGACTGCCAGCAGTATAAGGGCGATCATATACGTGGGAGCTGGTAGTCCATAAGCACATCCTTAAAAGGTCCCTAGTCGTGGGAGTTTCGAGATAGGGCATCGATACTCCAGAGTAGACTAATGTATACAGTCGAGACCCCGACGAGAGGCGGTGGCCGGTCTCACAAGCCACCGGTGTCAGTTGGATCACCTAAGATGTATACATGTGCTCATTGGGTTATGAGTACACCGGACAGGACTCGCCGGAAACATGCTAGTTGGTCTTATACCTGACGTCAGATAGCAGTTCCCTGGTGACATGTGTACAGGTTAGTTCATCGACCTGAGGATCGTCATTTGTCTCGTGTGAGTTCCTACTGTACTTTGATTACTACCCTACCACGCTCAAAGGAGATGTGCAAACAGGTTTTAGTTGGGTACAGTCCCGAGCCACATAGAGGCAGTGAGCGGATCTTCAGGGGTTCGTCTCTCCCGGTATTGGGGGTGAGGCCGCGCTGTGTCTAGGAGAGCCATTACACAAAGCCCTCGGCCGAGGCAGGAGATTTACTGGTAGGTATTCCAGTAGTATCTCAGGGTGTTCTGGGCTACACTCCGACACGACTTGTACCGCTTTTAGGGGTCTGACTTTTACCAACCCCCTAGGCCCGCCATGCGATGCTCATAGACGAACGGACCGGACTGTACGGATATTGTCACTGACAGGCTCAGTAGGGTGTCAGGATGAGTTCGCTCATCGACGTCCCTTTTGGTCAATACCTGGTAGCCTGTTACGTATAGGCTAATACCTCTGACGTGCTAGTGGTTAAATCCACAACCAAAGTATTGATGAGTCTTTAGAGTCCCCCACAGACCAGTTTCTCAAGTTTCGGGCGAAACGCTGTAGAGGCCGTATGGAGATATGGCAGGGTTCGATCAGATAGGTGCGGTATTGCGCGGATCATGATCGGACGGAAAATACTAGCAGGCTTTGGTTTAAGCCAGATCCTAGTATTATACAGTGTAGATTTGTCTCATTGCATTTGTATTCGGTCGGAATACAAATGCGGGTATGTATTTACAGTAGCGGGGTTTTCCTGTAATTTATTACGGGATCAGTTTTATGAAGTTGCCAGTTTGTTTTCCGTTTCGGCCATTTTCCTTTGTATATTTTCTTGGCTGAAGATTGGTGGAGGAGGGCTTATTTGCAATTGTGCAAATAAGCATTTTGGAGGGTTGTCTTTGCATATTGTTGCTTCATGATAATTCCTCCACCATTTGACTTCTTCTTTTCATCATGGCTTGACTTTTGGTTCATCATGGTTGTTGATGATGGGAGTGGTTTTGGATTGGATTGTGATCATCATTTCATATGATAATCATTTTCCTTTTTGCTTGTATGAGTGGCTTTCCCACCCCTTGACCTTTCCTCTCTCTCTCTCTCTCCATTCCTCACTCCCTCTTCGCATTCTCCAAGGGCTTGGGCCGGCCAAGGGTGATAGGGGCTGCCCAATTTTTGTGGGGGGATTTTTGGCTCTCTTATGCTTGCAAAAATCCCCAACTTCATCTCCAAAAATTCTACATCTCATTCCTCCACCATTATGGCAACTTCCTACACCCCAATGAGACATAGAGTTCCACACTATTCTATAGAAAATCTTGGGCACGTCGACTCGCCAACTTCGTGCCCGAGTTGCCTCGGTCCAGAGGTGAGAGCCCGTAAAAGAAGCCGGCGACGTGATACCCTTCCGGCGAGGAGATGAAGACCGGAGATTCCGCGCGGAGATCGGGACGACGACGAGAAGACCGAAGGACATGGATCGCTCGGTATATCTCTCTACCCCCTTCTCTTGTTAGATAGGACTGGATTAATGGCCCGATCCGGGATTTTTATGCGCGGTGGTGCCGGTTTACAAGTACGTAAAAAGTTTCGTTTCCGCATTCCGGCGTCGGATTGACGGCCGGGGCGCCGCCGTGCACTTACACGAACTCCTCTGACTCCTATCGTTTTAATCCTTCAACGATGTCAGAGAGGTGACAAGTCCCGACAACCACTCATCAACACGGACTGTGGGGTCCTTAAACTCATGGACTTATGCGTCCTTAAACCAAAACACGGATTGTGGGATCCTTAAACCCGCGGACTTATGCGTCCTTAAACTAAAACACGGACTGTGGGGTCCTTAAACCCACGGACTTAAGCGTCCTTAAACTAAAACACGGACTGTGGGGTCCTTAAACCCACGGACTTAAGCGTCCTTAAACTAAACATGGACCACCATGTCCCTAAACTGGAATATGGACCACCATATCCCTAAACTGGAATGCAGACCGCAACGTCCTTAAACTACTTATTGACCGCAACGTCATTAAACTAAACAATAGAGCTCCCAAATGCTCTTTTTTCGGATCTAAACGATCCCGTTAAGTCGATCTTAGCCTCAAATCAGACTAACGTATCCTTAACAAACGTTTAAGTCGATCTTAGCCTAAATATGGCTAATGTATCCTTAAACTAAAACACCAAACCCAAATCTATGTAAATACGGATTTGGACTAATCCACGTCCTACGGGCGACGGCATCACTTAGTCTCCGTATACAATCCACGGGCAACCACAAATAAAACAAACACACACGACACGAAGTGAAATTCTGGAGAAAGAGAAAGTGGCTACCACGATGCGGTAGCGTAATTAACTGCAGGGGCTTGCGCCTGCAGGGAAGAGCGTCCCTACAATCAAAAACCCCTCAAACGAGGGGGAATCTGACGAAGTTTGCTGCATCGGCTGCATCCGTCTAAAACTCCGATATACGGTGCCATAAATCAACTTGGCATCTTCGGAGAGGTAGACGGATAAAACCAAATAGCATCTGCCCCGAATCTCAGGAAAGACGTTCATCGCGTCTCCGCCGCGTCATTCGGAGGGGAACAATTGACACTTCCCGGTCCATTGCGAGGAAAGTGTGAGTAGGAATGTTCCACTGCTCCAAGAAGGCCTTGAACCACCAGGTGGAAAGCGTGGGATACTGGAAGAGGGAGACGTAAACCGCAGTGTACAATCCTAACCTTATCAACTGCGACTTCTTCGCCGACAGGATATAGCGAGCCCACGGCAGATAGCCGATCGGGTGGCGGGGGATCAGACCTATGTTATATGATTGCCCCCAAGGCCGTGCCTCGTCTTGACAGATACGGCGTCCCAGGATATCCAAAACCATAGGACGCTGAACCGGAATTGCATCTATGGCAGGATGAAGAAAGCCCTTCGAGGTCCAATCAACCATCTCCACGGCGTACTGCACCGGGGGTGGGCTGGCATAATGGATCGCCGTAATGGGCTCTGACGATACTGCGCACGTGAAACTCCGTCGACCCATGATAATCTGGTTATACCACGACCCCCAAAAGTAGAGACTCTTATATTCCAGGTCATGGTCCCTGATCATAGCCAGGACTTCGCGGTCCAAGGGCGCTTCAGGAAACTCTTCCTCCGAACGAGCGAACGGGAATGAAGTATCGAAAGACATAGTCACTGCAAGGGAACAAAATTAGCCGTTAGTGTTGTAATTCCAACGCTTGGCGTTTGAAAAAATTTAATTAATTAATTAAATTAAAGATTAATTAAAATTAAATTAATATTAATTACACCACACAGCAGTGCAGTGGGTAGGAGACCAAAGGGGGACCCACAAAATCTGGATGATAATACGTCAGTTAATAAGACAACCCCATCATTGGATGAGATTGTCAGTTAATCCCCAAGAGAATATTCCCATTAATAATAAAAAATCCATAGAGACAAGGAGAAAATCTCCTCTTTCAGAGCAAAGCTCTGTCACAGAGTGACACTTGTCAAACTCTGGTCTCAGGGGAATAAGATTCTTTAAAAGAGCCTAGCTCTATAATAATGATAAAAAAATTCATCAAAGAAAGAAAATTAATTAATTCCTAAAAAAAATTGAAGTTCTGGGATCTTAAAGATCCATATAAAAAAAACTCTTAAGATTTCATCATCAGAAGATCAAAAAGATCTGTATTCTGTCAATGAGCAAAGCTCTGTTCATGGGTCAAGAGACTCTGAAACAAATTCTTGAGAGCAAAGCTCTGTTTATGAAACCCCAAAGGGGATTTATTTAGATCAAAAGATCTATGAGAGCAAGGCTCTATTGGTTAAGATTGATTTAAATTAATTTAAATTAATTTTACCTAAAGTTTTTCTAACTTTGGAAATGAGAGCAAAGCTCTAGAGTCTGGAAGCAAGAGCAAAGCTCTGAAGTTCTTAAGCAAGAGCAAAGCTCTGAAAATCAAAATCTTGGAAATAGTAAAGATTTTTCTAAGGGCCAGGGGTCCTATTTATAAGGCGCTTGCGCCCCTTCAGCTCCTGAGTTGATCAAACGGTAAGGATCTTGCCACCGCTGCACTCACGTGAGCGCCACGTGAGCGCAACGGTGGGGGGCAATTGTTTCCCCCAATCAGAGCAAAGCTCTGTTTGAATTTCAAAAATTCAAAATTCGAAGCAACGCTTCAAATTCCTTACGCTGCGCGCAACGTGCCACGTGTCAAAGGCTGATACGTCAGCGCATTGCCCAAGGCAGCGCGCCTAATCAGAGCAAGGCTCTATTTAAAACAAAAATTAAAGGAAGCAACGCTTCAGTTGCGCAAGCGTTGCGCTGCGCGACACATGTCGGCACAGTTGCGCTGCGCTGTGCGCTGCGCGACACGTGTCACGCGCTGGGGCGTTTGCGCCAAACAGAATTAAATTCTAGTGAGATTTTTCTGTTCTTGTTAAAACAAGAAGATTGCTTTCTGTAAAACAGAAGCCCTTGGATCAAAGATCCAACGGTGGGAAAAACTCCCCAAATCACTCAGAGAAAAATCTATTTAACAAATTTATGGGCACTATATAAAGGCCCCTAGACCCCAATATCAAGATCAGCAACATTGTGAGAGATTAAAAACCTCAAAACAGAGAGAACTCTGAATAAAGTTCAAGATAAAAGGTAAAAACCTTCATAAAATAAAAGAATTTATTCTAATAGATCATTGATCTAAGAACAAGATCAATGATCTTCAAATAATAATAAGTGATTTACACTTTTTTATGAACCATTGGTTCTCTGAGAACAAGAAAAACAAGAAAAACTTGTTTTCTTTGATTTAAATTGGATCAAGAAATCAAACAGTGCCTTGCACTTTTTTATGAACCATTGGTTCTGGAATCTTAAAGATTCTCAAGATTATTGAAATAGTGCCTTGCACTTGCAGAAACTGCACTGTTGCGCTCCTGGGTTGGTGCAAACCACTAGAGAGCGCCACGTGTCAGCATCTGAATCACTTGCGCTATGCGCTTTTAAGAAAGAGCCTTGCTCTCTGAAATTAGCGCAACTCACCAGAGCGCGCCATGTGTCAGTAGCGCAAACACAGCGCACTGGCGCAGCGCACTGCGCTTGCGTGACACGTGTCATCACCACAAGCGCTTGCGCTCATTGATTGGCGCAAAGCGCCTGACAAATGCAATGCATCGTGTACTAAAGGGCCAAGCCCAAATCAAAAAGGCCTAGTAGGCCAAAATAAATTGCAATGCAATAAAAGGGCAGAGCCCAAGTAAAATTGATGATCTGCATCTTTTATAAAAGGGCAAAGCCCAAACAAAATTGATGTTCTGCATCATTTATAAATGGGCAAAGACCAAACAAAATAAAAGTAATGCAATGCATTACTTAAACATGGGCAAAGCCCTAGCACAAGCCTAATAGGCCAAAAACAAATAAAAGCGTTGGACATTTTTCAACTGGACTTAGCCCAATCATGGCCGTAAGTCCTCAAATTAAATTGACTGAGCAAAGCTGCTCTCTTAAATCAATTTACATCCGGTTTGAGGGTACATCTCCGAACTCCTTTGACTCCTATCGTTGTAATCCTTCAACGACGTCAGAAAGGTGACGGGTCCCGACAACCACACACCAACACGGACTATGGGGTCCTTAAACCCACGGACTTATGCGTCCTTAAACCAAAACACGGACTGTGGGGTCCTTAAACCCACGGACTTATGCTTCCTTAAACCAAAACACGGACTGTGGGGTCCTTAAACCCACGGACTTAAGCGTCCTTAAACTACCTATGGACCACCATGTCCCTAAACTGGAATATGGACCACCATGTCCCTAAACTGGAATTTGGACCGCAATGTTCTTAAACTACCTATGGACCACCATGTCCCTAAACTGGAAACGGATCTAGACGATCCCGTTAAGTTGATTTTAGTCTGGAAATTAGACTAACGTATCCTTAACAAACGTTTAAGTTGATCTTAGCCTCAAATATGGCTAATGTATCCTTAAACCAAAACCCAAAACCCAAATTTAAGAAAATATGGATTTGGACTAATCCACGTCCTACGGGCGACGAAATAAATAGTCTCCGTATACAATCCACCGGCAACCACAAACACACACGACACGAAGTGAACTTCTGGAGTAGGAGAAAGTGGCTACCGCGATACAACAACAACAACAACTGAGCCTTTTATCCCAAGCATAAGGGGTAGGCTACATGAACCAACATGAGAATCACGCCGGGTCCAACACATGAATCCTCTGTCTCCACTCACTTCTATCGAACAATATACTTTCATTGAGTCCTTTGGCAACCATATCATTTCGTATCACCTCCATCCATGTTTTCTTCGGTCTCCCTTTTGCCCTTTTGCCATTACCCATATCGAGAGTATCTATTCGTCGAACCGGTGCTTCCATAGGTCTGCGTCGCACATGACCAAACCATCTAAGCCGGTTTTCCCGCATCTTCTCCTCCACGGGTGCTACACCAACTTTTGCACGGATATCCTCATTTCGTACCTTGTCTTTTCTAGTGTTACCGCACATCCAACGAAGCATGCGCATCTCCGCTACGTGCATCTTCTGTGTATGATGCTTCTTAGGAGCCCAGCATTCTGTACCATATAATAAGGCAGGCCGAATAGCGCTCCGATAAAACTTCCCTTTCAATTTTAACGGAAAGTTACGATCACACAAAATCCCTGCTGCACTCCTCCATTTCAACCAACCAGCTTGGATCCTTTGATTAACATCACTATCGATCTCCCCTGCGGTAGCATAATTAACTGCAGGGGCTTGCGCCTGCAGGGAAGAGCGTCCCCACAATCAAAAACCCCTCAAACGAGGGGGAATCTGATGAATTCTGCTACATCGGCCGCATCCGTCTAAACCTCCGATATATGGTGCCATAAATCAACTTGGCATCTTCGGAGAGGTGGACGGATATAACCATATAGCATCTGCCCCGAATCTCAGGCAAGACGTCTTCACGTCGTCGTCTTGGCCGTCTTTCGGAGGGGAACATGTGTGTTGTGCATGAGAGTAAGAGGTGTCAATGTTTTATCATTTCTAAATTGATTTATCTTGATAAAATTCTGAACTAAATCTTATCTAACCTCTTTTCTACTTACACCCTTAACAATTTCCAATTTGCACAAATTCCTAAGCTTACATAACAACCCCTCATAACTTATGTTATTATATAACACCATTTTAATTAAAATGAAGCTAAATTTCACATTAAAACCCATATAATTTATTTATGTTATATATTAAAATTTTAATTTAATTTGTTTTACATACTATTTATGAAAATGTCTTATTTGGTTTTAATAACTTTTTAATTTAACATTTTATTATTTAATTAATTAATTTTATTTATTTCTAAATTTTCAAAATGCTACAATATTCCCCCTTAAGAAAATTCGGTCCCCGAATTTAAAACTTAACTAGATGTACCTTCAAAAAAATATAGAAATTTCTTTCTCATCGCATCCTCGGTCTCCCAGGTGATCTCGCGATTCGTTCCTCGCCAAAGAATCTTTACAGATGGAAGTATCCCTGATCTCAGTTTCTTTACCTGCTAGTTTAGAATAGCTACAGGTTGCACTGTGTAGGATAAATCCGGCTCAAGCTGTAAGGTCTGATGCTGGATAGCGTGAGAAGGATCGTGAAGATACCTGCGAAGCATCGATACGTGAAACACCGGATGCACATCAGAAAAACTCGGTGGGAGTTTTAGACGATAAGCTACAACACCCACCCTTTCCAGAATCTCGTAAGGTCCGACATATCCAGGGCCGAGCTTCCCCTTTTTCCCAAAACGCATCACACCCTTCATCGGAGATACACGAAGGAACACATGATCTCCCACATCAAACTCGAGTCTACGACGTCGTCGATCTGCATATGATTTCTGTCTGCACTAGGCCGCTCTCATTCTGTCTCGTATCAGCTGAATTTTTTCCGTAGTCTCTTGCACTATCTGCGGTCCCAAAATGCTACTCTCGCTCATTTCCGTCCAGCAAACGGGCGATCGACATTTCCTCCCATACAGAGCTTCAAAGGGTGCCATCTGGATCGTCTCCTGAAAATTATTATTGTACGAAAATTCTATCAAAGGTAGGTGACGATCCCAACTCCCACCGAAATCAAGGCTACAAGTACGAAGCTTATCCTCAAGAGTTTGAATGGTCCGCTTTGACTGACCATCCGTCTGTGGGTGAAAAGCTGTACTAAAACTCAATCGTGTACCGAGAGCTTCTTGAAGTTTCTGCCATAGCCTACTAGTAAACTGGGTACCCCTATCCGAAACTATGCACGTCGGAACTCCATGTAATCGTACAATCTCATCGATATAAATCTGAGCACACTGTGCAAACCCATACGTCGTCTTCACCGGAAGAAAATGAGCTGCCTTTGTCAATATATCTACAATCACCCAGATGGAATCATACCCTCTGCTAGTCCTGGGTAGACCAACAACGAAATCCATGGAAATATGTTCCCATTTCCACTCCGGAATGGGTAAGGGCTGCAACTCTCCTGCCGACCTCTGGTGCTCGGCCTTGACTTGCTGACAAGTCAAGCATCTCGTAACAAACTCCGCAACATCTCTCTTCACTCCTTCCCACCAATAAACATCTTTCAGGTCATGATACATCTTGGTGGAACCAGGATGAATATTGTATGCTGATCTATGGGCCTCCTTTAAGATCTCACGTCTCAGTCCATCCGAATCTGGCACACAAAGACGAGTCCCAAAACGTAATACTCCACAGTCATCTATGACGAACTCCGACTCTCTGTCCTGTCTAACATGATCCATAATCTTTGACATACGAGCATCTGCGGGCTGTGTCTCTTGAATATGATCCAATAACTGAGGACGGGTGCGAACATGTGCTAACTGTCCTCATGTCGAGATGAACTCAAACTGTATACGACTATCACATAAAATCTTCCAGTCTGTAGAAAACTGTCTCTACAAGGTGCGCAAATGGGATAGGCTACCTCCAGGCCTCCGACTCAAAGCATCTGCTACAACATTTGCTTTGCCTGGATGATACAAGATCTCACAATCGTAATCCTTCACGAGTTTTATCCATCTACGCTGCCTTAGATTCATATCCCTCTGCTGAAAAATATATTTTAAGCTCTTATGATCTGTGAAGATTTGGCACGACTCACCGTGCAAGTAATGCCTCCAAATCTTCAGTGCGAATACCACAGCAGCCATCTCCAAATCATGAATTGGGTAGTTTTGCTCGTGCCTCTTCAACTGTCGAGAAGCATAAGCTACAACCCAGCCTTGCTGCATCAATATACAGCCTAAACCCACTCGAGAGGCATCACAATATACCACGAAACCACCTGACCCGGAAGGTAAAGATAAGACGGGTGCAGTCGTCAAGCGAGTCTTCAACTGCTGGAAACTCTGCTCACATGCATTTGTCCAAAGAAATGGAACTTCCTTCCTAGTCAATACAGTCAACGGTGCAGTGATCCAAGAAAAATCCTGCACAAAACGTCTGTAAGACCTAAGAAACTTCGAACCTCTGTAACTGACACAGGTCTGGGCCATTGTTGTACCGCTTCTATCTTCTTTGGGTCCACACGTATCCCATCTCTTGTAACTACGTGACCCAAGAAATCTACACAATCCAGCCAGAAAGCACACTTGGAGAATTTACCGAATAGCTAATGCTCCTTCAAGGTCCGCAACGTGATACGCAAATTCTGCTCGTGCTCCTCTCAGCTCCGGGAATAAACAAGAATATCATCAATGAATACTATAATAAACTGATCAAGGAAGGGCCTGAAAATACGGTTCATCATATCCATGAAAGCTGCTATGGCGTTGGTGAGTCCGAACGACATCACCGGAAACTCATAGTGCCCATATCGTGTGTGAAAAGAAGTCTTTAGAATGTCATCTTTCCGAACCCTCAACTGGTGATACCCTGACCGCAAATCAATGTTTGAGAAGTAGCCAGCTCCCTGCAGCTGATCGAACAAGTCATCGATACGAAGTAGTGGATACATATTTCGCACAGTAACTCGATTCAGCCGCCGGTAGTCGATACACAATCTCATGCTACCGTCCTTCTTCTTTACAAATAAGACAGGAGCTCCCCACGGTGATACACTTGGATGAACAAGTCCTCTATCTAACAATTCTTGCAACTGGCTTTTGAGTTCTTTCAACTCCGTCGGGGCCATCCGATAAGGTAGTATAGAAATAGGCCCCGCACCCGAAATCAAGTCAATACAAAATTCAATATCGCGATCGGGCGGTAATCCTGGTAACTCAGCAGGAAACACATACGTAAATTCTCGTGCGATCAGAACATGGTCCAATAAAATCTCAGTGGCTCCTAGGTCCTGAACCAATGCTAAGAACCCATAACAACCCTTCTTCAAGAGTCATCCCGCACGAAGAGCAGAAATCATGTTGGCAGGAGTTATATTGCAGTCCCCCTGCACAACAAAGATCGGTTCACCTAGAAAAAAAATCTAACCGCTTTCCCCCGACAATCTACATAAGCATGACAAGCGGCTAACCAATCCATACCGAGAAGTATATCAAAATATAACATATCCAGGAGAATCAGATCAACTAAAGAATCCCTATCACCAATACGTACTGAACAAGACTTGAATACATGTCGAGTTAAAAAAGAATCCCCCACCGGAGTAATCACAACTAGCGGTAACTCTAACAGCGACGACTCTCTCCCCAGAGAAAGTGCAAAGCGTGAAGATACGTAAGAATGTGTAGAACCGGGATCAAATAAAATATGTGCATCTAACGAACATACTACAAGAGTACCTGTCACAACTGCATTGGATGTCTGGGCATCCTGTGGAGTCAGGGCAAAAACTCGTGCCTGGCCCCTGCCCACATCATGTCGCCCTCTACCTCTATCTCCCCGACCTCTCTGAGAGTGTCCTGCAAAGCTTCGACCTCGTGGTGCAACTGCCTGGCGCGTAGTGCCAACTGGGGGAGGAAGTAAAGCCATCGACGTAGAAGGTGGAGGGGGTAAAGCAGCATGTGGAACAACGGTCCCTCCCTGGGATCTACAATCTCTCGAATAATGTCCTGAAAGTCCGCAACTAAAACATATAGATGGGGCCTTCTGATCCTCGGGGTAAGAACTGAACATCTGGCCCTGGGTCCAACCTCGTACGAAACTACGGCCTGGAGTGTACCTGCATCTACCTCTGCCAAACTGCCTAGTCATCGGCCCAATCGGTCTACTCCTCTTTGGTTCCGGAACAACCACTGCTTCTCTCAAACGCTCCTCCACTTGTATCGCTGCATCCATGGCCTACGCATACGTATCAAAATGCTGAGAGCCTATAGCCAGAAACAACTGCATGTCCAGACTCCTTATGAACCTCTTCACCTGAAGCTCCTTCGTAGGAACTAAGTATGGAGCATAGCGCGACAACTGGGTTAATCGTAAATCATAATTTGCCACTGACATACTCGCAGACTTCTGCAACGCTTCAAAACTGCTAGCTCTAGCGTCCCTCACACTCTGTGGAAGAAATCTGGCAAGAAAGACCTCGGAAAACTCGGTCCACGACATCGGAGGAAGACCTGCAGTTCGCTCTCTCTCCATCGACTCACACCACTCCTGTGCAAGTCCTTCCAATCGAAAGCTAGTCAACCCTACTGATCTCGCATTAGAACATCGCAATGATTTTCCAATCCTCGCCATCCTATCTAGAAAGGACTGAGGGTCCTCCGCTACATCGGTCCCTGTAAATACCGGAGGTTTCAACCTCATAAACTCTGGAAGCGATACCTCCATCACCCACGTGTCTACCAGTGCGACCGTCTGCGTGGGTTGTACCTCGGACTCTGCCATGGTCGATGCCGGATCCTGTCTCTGTACTCGAGTGGCCTCAGCTAACTGTCTCACCACCCCTGCAATCCTAACATGCCCTCCTCTATCCTAGTCAGTCGATCTGGAAGAGGAGGATCAACATGCTCATGCACCGCCAGAACGTCCGGTGTACCAGTCGTCGTCACAGGCAGACTCGCTCTAGCTGCATCTCTGGCTACGGCTCGCCTAGCTCGCGTAGCCATAGCAACTGGAACAAGAAACGAGAGTTGATAAGGCTTACGAATAGGAACAATCAATAACAGAGAGTCAAAGAAAGGACAACTCAAGATATACATTCTAAGGTTAGTTAGGCTGAGTATGGTAACGTAAATATGCCGCGGAATATACGTACGGTACTGCACTCATCCTAAATCACATACTCCATCAAACCAAAGGTCATCCTAATTCACGGACTCACATTAACTTATCTTAATCCACTACTCGATTCCGTAAGGTTAATCCTAGGATTTGATACCAATTTTGTCACGACCCAAAGTTTGGATGTGACCGGCACTTAGATTGCATAATATCTCAAGATATCTACACAACCCGAGTAAGCCAAAAACCAAGATCAAAACCCTTTTTGCGGAAATTTTATGAAAATTTAGTTTTTAAGTAAAAATCACAGTTTTAAGTAATTAAGATCTCAGCAGTAAATCCCTATTGAATTTATAATAAATTAATTATGAAGTGTTAACTTTGGTTGCATTCCTAGTTGGGATCAACAAGTATACAGCGGAAATAAGGGCTCAACTATATATGACATTAATAAAGATCTCGGACATAAATAAAAGAAATATTCTCTAACATAACAACGATCTCAACTGTCAATTAATATACATATAACCATCTCTCATTCTAAGTCATGATATAAGGTCTGGTGGAGATTTTCTAGATACAAAATACAATACCAAAATAAAAGGTTAATAAATATGTAACCCACCTATAAAAAAATGCGATAAAACTGAAAAGTGGATCTGCACTGCTGCTAACCGTCTACTCTACTCCTGCAAGAAACTGTGGCACAACGGGGGTAAGTTGCTAACTCAGTGAATAAAACTAACATATAATGGTTGATAATGTAAATATGACGAACTATAACTAGCTGTAATAAGAATAAGCGTGATGTATGATAACATGTGAAAAGCATGAATTTGTACTACTAATCATATAAAACAACAACTAAAATCATTATCATTTGTTTCCAAATAAAGTTTATCTTTCCGTGTCCATCATCGACACAAATCTTCCGTTTCCCTCAGGCATCATTCCTCGAACGATCCTGTAATCAATAACACCGGTCGGTATCATCTAGATATCCACCGTGTTTCATAACTATCTCCGGTATCGAATATCCTCGCTAGGCTCCCCCGCCTCAAATGCGGCTATCCTGTCCCTCGGTCTCGACCGGGTCCACCATGTATCCAACTGTATATCTCCCCCACTCAGTTTGGATAACATAAAAATCCGCGACCGTATATCTCTCCCACTACGTCCGGAATAAAACCAAATTATAAAAACAATATCTAATGGTGGACATCTCACATCAATAAAAATCACTAACTTTATACGATAATATGAAAAAAAACTCAAAACCCATAAATCCTCGATAATACAAATGTCTCTTATATCAATTTAGAATACTTGGATACTAAACATGATGTCAATGATGCTAGTTACTACTGTTATTAATAATTAAGGTATGATACAAATCACATTTAACAGGATAATTATTTAGTGTAAAAGTGACATGTTAATATCGACGAGGTATAGTGTAACATGTAAAGATGTGTACGTGCGGCATAACTCGTCGATAATTGTGTAGTGTTCTAACATCTATTAACATAGTGATGTATAGGTATATATATGAATGCATATTATTTACTTCGCATACAAAGCCAATCTTTCAACTTAACAAAATACGGGAGTATCACACCATCTTTACACACAATCCCCCGGTAGATATTTAGTCTACTCACCGGAATACGTCGTACTACTCAGGAATTGCCAACTCTTTTCCTTTTCTTGCGGCCTCCGAAGTTCCCGCACTCAAATCTAACAATGAATTAACTTGTATAAGAAAACGGCTATATCCCGATACGGCAAAATCATGAAAACACAAGTTGTACGTACTACTTACACTACGTATGACTATTGCAAACGATCTAACACTTAACTTTACTGAATTTTAACCCAATGCTGTTTCGCAACAGAAAACAGAACGCGTTACATTTTACCCGTGTCGTATTTTAGAAATTTTGATTTTTCCAATATGAGTTCCCAGATTTCATATACAGTTAAACTAACTTAATTAAACAAGACCAAAATATCCCAACATTTATAAAGAGACCTACCCCAAAACCCAAATCACCATTCCTCCCTACAAATCCGGCGACGCCGGACTTTGCCTATACCTCGCCGACCAAAATCCGAGCCCCTGGGTTCGTGATCCTATGGTTTGTTCTAGGTCTAACATACAACATTAATGCACTGTTTGGTTAAGTTAACTTTTATTTAAACTAAAGCAGATTCAAACAGAGCTCAATTTTGTCTAAAATACGATATCATAGACATTTTTTATTTCTAAGTTAAACTAGTTGTTGAACTAAATTCCTGCAGTGATTAAAGATTTTACCTACAAGGAATTTGCTGGAAGAACTCCCTCCAAGATGCACAAGCTTCTAGTTCTTAGCTTGATAGTGAGGAAATCCTAGATTTAGCTCTTTTTCTTCTCCTTTCTCTTGTTCTTCTTTGTTTTGTTTTGGTTTTCTTTTTCTTTCTTTTAGATTTTTCAGATTTTAAATTAGCTACTGATCTGAACATAAGATATATATGAGGAAAGGGAAGGATGAGGTGTAGGAGGAGGTGTCAACCCACAAGGTGTGACATCCTCATACAAGAAGGAGGTGTGGTGTGTGTTGTGTGCATGAGAGTAAGTGGTATCAATGTTTTATCATTTCTAAATTGATTATCTTGATAAAATTCTGAACTAAACCTTATATAACCTCTTTTCTACTTACACCCTTAACAATTTCCAATTTGCACAAATTCCTAAGCTTACATAACAGCCCCCTACAACTTATATTATTATATAACACCATTTTAATTAAAATGAAGTTAAATTTCACATTAAAACCCTAATAATTTATTTATGTTACATATTAAAATTTTAATTTAATTTGTTTTACATACTATTTATGAAAATGTCTTATTTGGTTTTAATAACTTTTTAATTTAACATTTTATTATTTAATTAATTAATTTTATTTATTTCTAAATTTTCAAAATGCTACATTTGGATTGGATTCAGATTAGACTTAAACTCAGATTGAGTCGGACACTTTAAAACAGATTTGGATCCTGAATTATATTCGGGTGTTATCGGTAACTGCTGCATATGGACGACATGATTTGTGTTTTTTTTCAAGACAATTACCATTGATAAAACCGTTAAGTTTTTCTATCTTAAATATGCAAGCACTCATTTTCTCCGGCTCTTTGAGGCCCAAGAGAATTGGTCCACTTAAACCTATATTTATCAAAGTCCTTAAATGTAATTTTATATAATTCGAGGGGGTTTCACGAAAAATATTTTATATACTTTCAAAATAAATCTCGAGTATTTATTTATATTATTTATGATTTCCATAATTGTGAATTTTAAGAATGCGAAGTATTTTAGTGATAATAGTTTAGCTTGGATAGTTCAAGGTATTTTACTGTAAAGCTTGGCTTTTGGATAACTTGAAGGTATTTTGATAAAACTTGTCATTCTTTTATTTGTTAGAAAACATGGAATTTTATTATATCTTGAAAATATGTGGTTTAATAATATTTATATATTTATAAAAATTAATTTTATTTATTAAATAGAAAATCTAGTTTTTCTTAAAAATCGTATTAAAAATCTTTCGAGATTGAATGCTCCGTGAGAAGGTCTGCATCTCGCTCTACTAGCCCAAGAATGTACAATAATCCGCACTATCAAATAGCGGGTCCCCTAAAAAGGGTTGTAGAGACGTAACTGCAAAGAGTTTGGATAATACAATTTAATGAAAACTGGGTTTTTATAGTTCATGGTATTTTAATGAAATGTTGTAATCACCATAAAAATATGTTTCAAAAAGTATCGTGCTATGTAAACATGTGTGTATGTGAGGGGTATGTCATTACCCCGTGAAGTTTTCTAGAGATATGATTAAGCAAAGTAATAAACTATGATAGATACAAAGTTCATGGTATTTAAATATAAAACTCAATTTAAAGTTATTTAACATGATTTGGGATGAAAGTTGTTTTTAATTATTAGTTTCATGATTAATAAGTAAGGTGTAGGAATATGAATGAGCAAGGCTTAAGAAAAAGTGTAGTTTCTAGGGTTTTATAATAAGATGTCGGTATAACTCCACTTACCGACATGTTTTATGAAAAGAGAATTTTAGAGAAGAAGGAGTGGATTAGAAGGGACTAACTTTTGGATTTTGTTAAGAAGAGAGAGAGGAAGAGGTTGAGGTCGTCGTGGCATCGCTGGGTCGCCGGAATTGCTTCGTTTTCTCGCCGGAAGTTGGATTTGGGCTAACTCCTCTTCTACTCCACTTGTATTTAAGAAAAATTGAAGGTTTTGGCTAGAATTTTCAGAATGGGGAGGGACTAGGGTATAGAGTTGTATTTATAGTGTGAAATTAGGGTTTTGGAATTGAAAGAATAAATTAAAATGCATTAAAATTTGATTTAAAGATGAAATTGAAGTCTTTGTTTAAATTCAGAGAAATCAAACAGTGGAGGGGTAATGGGGGTAGGCCAAGGGTTATGTGGGAAAAGTACGGGGACTTTTAGCTACGAGGGGCCTGTCCCAGCCGACCCAAAAGCCAATCTCGTCGGCCACTTGGGAGAGTTGGGGGGTTGGATGTTTGACACGTGTTCCTATTTGTATTTATATCATTTTGCACATGTTTATTTTTCAGACCTTTTATTTCTATGCGCAGTGCACGTGTAAAGTTTTGGCATTCCAAAAAATTTAATAGAAAATCAGGAAAAATAATACATGGCTGATGGGATTCAAACACAGGGGCTATGTCACAGCAGTGCAAAGTTTTACCAATGTGCTACAAGTGCTTTCTTTTTATTCTTAAACAAGAATAACTTTTAAATTGTGCTCAGGCTTTTAAATTCCTTTCTGTACTTTAAGAAGAAAAAAATTTTGTACAGAAAATTTAGAGTCGTTACATTTTACCCTCCTTATAAAAATTTCGTTCTCGAAATTTATAGAAGGAAGTTGTAACAGATCCAAGAAAAATTTGATTACAGTGATGGTGAAAGAACTACTGATATGGTACTGAAAGTGCCAGAAAAATGTTTGAAAGAACGAAAGGATGCGAGAGTAGTTTTCAAGAAAGCTGCGAGCATGCAATCAAATAGAAGAACGTAAATTATAATTGGATTGTCAAGAACGGTACAATGATATTAAAAATCAGAGCAGGAGATGAGTTATCAAAGGAGATAGGATACGATAGTTATGGATATATGGTAGAACATAGCTGAATCAAGAGAAAAGAGAATTAAAGGTAGAACTCCAAGTCACTAAAGCAGAATACTGCATTGTAACTATGCTGCTGTTCATGGTTACAATCATATAACTCCATTTAAATCACCCAAATCCTACCATCAGAGTCAAGGCGATAAGATTTAAGAAACAATCAAGAAAAATCAAAAGAAAATCAAGAGTTTGTAGTTTCATATTACGTCGAGGCAAGATTATCAGGGAAAAGAAGAAAAGATTCAAAGGGATGCAATCATGTTGCAGCCGTTACAGTCTACCCTCTTTAAAAATAATTTTGTCCGCGAAATTCTCTCAAGGAGTAGGATGCAGCAAGGCACGAGAAAGTAAAGATAAAATTGGGGTAAGTCTTTTTCGAGCTCTGTCAATCGATACTCTAACCAACTGAGCTAAAAGGCCTACGAGATACAAGTAGCATGGTGAACCGCATATAAGGATTCAAAAGTCGATAAATTATATTCAAGAAATTCGAAAGTGAAGTTCAAGATAGATTCAAGGAATTTGCAATGTAAAGAATATATAGTTGATGATTCTTATAATTCTTATGATATATTGCTTAGGATTTCATGCAGAACTGACCTGCATGGGCCGCCAACAAAACCTGTCACGCCCCGCTTCCCAGTGTACGGGGAAGTAGGCATGGCGGGCACGTGACATATTTACTCAGAAATAAACACGCTAAGCGTAAATAAGCAATATAAATAAATGCAAAAGAATAACAAGAGATGCAATATAAACAACAACTTTTATTAAATTCCATTCTTTACATTACAACTGATTTAAAAAGGAAATATGCAATGATAGAAAGCAATGCCTAAACAGTGGCATATGAACTGAAATAAGTACAAGTAAAATCTAGAAGTCTGGCTGCTCTATGAACTGGTCCAAGTCGTCCTGGCTGGGCTCGGTCTCCTGAGGGTCTGGTCCTCCTGACGAACATTCCAAAGAAAGAAATAGAAGGAATGTCGTCAGCAAACTAACACTCTGTAAGTCCCAAAAGTAAGAGTAGAATAGAATAGAATAGTACATGTAGAGAGTATATTACTTGTAATTTGTATATGTATATGTTTGTTATACTAACGTAGTTGTTTGTATCTTGATACAAAAAGTATCAGTGTATACGAGAGGAGTCCAACTTGCTCCATGGACTATGATAACCCGTAGTACAAGGCCCCGTCAAAACCCATTAGACAACGGCACAGGATATTTAGGTAGGTGTCTTTTAGTGGCATCTCGTTCCACTTCTAATACATTCCGTACCAGTTTACCCCGTTAAACCCCGTAATGTATATTGTATTGATTGTAGTTATCATACTTGCCGAGACCATGGATACAAGTTGTTCATATAATCAGGTTCAGGATGTATCAAGTAGTCAGTTAAGATATAGCCATGGTTCGGTCAAGTCAAGTCATGTTTGCACGTTGAAATTGTTCTGGTATGCAGGTTCAAGTATTCTTGTTTGATATATTTGATTCATGTTTGAATTGGATTCAGATTAGACTTAGACTCAGATTGAGTCAGACACTTTAAAACAAATTTGGATCCTGAAATATATTCGGGTGTTATCGGTAACTGCTGCATATGGACGGCAGGATTTGTGTTTTTTTCTAAGACAATTACTATTGATAACACCGTTAAGTTTTTCTATCTTAAATAGACAAGCACTCACTTTTTCCGTCTCGCTGAGACTCAAGAGAATTGATCCCGCTTAAACCTATATTTACTAAAGTCCTTAAATATAATTTTATATAACTCGAGGGGGTTTTATGAAAAATATTTTATATACTTTCAAAATAAATCTTGAGTATTTATTTATATTATTTAGGCTTTCCATAATTATGAATTTTAAGAATGTGAAGTATTTTAGTGATAATAGTTTAGTTTGGATAGTTCAAGATATTTTACTGTAAAGCTTGACTTCTGGATAATTTGAAGGTATTTTGATAAAACTTGTCGTTCTTTTATTTGTTAGAAAACATGAAATTTTATTATATCATGAAAATATGTGATTTAATAATATTTATATATTTATAAAAATTAATTTTATTTATTAAATAGAAAATCTAGTTTTTCTTAAAAATCATATTAAAATCTTTCGAGACCGAATACTCCGTGAGGAGGTCTACATCTCGCTCTACTAGCCCAATGATATATGATAATCCGCAATATCCAATAGCGGGTCCCCTAAAAAGGGTTGTAGAGACGTAATCGCAAAGAGTTTTGATAATACAATTCAAAGAAAACCGGGTTTTTATAATTCATGGTATTTTAATGAAATGTTGTAATCACCACAAAAATATGTTTCAAAGAGTATCGTGTTATGTAAACATGTGTGTATGTGAAGAGTAGGTCATTACCCCGTGAAGTTTTCTAGAGGTATGATTAAGCAAAGTAATAAAATATGGTAGATACAACGTTCATGGTATTTAAATATAAAACTCGATTTAAAGTTATTTAACATGATGATTTAGGGTGAAAGTTGTTTCTAATTATTAGTTTCATGGTTAACAAGCAAGGTGTAGGAATATGCATGAGCAAGGCTTAAGAAAAAGTGCAGTTTTTAGGGTTTTATAATAAAATGTCGGTATAACTCCACTTACTGACATATTTTTATGAAAAGTGACTTTTAGAGAAGAAGGGGAGGATTAGAAGGGACTTAATTTTGGATTTTGTTAAGAAAAGAGAGGGGAAGAGGTTGAGGTCGCTCGGTCGCCGGAATTGTTTTGTTTCCTCGCCGGAAGTTGGATTTGGGCCAACTCCTCTTCTACTCCACTTGTACTTCAGAAAATTTAAGAGTTTTGGCTAGAATTTTCAGAATGGGGAGGGACCAGGGTATGGGGTTGTATTTATAGTGTGAAATTAGGGTTTTGGAATTGAAAAAATGAATTAAAATGCATTAAAATTGGATTTAAATATGAAATTGAAGTCTCTGTTTAAATTCAGAGAAATCAAACAGTGCAGGGGTAATAAGGATAGGCCAAGGGTTATGTGGGCAAGCACAGAGACTTTTAGCCATAGGGGGCCCGTCCCCGCCGGCCCAAAAGCCAATCTCGCCGTCCACTTAGGGGAGTTGGGGGGTTGGATGCTTGACACGTGTTCCTCTATGTATTTATATCATTTTGCACATGTTTATTTTTCAGACTTTTTATTTCTATGTGCAGTGCACGTGTAAACTTTTGGGCTTCCAAAAAGTTTAATAGAAAATCAGGAAAAATAATATGTAGCTGATGGGATTCGAACATAGGGGCTATGTCACAGCAGTGCAGGGTTTTACCAATGAGCTAGAAGTGCTTTCTTCTTGTTCTTAAATAAGAATAACTTTTAAATTATGCTCAGGCTTGCAAACTCCTTTCTGTATTTTAAGAAGAAAAAAATTTTGTACAGAAAATTCAGAGTCATTACATATATCGGGCTTGTTATCAGATTCTTTTGGCTTATACCCTGCCTCTCCCTATGTTGGACACTCTTTCAAATCTGAACTCTCGTTCCGGTACAACACGCAATGTTTGGAATATACATGAATTTTCTCACACTTCAGACCCAAATCAAACATCATCTTCTGGGCTTCGTACCAGCTGCCGGGCATGTTATTTCTCGGGGGCATAGAATTTTTCAGGAACTTCAGAAGTATCGTGAATGACTTGTTGCTCTATTCATTTAGGCACTTAATCTGGAAAAGTTGGACGAAGCATGATCGGGTGGAATACTTTGCATTCTCATAAATTGGTCTTCTAGCATCATTCATGAACTTTTCATACTTATCCGCACGCGGTCCTTGACCGGAAGGAATGTCATGTTCGGTAGGAATACTATCACCGAGGGCAGCCTCTGCCATATCCTCCATTTCTTCTCCTGAAAAGAAGTTATCGTCTTCTCCTTCTTCTGCCGCATTACTGTCTTCTTCTTTTTCTTTTGCCGTATTACCGTTTTCTTCTTGTCCTTCCCCGTGATATAGCCAAGTTGTATATAATCTAGTAAAATCATATTTAACGATGTGAAGCTCTACGATTTCTACCTTCTGCCAGAACTTATTCCCACATCTATCGCACGGACAGAAAATCTTCTCTAACATGATATTATTATGTGCGCGTGCAAATTCAATAAAAGCAGCAACTCCTGCGACGAATTTAGATTGTATGCGTTGTTGTCAATCCACGTACATTCAGTTTTTAACTCTGATGTACTCGTGGGCTATGTTAGACTGTATAACATATAAATTGTAAGTTATGGTGACTATATTGAGAAATCTAAGAACGAGATGGTTATTGACAAAGAAGAATATCCGCAGAGCCAAGTTTGTCGTTGAAAAGAATAAATTATCAATTAAAGTTAGATTTGAAAATATTCAAGTATGAGTTGTATTCTGTGTATGTGTGTATCAATTTATGATTTCAGTTAGGTGTATGGATGTTAGTGTGTATGTGTTTTGTGTGTGCGTTTGTTGTGTATTCGTGTTGTATGTGTATGTTTCGGCTGTCGGGGCTAAGGCTTCTATCCCATTAAGAATGTATAGAGCAGACATCCATTCGCTTGTGTTTTTATCCGTTTCGAGTAAATTTCGGCAGCACCTCCCCGCTGTTCTCCGAGTACACTGTAATAGAATAGATAATCATTTCAATACTGTGAAACAACATTGAAATGAACATCTAATCTATCTTTGTACACGGAGAACCCGCGGAAAAGTACCGACGAAATAACTCAAAACGAATGAAAACACAAGTGAATGCAGGTGTTTACTTTATACATTCCTAACTTGTCCATACTGGACAAATCTATCGGTTATCATACGATTGAATCTTCTCGTCACATAGACTACACGACGGTTGTTAGCACCGAACTATACCGTCTGATATTTAACAACTTTCGTATAGTTCTATGTCATGATGAATATCGAACGCATGTTAACTGATAAACGGGGACTAAGTCGCGCTTTGATTTTCACATATGAGTATCGATGAGAATATGAAAGTTTCATATTATCATCGAGTATCATATATTGGTTTTAACTTGAACAGGTTTTACATTTACATTTCGTTTTTAAGGGTTTGAAGTTTTTAGTTTAGGGTAAGGTTTTCTTATATTTACGGTAAAGTTTTACGTTTACGTTTTCATTGAGTATCCTACTAAAGGAACTAGTGCACCTTAAACCCTAACCCAAATTAACCTAATTAACTCTAATCATCACCTAACTCAAATTATCCCTAATTAATCCAAAATTAAGCTAATTAAACCAAATTAACCCTAATCAGCACTCTAACCCACATTAACCCTATTTTACCTAATTAATCCAAATCCACCCTAACCCTAACCATTACCCAAATTCAAATTAACCATATTTTACCTAATTAACCCAAATTAACCATAACCCTAACCCTAACCCTAACCCTAGCCCAAACCAAAATTAACCCTAATTAATCTAATTAACCCTAACCCTAACCCTAACCCTAATCATCATCAACTCTATTTAACTTAATTAACCCAAATTAACCCCAACCCTAATCCTAATCATCATCCAAACCCTAACCCTAACCCTATTTTACCTAATTAACCCTAACCCTAACCCTAATCATCACCCAATGCCTAACCCTAATTCAAATTAACCCCCAATTAACCCGGCCCTATAACCTTAACCCTAACCCTAATCATCACCAAAAACCCAACCCTAACCCAAATTAACCCCCATTTATCCCGGCCTGATAATCCTAACCCTAACTCTAAAATCAACAACAATGACACTAATTTAAAACAACAAAATTATAAATTAAAATCAATGAATACTCACCTCTGCCGACGTGTGAAGTTCTTCGAGGAGGTGGAGAGCAAGGCTTCGACGAGGTGGAGGAGGCCGGGAAGACAGAGCTCGAAGTGGTGGAGACGGCGATGATGACGATTGGCGGCGACGAGGTCGGTTGGCGGTGACGAGGAACTCTACGATGAGCTCGATCGACGGTGATGGAGAAGGAACTCGGCGATGAGAAAGACGGCGACGAAAGTGGGTCGGCGTCGATAGGCGAGGATGGACGACGATGGACAAGGGCGCGGGTTGGTGGGAAATTTTAGGGACAGTGGGTTAGGTTTATTTTTTTTTAAATAACTTTTTTTTGTCTCTACGGATTAATCCGTAGGGCTCTCTTTTACGGCACCGTAGAGCCAAATAAAAACATTGGATTTTAATATTTTTTAATTTATTTATGTCCCTACGGATTTAGCTGCTATGGGCAAATAGACGATTTTACGGATTAATCCGGAGGGGCAATAAAAAAATTGCCCTTACGAATTCTTCTATCCGTAAGGACAACCCCTCATTGTCGTTAGTATATATATATATATATATATATATATATATATATATATATATTACCTCCGATATAAATGCATCTATGATCTTTTCGGAGATCCATTCAATGATGTTCCATCGGCAATACTATTATTTTCCCATCAGTGACGCCAACATGCAACTATATGCGAACAGACATGCAAGCATCGCATTAAAATGAGTATCCTGACCTGTTCAATTGCAATTCGAACTTGACAAGAGTTTCCTTTTCAAGTTGGTTAGTTGGCATGCATTCAAAGCTTAAAGTTTGAAGGAGCTTTTAATGCTCAAAAGTGGGTTGATGGAAGTATTAGGTGATGCCCTAAATAGGTGGGGAAGAGCTTGTGGCCTATGTTTGTTTACTTCTCAAAACACAAACACACACACACACTGCACCGATATTTCTCAATGCAGTCATTAAAAATCTGCAATAATTGTTTCCAGGATGAGTACAATTCCTTTTTCTTTCATGAGAGATAACAAAGAAAGATTTGGTTATTTTAATAATCTTGACTTTTGAAGCAGTAGTTGTTGATGGGCTTACAGTGGCTATTTATCTATTTGTTTATTTGAAAATCTATTTAATAAATATTGCATCTTTAACCATCATCTCTTTTATATATAGGCTGAGAGATACAAGAAAATCAGACACAAATATTTTATTTTATTTTTTAATCCAACCTAAAACGACTGTAGCTGCAAACTCATTAGATTCGTTTTTTGAGGAAGACCAAACTTATTAGATTCTATTTTGAATTAATCATTTTCTTTTTATTTTTGTTGCAAAACTCTTCTTAAGATCCAACCTAGAAAAAACAACAAGTCCGACGGTCGTTATGGACCAACTGAACTAAACCTTCTGGAAGTTAGTGTCGTCTTATTAAACCTGACAACATCATCCAATGTTCTAGAATTTGCCATAATTCAATATCAGCATTTTACTTTAAGGAAAATTTTAGAATTCGAGCATCAATTTTGTAATTAGGAATAAATGTGCATGTGTGAAACAACGAGAAAGGAAAATAAAATCTCAGTTATATGATGGCTGTGACAACTGCAGGGGGACCCACCAGCTTTAAGGCATGAAAAGTTTGCTTTTGGACTCTTCCTTTTATCACATGTTTATTTTGTTTTCATAATCTTGATTCCTTGCAACTCTCTTTGGTTTTTTGTGTATATAAGTATTGCTTTTTTGATCCTTCACATTAACTTGAAAGAGACAGTCTCATATTCTTGTTGGGGTTTTGAAAACAATAGTTTTGAATTAGATAGGATTACCTTGCAGGTTACCTGTGAAAAAAACACACCAAATTACGCAGCGGATAATTGATTCGCGTGGATCGGAATTAATGAAAAAGATCAAACGCGGCAACCATGCAAAAGCAGTAAGTGATAAAAGAAAAAGAACACATCACGCAAAGGACACAAGATATTAACCTAGGTTCGGTGCGCACTTGCACATAATCCTATAAACCGACGACGAATTGCTTCCACTGTTCGATGAAGAATTACAGGAGATAATTTCTGCGCTCTCGATCTCATCCAAATACAAAAAACAACAATCTATATTAAAACCTCTGGATTGTTATGCAGCAGCCCTTTTTGGCTCTCTGTGGATTTTATTGCGGCTGAGCTCTTATGTATTAATTCAATAGGCTTTAATTAAACTATTTTCTCTCTATATATAGGCTGAGTAGGAATTGGTAGAGATAATAGTAAAGTTTAAACTTAATTTAAACTTTAGATTAATCTAAATAACTAATCTCGGTTGCTGCCAATCAAAACCATTGGCTGCCAGTCAAATCTCCGCTAACAGACAAAAAAAACATTGTGTGCACTGCACGTGTTTCTTATCTCCGCACAATCTTCAGAACAATCAATGCATGCTACTGCTGTCGGCGTCATGCACCTTGGGCTTCGCTTGTGCTCGGTGACCTGTGGCTCCGAATTTGCAATCAACTGCAATATAGGTTTGGTTAATCCGTGATTTAACTTAATGGCATTTTTGTTTGATCGTATAATTATGAGACTGGCATTGCTACAGATGTGTCCAACGGTAAGGAGTAATTGGTAGCGGTTCTAACCGCTACCAATTACTCGTAACGGTTATTGAAGTATTGGTAGATGTTGAAACCGTTATCAATGCAATATATGGCGGGCCTCACAAACTCTGTCAAGATAAAACATCCATTCCTCCCAAAATTTACCAAGCCCTTTTCTTTTCCCCCTAAAATTTTCCTAGCCCTGGCTCGAGCCCTGCCTCCGTGCATCCGTTGTTGAGCCCTCGTCGAAGCCCTAACTCGCGATCAATCCCACGCCGTCTCGTCTTTGTGGCCGCCAACAACTCAGCCGACTCGCCTCCAAGGTACGCAATTATTTGAATTTGATTTGTAAAAATTAGGGGTTTTTTTATTGAAAATCAGAGAATTTCGGGTGGTTAATTGCTGCTGCTGTTGTTATTGTTGCTGATGATGCTTATAAGTGGGAATTTCTCAGATCACGACACGTGGCGAATGACGTGTCACCCGCGACAGCTCACTAGACTCCTAAGGGGCTGCCGAGGCAAAATCAGTCAGGAGCACTGACGACCTTCCCCAGTTCGTCTCCGAGGTTACACTCCACCTCTTACTGAAGAGCGACCCAGTCGCCAAACTGGCGCCACCCACCTATGCTCGTCTCTGAGCTATTACAGAGCTGAGCTTCCTCGGCTTCCCGGCTCGTCTCCGAGTTCACGCCGAGCTAAGCCTCCCCAGCTCTTCCGGACAAACGAGAATGCGAGGCCTTAGCGCTTCCGCAACGGTTCCGCGTATCTCGCCAGAACGAGATATCCGCCGCCTCACGTCCCGCGTCCCACGCTGGCGCATCCCCCATTAAAGAGCGTATCCCGCCATTAATGGTGGATCCCGTCACTTACGCATGCGTAACGTCAGGGACGTAACTGAAGGCGAAGATCTCGCACCCACTCCCTCCATGTGACCTCTATAAAACCCTTCTCTCATACTACTCAGGTAAGACAATTTGAATCCAACAAGCCGCTACTCTGCTCATTTTCCTTAGCTAACTTGATCGTCGGAGGGTTCTACGGTGGTCATCCATCCCGAGAGTTCTTTGCAGTTAGCTCGACTTCACCTCAAAATCAACCTATTGAGACCCATACGCCCAAGGAGATAATCTTCAAATCAAATCTTTGCCATTCAATAGCACTCTCTATAGATTGACGGAGGACAGTATCCGAAGGAGATCAGACCTCCATCAGCTGATTCAGATGCTATGGTTGATTTTGATGAGATCCATATTGTTTCCTTGAGTGTTTGCGTTGAATTTGAAGGCCTTTTGCAAAAAAAGCAAGGAGGAGCTAGGAACCGAGGATGATGAGATTGAAGGGGTGTCCCTGAATTCTACGATGTGGCACGGGATTTTTGCATCTCACTTCTTCAATTTGACATTTTGTCGAACATATTGTGCAAGTGCCTAAATCCCAACATAGATAATATTATTGATGATTGTATGGCTTAGTGTAGTTTAATTTTGATGAGTACGTTTGATTTGTATTACTAGGAAGCTTATGCAACGTTTTTATGGGTAATTTTGATTGGAGTTGAAATCTGGTATTTAAGAATAATGAATGTTGTGATTATCTTGTGTAATTTGTTAGCATTTGATGCATATATTGCATGATATTAATTATATTGACGATTATTTTATAATTGGTGCCAGTTGATACTTTCGTGTTTTCGACAAAGAAATTGAGGCAGATGTTGATGGAGGGGGGAGGGAGAAATTTTATATTTTTCCATAATGCAACTCATTGGTAACGGTTAGAACCATTACCAGTAGGGGTTTAGGTAATGGTTCCAACCGTTACGAATGACCCCTTCTGCAGTAGTGTGATAGAAAACTACCGGGTATATACATAAATGAGTCGACACATCTAGCTAGTCCGATCAATAAAATTAATTTGATTCAGATACTCAAACTCACTCGACTACTTGTAAATTTGTTAAGCATATATATTCTAAATATACACATCTACCGTATGTTTTTTTGCAAGTTCTTAAGCTCATGTGGAAAGCATACGTAGAGGTTTAAAGAGAGATCGTGAATCTGATACCTTTGGTATCTTAACCTTAACATATGGTATAAAATCAATCCATGTACTCTTATTTTGAATGTTCCATGTTTAAGCAAAACTATTTCAAATATATATACAAGACTTATTCCATAATTAGTATAATTAATCAAGTTAATCATGAATATTGAATAGTAATAATCATATTAATAAAGTCCAGGTACTATGGAACTTGAGAAGGGCTCATGGCAATCACAAACAAAATGGATGCCCCTTCAAAAAAGAACTCTCCTGTCTTTTTTTTATTAATACGTCACCATGACCTTATTTCATCTATAAATTAGCCCCAAAATGCTCCTTCATCTTCAACTTCCTCTCTCTCTCTCTCTCTCTCTCTCACACACACACACACACACACACACACACAAAATGAATGCCAAGATAGTAGGAAATGGTGAACAAACCTTGGTTCTCTCTCATGGCTATGGAGGGAGCCAAAAAGTATGGGATGACATTCTCCCAAACTTGACACACCGAAACCGGGTTCTTCTCTTTGATTGGAGCTTCTCAAGTGCCATTGATCCTTCAAGATTTGCATTTGACTCATCAAAGTACTCATCTCTTGGTGTTTTTGCCGACGATCTCATCTCCTTGTTAGATGAAAATGAGCTTGAGGGTGTGGTTTATGTCGGCCACTCGATGGCCGGAATGATCGGATGCATTGCTTCTGTTAGAAGGCCTGAGCTCTTTAGCCACCTTGTGCTCATAGGAGCTTCCCCTAGGTAATTGAAACCTATGTTTTTGTTGAATCATTTGATTATTGTATTGATATACGCATGCAAATTGTCGAGGTTATCATCCAAAAAGGGAAAAAAGAAGGCTATTCTTGTTTTCGGATGCATATATTTCTTCATCTAACATGTCATCAGAGCCAAAGTTTTCAAATATATCTAGATAATGGTATTATGATCTATTAAAGATCACTCTTTCGCTAAACTTCATTTGGAAAGGAGAAAGTAAACTAAAATTAAACAACTATTATTAACAACTAATTTGAACTGTAAATACTAGTTGAAAAACTGGTAAGGAAACAAGTTGATTACCCATTTTGAAAGAATTTTCCAAGGAATTTATAGATTATGAATAATATAGATATATATACATACATATTGTCGAGAGTAAGCCTATTCTTGTTCTTGTATATAAATATGGGTGATTACGCTCATAGTAAGATGAAAAGTTTCTTATCTAACATAGTATCAGAGGTTGTTATGTACTTAAATTCTATATATAATTTAATATCTTTCAACATTAATTAGATCAAATTTCAGTGAATTAGAAGTCAATGAAGACAAAATTTTCACATAGGTACTTAAATTCCGAAGATTACGAAGGAGGATTCGAGCGGAAGGACATCGAAAACATGCTTTCAGTAATCGAGTCGAATTTCACGGCATGGGCGAAAAGCTTCGCAACCCTTGCCATGGGAGTAAATGATCCTTCATCAGTAGATAAATTCTGCAAGAGCTTCTTAGGGATGAAGCCAGAGACCGCACTCTCAGTTGCCAGAGCAGTTTTCCTAAGTGATTGCAGGGATGTTTTAGGGAAAATAGAAACACCATGCACCATAATCCAAGGCACAAATGACATTGTAGTGCTTGTATCAGTTGCAGATTACATGCAGAGAAAAATCAAAGGGAAAGTTTGGGTTGAGATCTTAGAAGGAGAGGGGCATTTCCCACAGATGACTTCTCCAAAGATGATCATTGATATTCTTGATAGAGTTCTTGTGCCAAAGAAATGCATGGTAGAAATCATGTGAGGTTAGTTCACTTTGTTATGTATTGCATGTAATATATATGGTTTTTATTGTGATGAAAATGGGTGGCTTTTGTAATTTATACTTATTATATTATGTAGTGAGATGTTATATGAGGGGATATATAAGAAGTGACTGATGTGCCATTAGATTGCTTGTACTCGTTAAGATTTTGTGCTTTTAGCTCAATTGTGATTATGTTGCCCTCACTTTAACTTAATTAACATGGTAACTCAATTACGAGTCAAAATGGTTGAGTAGGAGAAAAATAGTAACATCGCAAGTCATGTTTCTTTGTAGCTCGTGTTTATTTCTGTTTTAGTACCGGACATAGATATTTATAGTAGACCTATCATTTTTTTCCCCATTTCTGTAAACTTTCTTTTCGGTATGGAATGATTTGAAGAAAACAACTGAGCACAGATAAAATTATGTATGACAAGCAGCACTTATCTTCTGCATATTTTGTCACCCAAAAATTGTTATCAGCCCAACAAGGAGTTACTTTAGATAGACATCTGGCATTCTCGTTTATCTGCAGTCTACTGCCATGATATTGTTTTTTTTTTCCGTTTCATAAAAGAAAAATAAGCTCCTAGAAGAGTAATACTATGTGTAACGGAGAGAATTCATTTATGGTTAGATTACACTAAAATACCCTTAACTATTGCTTGTTTTCGCTTGCAGCCTCAAGATTTCTATTACTAATAAGCTATGTACTGTGAAATTTGTTGTAAGCATAGTCACATAATTCGCGAATTATTCACCGAATTCGTGAATTTTTGATCAGCCGACTTAATCGGCATGCCGAATAACTCGCGAATTGTTCCCGAATTATGTGAAAAAACAACGAATAATTCAAAAAACAGTAAATAATTCACAAAATCAAAACCTAGTGTCTCATATATTAATTTCCTGCTCGAAATCCTTCCTGAACATTTTCCGAACACTTACCGAATATTTTCCGAATATCTACCAAATTTTTTCGAATAGTTATTCGAATCCGAATTTTCGACCTCACCGAATAGTTTGTAAGTTTGATTAGAGAAAATCAATGATAGTGAATTTGTCAATGGCCATGTATGTGACATGTGGCCTATCAATTTTGCTTTCCCTTGCTTTCATGCGGCTCCTCTTCACTCGAATCGCACAGCTGAAACCCTCGCTTCAAATGAACCCTAATCCAAACAACAACAATCGTCGCCTGTTTGCTGCCATGGCGAGCTCCGCGGATGAATTCGTCAAGGGGGCCGTTCACCCCAACGGCGTCGCCGTCATCACCCTCGATCGCCCCAAAGCCCTCAACGCCATGAACCTAGGTTTGCACCTTTTGATCCCCTTTTTTCTTATCTGGATCGCTTCGATTTATGGATGGATGTGGATTTGTTGCGAGAAGCTCGATCTTTTAGGTGGTTGGGATGTTGGAAGGTTGAATCTTGTATAACCTTCATGGGATCGTTATTGTCATGCGAGGGTTTTCCCGGTAGAAAAAGATGAGTTTTGCTAGGGAGCATGATTAGTGATCGGCTTTGAGTATCTCGCCATTATCAACTAAGCATACTTTTTTTTATGGAAAGATAAAATGTGGACCAAATTTCCTGGCCGATGCTTGTCAATAGGACGTCAAACCGTATAGGTTTGTGTAAAATTACTTTGTGAGGAGTCTATGCAAGGTAGATCGAGTTGTACTTGTCCTAAATCGTATGAGTTGTGAGTTGGGGAACCTACTCATTATTGATGCAATTATACTTTTGAAACTAGGAAATATGCCTCCAACTTATCCAAAACTAAGAAAGAGTATGAGACATTGCATTTAGCGTTTTAGGGAACAATTGAAAGTCAAAAGGGGGGATGGATCACATTTTTCCAAATAAGCCGTGTCATACTCCTTGCCAAGGAAATCTTAAGCAAGATAATGTGGGGAGAGGGGAGGAAATGTGGTGAGATACATACTATTTTCTAGTGTTATTGAAGCACTATTTGGCCTATCTTACTATATGATATGGAATGCTTGGCTCCTAAGAAACATCATGCATAGAAGATGCATTCAGCAGAGATTTGCATGCTTCGTTGGATGTGTGGTAACACTAAAAAAGATAAGGTGCGAAATGAAGATAATCGTGCAAAGGCACCTGAAGAGGAGAAGATGCGAGAAAACCGTTTAAGATGGTTTGGTCGTGTGAGACACAGATCTACGGAAGCACCGGTTCGACGGATGGATATTCTCAATTTAGGCCAAGTCAAAAGGGCGAAAGGGAGACCGAAGAAAACGTGGATGGAGGCGATACGAAAAGATATGGATGTCAAAGTCCTTAATGAAAGTATATTGTTTGATAGGAGTGAGTGGAGGCAAAGGAACGTGCTCAACCCGACGTGATTCTCATGTTGGTTCATGTAGCCTACCCCATATGCTTGGGATAAAAGGCTCAGTTGTTGTGGTGTATTCTATGTTTCACAACTAATGGGAAACTTGATGAACTTTCATAGATTAGGAAACGTACATGAAGAGGTTTGATAATAAGATGTGCCTTTGGGAAGCACACCCATCTTTACGGCAAAACAATAAAATATCAAAGAGGCAAATGGAAAGACATCCTAAAGTTGCTGCATGAACTCAATGATGAAAATGATTTCTTTTGCGGAAAAACTTGTTATGCTTCTAGACCATTTTAAGATTCTAATTTAAATATTTCATTTGTCCTTTTTTGCATTTAATTTGCAGGGATTTTCATAACATATTGGATAATTATAAGGGAAGATTTATGCTTATTATGCTTGGACCTTTAACCTACAAGTGTGTATTAAATTAGTTTGATATCATATTATCAAATTGTATGATATAGATGCCGTAGCAGATGTATTTTATTAAATACATGTAGTTGGTTTTGTTGCACACTTGTGCCATACCCGAGAGATGCCTCATACCAACTAATAGGTTGAATTTACTATATTTGGTTTAGTTCTTTTGATGCCATGATTTGAGTATCGGATATGTAGGTATTTGTAATTGTTGGAGATAGTGCCCTCAGAGTCAATTATTGGATCACAGGCACGTGATTGCAATGATTGAGGGAGGACCTATCCCGGTAGGACAGTCTTACTCGAGATGATAGTATGCTATCTGGTTTACCTTTATCATCGTGTACTGCTTTAGGTGACCTGACATGTCGCTATTGCACGTTGATAGAGCCTCTAGGATTCTTGCTTGACTGCCAGCAGTATGAGGGCGATCATATAAGTGAGAGCTGGAGTCTATAAGTACATCCTTAAGAGGTCCCTAGTCGTAAGAGTCTCGAGACAGGGCATCGATTCTCCAGAGTAGACTAGTGTATACAGTCGAGACCCCGACGAGGGGCGGTGGCCGGTCTCACAAGCCACTGGTGTCAGTTGGTTCACCTAAGATGTATACAGGTGCTCATTGGGTTATGAGTACACCGGACAGGACTCGCTGGGAACATGCTAGTTGGTCTTATACCTGACGTCAGATAGCAGTTCCCAGGTGACATGTGTACAGGTTAGTTCATTGACCTGGGGATCGTCATTTGTCTCGTGTGAGTTCCCACTGTGCTTTGATTACTACCCTACCACGGCTCAAAGGAGTCGTGCAAACAGGTTTTAGTTGGGTACAGTCCCGAGCCACATGGAGGCAGTGAGCGGATCTTCAGGGGTTCGTCTCTCCCGGTATTGGGGGTGAGGTCGCGCTGTGTCTAGGAGAGCCATTACACGAAGTCCTTGGCCAAGGCAGGAGATTTACTGGTAGGTATTCCAGTAGTATCTCAGGGTGTTCTGGGCTACACTCCGACACGATTTGTACCGCTTTTGGGGGTCTGACTTTTATCAACCCCTAGGCCCGACATGCGATGCTCATAGACGAACGGACCGGACTGTACGGATATTGTCACTGACTGGCTCAGTAGGGTGTCAGGATGAGTTCGCTCATCGATGTCCCTTTTGGTCAATAGCTGGTGGCCCGTTACGTATTGGCTTATACCTCTGACGTGCTGGTGGTTAAATCCACAGCCATAGTATTGACGAGTCTTTAGAGTCCACCACACTTTCAGTTACTCAAGCTTTCGGGCGAAACGCTGTAGAGGCCGTATGGAGATATGACAGGGTCCGATCAGATACGTGCGGTATTGCACGGATCAGGATCGGACGGTTAGTACTAGAGGCCGTATAGATATATGGCAAGGTTCGATCGGATACGTGCGGTATTGCACGGATCAGGATCGAACGGATATTACTAGCCGGCTTTGGTTTAAGCCGGATCCTAGTATAGTACAGTGTAGATTTTGTCTCATTGCATTTGTATCCGGTCGGAATACAGATGCGGGTGTGTATGCGCAGTATCGGGGTTTTCCTGTAATTTATTACGGGACCAGTTTTCTGGAGTTGCCAGTTTTCTTTCTGTTCCGGCCGGTTTTCCTTTGTTCTTTCCCGGCCGGACTTTTCCGATGGAGGGACTAATTTGCAATTGTGCGAATTGGTATTTGAGGAGGGGTTTTATGCATTTGTGGGGCTTCATGATGGTTGTTAATCATGAGATGCTTTCTTAGTCTTTTCCTTTGCTTTTTGTGATGAGAAAGGATTAGATTTTGATTTGAGTTTTGTTATCATGATGCTTGGATATGGTCACCTCCACCTTTTACTACACTCACCTCCCTCTTGATTTTGGTTTTCACTCCACCACCATTCCAAATGGAATATGGCCGGCCACCATTTGATGAGAGAAAGAGAGTTTCATTTTTGCATGTGGCAATTTTCTTCATCTCAATTTCCTTGCATGAAAAATGAAAGCACCATTTTTCTTAACCTCATTCCTCCATCATCTTCAAAGGCAACAAACCCCAAATGAGACATAGCCTTTACACTACACATTCTACAGCAAATCTTGGGCACGTCGACTTGCCAGCTTCGTGCCCGAGTTGCCTCGGTATTGAGGTGGGAGCCCGTAAAAGATGCAGGCGATGTGGTGCCCTTCCGGCAAAGAGGTGACGACCGGAGTTTCCGCAGGAGATCGGGACGACGACGAGAAGACCGGAGGACTCGGATCACTCGGTATATCTCTTCCCCATCTTGTAGTTAGCTAGAACTAGTTTAATTGTCCGATCCGGGTGTTTAGTGCGCGGTGGTGCCGGTTTGCTAAGTTCGCAAAATTAAAGTTTTTCATCGCTTCCGCATTTGGCCGTCGGATTGACGGCCGGGGCGCTGCCGTGCACTTACAGTGGTATCAGAGCCTCGCCATTAACTTCGTCTAGTTTTGTTTGATGTGTTTGCATTTCCGATCGACCAAAATTCCAAAAACCCACGTTTTTCCTTACATCAGTTTTCTGTTGAAATTTTTTGAAGTCCAAAATTTTTTCAGGTTGTAAAAAACTAATGTACTGGAAATTCTATGAATACTGGAAAAATTCGACACAGTGAGTCGACCACTGAAGCGCGGAACCGCGGCCAAACCCCCCTTGGGCCGCGGTTCCGCCGCACATTGGTGTCCTCACTGCATCATATTTTTCCAGTGGGCTTCTGGGCTAATTTTAGGGGTTTTGGAATATTAATATTGGGCCCAGATTTTCTGTGAGTGCTACAGTATTGCTTTGGGGCCCACTTAATTTTTGGTCGATCGGATATTTTAAACACATTATTTCACAGTATTTACATTATATCTGCGACCGTGAATGTCACTCGATCAGTAAATCTGGTCTAACTGCTATAGCCCGGTTAGACGGATTTGCGAACGTGACTTTCACGTTGATGTTCTGTGTTTTTGCTGTGATGTTGCGGATCGGTCGTGGGGGATAGCCTGTATGTAATGCTAGTACAGTGTTGTATTATGTACATTTGTTGTTGCGGGGCGAGCGTCCGACATGTGGACTGCCGTCACTGCCTGTTTGTATTATTCTTTTGGGGCACGACCTGGTTGCGATCAATGTACCCGTTGTATGTATATTTTACTTTCTGTACTAGGATTACCCCACGGAGGGGTGCACGGATAGCCGGGTTCTGGAGGGCAACAAGCCCGCATCTCATGGCATTGGGACGGAGGGGGCTTCACTCTAGAATTGGCGGGCTATTCGCCGCACTCGTAGGGGGTACAGGTTGACCCAGGAGGGGTGCCCAAGTTACCGGATTCCGTGAAGTGCTGGGTGGTCCATTCACGGTACTGAAGGGGGCTGCTTCGCTTCAGGTTTTGGCGGGTAACTTGCCGCGCCTGTAGGGGTCTAGGATTTCATTGCACAGGCTATCCACACGACCAGGGGAACGTCGGGTTTCAGTAGTGGCTCTGTGAAACCCGGGGATCCCAGATATCTGTATTGTTCTGTGATGCTGTACATTTCTGTGATGTTGCATATTTATCACGCCTTGAGCGAATATAATATATTGGTATATATATTAGTAGATGTTGTATATGTTTTACATCCGCGCTAGTCCAGTCCCTGCTCTGTCGTTAGTAAGCTAACCTAACGGGTAATGACGGGACCCAGTGGCGAATGCGGATGGCATATACGTACGTCAGTATATTTTCGTTCTTTGTGGTGTGATCAATTGATGGGACTGCGTTGATTCGGATCAATGCAAGATAAACAAACCTATTCTGATGTTGTTGGAACACTTTTCAAAAAGCTGTTATTGCAAGGACGTTCACTTTTGTTTTGCATCGTGGATTCATTTGGAATATCCTGCTCTTCAGTCGACGAGGCAAGGACCGAGATCCCTTCACCGGGAGTGACCCCTTGGACAGAAGTTTGCGTCAGGGCATTAACTTCACTATAGCCGATTACTTTTGCTTTGCATCGTGGTATTCATTTGGAATATCCTGCACCCCATTCTACGGGGAAATGCCGAGATCCCTTCACCGGGAGTGACCTCTTTATTAAAGGTTTTCGTCACTATATTTTCTAAAAAGCTATCCGTTCCATCAACGATATCAAGTTCATTACGTTAAAGGTTTTCGCCAGAAACCATTTGTAGCCCTCCATCATTTCAGTTAAATATTCGGTAGTATTCAAGCTATGTATTTTGACCTCACGCCAAGGCATAGTGTTTGGTAGCTACCGGGTATTTATCTGTTGCATAGATAGATGCGTTGGTTTGGGACGGTCGTACTACTATTTTGGCCTACGTCAAGGGTATGTACGGGTGGGTTCAAATTAACCTGGACAATGATGGGTAGAACTTGACATGTGATTTATGATATTTTGACCTCACGCCAAGGTCATAAGAGCATGGGGTAAAAATCACATCGGGAGTTTCAAAAGAACTGAAACTTGCCAGATATGCGCATACCTTCTGGAGTGTGATACCGTGAGCGGATTCCGTCACGTTATCATGCGATGATAGTTGGATCCCGATTCCCACTGATGAGTTGGTTTACTCCTCGGGTGACCCCGACTAATTCTTCTTTCAGGTTTGGAGGAGAATTTGAGGTACAGTGGGAGGTTTTCAGATTTAGATAAATTAGTAACCATTCTGATCTAGGTTAGAGTGCACGCTGAGTGTTTCTTTTCTCTCTCTGGCAGCGACCATTGACCCGACCCTAAGACTATGACTCAGTGACCAAGTTGACCGAACCTTCTCAAACACTGGCTTTTGGATTGTCAGAGTTGCATACCTCATTGCCACTCCTACTTTTACCCTTTTCTCCAGGACACCCCGTATTACTGCGAACGTCCACTTTCATTGGACAAAACCATCGTATGGTTAGATACGAACTCGAAGGAATTTATTCGAGGATGGTTTCCGGTTCTGAAAAAAACGGATAGGATTATTCAGTTGTCTTTTCCTTTTTGCCTTCTCTCAAGTTGCGAGTACTCCTTAGTTTAGGGGATAGTACACCTATTACGTAAATTGGATAGTCTTCTTCCAAACCTTAGGCTGGTGCCGACCGGTAGGGAATGAAGAAAACCAATTAGCCTAAACGGTGTGCAGAAGGTATTAAGATTAAGACAAAGCAAGGGATTAGTAAGAGGGCAAAGTAAATTGCGACTGATATTCACGACCAAACCAAGTATTTCTTCGCCAATCCTAAATCACCTTTGTATTTCTTCGCCAATCCTAAATCACCTTTGTATTTCTCCAGGACACTCCGTATCACTACGAAGATCTACAGTTTATTGGATACTCCATCGTATGGTTATATACGAACTCGAAAGGAACTTGTTCCAGTTCGGGGATGGATTCTGGTCCAGGAGAAATAGGAATAAGGTTTATTCGGTTGTCTTTTATCTTCACCTTCTCTCGCATTGCGAGTGCTCCTAGGACTAGGACAGTACACCCATTATGCTTATTGGATAGTCTTCTTCCAAACCATAGGCTGGTGCCGAACGGTAGGGAAGGAAGAAAACCATTTGGCCTAAGGGGTGTGCAGAAGGTAATGACTAAAGACATATAAAGGGATTTGGAGAGGTGACAAAGAATTATACGGTTATAGTTGTGAATCTGGATAATGGAAGAGCCATTACTAAGAATACCGGGATACCCCACCGAAACATTTCAATGTTTCAGTTTCACTGTGTAATGTTAAAAGAAAACTGATTTCCTGATTAGACACTTGCTCCAGGGTATGTATTTACCAGGTTTGATTCTCACATCTGTATGGCTTTACAAATGATGAGTGGGAGTAAGTTATTGGGAATAGGGTTATCATCCTCATTATATCGGGATTCGTTGTAATCGGTGATATTTGAGGAGATCATCTGGGCTGTTTGCCGGTCGGCAAATATTTGGTTTTGAATATCCGCTGTTGTGCACCAATTTCAAATTGATATATCTGTACGTCTATTTTCATAGAGTGAGATATACCTTTTGATATTATGTCGATGGCATTTACCTATATCAGTGGATGGTTAGGTAAGGAGCATTAAACAACGGTGTAATTCTTCTTAACCATAAGTACAGTTTTCAACCTACGACACACAGTGAAAGAGTTGTTAGACTCAGCGGACTTATACAGAGTATTGTATGTTGTCCAGTGTCCATTAGGACAGAGGGGTTGATCCTCATACTATATTCTGTTTACTTTTAACTTCTCTAGTTCTTAGACATGTGTTTCGTAGAAACACAGAGTCTAAGTTTTGAGGAGTTATAGGTATTTGAATAGAGTAGAGAACCAGGTGTAGCAAGTATCAGGATTCTTCAAAGTGATCGAAGATGTAGATACTTGTGTATGGTATTCAGTTGATAGTAATGGTAAAGAGAAATTGCTTCTCTTTTAGGTTACTCATAATTGAAAGCATTCCTAAGTTGAGTAACGCTGATCGGCCTCCTACCATTTAGTTGACATGCACTGGAGATAGCTGCATGATTTGAATCTGGTTCAATTAAATCAGTGCCTCTGGTTCTATATTGGATATAGAACAGTTCATATCTTAACGTTGTTAAGGTACGGGGAGTTGTCCGGCTTATGATTAAAACCAGACACTGGACAACTCAAGGCACGTTTCTGTAATGGCTGTTTGTGGGTTGACCCAGGCTATGACGAGGGTTGACTTTCTACCATCTGGGAGATCAATAGTAATATTGTTCTAGACTCGCCACAGTTTTAATAAAAATAGATTTTTTTTCAAAAACAGAAGTGGGAGTATGGTAGAACTGGAAGTGATTCCAGAACCGCAAACGATTACTGAAGATTTGATAAGGAACCTAAAGATTCAATCTGATTTGACATTCCATTGGCCACTCCGCAGATAAGGTGGGTAACTTCAAGCACCCGAGAGGTACTCCGGTAGCCTCAAGGACGGTGACAGGGAAGTTCTTGTTTACCCACACTTGTCATTGTTGTTGTTTTAGGCTGCGAGACCCGGCAGGAGGATGAGTATAGCGTCGTTCTAAACTTGCTTTAGAAGTGCACGTCTATATGACTCTGCCAGAGGGTTGTCGTAGTCAGTGGGAGCAGCGGAAGCATTGGTGGACATCAGGCTTATGTCTATTTATAGACTAAAGCAGATGTAGCGGAGATAGATCATCTATTTCTGATGTGACAGTCATAGGTTTGACGTCATCAGAATGGGGGATGGATCTGTTGAGAAGGTAGTAGGAAGTGATATTCCTATACTACGATCGGTTATACTTTGGTCGTCACACAGTGGTTTCTCCACAAAGAACTTGGACATTATATCAGACATATTGGTTACTAGATCTATGGTTTTAGATCTAGATTTGGGTGGTTTCCCAATCAGGGTACTTTGACAGCATTCTAAGAGTATTTAGAATGAACGACTCCTGGCACGGTAGTGTACCTGCAGGTGATGGAGTCACCCTCTCTAAAGGTGTCTTATAGACTAAAATAGAGAGGGATATGCATGATTGGCAGATCACTTGCTTAGGCAATTGAGTCAATCATGAGATGTCAAGCACCACACCAGATGTTGTTCTTGCACTAGATGCAATAAGTTGATATTGATCCAATCCTGGAGGAACAGTCGGAAGCAGTTTTAGAACATAAGTGGATGTTCTAAGGATATGATAACGACAGCCTCATTCGGGAGGCAGTTATCATTCCAGGCTTCCAAGGTGACATGGACGACAGGGTGATCGTCAGAGTTATAGTTATCCTTCTGACGAGGGGCAGTATTTTGGACAGGTGGTCCAAGGGAATACTGAGGGTGGCATGACGCAGGATACTGATTAAGTTCAGTTGACGATACAGTCTAAGAAGTTTGGATTTGGAGTTCATTTATGAGCTAGGTCCCATCAGACATCCAGACATTCTAAGACAGGTATTGCTCATTTCGGGAGATGGCTTTCTCCGCGAACTTGAGATAGAGAGAGACATAGAAAGAAACATCAAGGCGGATCCACTCACTGAGGCGAACGCAATAGTTTCACAAATGGATTTTGTGAGACTGACTAGTAGGGGAGTTGGGTGTTCGGTATCACACGGGCTGTGAGTATACGACATCGCAATAATTAGCCTTGAGTGCAAGTGGGAGATTGTTGGAGATAGTGCCCTCAGAGTCAATTATTGGATTACAGGCACGTGATTGCAATGATTGAGGGAGGACCTATCCCGGTAGGACAGTCTTACTCGAGATGATAGTATGCTATCTGGTTTACCTTTATCATCGTGTACTGCTTTAGGTGACCTGACATGTCGCTATTGCACGTTGATAGAGCCCCTAGGATTCTTGCTTGACTGCCAGCAGTATGAGGGCGATAATATAAGTGAGAGCTGGAGTCTATAAGCACATCCTTAAAAGGTCCCTAGTCATAGGAGTCTCGAGACAGGGCATCGATTCTCCAGAGTAGACTAGTGTATACAGTCGAGACCCCGACGAGGGGCGGTGGCCGGTCTCACAAGCCACTGGTGTCAGTTGGTTCACCTAAGATGTATACAGGTGCTCATTGGGTTATGAGTACAGCGGACAGGACTCGCCGGGAACATGCTAGTTGGTCTTATACCTGACGTCAGATAGCAGTTCCCAGGTGACATGTGTACAGGTTAGTTCATCGACCTGGGGATCGTCATTTGTCTCGTGTGAGTTCCCACTGTGCTTTGATTACTACCCTACCACGGCTCAAAGGAGCCGTGCAAACAGGTTTTAGTTGGGTACAGTCCCGAGCCACATGGAGGCAGTGAGCGGATCTTCAGGGGTTCGTCTCTCCCGGTATTGGGGGTGAGGTCGCGCTTATTCTAGGAGAGCCATTATACGAAGTCCTTGGCCAAGGCAGGAGATTTACTGGTAGGTATTCCAGTAGTATCTCAGGGTGTTCTGGGCTACACTCCGACACGACTTGTACCGCTTTTGGGGGTCTGACTTTTACCAACCCCCTAGGCCCGACATGCGATGCTCATAGACGAACAGACCGGACTGTACGGATATTGTCACTGACTGGCTCAGTAGGGTGTCAGGATGAGTTCGCTCATCGATGTCCCTTTTGGTCAATAGCTGGTGGCCCGTTACGTATTGGCTTATACCTCTGACGTGCTGGTGGTTAAATCCACAGCCATAGTATTGACGAGTCTTTAGAGTCCACCACACTTTCAGTTACTCAAGCTTTCGGGCGAAACGCTGTAGAGGCCGTATGGAGATATGACAGGGTCCGATCAGATACGTGCGGTATTGCACGGATCAGGATCGGACGGTTAGTACTAGAGGCCGTATAGATATATGGCAAGGTTCGATCGGATACGTGCGGTATTGCACGGATCAGGATCGAACGGATATTATTAGCCGGCTTTGGTTTAAGCCGGATCCTAGTATAGTACAGTGTAGATTTTGTCTCGTTGCATTTGTATCCGGTCGGAATACAGATGCGGGTGTGTATGCGCAGTATCGGGGTTTTCCTGTAATTTATTACGGGACCAGTTTTCTGGAGTTGCCAGTTTTCTTTCTGTTCTGGCCGGTTTTCCTTTGTTCTTTCCCGGCCGGACTTTTTCGATGGAGGGACTAATTTGCAATTGTGCGAATTGGTATTTGAGGAGGGGTTTTATGCATTTATGGGGCTTCATGATGGTTGTTAATCATGAGATGCTTTCTTAGTCTTTTCCTTTGCTTTTTGTGATGAGAAAGGATTAGATTTTGATTTGAGTTTTGTTATCATGATGCTTGGATATGGTCACCCTCCACCTTTTACTACACTCACCTCCCTCTTGATTTTGGTTTTCACTCCACCACCATTCCAAATGGAATATGGCCGGCCACAATTTGATGAGAGAAAGAGAGAGTTTCATTTTTGCATGTGGCAATTTTCTTCATCTCAATTTCCTTGCATGAAAAATGAAAGCACCATTTTTCTTAACCTCATTCCTCCATCATCTTCAAAGGCAACAAACCCCAAATGAGACATAGCCTCTACACTACACATTCTACAGCAAATCTTGGGCACGTCGACTTGCCAGCTTCGTGCCCGAGTTGCCTCGGTATTGAGGTGGGAGCCCGTAAAAGATGCAGGCGATGTGGTGCCCTTCCGGCAAAGAGGCGACGACCGGAGTTTCCGCAGGAGATCGGGACGACGACGTGAAGACCGGAGGACTCGGATCACTCGGTATATCTCTTCCCCATCTTGTAGTTAGCTAGAACTAGTTTAATGGTCCGATCCGGGTGTTTAGTGCGCGGTGGTGCCGGTTTGCTAAGTTCGCAAAATTAAAGTTTTTCATCGCTTCCGCATTTGGCCGTCGGATTGACGGCCGGGGCGCCGCCGTGCACTTACAGTAATTCCTTTCAAATTGATAAGCAATTGAGTTTTTTTCGTCTCTATTAAATATTAGACTGAAATTCTCCATTGACAAAACAATAAACAACCTGTAATGTCTTCGGAATATACTTATACTAGTGGAGTTTACTTGGCGTTGTTGGTTGGGTACTTTATTCTACCAAACATTATTGTAAGTTCAGTTTACCGTGGATTAGTTTTATTTTATAGCATTCAAATTGCAAAACAAACGTCAAATGTTTGGGTGGTTTCTTTCTTTTTGAACCTGGATAAACGAGCTTTCAAATTCCAGGTGTTGTCGTATAAACTACTTACCGCAACAAGAAGTCTAGAACACCATTTTGAGTTTGCATTGTGCGCTTTACATGTTTATGGTTTCTTAGAACCCATAAAAAGTGTTATTTTGAATCTTTGATATGCTCCCCTTGATCTTTATATTTCTATATCTTCATCAAATTCTTATTTTGTAATATAATATCCCTCTCTTAAGAATTAGAGTAATTAATGGGATAGCTCTTTGCCTCTCTCTAGCGGTTATGTTTTATGAAGTTAAAATTCTATTTGCATTTTCTCATGTGGGTTGTTAGACTAATAGACACTTAGGCTCCCACCCTAGATACTTAACATCCACCACCACCTCCATTTATACTTTAACAGATGACCCTTATTAATAATTTGGGGAAGTTTCTATTGGCTGGATTGCCAAAATTTTGTAAGAGTGCACTGCACTTGTTTAATTGATCTAATATTAATTACTCTTTTCCATATATATCAATAGTAATCTAGTGATACTTGGTGTCATTGGTATGACCGAATGATATCAACCTAAATCCTGGTAACGCAGACTTATCACATGCCATTTAAGTTCAGGTAATGCTCTATCACACGATCTGTGCAACATCCAAAATTTGCCTAAAAGAATAAACATATCCCAAAAGAGCCGCACAATCTTTTTTGTGTGTTTGAATAGTCTTTTTTGAAATTATTCATACAAAATATGAAATACTTTTCCCAATAATTACAACATTATACACGCATAATTTCAAACATTTATAACAATTTAAAAAATTAACTCGACATATTTTGTGTTGAGCCCCGTTTTCCATAAACGAGAAACGAGAGCGACAAGCCCGCGGCGTATTCATATCGAGAAGCACTCTTTCTCAACATGAATTCGCCAAGCGTCTATATAAGCAGCTTAGGAAATTATAGTACAAGAATTTTAAATTTATAAAATATCCAACAATATTTATAACAGTCCCCAAAACAATAGCTGAACACAAGTTCAAAAATTCAAGTAACTAGTAATGGAAGATAGCCTTAAACAAAAGAAGGCATACTTACTGGAAAGGAGAATTAGAGTTCGGTCTGATTTGAAAAATATTGACTGTCCTACTCAGTTGGTACCACCTCATACCTAGCCCCACCGTCTGCCCCAATGTCGTCTGATGACATTCCCAAGCAAAGAAAATAAGAAAACAAGAATGTCGTCAGTGAACTAAAGTTCGGTAAGTTTTAATTTTATTAAAAAAAATAATATATGAAATGAAACATAGGATACAATATAATCAAACAAGTATATAATGTTTCAATATCGATACGTAAAGTATGTTCTTAACATCAATTTTATGATTTAGGTATTCTATTTTATTTAACATCAAATGTTATGCAATTTATACATTTATATAAATATTCTAATTAAAGGTTAGTGCTATTAATTATTTTAATATGTATTATCGGATTATGTTATTCAAGGTATTAATCATATAATAGATTGATTACTAAATTGGTTACCCAATAGGTAGTATATATCAGTAGTATCGGTACAAAACATACGAATAAGAATAACCGTGCAAAGTAAAAAGCATTGTGTAAGTCAAATAAGCATGTGTTAATTAGTGCAACGTAACTAGAGTATAACGATATTCGTTATTTCAGTGCTACTAACTATAAGTATAAGCTCGATTATGGGAGTTTTATTATGTAATAAGGATATTCCGTAACAGCAACATGAAATTCACGAGATTCAAGATTTATATATAATGCAATGTACCGTTTTTCTCTAGTACCACGAAGAATAAGATATGATCCTCCGTAACACATAATTACCCCAATTTTCGTACTACCCTATTCCCATTATATATATATATATATATCCAACAAATAGTGTATATGTTCACGAGATTTGAGATTCAAGATATTCATTAGATTCACGAGATTCAAGATATTAATTAGATTCACGAAATTCATGATATTCAAGTGGTTCATATCAGGTTTAGATCAAGATAGTATAATCTAACGCATGAGTATTCACAAACCCAAGGCTGTCATCTAGGGGCAAGGAAATATGGGCCCACTCATGAGTAATGGGACTTCAACAACCGTCGGAGTATTCACAGACTCAAGACTGTCATCCAGGGGCCAGGAAATACGGACCCATTCATGAGTTAGTAACGGGACTCTTGAGTTGCCGTTGAGTGTGGGTGAACTACCAGGAGTATTCACAGACCCAAGGCTATCATCCAGTGGCAAGAAAACATGGCTTCACTTATGAGTAATAGGACTCCAACCATCGTCGGAGTATTCACAGACCTAGAACTATCATCGAGGGGCCAGGAAACACGGGCCCATTTATGAGTTGGTCATGAGACTCCTTAGAATACATGTCAAATCCTAGGTACACTTATAAATTTCCATGTATATGTTGTACTAAGTGAGTAGGTCAAATAGTGATCAGAGCAGGTTACAGGTGTTGTAGTATAAAGATGTTAATTTATCACGAGTGCAGTTTCGTAATATCGTATTAAATAAAATTATAATATAATAATATTAACTTGTACACTTAAATAATCAATAAACTAATAACATGCAGCACACAAATATATATTCTAGGATGGAACCTATTTGATAATTTATCGGCGAATATAGTTCTTGCAAACTGCAAAAGAATTGATTTATTGATCAGATAAGCATGCATGATAAGATACAATCTATGGATATGGAAGCAGCCCCTAGAAATTATAATAACTATAGTTGTCACCACATATTATACAAAATCTATGTTTACTTGCATAATACTTGTGCATTGCTTATAGTTTAAGAGCCATCAGCCATATTATAAATAAATTTCATTTACAAGAGAGCTAGTGAGCATGGAAGATAACTAATAGGTAAATGAAGCAGGTTACCAACAAAATAATAAAACATAACCTAAAATTGTCAATTCCTGAGTTAATTTGCCTCATATAAACATATCTATTTCCAAGCAATTATTAAAATACATGTATCAAACCTTTGCAACTACATCAAAACATATACACATCTATTCCCTTAACCTGACTCAGGTATCAGTTCAGTTGCATAAATATTTGATAAAATAAATAATAATTCAGCACCAGTATTGAGTAGATTGAAGAGAGAATAACCCACTAAAGAATTTTCGAAGTTAATTATTACCGACTTTAATAAACAAAAATGCTTAAACCGATCAAGTTAGAGATAGAAATGATGTATGCGGCAATTATTAATCATAGATTTGTTAAGTTTAGTTTTCACAGGTAAGTTAAATGGCAACTGAGAAATAAATTCACGCTTCCAAGCTTTTGATATATTTCAAAGCATTACTAGAATAATAGTTTTAAGTGCTGAGCAATCGGCCTTTTTTAATATTGTTGTACTAAAATGATCAAGAATGGTTCGGAAAATATCGATGCCAATCCGGATTCGAGTAGTGCAATTGAAAGGCAAATGGCAGATTTACATCCATGAAGAAGCCGGTTGATTCGTGAATAACGAAGGGATGATTATCTTAAAATGCTTAAAATGCTTGAAGGCATTCGGGATGAGGAGACTCTAACACCTGACCTATACATCTTAACTACAAATTTATACACTTAATCCATGAAACCAAAAACCTCACCCATGATTAGAAAAGAGTCGGACAATAAGAACTGATTTAATTCACTCAAACAATCATAACTGCTACAAAATTAAAAATCTAAAGTTGATTCCCTTTCATACATGGAATTTCTTTCTATTGAAACTATCAAATAATTAAAACTTTCATATCCTATGATGATATGCCAAATCCATTAAGTCTGAACTAGATATTTCAAAGGTCTAGAAGAATAACGCAAGTCAAAACCAATTAATGTTTTGTATTATTGCTTCCGATCTACATATGATTAAGGAGAAAAATCATCATTTATCAGATTTATAGAACAATTTGTAGGCATGTTTGTCTTCAAATCAGTTAGCTACAGAGATTAAAAGTAAACAAAAATAGGGGGAAATCTGTAATTTTTATCCAGGACAAAAAAATGTAGATGGGTTTCCTATACTAATCAAATAATATCATAACATTATAAAAAAATATTAGCCGAAGAGAAAGGGAGAAGGATTTACAATTATTTAAATAAGGAAAGGAAGAGGGAACTAAAGAACGATCACGATCGTATACCCATAGCAGCATCAGATATATCGGAGACGACGCCGTGCTGAGATCGGACGGCGACGACGCTAGTTAGGGCTCGGTTCTGGATCAAGATCGGACGGCGAAGGGAGAGCCGAAGAGGCTGGATGGTGCTCGGTTGAAGGTGAAAGGAAGAAGATGGCGACTAGAGGAAGAATGCGACGACGATTGATTTTGGGTTAGAGATTTGGAAGGAGAAAGAAATTGCCTAGGGTTATGGGTTATGGCTTCATGATTGAGAGGAGGAGATGAAGAAGCAGGAGTTGGCTCGTTTTGGGATCTGGGGTGTTGGGTTTTGTTTTTAAAGAGACCGGAAGAGATGTGGTTTGGGTTTTAAATAGAATTACAGACATTTTGCACAAAGCCTCCCCTCAAACTGGTTTTCTCACCAAACATGTAAAACAACTTTGTATAAAAGATTTGCAAGGATTTTATGTAACTAAATGATGTTATGAATGATTATATTTGTTTAAAAGATTTTCAAGGATTTCCAAATATCTACCGATATTAATTAATAACAAATTAATCTTAAATAACTCATAAAACCATAGTATAAAATTAAAATAGAATTATGACACTATTTATCATTACAAAACTATAATATAATATAAATACAAACATATATATCATAGTATAAAATTTAATCACATCTAAAATAAACTCATAACCATGATAAACTAATAGATTAATAATGATATTGATACAATAATATAAATAATAAAAATAACTAACATATTTAATAATAAAATATATTATGCCGTGCCAGTTGGAGAGCCTAGGATTAGAATTCAAGACGTATGAGATAGCAATAAAAGACGATAACCAATCGATACAGGAGTAGACTACATGTAGATTTAGAAAAGAAATAACTTGTGCATAAGTGATTCAAAGAAAATCCTTTATTAACGAAATGAAAATAAAAAGGAAAGTATATGAAATTTGCGATCGTTACATTTTGGATATATTATAGTCCTGCCATTAAACTTCATGGATAATGAGTAGTATGTGGCAGTATTGGCAATAATTATTATGTAAAACTTTTCCAGTTAGCTTAAATAGTTAAATGACACCATCAATGCCAATATTTTTATAATGTATATACCAGTATATTCTCGCCTTGGCTTATAGTAAGATTCTTTTTCTTTCCTTTTTTGGTGTAGAGATGGACATAAGATATAAGAACTTTCTTGAGGAATGGGAAGATAATCCTAGTGTAAAATGCATTCTGGTGGAAGGCAGCTCACCCCGGGCCTTTTCAGCAGGTAGTCTCTCTTTCATCACCTGAGAGGACACTATGCAAGCTGCTAAGTTTTTCACCAATCATTCTACATAAAACCAGGCAGATCAAGATTTCCTGTTTTATATATTTTTTAATAAAATAATCAGCATCAGGATGGGCATGAAGTGTAGTATAAAACTATGAACTATAAAAAGTTCTTGATCAATGCAGGGATGGATATTAAGGGAGTTGTTGCTGAAATTCAGAAGGACAGAACCACACCACTTGTGAAAAAGGTATTTTATAGTATGGATACATTACACACACACAATTTTGCGCGCGCGTGCGTATATGTATTTGTATTTATGTATATGTATATGTATATATGTATGTATGTATATATGTATATGTATACATGCATATGTGCGCGCGTGCGTGCGGATATATGTATTTGTATTTATGCATGTATGCATGCATGCATATATGTATATGTATATGTATATATGTGTGCGCGTGCGCGCGTGTATTGTAATTGTTGTGAAGGTGAAACTTTTGATATATTTATGAGTATGTTAATCTAAAACTTCCTAAATGGTTTATTATTTAGTTAAACTGTGGCATCCTTTAAAAGATATAAACAAGATATCCTTGCAGGTTTTTGCTGCAGAGTATTCTTTGATATGCAAAATATCTAGTTACAAAAAACCATATGTCAGCCTTATGGATGGAGTGACTATGGGGTTTGGAATTGGATTGTCTTGCCATGGTCGCTACAGGGTGGTCACAGAGGTATTAATTTTCTATCCTAGGGATGCTGTTGATCGATGCTGTCAATTCACATGATGCATTACCGTAACCTTACATGCTAATACTGAAATTTACTTGAAAATCTCATTTGGTTTGTGCTAGAAAACTCTTCTTGCCATGCCAGAAAATGGAATTGGCTTGTTTCCAGATGTTGGCTTTGCTTACATTGCTGCACGGAGTCCAGGAGAAGGAGCAGTTGGTATGTTTCTAAGTTTTTACACGTGTGTCACACAACCCATTTTCAAATCTTTTCAGTTTGTGCACGTTTTAATGTTTTATAATTATTTCACACAACCAATCAGTCTAATCCTCAAACTTGGTACTTTCCTTGCATTTTCTAAGAATAAAATAAAACTTACTAATCTTAGATTGATGCTCTTGTTACCTTTTAAGTTTCTTCTATTTCTGTCACTGTTATACATTCCTTTGTTGACTTCAATGGTTATTGTTAGATTGACCCTAGTGTTTGTTGTTATCTGACAACGAAGAAGGCTATAACTTTTAAATATAAAATAATGAAGTGAGGCTAGTGCAAAGATTCTTCCTGGCTTATTATGGTTTCTACAAGAAAAGGAAAGGCTTATGAAAGATGTTGTACATTTTATCAAGGTTTAGATTCTTAGTATCTGTACCTTCTTAGTCTCAAGCAAAAATATTGGATTTTCTTTATTGTTTGAGTAAACAAATTTCTAATACTTGGTAAAAACTTTTTTAAAAATAGCAAAAGCAATGTTGTCGAAAGTGGTTTTTCCAAATATGCTGTAAAGAGAATTATAAACTTCGTTGACGTTGTTGTAGTAATTAATTGTGTCAGATAAATCAGCAACCCGTAAGTACCCTCTCACTAAATCTGTTAGCAAACCCACTAACTTAATACTATTAACTCCAATAATCAATTGGTGAACCCAGTGCTTAGATTTAAAATCTTGGCGTCGAAAGTAGTATCAGAACTCGAATAGTTAGGAATTGGAATTGGCCTCCTGGATTAGGATCGGCCATACCATGCATTTTATATTATTTATACTCGCACTCCTTTCATTGAAAAGCTATAAAATTTGTGCAGGGGCTTATCTTGGGCTGACTGGAAAGAGGATTTCTTCTCCTGCTGATGCACTATATGCAGGTCTTGGAACTCATTATGTACAATCTGGAACCTTGGCCCCTCTGAAGGAGGCTCTTCTGTCATTGAATTTGTATGTGTCATCTTTGTCATTCTCTTTAATCTTTTAGTGAAAACTATTTATTTGTGTAATAATTTTTTTTTACTTTCCATATATTAGTTTTTGCATGCTCTAGAGTATAAATTGTTTCATGATGATTCCCACACAGTGTTATATTAGTGGAGGGTAACTGGGCACCGACTTTTAGAGGATAAATTATTTATGATTTGATTTAACCGTGCTTTTTTAAAACTTGATATTTAATTATATAATAATATAAAGCCAAACTTGTAGTTGCCGTAGACTAGCAATTGTTCCATGATGATTCCCATACAATATATTATTATCAGTGGACATCTGGTGCACGGACTTTCATGGAGATAAAATTCCGTTTGAGATTCATATGATTTGAGATATCCTTGTTTGTAAAATTATCTATTTGAGAAAAAAAGGAGAGTAGTTTTATAAAAATATAGTTTCATCTTGGCATTACTGCTTGCCTAGATACCCATTGTTTGTAAAGCTATCTTTTTGAAGAAAAAAGAATTAAAAAAAAAATGGTTTCATTCTTGGTTTTACTGCTGCCTAGACTGCCTTTTTCTTTGAGGAAAAGCTATGACCGTGAGTTGAACCCCAAGCTCTTGCTCCACCATGAAGCTTTACCACTGTGATACAATCGCCCTCAGGGTCTCAGCAACACAGTCTTTGATAAATTGGATTTTAGCATAGCCTCCGTTACCTGATAAGATTGTTTAAATATGCTAAATCATTTTGTAAGCAGCGAAATTATTAGAGATTAGCACTATGATTTCACCTTTGGAATTTATTTCACAAATGTTATGAGTGAAATAAATTTACTGTGTTCTTCATGCTAGCAAGGAGGGGTTTTAAACTGTAAATCAGTTATATTTCAAGTAGATTACAGTTATTGTATGATATCTCTTGTTTTTCTATTTATGCATTATAGACTTGTAACACTTTTGAACTACCTAGATTTCAAAATCATTTGTCATGCACACTTCTCCTTACATATAGTAATTTTGGTTGCTCTGGACCTTTTTATATTTTGTGGATTTAGCTCTGATGATCCACACAAGGATGTCCTGGCACTGTTGGAGGAATACAAGAGAGAGCCGGAATCAGAGCCTCAACTGCAATCGCTTTTGCCTTACATAGTTTCATGTTTTGGTGCAAACAAATCAGTATCTGAAACAATGGAAGAGCTAAAGAAGCTTCAACGGAGTGCTGATGCTGGAGGTATATTATTATTGGGCTAAATTGCACTAAACTACCCTTAAGTATGAGCCATTTTTGCTAAACTGCCTTACTTTTAGAAAAAAAGAAGTAAGCTCCTTTAATTAAGGCTATTTTAGTGACAAGCGACTCCCATAAAATCAAAGTTTAAGGGAGTTTACTTTCAGAAAATTAGCTTAAAGGCAGGTAGAAAAAATAACTATAGCTAAGAGTATCTTCGTGTAGTCTACCCTTATTTTGCTATGGGTTCCACTCTGCGACGAGGGCCAATCTATATTTGAAGTCATTTCGCGCTACATATTTGTTTATCTTGTATGTTTTGGAAGCAGTGGCAGAATGGGCTGGTGATGCTCTTGTGGGACTTGGGAAAGGCGCACCCTTTTCTCTGTGCTTGACTAAAAAGCATTTCTCTGAAATTGCTTCTGCAGTCAGGCAAAAACGTGAACATCCTATGTCAAATGTAAGAATCTAAGATTCCATTGTTTGTGTTGGCAGTCACTTGTCCTCTTTTTCTTCTTCACTTTTTTATTGAATAGGGTAAATTTCACTAAAATACCTTTAACTAACACTGTTTCTCGCTAAACTACTTTTGAGATAATTCACTACAGTAAGCTCCCTTAGAGTGCTACATTTAAGGTATTTTATTGGGAAAATACTCCATTGAAATTAAAGCTTAAGGGAGTTTAATGTAATAAAAACTTCTAAATATAGTTTAGAGAAAAACAACAATTTGAGGGTATTTTAGTGATATTTACCCCAACATTAAAAAAGTTGTGGCTTAATCCCATACCATTGCAGCTTCCTGCGGTTATGATCGTCGAATATCGCCTTGCCTTGAGGACCGCACTTCGGAATGATTTTACTGAAGGTGTACGAGCAGTTTTAGTGGACAAGGACCAGGTACATTAAAACCCCCAATTCATCTCCTTTTCTTTGTTATTTATTTTCTCCTTTTATTTTATTTGTATTATTAAAATTGTGTCATTTACATATCCATGTACAAGTCATTGACGAACCAATATTTGTTTACTATACACACTTCTTTTGGCTAGCATAAGCATGATTTGTCAACCTAATAATTCTTATCCCCAATATATTAGAGGAATGTAATGGTACTGTATTGGTCTGACAATTAAATTATCATGACAACATAATGTTGATTCCTTGATAATGTTCAATAGGTTTTGTGCACAATTAAGTTTTAATTGTTCCTTAGACATGGGTTGAACCAAACTTTTATTTGTTGTTTTCACTTGATCATATCCTCCCTCCCCCCCACCCTCAAAAAAACCCCCACCACCACCACCCAACACACAAAATCAACCAATAAAATAAAAATGGGGAAAAATGGAAAAGGCGAAAAAACAAACAAACAAAGATACAAAAAATTACTACTGTATGGAGATTTGCAATCATTGACTCATGTGCTCCATTTCTTATTTCCAGAACCCAAAATGGAGCCCTCCAACTTTGGAAGATGTCGATTTGAAGGGAGTTGAATCAGTGTTTGAACCATTACCAGCTGAAGATGAGACAGGCGTGTAAATATATCTACATTTGATCTCATAAAAGAAAAGAAAGTCTCGTCGAATTTATAATTTCTATTATTGGGCCAGAACTTATTCTAAATTTGAGTTGTTCAAGGGTTAAACCGATAAAATTAGGAATAAAATGGAGTTTGCCTTGTATCCTGCGACTCCGAGTTGCTGCATTCAATCATATCTGACAGGCTGATTACGAAGTTTGTTTTATATTAACTGTTTTAAATATGAACTTGATGGTATGAGATGTGTTGAATTTTTATTTTGGATCTTTTTTTTTCCATGAAGGAACACTTGGCAAAAGAAAATAAAAATATAGAGAATATACTTCTGAGTCTCTTTTGTTATGAATTAATGGCATGGAAACTATTATGTAGATCGGATGGCTGCAAATGCTGGAAAACAGGCGCCCGGGGACCATGGTGTGCTGGATTTGTGTGAAGGGACTGCGAACATATTATGAACTCCTTAATGATGCAACAAGTTATTTAGGTGGAACAAAATAATTATAAGAAGAGGTGATAATGCTCAATATTGGCGATAGATCATGACACGTGGCAGATGACGTGTCTCAGAACTCAGAAGGAAGGGTCCACAGGGGTCGGTCAGGCCAAACCTGTACCCAACCTGCAAGCACAAGCTGGCCCTCCTCAAGGCCCCTTGCAAATCGGTCTTCTCGGCTCCATAGCTCGTCCCGAGCTGCCACATGACCAGGACTCCTAGGCCTCCTCGCTCGTCCCGAGCTCCCGGCCGAGGCCGTCTTCCTCGGTCCTCCGACCAACTCCACCGCTCACAGATGTAACCGCCGCTCCGCGAATCCCGCCATGCGCAGATTCTCCGTCAGCAACATTCCATGTTTCACGCCACCACGATCCCCATTAATGGGCGATCCGCTCCTTACGCGGGCGTGACGTCGGGAGTGCAATTGCCGGCGAGATTCTCGCGTCTGCTGCCGCGTGCTGCCGCCACTATATATACCCCCATCACAGAGGGGTCAAGTAAGCCATTCTGATTCCACTTAGCCGTTACTCTGCTCGGATGTAGCACTAACTTGATCGTCGGAGGGTCCTCGGTGATACCAAACCATCCCGGGACTTCTTTGCAGGTACTCGATATCGATACTAAACATACATGGATGCCTAAAGAATTTAAATACTATTCTAAAGGTGCAGAAATTACCTCAATAGGCAACTTAAGAATTTTCTTGAGTTGTCCAAAGCCCTCAAAATTTGATTTTTCTTGGTCCAATATGCTCCCCTTGAGCTTGTGCATGCTTTTTGTGAGATGAAGATGGAGTTTTGGGTTTGTTTTGGAGGTGTTCTGAGGCTTTAGAGGTGGAGGGAGATGGGGTTTTGCCATGGGTGAAGAGGGAGAAGAAATGGCGAAGAGATGAAGAGAGAAACAATGAGCCATGACTATGGTTTGACCCCTCACCCTCTCTCTCATGCCCATCACTCTTGTCATCATGATGCCTCTTTGACTTTTCTTTTTCTTGTTTTCTTTATCTTTTCTTTTCTTTTAAAAAGCCATGCATGATAAAAATAAGGAAAAAACCATGATAGAAAAATGTAATAAGTGTGAAAATGATATGGTGCATGTCATGTGCACAAAACATGCTTAATTTGCGATTAGCGATATTTAATCGCGATTAGAGCTAAAATGGCGCAAAATAAATCATAAAACTTCATAATTTGCATAAATTACACAAAACACCATTTTTTTTAGTAATTTCTATAATTTTCCAAATTTTCCCCAAATTTATTGGTATTTAATTTTACCGCCTTATTAAAATATTCAATATAATTATTATTAAATTATAAAAATTCCCAAAAATAATATTTTATTTTCCTGAAATGTTACACATATAACCCTTGCTGATTGGATTAGTGGCAGGGTCTACTTGTTGGGATGAAGTGATGAGAAATTTTAGGTATTTATGTGGGATGGCCCACAATATATAGTGCTATGAGGAATCAGATTTGCAGTCATACAGACGTACAAACGCCGACTGGGCCGGCAATATGGGTATGCGTACATCCACATCTGTACGTACTTTCTTGCATAATGGCAGGGCCATCACTCGGAGTATCTAGAAGCAGGAGGTGTAGCTTTTTCACTTTGGGGGTGGAATACGCGACTACCTCAGTAGCGCCAAAAGGCTGCTAGGCTAAAGTGATTTCTCAGGAGTTTGCGCGTGATTTCGTACGCAAGGGAAACATGGTTCCTCTTTATCGTGACAACATGTCAATAATAGCATACTCAAACGATCTCATATATATAAGAAGTTGAAGCATTTAAAGATCTAACGGCACTTCATTAAGAAGAAAGTGGTATGAGAAGGTGATCTCAACTATAAGGTTTTTCTTTCAGGTCAGATGATCGGGGATCCGATGACGGAGGAAATAGCCGAGTAACGCTATGTGCGTTTGGCTTTCGTCCTGGGTGACATATTGCATTTCAGATAGCTTGATAGACCTTACTTTTATGTTTGACATTATTATTATGGATGACGTCTTTATAGATGTATATTTTAAGATTGATGGTGTATAGGTTTCTTTCTTTATTATCTGAGATAGATATTTTTATATTTTATTTGACTATTTCAGGTATGGAGTACAAGTGTACAGGGTATACTATGTGTGCAGGACACATATTTAATAAGGATACGTCAGTAGGTAGGAACTCTCCCTTACAAGAGATCTTTTTTTTTATGTTAGGGAAGTATACGAAGGTGAGACTAAGTGCTAGACGTCAGCTGCTCGGAGCAGTGACTGTAATGTTGTATACTGGGTATGACAACAATATGAGCACTTAATAGAGTCGCCCTGACTGGATCTGGATGATGTTGCCATGTGCTATAGGCCAAGCGGCCGAAGTGGTTATCTCATGGCCACTTTTACCTGTTTACATATAGCCGGACTAGAGGTCTAACTCGTCGTACGGGGTACGAGCTTATCGGGAGATCCCAGGCATATCACAGGGCGATATGGCCGGGTAAGTCAATCACAGGGTGATTGGACTTGGGTCCGTACGGTATAATCTTAATGGCATACGCTCCCGGGGAGAGAATTTTATACCGTAGCACGTTGCCATACGACGTATGCTTAGATCGTGCACATAAAGAGGTTGAGGGATGAATCACATCTCTCTTACTGTGTGAGCCCTTATGACGACCTCCTTCACAGAAGGACGAACAGTCTATACCCTTAGCGATACTGGGCTGTTGTTCAGTTGATAAAACTGCACATTTGTTATTACATTTTTCCCACTATTTCTATACTAGAAAAGGTGTTTATTATAATATATGATACATATGAGGGTTTATCTGTAAAAATACTATTTTCATGTGTTTATGTATTATAATTAACATTTGGTAGGAAAATATAAGCAAAAATATCATTGACCAAATCTTAAAGTTAAAATTAATATCTCAATAAAACAAAACCCCACTAATATTATTTGTTGAGATTGTGCAGAATTTTTCAGAGCTAAAAATCAAGGGAATCAAAGTTGTTAAAGCAAACCTGCCTAATTAAGAAAGCAAACTAAATAAATCAAGTCTGGCAGTAACTACGAGAAGATTTTCAGCTTCTGAGATTCAAAAGATCACCACGTGGCAATATAGACGAAGCCCTAGAAAACTCACCAAACGATCCTCATATTTGGCCGCGGATCCACGGCCAAACCCCCCTGTTGGCCGCGGATCCGCCGCATGACAGAAGAATTGGGGGCTGACATTTTTCTGTTTGGATCTTAACTACTATTCCCCAATTTAGGCAGCTAGGGTTCTGGCTTTTGGGACTGTAAATAAGGACCGTGAGCCTCTTGGAAAAATCATCAAGTCGACGAGATCACGAAGTCCAAAACGGCTCACGCATCCAGGCTGATCATCAACGGTTCATCTACCTCCTTAGAAGAGATCGAGAAGCAAACTAGTATTTGTAATTATTTTCTAAGGGAACAAAGTGTAATGAGTTTTGTTGATTAATAAAGGTAGTTCTTTTTCTTATTCTATTTTCTTTGTAGTTTCATTATGAATTCTCTCTCCATCTCTTTTTCTTCCAATATGCGCGAGTAATTCTCCGCTTGTTAGGGTTCGTAAGATTATGGTAGGTTAATAGATGATGAAAATACTTAAAACTCTTTTTACGTCCTATAAAGTTTATAAACTTATTCAAAAGAATCATTAATATTCTAATCGGGCGCGCTACCAAATCATTGTTAGTCTCGACCGCGATTAGAGATTAGATTAATGATTGTTTTGGTAAAGGCTAGACATGAACGGAGTTCCGTGTCGAGATAGGGGTTAAGAGTGGCATTCCTTTTCCCTCCAGAAACCCTAATCTACATGCATCACTGTCGTTCTAGTTTTAAATTAATTAAAGGATAAAAAGAGTAATTTTTAATTAATCATCCATAACTATTAAATCCTAATGAACCCTACAAGCCCTCTTCTTATATAAACTTACATCTGTAGTTAATCTAGATCTATATTTTGCATCCGTGTTTAACGTAGATCTAGATTCTACAACCATTCTACAATATTCTTTATCCCTCCTCTCTTTTTCAACACATCTAAAGTAAAAATAAAAGATTCAACGTTTCCCTGAGGACGACCCGTACTCACCTCGGTCTAGCTACGCGCGACACCGTTGTGATTGCGGACACACTAAAAATACAGATCAATCAGCTGTCTAAGTAGGCATGTTATGAGTGTCTGCTAGTTTGGTTGATGTTTCTTGCTGCGATGACAATATACTGCACATATGGGACAGTGTCAGGAAAGCGGGTGAACAACAGACCTAACTATTCAGAGTCGGAGGAAGATCGATCGCAATGTCTCCTGATTGCATCGCATGTCCAACTCTTATTGACGCCACGGTGGCGAAGTTTAAGAGTGCGAGGAATCGAGAGGTACACCTAGGCGTTCAAGTTCGCTTCTGAGAGGGATCAAAGGTACTTAAGCAGACATTTCTGATCGGATCTGGGGTATGAGATTTCGCAAGCCTAACATATTTTTGGTTTATGTTGTTTTCTTTTAGGGAGATCTTTGTGTTTGTCCTAACGGATCTGGCTGCAAGGCTACCACTTGCAGATTCTCAACGGTCTACGCCACACTAACATATATGTATGGGTAAGAATGAGGAAGAGAAGGAGATTCTCAGGGAGACAATTGATTCAGGAAATTAATGATTCAACGAACCAGCTCGGGGAGCTATAGACAACACCCACTCTAATGTGCGAGTGGAAGTATATTAGCCATTGGGCCCGATCCGGTCTAATACTCGCCCACTTGTGTGGATACCCTATATATTCATATATAGGAGGTTAGGGTTTCATATATGAGACATGTGAAAGAGAAAACATGATAATACATAGAGAGTTTTTCTAGAGAGAAAAACTAGAGTGTCGTTGTCTCCTTCTTCATCATTTTCTATTTTGGGTTGGTTTGCGAGGTGATCAAATGAGGGATTCTCGTTTTCTCCCTCTGGCCATTACTTGGAGGCGATAAAAATCAGATCTTCTACGTGACGTGGACGGGAAACAATTCGGCCAATCGGATCAGATATATCGTAAACCTTTAGGGTAGATACATGTATTTCCGCTGTGCCTGATTGCTTGTTTTGTATCTACGTCACCTAAGGTGTTATAAGGTGTTAAAATGCAGAAGCGATGAAACATTGAGGGATTATTATACAATTTACCTATATATGTTTGAGTGGATCCTGAACATATTGTATTGATTTTAAAATGCTTGAGTGTGCGCGGGCGCGTGAGATTTAGTTAGGAGAGGTCTTAAAACATACATGGGCATACCCCTGACTGGATTTGAATTTACTTTATTGAGTTATCCTGTGGGCTCATTAATTTGCTGGCATCAATTGTTAGTCTGAACCATGGATCATATACTGTAATGGCTATAAGGCTGTGAGTGTTTGCTTATTTGCTAACAATTGAGGCGCTTGATCAAAAAAATTGCAACATTCCGCACAGTGAAAACACAAATGTTTAGCTTTTACCAAGAAAACTTGATTGATGAAAGAGGAAGAGAAAATGGTTAATTTCATTAGAGAAAGCTATGATCAGTAGAAAATAAATTTCGTTATTTGAATGGAAAGTGGATACCTTTTTCCAAGAGATGATACATTTTGTATGCAAACATATGTTAGATGGGTTTAAATTTTAGCAGAAACCATTGTGAATCAACCATTTCATAGTAGTTTTCAAGGAAACCGGTTAGGAACTAGGCTAAAATTATCGATTTGTCGGTACATTAAGAATTGTCATCAAAGCTATAATAAAATCACCCTTGCACATGGAGAGGTCGATAGATTCAGATTAGTCCCATTAACTCATGTTGCACGCATTATTCGGAGGGCAGAGTTCTTTAAGCCAAATTGCTTCCTTGTCATTATCGGATTTCTCTTTTTTCATGGTTATGCAATCAATCCTTTTATTCAGCTTGGTATTTTAGGTTTAATGGTTAAGTTATACATAAAATGTACTGAAGAATTAAGATGAGGCTTCATGTCAGGAAGTACCGAGTACTTTTTATCCTTCGTTAATAGCATCTAAATGAAATGTCAAGTATAAGGTCATCTTCGTTGCTAATGTGCTAAATAATTAACATTCAAGTCTTGTTTCTCACATTTTTGATAATCTATCTACAGATATACAAGGTCTGATGGTTGCGGTTACTTGTTGTTGCCGCAGAGCTTAAGGAGCGTGTCATGAGCTTATTCATTCGTTAATTAAGGTGAATCGCGGAACATTAAATTTCACATTTCTTTCTTCAAACTTTTTTGTGTTGTTTTGGTAGAGTAATATAGATCTGTAGAGTAGAAATATTGTTTTGAATGGGGCCCTTCATGGTCTTTTGACAGCAAAAATCACAATTTCTTGTTCATTAGGTTGTTTCTTTGCAGTTATTGAGAAAACTTCATCTAAGTCCATCTGCTTATAAAGCATTATATGAATGAGATTTTATCGCTTTCATGTTCACTCCTATGCCGATTCATTATCTTTGTTTTCTTTACTCTTAATTCCAATACGAATGTTTTTACTCTATAGGTTTCTTCTTCAAGAGATCCTCTAATGTTTTTTTTTGAGTAAAATGGTGGGTTAATTAGTCCCCCCAAAAATTTCATTAATTTTTTTTTAATGAACCATTACAGCACAGACCACCATTACTTCAAGGTGCAAACTAGCACACAAAAGCAAGTAAGATGAAGAACAAATCCTTCAGCCAAAATAAAACAGCCAAATCCTGCTAACATATGCTGGTCCCCAAAAGACATATAAGTAAGAGCAGTCCCAAATGAGAACAAAAGAAGTACTAAAACTAAAAACTCCAGCATACAGAAGAAACCCAAAAAGCGCTGGGCCGAACCGTCCAAGAGCCCCTAGAGTGTCGGGCAAGCCTCAATCAACTAGTTCAGAGCCACAACTTCCTGCGAGCGGGAGCAAGTGTCTTCATCAGCATCAGCATCTGATGCCCTCTGCGAGTCTGGAACCACTTCAGGAATAATCTTTCCTATTTTCCTCCTAGTGTCAACTGTGGCAAGGACCAACCAACTGTCAATATTTGCACAAATTCTAGACATAAAAGCAGATAAAGGTTTCTTTTTATTACGAAAAATAATATGATTGCGCTCTAGCCAAATGCTCCAATTAATAGCCATTGACACTAAATCTCAGACAATCCTCTATTGTTATAATGCAAACTCTAAGTATGTAGCTAATGCTTCAATTGATGGTCTCTCTTTTTTAATAAAATAATTTAAGAAATGAGAAAAATCTTTCAATCTATTGCTCATATAAAGATATCCACATTATTAACCTATTTAGATATTTTAACTGGATCTTTTAAATTCATATTTCAAACACCCTTTGTCACGACCCATCCCGAACACAGACGGTATTGTCCGCTCTGGCCGAAACCGCATAGTTTTGTCCTTCGGAGCGAACCGGACCCGACCAGGGCACACTTCCTAGGAGGTTATCCATCCCAGAATTTCCCTGACTCGAGCATACTTAACTACGGAGTTCTCGAGATCCTGTAGTGCCGGTTCACTTAAAAAGTGCTTATGGATTGAAGAGTGGTATCATTCCATTTATAGTAAAGATCTGCCATCTTTTAGAATGTATTCCGAAGATTCCTCATTGTTTTACAGTGGGTCTCACGGACTCAAGAGGTGGCCCCTGCCCCCGGGGCCAGACATTCTACATTCTCCCCACCTTTGAACAATCGTTTGATCTCGAACCACATACCTACCATAGAGGTTCGACTAGGGACCACTTCCTAGAAGGTCATCCATCCCAGAATTTCCCTAGCTCGAGCACGCTTAACTACGGAGTTCTCAAGATCATGTAGTGCCGGTTCACTTAAAAGTGCCTCTGGATTGAAGAATGGTATCATTCCATTTATATTACAGATCTGCTCTCTTTCAGAATGTATTCCGAAGATTCCCCATTATTCTACAGTGGGTCTCACGGACTCAAGAGGTGGCCCCCGCTCCCGGGGCCAGACATCCTACATTCTTCCCACTTTTGAACAATGGTTTGACCTCGAACCACATACCTACTATAGATAGACCAGCTTTGATACCACTCTGTCACGACCCACCCTTAATACGGACGGTATTGTCTGCTCTGACCAAAGTCGCATGGTTTTGTCCTTCGAAGTGAACCAGACCCGACAAGGGGTTACTTCTCAGGAGATCACCCATCCCAGAATTTCTCTGGCTCGAGCACGCTTAATTACGGAGTTCTCAAGCTCATGTAGTGTCGGTTCACTTAAAAGGCGCATCTGGATTGACGAGTGATATCACTTCATTTATAGCACAAATTTGCCCTCTTTCGGAATGTATTCTGAAGATTCCCCATTGTTATATAGTGGGTCCCACGGACTCAAGAGGTGGCTCCCGTCCTTTGGCATGGCATTTTATTCTGTGAGCAAGGACCGGGGCCTAACACCCTCCCTCTCCCTCTTCTCTCTTAACGTGCATTTAGGCATCAATCTTCAAGTCCTCTATTTCAATTTTGAAAGGTATCTCTGCAAGTTTATTCTCAAATCTCAATATTTAAATCATATAATATTTATTTAAATAATAAAATATCTACTATATATCCACATGCATCACACGTGCAAAAATATTAGTTGATATTTAATGTTGCATGGGAAAGTGAGGAAGCTTTATCAATAATAGGTTGCGGTTCAAATGTTTTTTCCTCTCTCTAGGATAGTCATTGGACGCTAGAATATCCTTGATCGCCTCTTTTGATATACGTCTGGAATAGAGTTCTCAAGTCGGATCATGAAAACTGAGGTTTCTAATACACTTATGCGAAAATAAATATTTCAGGCAATACCATATGTCGTATTTGATTGGATGATCCAATTAAGAGCTTATATACATAGGTGCTTTTTGTTAGGGGTGAAACCGAGTCGGGTTGGGTGGGTTTTTCATCAATTTTGTACCCAACCTGAAAATTTAGCTATAAACCTGAAACCCACCCAAACCCGACGAGTTTGCAATATTATATACCCAAACCTTCATATACGGGTTTGGGCGAGTCTCAGATTTCAACAGTGGGTCGGGTTTTATCGGGCTTACGAGTTCAACCCGTTGATTAAATGTAAATTAAACATTTATTAAATAAATACAAAAAGGTTCTTAAAATAGCACCAAAATAATTACAAAATAGTATAGAAGTTATTGCACCTTGCAACTTTCAACATTTTATAACTTTTATACAATCTTGAAAATACCAGAAGGTAAATTCATGTTTATTAATATTGAAACTGATGGGTTTTTGTGTTAGACAAGCAGATTTATTGAAGCGGGTTTGGGTCATAGGGGTTTGGGTATGAGCGGGTTTAAGTATAGGTTTGGGCAAGAGGGTTTTGAGCCAGAGCCAAACCTGATTTGAAATTTTCTATATGATATTTAAACCCGCCCAAACGGGTTTGGGCGGATATGTCTCAACAAAAAAACCTGAAAAAGCCAGGTTGGATCGGTCGGGTTTAGGTCAAACTCGACCTGACTTTCACCTCTACCTTCTGTGAGGTCTGTTCCCTTGAAGAAATCCCTCCAATATATTTTAGATTACAATGGTGTGCATGCCTCGAATAGGTGTTTAAGAAATATGAGACGCAACACGTGGAGATACACATGATAGAACTCCAGTAGAGAGTATTTAACATGTTGAACATATTTATCCTTAAGAGTTCCATAATATGAGTCTTAATTAAGCAAATGAGAAAGGATATAGTGAAATAGAATATAAGTTATTCAAGGGAAATGCCAAAAAATAAGATCTAGTGTATATTATTACTATCTACATGCAATCTTCGTGATAGATGCAGAAGAGCCCCAAAAAGGATATGGTCAAGACCACACAGTTTGGAAAAAAGTGGGAAAATATATTGGATGATAAAAAACAAACAAGCATCAATGCCCACACACTGGAAATGAGAGTGCATGCTAGAGCTCATTTGTCCTTTGATATTGTTTAGTCTATGACCCTATGCATAAGAGTGCCATGACATACTCAAATCATATCCTAGTTTAAAGCTTTAGTTGATCCAATTTCACACTATTTCAAAGCAATATTTAGCTGAAAGCCAAAAACATATAATCCTTCATCAACCAAACATAATATAATAACTTACTAAACACAATAATTTAAGATCAATTATTCATTCACTACATAGTAGTTATAATCCAGGAATTCTATTATTCAACATACCATAACTCACTGTTCATTATTCCAGGCTTACATAACTTGTATAAGGACGCCAAACCATCAACTCCCGAGCAAGTACCGAAAGGAATGTACGGTTTTGTCACCGATGAAACCAATGCAAAGAGTTAACCTGTCAATCATTAAAAAGATTAATAAAAGAGAGCAAAAATACTAAAATGATCATTAACAATTTTGCCAACAATTGTACCAAAAACAATATACGAGAAAAATGTAAATTTTCTATTATATTAGCAAGATTGATAAAAGTTTGCAATGGATTGTAAAGTTTTAATTACTTAATGATTAATATAAATCTTTTTTACTTTTTTTTTTGTTATTTTAGTTAGTCCATACAAAAAATTTGATATTTCCAATCCGATTTGGCGGAGTTTATTCCAATCCACAAAATGGCTATATGTTACCGACATCAATTTTTCGAACCTTGTTTAGGAATTTCCTACAGTTGCGGGATATATGGCAGATCAGTATTCATCACTTTGCTTTTTCTTCTTCTTTCCATTCTAACTTGATAATTCTTGGATTTGTAAAAGGGCGCATGCACATGAATCAACCAATAATTTGTTTCCATTTGTCTCGTCAATGCACGAAATTCCTACAGTGGCAATGTTTACTCTTTTTTCTCCCTCATTCCCTCCCTCCCTCTTACACACACACACACACACACACAATTAATAGCATTTCAGTATTGCTCTATCGATCTTAGAAAACTCATAATATTGAAAACAACTGATTAAACTATTCTACATGTGCAAAACACATGCTCAGAATACTATCTCTATAATTTTGGTTAGCAACAAAAAATATTTACCGGGAGATTTTTTTTGCCAGCAATATAAATAATTGCATTAAATAACTAATTCATGCATAAAAATCTACTGCATAGACTTGTTCATCGCACCTGCATAATTATAGTATAGTTTAATTCTAAGGTTAGGGGTTAGTTGGTGATGTGCTCATCGTAATAAAAAGTTCAGAAAAGTAGATTAAGTATCTTGAAATTTGAGAAAATTTCTCTGACATTAAACATGAAAGAAAATAGTAATTAAAATTACTGCTGAAACGTGAAGTTGAAGGACATACCATGATCACTGATGCTCTTTGAAGAGGCGAAGGAACTTTGTCTTCATGTCATTGTTCTCCCATTCCAACTCATCCTGCCATCGTGTTGAAACGTGAAGTTGAAGGACATTCCAACACAACCACCACCACCACTAAACACCACCACTTCCAAGTCATTCGTATCAGATATATGAAGCCATTTTAAAGCCTTGTAGTCACTGCCTAGATTTTTAGAGGAGATGGCCGGTAAACTCGGGCAAGCTTGTATTTGCAGATGACATGTAGACTTAGCCAGCCGATCGGATGTCTGGAGCCTGTTGAAGGCAAAGATTGTGGTTACAGTGATTCCAAGCACCCTCAGTTGCTTCAAGCCGTTAAGCTCTTTAAAATCCACTCCATCTCCAATCGAGCAGACCTTCCAATCACCATTGCTGTTATCAATGTAAAAGACCTGCAGGTTGGAGAGATTTGAAATCACCTCATCAGGGATTTTCTTGAGACCACATGTATATGATAACAGCAAGAACCTTAACTTTGTCAACGCTCCTGATGGAGGTCTCGATCTCCTTTAGATGTTATCTTCCGTTGATCCGCCGCGTGCGCTGATGGACGACTGAGATTGAGTTGGAGGATCGACTCCTGGAACGTGTGGATCTCATGGGCTTGGATTTGAGGTTGAGCCGAGCTACCTGCAAGGAAGTCTCGGGGTGGTTATGCCACCGAGGACCCTCCGACGATCAAATTAGTGGTGCAACTTAGGAAGAGTAACGGCTTAGTGGAGTTCAGATGGCTTACCTCGACCGTCTGAGGGAGGGGTTTATATAGCGGCAGCAATGGGCTGGCGGGCGTGAGAATCTCGCCGACCGCTACGCCCCTCGCGTCACTCCCGCGTGATAGGCGAGGTCCCGCATTAATGGCGATACAGGATCATTAATGGGAGATCGTGATAGCGTGGGACACGGGATCGTGGACAGCGGATATCTCGCGCGTGGCGAGATTTGTGGAGCCATGGTGGAGGCGCCCGTGGTCGGTGCTGGCAAGACCGAGGAACATGAGCTCGACGGGAGGCTCGGAAACGAGCGGGAGACCGAGGCATCTTAGTCTTGCGATAGCTCGAGGGCGAGCTAGGTGGTCTGGAGGGCCACCGAAGGTCGGGAGAATCCTTGAGCCGTATTCCTTTAGGTGTGATCCCCAGGCAAAGTTCATGGTTATGTCTTGTAGGATTCGAGACACGTCGTCCGCGACATGTCAGCACCTGGAGAGTCACGATATCGAGCCACATCATTAGCCCCCCACTCTCGTCCCGACCCGCTCCTAGGTCGGGTCGAGAGTGGTTTGATCGGTTATCCAAGGTGAGATCTCATTGGAAGATATCTTCGGCTTGCGTTCCCGGACAAAGAGTGGTATTTTCTTGATGACGTCAGCGGATCAGGAGAGAGATCTCACAGAAGGGGAGGCGCTGGATCGCGCGTTCGTTAGGAGAAGCGACAGCACACGTTTCTGGCGTTGGCTGGCTGGCGAGACGTGCCGCAGGCGTTCCTGCGTTCGAAGGGATGCATCCAATGTGGGCGCGACAGGTGGAGTGTTGTCGGCCGTAGGTTGCGAAACATCGTTTTGGCTGGAGGCGATCGGAGCCGTACGATGCGTATGCCGGCCGCTATAAATAGGGGTGGGATCCTCATTAAGGCCCACACCTCCTCATAATCTCCTCGACTTTGATTATGTTAGCTCGACGCTCCTCCCCTCAGGTCAGATTTTCTTGCTTTCGATTTCCCGAGGATACCCCTTTCGATCAGGTTAGATATCTTCTTCTGAGGAGTCTGTAGATGTCGTCCGGATAGACAGGGAGTCTTATGGGGCTTTCTCTTCCACTTCTTCCTCTTTCTCCTCTGAGTCGGAGTCCCCCCGGAGAGTTAGGGTTGGTAATGCTCTCCGGGGTCGAGCGACGGGGGCGGTCCCCAGAGCACAGGTCGCGGGTGTTCTTGGCGTGCGATCCTTACTGAGGCGTGCAGAGGAACTCGTCAACATCAAGACCAGTTTCCTTATTTCTCCCGGCTATTCGCTTTGTCTGGCCGAGGAGGGAGAGAGGGCAAATCAGGTACGGGGCAATGAGATCGCCGTTTACCTGGAGGCCTTTTAGGCCGGGTTGCGTTTGCCCTTCGCCCCTGAAGTGAGTGCGGCGTTGAACTATTTTGGGCTAGCCCCGGGCCAGTTAGTACCGAACTCCTGGAGGATCCTCCTCAGGTTTCTGGTCCGGTTGAGATTGAGTCAGATTCCTTTCGGCCTGAGCCTCCTCATTTCTTCTCTTTGCTACAAAAATCACCCCGGCGCTGGCAAAGACGAGCCGAGATGGGTATATATTTCCTTTAGGAAACAACGGGGGGACGTTGCCGGGTCGGGGATTGTCGTAGTACCTTCTTCCATTCATGAATGGAAGAACAAGTTTTTCTGTATTGCGCCGCCCGAGGGTGAGGATTGGCCAGTGCCCACCCTGTGGCAAAGGGCCAGCTGTCCGCTGGTGAGGCGGCTTAATGATCCCGATGCGGTGGCAGTGTCGAAGTGGGAGCCCCTCTCTCGGGTTGATGTGCTGCTGTCTGAGCGGGCTTTCAGTTGGGCTGGGCTCAGCCCCGCCGAGTACGCGGATAAGTTGGGAGCTCTCAGGCGACCTGTTTTGACTTGTACATTTTTATTTTTCCCGGCATTGCTGAATTCTCGTATTTTTGTCTTCTACAGGACCCATGGATATGAGCAAGTTTCGGGCGGCAGTGGTTGACGTGAAGAAGGGGAAGAAGCCCAAAGGCGCCGGCCCTTCTCGCTCGCCGTCCGCTCCAGCTCCACAAGTGGCCCTTCCACCCAGGCGCCCAAGCTAGCCCCGGGCCCCCGAGTCCAGTCGTGCGCCTATTCGAAAGCTTGCTCAGAAGCAAGAGCCTCGGGCCCCCGAGGTTGGAGACGAGGAGGGTTCTCCCGCGCCGTCCCTCAAGAGGTCTCACAGAAGGGTGCCCCGCTCTCCGGCTTCCCCGATCCTTGTGGACGACCGGGAGCTTCGCTTCAAGGTGCCCTCGGGGCTTTCTGTCGCTGACAGCCTACTCTCGGACATGGAGAGGTCGGCCGGAGGCAGGGTCCCTCGAGGGACTCTCTGGGCCCAAATGGTGGCGATAGCTCAAGAGTCCGTGCAGATTAGTGTTCGCAGTTCACCTGATTTTTCATTCAGCATTTTTGTCCGCGTGGTCGGGTGCTTCCCTCCCCCTTTGACCCTCTTTCTTTCTTCAGGTCCTCCAGCACGTCGCCCTCATCGTCCACATGGAGGACGGGGAGATTGTTCCGGTGATGCGGGCCGCGGGTGAGTTCTCCTTACGGGAGGAGAGCTTAAGGCAGGAGATGGGGGCGGCGATGGAAAGGGCTGCTGCCCTTGAAAGCCGGGTAGAGCCCGGGAACAGGGAGGTCGCCCGATACCGAGAGGCCGCTCGGGCTTCCGAAGCCCGGTTGGAGGACTCCCAAGTGCTCGTTGCCGCCATGAAGAAGACGGCGAGCGCCCTCTGGAAGGAGAATGAGGCGGTGAAGGAGGGGATGAGGCGTGCAGAGCTTCGGGCGTCGAAGGCAGTGGAGAGCTACAAGAGGTCGGACCTGTTCTACGCCGACGTTGTAGCTGGCGGCGTTATTTGGCACGACGCCCTCAACGCTGTCAAGGCTCAGATACCGGAGTTCCCCGACGGCAATCTCCGGGCTGCGTACCCTCTCGGGGATGATGCGCAGGGGAACGCCCCTGGAGAAGATGTCGGGGAAGAGACCCCCGGCGGGAGCGTTGAGGAGAGGTCGGTTCTTCTGACTACCGGCACCGAGGCTCCTGTGGTAGGCACCGACCCTAAAGATGCAACCCCGGTCGTGGTGGACGCGGTGCTCCTTGGAGTTGCCCCGGCCCTGAGGCCTCAAACCCATCGTCTTCTTATATCTTTTTTGTTGCTTTGGGAATCTTGTAAGCCTCCGGGTGTTTTGTAAGGCCGGGGGATCAATAATACCTTTGTACAGACTTTTGAATGAAGTATTTTTTGTGGTGTTTGGCGCGGTTTTTTCTTTTGCTTGTTGTTAAATCTCTGTTTGCACGGTGCTGAGCTTAGATAATTTCATTTGGCGACCGCACGTCGAGTTGAATTTAACAATTTTGCCAATTGCCTAAGTATACAAAAACCGGTATGAGGTCGGTATCTTCGTGGCCCCGAAGTCGACGTGGAGGTCGCGTAGTTATGATACGTTGGGGTTATCCTCTAAGGACGAACCGTGCAGGGTTATTGCCTGGTGCCTTTTGGCGAGGGCTTCGATCTTTGGCGTGGGAAGGACCGTAAGAGGCTTGCTAAGGATGGGCCGGGCAGGGTTGCTTCCCGGTGCCTCTTGGCGAGAGCTTAGATCCCCGACGTCGTGGGGTAGTGAACTACCAGCCATGGATAACCGAGCAGGATAGCTACTCGGTTGCCTCTTGTGGAGGGCTTGGATCCTTAGCAGGAGAGCATATGGAGGCATGCTAAGGAAAAACCGAGCAGGGTAGCTGCTCGATTGCCTCTTGGCGAGGGCTTTGATCTTTAGCGGGAGAGCATAGGGAGGCATGCTAAGGAAGACTGAGCAGGGTAGCTGCCCGGTTGCCTTTTGGCGAGGGCTTGGATCCTTAGCGGGAGAGCATAGGGAGGCATGCTAAGGAAGGACTGAGCAAGGTTGTTGTCCGATTGCCTCTTGGCGAGGGCTTGGATCCTTAGCGGGAGAGCATATGGAGACATGCTAAGGGAGAACCGATCAGGATAGCTGCTCGGTTGCCTTTTCACGAGGGCTTTGATCCTTAGCGGGAGAGCATAGGAAGGCATGCTAAAGATGGACCGAGCAGGGTTGCTGCCCGGTTGCCTCTTGGCGATGATTTTGATCCTTAGCGGGAGAGCATAGAGAGGCATGATATCCCTGGGTACAAGTGTAACACCCGAGCCCAATAATACTATTTCTGAGACTGGTTGAGTGTTGACATTGCTCATTTCAATTATCTTGTTTGTTTGGTGCTTGTTGCTAAATTTTAACCGGCTAAGTCATTTTTGCCTATAACAAATTTTAACACCTAAAGTGAAATTAAAAATATCCATGTTGGCCTACTCGTCACCACTAGTCGCGTGGTAGCGTCCGCGCGTCGAGATTTCATCCCGTTCGGCGAAACGGGCAAGTTTGGACGGCTACGTGCGCGTGCAAGTGTCCGACTTGGGGGCATGCATTTTAATCATAAAACACCTCATTTTAAAATTTGGAACTCGTTTAAAATCCTATTATTTGAATTTGAAACATTTGGGCGCAACCCGGGCGCGATTTGGAAATGTTTCATTTAGCGCCGAAATGCCCATTTAATTAAATATATATTAAAACTACATAATATATTACTGTTACTTATATAACGTATAAATCCTTTTTAAATCTTTAAAAATTTCCTTTTAAAACTTTCCGTACCCACTCCCAGCCAATCACGAGGGAATAAATCCCTCGTGGGCCCCACCAACCCACTCTCTCTCTCCTAAAATCTCTCTCTCCCTCTCTCCTATAACTCTCTCTCTCTCTGTTTTATATATTGGCAACTGTTCCTCGTTCTCAACCCCACGAGAAACCTCGCCCGAGAACCCTACGAACCCCAACCCTAGCCGCCGCAGCCTCGCCGTCGACCTCCCCGCGACCTCGCCACCATCCTCCTCACCTCCACAGCCTCGACCGCACCCTTTCCTCCTCTTCTCCCTCCTTCAGCGCCTGCAACCCAACCCCGTAGCTGCACACATCGTCGCTGCTCGCCGTCGCCGCCGCAGCCCATCGCCGACGACGCCAGAGTCTTCCTCCCTTCACCCTCGTCCCGACCTCTTCACCGTCTTCCTCCTTCCCTCGCCGGCGTTGCAACTGCACCCGAGCCTAACCCTAACACCAACCCTAGTTCGCCGGAAAAGCCCCGTCGACCCTCGCCGTCGTTGCCAGAGCCACCGCCGACCACCTCCTTCTCCCCCTGCAAACCAGATCAAGCCAGCACCTCCTCTACTCATCGCACCATCCCATTCCAGCGACCTCCAGCACCTTTTAGCCGGGATTGCCGCTGCCGCTGACTCGCCGGCGCCCCGTCGCCGTCAAACCCGTCGCGGTTGCCCCCTGGTTATCCCTGTAAGCCTCTCTTCACCATCTCCCTTCTCGTATCCCCTCTCTGGTCGATTCTTGCTTCGCTTTGTAGTTTGCTAATTCGTCGCTGTTTTGACTTTTCGCCGGATTCCGGCCGTGCCGACGACTCGACCCGACTCTCCAGCGAAGTATTCTGGTCCGTGTGGTTCCGCTGTTCGTTGTTTGGACTCGATTCGTGGCCCGTGCAACCGTCGCGTGTTTTCCGCCGACGCTACGTTCGTGTTTTCCGGTTTGCGAAACCGTCGAGGCAAGTATTACCTGCTACATGCTACGTTAAACTAATTAAGTGTTTGACTCATAAAACTTGCAATATTAACTAAGTATAGCTACTTGTCTCATTGGACGAAATATGATATACATCATAATACTGCCACCTAAATCGTATTTTGCCACCATAACCTTAATAACAACTACCTGTTAATCATTTTGTTATTTAAAGGTCGATAGCCGTACACATATATCTTCATTAATTTTCTGTTATTAATATTGCGTTACCCTGTGATTAGTGCACCCCACGGGTGCTCGAACCTGTTAATAAGATAATACAAAGCACCACTGTGATTAAATGAACTATTATTGTTATTTACTGTTTCCTGCTGTTGTTCCTTATTCGCTTCTATACCTGTTATGAGCATACATTCGATTGCATTACAGATTGACCTGACCTTGCTACACATGACATATATTTACATACCGATGCACCGGACATGGTACCCTACATACCGACTCAACCTGTTGTACCATGACCTGACTTGTTACCTGATCTCATGCCTAATGCCAACAAACCTGACTTGGGGTCCTCATGGACCGTTCCTGTTGTCTATCCAGACAAACCTGCTTTTACCTGATCCTGTGTTGGCATTAGTTCTTGATTACTGAATACCTGACCTGACATACATAACTTGGGGGTATGGGGAAATCAAAGGTGAAACCGACTTGTAACTCAACAGTTCGATACCTGTTCTGATCAGTCTTACGGGCTTGGCCAGTCCGGGAGTGATGATGCTGACATCACTCGTCCATCTTGCTACCTATTACTGCCTAGCGGCACGTCTCGGATTCAGCCCCGAGGGTCTTGACCGTGGTCCCGGGCATGCACGGGATACTATTGAGTTACATCGACGAGTCATCAATTGATTTCAAAGACTTTAGAATAGAAACCTGATAGGACAGTTTAGTTACCACTGCACATTACCCTGCACTGTTATTTCATAGTACTGCTTTATTCATGTTCATCCCTGCATTACTTATTACCATGTTCATATTATATTATTGGTTGACATGACGCGCTGACGTCTGGGTTTTGCATGGCCCAGATCCCTTACCACTGTCGACGACCGAGCAGGAGTACTTCAGCCAGCAGGCTGATCTGTGAGTTCCATAGTGATTAGTTTATTTATTTCATTTCATTTTCAGATGTGAGCCCGCATTATGGGACGTACTATTTATTTATTGTATTGGATCATTCGCTTCCGCACTTATTGTTTATTGACTCTTGTTATTATGGATTTGGACATGTGTTAGATTAGTTTATTTATCTTGTTCTTGATATCTCTACAACCGTAATGTGACTGTGGATGGATACTTCCTACCCACAGGTAGCATGGTTGGCTATGTCACGTGCCCAATCTTGCGTACTCTGGGAAGCGGGGCGTGACATGGTTCTTTTGGTATCAGAGCCATAGGTTAGTTGGGTTGATTCTTTGTAGTTGGGTATTGTACCCAATACACGAATCAGAATACCCGTGCTTAGGAAACATGTCCTGCCGCCTTGACCGTTTTACCATTCTTGAATCACATTCTTCCGGATTATATCTTTTACGACGTGCAAACTTACTTTGCATGTCGACTCGGAAACCTGATTTCTTGTTATCCCTAGGACTTGGGCGACTTGGGTGGAGTTAAGTAATTGCGGTTATGATACCGCGGCATAGCTACAATGCGGTACTCTATTTAAGTATCTTGGAGTTCTAGCCTTGATCCATATTCAGAATCTATCATCATGCTAATGTCGGGTGTTTTGAGTTCAGGATGATGGCAGGTAAGAAGTTGAAGACGTACCAGAGGCGTGTGAACGAAGCCGCCATGCTTGGAGTGATAAGAGAAATGCTGGAAATCAAAGAGACAGACTGAGCTGATCCAGAAATAGCAGACTCGTTTCAGGAAGGTTTGCAGATCGTTCAGCAGTCTGTAAACAACGATGGAACTAGATCAGTCGAACGAGTAGGGACTGAAGCAGATTTCAGACTTTTGGGTCCGTCTACTTTCACTGGTCTGGAGGAGCCGTTGCCAGCCGAACAGTGGCTAGTGACACGGAGAATTTGCTGATTTCGACACAGATTCCAGAGGACAAAGGAGTTGATGTGGTGCGCATTCAACTAGTGGATTACGCCCGAGAGTGGTGGCTTGCGGAAGAGACCCGCTTGCCCAAGCCGATCAGTTGGGCGAAGTTTTCTAAGAATCCCTGGAGAAATTCTTCCCGCAGACTGCGCGGAGGAAAGGGAAGAGAAATTTATCGGACTAAGGCAGAATGGAGCAACCGTGGACGTGCATGCAGCAGAATGGAGGAGACTCAGTAGTCTCGCTGGACCTTTCACGGCCAACGATGTAGACAGCAGTTGCGGTAAGGAAGCAGTTCTGTCGGGCCAGTCGAGTTTAGGGCTAGGCCGACAAACAGTGTTCTTGCGGCAATGGAAGTTGATAGTAATGAAGAGCCGGCAGTTGTTCGCGACTTTATGGATGTATTTGAAGGTATATCGGGCTTACCGCCGAAGCGAGACGTGGAGTTCGCGATTGACCTTATTCCTGGTGCAGCGCCAGTGTCAAAATCTTATGGCACCGGTGGAATTGGAAGAAATTAAGAAGCAAGTCGGTGAATTACTTGAGAAGGGTTGGATTCGAAGCAGCAACTCGCCTTGGGGAGCTCCAGTTCTTTTAGTAAAGAAGAAGGATGGCACGAGAAGGATGTGCATTGATTATCGAGAATTGAACCGGGTGACTATTAAGAACAAGTACCCGATCCCTCGCATTGGAGAACTTTTTGAGCAGGCGCGAGAGTATTCTCGAAACTGGATTTGCGATCCGGATATCATCAGGTCCGAGTGAAAGCAGAAGACATTTGCAAGACGGCGTTTCGAACTCGATATGGACATTTCGAGTATCTGGTGATGCCCTTCGGAGTGACGAATGCGCCGGCAATATTCATGGATTTGATGAACAGAATCTTTTCACCATTCTTGGACCAGTTTATTGTGGTATTCATTGACGATATTCTGGTTTACTCGAAGAGTCCGGAGGAACATGCTGAGCATTTAAAGATCGCACTGCAGACGCCGAGACAGAAGAAATTGTATGCGAAGATGAGTAAGTGCGAATTCTGGCTGGAAGAAGTAAAGTTTCTGGGGCATGTTGTGTCGGGCGATGGAATCGCCGTCGATCCCGAAAAGATTGCAGCAGTTTGAGATTGGCCTATTCCAAGAAATGTGGCTGAGATAAGAAGTTTCCTTGGTTTGGCCGGATACTACAGGAGATTTGTGGAGAACTTCGCTCGTTTGGCAGAGCCGTTAACCAAGCTCACGCGCAAGGAGGTACCGTTTGTTTGGACGGATGGATGTGCATTGGCCTTCGAGACGTTGAAGCAGAAGTTGATAACCGCCCCTATCCTGACCGTACCAGATAATTCAGGAGGACTGGTGATTCATAGCGACGCATCTGGAAAAGGATTGGGATGTGTTTTGATGCAGAATGGGAAAGTCGTAGCTTACGCATCGAGACAACTGAAGACCCATGAGAAGAATTATCCGACTCATGACTTGGAGCTTGCGGCCGTGATCTTCGCCTTGAAGATTTGGAGACACTACCTTTTGGGCGAGAGAGTCGAAGTTTTTACAGATCACAAGAGTTTGAAGTATGTGTTCACTCAAAAGGAGTTGAATATGAGGCAACGCAGATGGTTGGAGCTGATGGCCGACTACGACCTTGATCTTAAGTACCATCCGGGAAAAGTTAACGTCGTGCCGGATGCGCTCAGTCGGTTACCAGCGATTCAGGTACTGACCGCACAAAGGGAGATCATTGCGGATTTTCGGAGATTTGACTTGGAGGTTGTGCTACCACATGCTACGGGACAGTTGATGCAGTTGCTAGTACAGTCGTCCTTAGTTGAGAAGATTAAAGCGGCACAAACGCAGGATCCTAGACTGCAAAAGTTTCGAGAGCAGGTTGAAGCCGGACTACGAACCGATTTACTGATCCATGAAGATAGTTCGTTAAGGTATGGTAGCCGTGTGTGTGCGCCAAAAGGAGATGTGCGTGAAGAGCTTATGAAGGAGGCACACAGTTCAGCTTACTCTGTACATCCAGGAGGGACAAAGATGTACCGAGATATTCGACAGCACTTCTGGTGGGAAGGTATGAAACGGGAGATTGCTCGCTTCGTGGCTAAGTGCTTGGTGTGTCAGCAAGTCAAGGCTGAACACCAAAGGGCTGCTGGTTTGTTGCAACCACTTCCGATTCCTCAGTGGAAGTGGGAACATATAACCATGGATTTCGTGACGGCTTTACCACGGAGTCCAAAGGGCAACAATGCGGTATGGGTGATTGTCGATCGGTTGACCAAGGTAGCTCACTTTACTCCTTTTCGGGCTGGTCAATCAACGGAGACTTTGGCAGAGCGGTACATGCAGAAGATTGTAAAATTGCATGGAGTACCGGTGAGCATAGTGTCCGATCGGGACACTCGGTTCTTGTCACACTTCTGGAGGAGTTTACAAGAAAGTTTGGGGACTCGATTGAAGTTTAGCACAGCCTATCATCCTCGGACTGATGGACAATCGGAGAGAACGATCCAGACCCTTGAAGATATGTTGAGAGCTTGCATGTTGGACTTCAAAGGTTCTTGGGAGGATCACCTACACTTGGTGGAGTTTTCGTACAACAATAGCTTCCAAGCGACTATTCAGATGGCTCCGTTTGAAGCGTTGTATGGTCGTAAGTGCCGTTCACCTGTTTGTTGGGATGATGTTGGTGAACGAAGGTTACTAGGACCAGATTTGGTGGTACAGACAGTCGAGAAGGTGAATACCATCAGGAAGCATATGAAGGCAGCTCAAGACAGACAAAAAAGTTGGGCTGACACGTCAAGAAGACCTCTAGAGTTCGCCGTGGGTGATTTGGTATTCCTGAAGATATCACCGACTGGAGGGGTGATTCGCTTTGGGAGTCGGGGAAAGCTTAGTCCTCGATTCGTTGGACCCTTCGAGATATTGGAGCGTGTTGGAGAGGTAGCGTACCGTTTGGCGTTACCACAGTCATTGGCAGGAGTACACGATGTGTTTCATGTATCTCAACTACGGAGGTATGTTCGTGATGAAACTCACGTCTTGGATCATTCGGAGTTGACTGTACGGGAGGACCTAACTTTTGAGGAGCGACCGGTTGAAATCAAGGATCGAAGAGAAAAGGTTCTTAAGAACAAGATTATCCCCCTTGTGCTAGTTTCTTGGGGTAATCGATCGCATGGAGAATCCACTTGGGAGCGAGAAGACGAGATCCGGCAGAAGTTTCCTCACCTTTTTCGGTAGTTAACTATCTTGTATTCTTGGAATTTCGAGAACGAAATTCTTTTTGTAGTTGGGTATGATGTAACACCCGAGCCCAATAATACTATTTCTGAGACTGGTTGAGTGTTGACATTGCTCATTTCAATTATCTTGTTTATTTGGTGCTTGTTGCTTGTTGCTAAATTTTAACCGGCTAAGTCATTTTTGCCTATAACAAATTTTAACACCTAAAGTGAAATTAAAAATATCCATGTTGGCCTACTCGTCACCACTAGTCGCGTGGTAGCGTCCGCACGTCGAGATTTCATCCCGTTCGGTGAAACGGGCAAGTTTGGACGGCTACGCGCGTGTGCAAGTGTCCGACTTGGGGGCATGCATTTTAATCATAAAACACCTCATTTTAAAATTTGGAACTCGTTTAAAATCCTATTATTTGAATTTGAAACATTTGGGCGCAAGCCGGGCGCGATTTGGAAATGTTTCATTTAGCGCCGAAATGCCCATTTAATTAAATATATATTAAAACTATATAATATATTACTGTTACTTATATAACGTATAAATCCTTTTTAAATCTTCAAAAATTTCCTTTTAAAACTTTCCGTACCCACTCCCAGCCAATCACGAGGGAATAAATCCCTCGTGGGCCCCACCAACCCACTCTCTCTCTCTCCCTCTCTCCTATAACTCTCTCTCTCTCTCTATTTTATATATTGGCAACTGTTCCTCGTTCTCAACCCCACGAGAAACCTCGCCCGAGAACCCTACGAACCCCAACCCTAGCCGCCACAGCCTCGCCGTCGACCTCCCCGCGACCTCGCCACCATCCTCCTCGCCTCCACAGCCTCGACCGCACCCTTTCCTCCTCTTCTCCCTCCTTCAGCGCCTGCAACCCAACCCCGTAGCTGCACACATCGTCGCTGCTCGCCGTCGCCGCCGCAGCCCATCGCCGACGCCGCCAGAGTCTTCCTCCCTTCACCCTCGTCCCGACCTCTTCACCGTCTTCCTCCTTCCCTCGCCGGCGTTGCAACTGCACCCGAGCCTAACCCTAACACCAACCCTAGTTCGCCGGAAAAGCCCTGTCAACCCTCGCCGTCGTTGCCAGAGCCACCGCCGACCACCTCCTTCTCCTCCTGCAAACCAGATCAAGCTAGCACCTCCTCTACTCATCGCACCATCCCATTCCAGCGACCTCCAGCACCTTTTAGCCGGGATTGCCGCTGCCGCTGCCTCGCCGGCGCCCCGTCGCCGTCGAACCCGTCGCGGTTGCCCCCTGGTTATCCCTGTAAGCCTCTCTTCACCATCTCCCTTCTCGTATCCCCTCTCTGGTCGATTCTTGCTTCGCTTTGTAGTTTGCTAATTCGTCGCTGTTTTGACTTTTCGCCGGATTCCGGCCGTGCCGACGACTCGACCCGACTTTCCAGCGAAGTATTCTGGTCCGTGTGGTTCCGCTGTTCGTTGTTTGGACTCGATCCGTGGCCCGTGCAACCGTCGCGTGTTTTCCGCCGACGCTACGTTCGTGTTTTCCGGTTTGCGAAACCGTCGAGGCAAGTATTACTTGTTACATGCTACGTTAAACTAATTAAGTGTTTGACTCATAAAACTTGCAATATTAACTAAGTATAGTTACTTGTCTCATTGGACGAAATATGATATACATCATAATACTGCCACCTAAATCGTATTTTGCCACCATAACCTTAATAACAACTACCTGTTAATCATTTTGTTATTTAAAGGTCGATAGCCGTACACATATATCTTCATTAATTTTCTGTTATTAATATTGCGTTACCCTGTGATTAGTGCACCCCACGGGTGCTCGAACCTGTTAATAAGATAATACAAAGCACCACTGTGATTAAATGAACTATTATTGTTATTTACTGTTTCCTGCTGTTGTTCCTTATTCGCTTCTATACCTGTTATGAGCATACATTCGATTGCATTACAGATTGACCTGACCTTGCTACACATGACATATATTTACATACCGATGCACCGGACATGGTACCCTACATACCGACTCAACCTGTTGTACCATGACCTGACTTGTTACCTGATCTCATGCCTAATGCCAACAAACCTGACTTGGGGTCCTCATGGACCGTTCCTGTTGTCTATCCAGACAAACCTGCTTTTACCTGATCCTGTGTTGGCATTAGTTCTTGATTACTGAATACCTGACCTGACATACATAACTTGGGGGTATGGGGAAATCAAAGGTGAAACCGGCTTGTAACTCAACAGTTCGATACCTGTTCTGATCAGTCTTACGGGCTTGGCCAGTCCGGGAGTGATGATGCTGACATCACTCGTCCATCCTGCTACCTATTACTGCCTAGCGGCACGTCTCGGATTCAGCCCCGAGGGTCTTGACCGTGGTCCTGGACATGCACGGGATACTATTGAGTTACATCGACGAGTCATCAATTGATTTCAAAGACTTTAGAATAGAAACCTGATAGGACAGTTTAGTTACCACTGCACATTACCCTGCACTGTTATTTCATAGTACTGCTTTATTCATGTTCATCCCTGCATTACTTATTACCATGTTCATATTATATTATTGGTTGACATGACGCGCTGACGTCTGGGTTTTGCATGGCCCAGATCCCTTACCACTGTCGACGACCGAGCAGGAGTACTTCAGCCAGCAGGCTGATCTGTGAGTTCCATAGTGATTAGTTTATTTATTTCATTTCATTTCCAGATGTGAGCCCGCATTATGGGACGTACTATTTATTTATTGTATTGGATCATTTGCTTCCGCACTTATTGTTTATTGACTCTTGTTATTATGGATTTGGACATGTGTTAGATTAGTTTATTTATCTTGTTCTTGATATCTCTACAACCGTAATGTGACTGTGGATGGATACTTCCTACCCACAGGTAGCATGGTTGGCTATGTCACGTGCCCAATCTTGCGTACTCTGGGAAGCGGGGCGTGACAACAAGGAACAGTAGAGAAGACATGTTTGCATATTTTTATTAGCCAAACTATCATAACTATGCTTCAAAGAAGAAAGAAGTTCATTTTCCATACCGTCAATCAGTCATGGTGCGCCTTTAAGTGCTTCAAGTGCATGCCTCCATTGATTCAGGTCCCTTTTACTGGCCATAGTCTTTCTGATTGTGATGAGCGCGAGCGGCAAACCACGGCATTTCCTGACCAATATCTCAGCAGTGGGCTTTATGGCCTGATTCGAGACGAGATCCTTCCCTGCCAAATCTTCATATAGAGTCCAAGAATCCGCCCATCCTAGACATTTAACTTCGATTTTCCTCATTGCGCCTATCATCCCCGCCGTGTTCTTCGCTCCGAAGTTATCGCATACCTTTTCTGTTCTTGGTGTCAGTTTGACCTTCGACTTGGATAATTTTTGCCTCTTGTGAACAGGAATTCCAATCTTTTTATCACAATATTCTCAAGTTCTTTAGGAAGCTCGCTACAAAATCTCTCCACGAGATTTGATTTCCCTACTGTCATGCCTCGCTGTTTATCCCAATCAGAGCAAAGCTATGTTCAAATTCCAAGGTGGGAAAAGAAGCAATGCTTCTGTTTTCCCCAATCAGAGCAAAGCTCTGTTTTTGAAAATTGAAGTTAAAAGTAAAGGAAGCAACGTTTTAGTTGTGCAAACGCTGCGCTGCGTGACACGTGTCTGCGCAGCTGCGCAAGCACAGCTGCTTGACACGTATCTGCGCAGCTGCGCAAGCAGCGCTGCGCGACAAGTGTCTGCGCAGTTGCGCAAACACAACTGCACAAACGCTGCGCTGCGCGACACGTGTCAAGCACTGGAGCATTTGCGTTAAACAGAATGAAGATTTTAAAGAGATCTTTCTGTTCTTGTTAAAACAAGAAGATTTTCTTCTGTAAAACAGAAGCCCTTGGATCAAAGATCCAACGGTGGGGAAAATTCCTCAAATCACTTAGAGAAAGATCTCTTTAACAAATTTAACTAATTTATGGGCACTATAAAAAGGACCCTAGACCTCAATTCAAAGGGATCAACATTTTGGGAGAAATCAAGAACTTCAAACAGAGAGAACTTTGAAGAATTAGAGAGAATTTCTCAAAGAACAAGAAAAAAAGGTAAAAACCTTTAAAAAAGAGAAAATTCTCTTAAAAACAGATCATTTATCTAAGAACAAAATCAATGATCTTCAAGAAAAGAGAAAAATAAACAATAACAATGCCTTGCACTTTTTATAAACCACCGATTCTTTGAAAACAAGAAAAAACTTGTTTTCTTTGATCTAAAATTGATCAAAAAGAATAAGAACAGTGCCCAGCACTTGCCAAAACTGCACTATTGCGCAAGCCGCCAGGAAGCGCCACGTGTCAGCAGTGCAACAGCGCAGCGCACTGCGCTGTTGCGCTTGCGCTCATCAGAGCGTGACACGTGTCACTTCCACATGCGCTTGCGCTCTTTAATTTGCGCAAAGCGCCTGACAAGCCATTTGGGACACTGTCAGAGTATTTAATGCTCTGCATTATTAAGAAAAGGGACAGAGCCCAATTAAAAGGCCTAACAGGCCTAATAAAAAATGCTATGCATTTTAACAAGGACAGAGCCCAAGCAAAATAGACGCTCTACATCATTTATAAAAGGGCAGAGCCCAACCAAAATAAAGAAAAATAATGCAGTGAAGGCGAAAGGCCCTAACACAGGTCCAATAGGCCAAAAACAAAAGAATATTGAAACTGGACTTAGCCCAATCATGGCCATAAGTCCTCAAATTAAATTGACTGAGTACGGCTGCTCCCTAAATCAATTTACATCCGGTTTAAGGGTACATCTCCGAACTCCTCTGACACTTCTCGTTGGAATCTTTTAACGACGTCAGAGAGGTGACGGGTCCTAACGACCACACATGAATATGGACTGCGGGGTCCTTAAACTCGTGGACCGAGATGTCCTTAAACTAATATTGGACCGAGACGTCCTTAAACTAATAATGGACCACCACGTCCCTAAACTGGAACATGGACCACCACGTCCTTAAACTGGCGATGGACCACCACGTCCCTAAACTGGAACACGGACCACCACGTTCTTAAACTGGCGATGGACAACCACGTCCCTAAACTGGAACATGGATCACCACGTCCCTAAACTGGAACAATAGAGCCTCCAAATGCTCTTTTGCCGAATCTAAACGGTCCCGTTTAAGTTGATCTTAGCCCCAAACATAGCTAACGTATCCTTAAACATTCAAATGAATTATATAACTCCAAATCAATTTTGGTTCAAGGGTACATCTCCGAACTCCCCTGACACCTATCGTTGTAATCCTTCAACGACGTCAGAGAGGTGACGAGTCCCGACGGTCATATATTAAATGGATCACCACGTTAAGTTGATCTTAGTTTCAAATCAGACTAACGTATCCTTAACGAACGTTTAAGTTGATCTTAGCCTCAATACGGCTAACATATCCTTAAACTAAAAACACCAAACATAAATCTAAGTAAATACGGATTTGGATTAATCCACGTCCTACGTGCGACGGCATTACTCAGTCTCCGTATACAATCCACGGGCAACCACAAACAAAACAAACACACACGACACACAGTGAAATTCTGGAGAAGGAGAAAGTGGCTACCACGATGCGGTAGCGTAATTAACTGCAGGGGCTTGCGCCTGTAGGGAAGAGTGTCCCCACAATCAAAAACCTCTCAAGCGAGGGGGAATCTGATAAAGTCTGCTACATCGGCCGCATCCGTCTAAACCTCCGATACACGGTGTCATAAATCAACTTGGCATTTTCGGAGAGGTAGACGGATAAAATCATATAGCATCTGTCCCGAATCTCAAGCAAGACGTCCTAATGTCTCGGCCGCCATTCAGAAGGGAATACTCGCTTTCCAAAATACGTAAATACGACACATGACAGAACCAATCATGCTACCTATGGCTAGAAATAATCCCTCCATAGTCACGTTACGGCCGTCAATCGAATATCAAGACAGTAAATAAAATCTAACATATGTCCATCTGCCAAAATAGATAAGAGTCAAGAAATATATATAGCGGAAACGAATCAAAATCCAATAAAAACAATATCCGAATCACGTCCCTTATAGGATCACGTCGATAAAATAAAATTACGGAATAAAATAAACTAAATATCTCAAAAACTAAACATCTAGGTCCTCATTGCTCGGCTTACTTGCTAAAATACTCTTTATCTGCATGCGATAACGTTAGAGGAACTGTACCATGCAAAACCCAAACGTCAGTACGTCATAAATATCAAAATAATAGTAATAGCCAGGATAGGATACTAAGATTAAACATGAGTATGAATAATAAACACATATATAAAACAGTGAGGTATATGTATGTGATATGTATCCTAAAGTCTGTGCTTCTTGATTATCTATTCTACAAGTCTTTGAAATCAATTAAATGGAATCGTCGATATAACTCAATAGTATTCCGTGCGTGCCCGGGACCACAATCAAGGCTCTCGGGGTTGAATCCGAGACGTGCCACTAAGCAGTAAAACATGAATCATGTACAGACAAATGATGTCAGCAACATCATTCCGAGGCCGGCCAAAGCCCGTATCGACTGATCAGTATCTGAAAAGTATCGAACTGTTGAGTAACAAGTTACGTTTCATTATTGATTTCTCCTTTTCCCCAGGTTTTGTGTTCAAGACGGGTTTTGATAATAGAAATCTAATACCAACACAGAATCAAGCATGTACATGTCTTGTTTATCTAGACAACAAGTCAGGATTGTTGGTATTAGCGGATGATTCAAGTAACAGGTACGGTAATGTCTTATGTCCAAGTCAGGCAATATAGTTTAACAAAAATAGATACTAAATGTAAAACTGTAACCAATATCTAAATATGGTAAACATAACTAATACCAGAATGCATGTGTATCTATCTGTAATAACCGTGTTACGTCTGTTACTAGGTGTATGGCAATCTAAATAAAATACTGAACTGATATAATAGCATGATAATATTGTGATGATCCGGCATGCAACTAAATGAACCATTATTGGTACGGATACAGACTAATGCTATAAAACTGTAAATTGATAATATTTGCTGAATAGTAAAACACATGCACTATAATTATTCATATAAATATTGATATAACAAAATAGTATGTTGTAAGTTTAGAACTTTCCTAATTGAAATCTCACGATGAGTATCCGGATATCACGTTCCAAATGCCGAATAACGTCACGATGCAAAACTCACTTACGTAGGACTTGACCTAACAGAGCAACTGCATGACGTGGTAACTGAACTAGAATGTGACTGGGTTGTCTGGATCGTCGGCGCCGTGCGCAACTCCGATGAGAGCTGATCTGAAAAGAACATAAGAAGAAAGAAGAAGGAAAGATGGGGAAGAGATGGGGTTCTCTGGAATTTTAGAGTAGCGAGGACAGAAGAGGGAGTAGGTCGGTGACAAGGTGACAGGGACTGAGGTTTACGGCGAGGTGTCGTAGGCCGGTGAGGGGGTTGTTGGTGATCGGGGAAACGAGAAGGAGAAGAAGACAAAGGTGTGGTGCGATGTTGGTGCTCTGGTGTTGTTGATGAGACGAGGAAGGTGATGGAGGTGGTGGTGGCGTTCAGCAGCGACATCGGCGAGGAAGAGAGGGTGGGTTCTTGGTGTCGGGGTTGGGCTTGGGTAGTCTTCGGGAAAAGAGATGGGGAGGATGGAGGTGCTGACGAGGAAGAGGGAAAGACGAGGAAGTGGGGACGATTATGACTAGAGGGAGCGGTGACGAGAGGGAGATGGTGAGGGGGAGAGGTTGAAGGAAGTGGGTTCGGTCGTGGGGGTTCGGAGCTCCGGCGAGATCTCGGGGAAGAGGAGGAGGTATCGACGAGGAAGAGGAGATGTGGGTAGTGATGACAAAGAGATGGGGTCGGTGAGGGGAAACGGCGACAGCGTGGGCTTGGCGTGGTTTAGGGTTCGTCGTGAGTGAGAGAGAGAAAGAAGACGAGGGAAGAGAGAGATGGTTTATAAAATATTATATTATTAATATATATATATATATATATAGGGGGGAGAGTGGTAGGGACGGAGAGAGAGGTAGACAGAGAGAGTGTTTATTATTTATAAAAATTTAATATAATATTATATATATATATATATATATATATAGAATAATGGAGAAAAGAGGCATAGGAGGAAATTTCCTCCTATGGCGTGGAAAAAATACAACCTCCACCAATTTTATCGACGATCGGCTCCCATCATCTTCATCGTTATCATCTAAGATGTGGGTACACAAAATTTCATGTGATTCTACAACTTTTTCACCGTTGATTTAGCAATGTAAAAAGTTCTATTATCGGTAAACCGTTAATTTTGAACCCACTAAATCAACGGTGAGAAAGTTATGGAATCATATGAAATTTGGTGTACGTACATCTTAGATGATAACGATGATGATGATGGGTGCCGATCGTCGGAAAAAATGGTGGAAGTTGTATATTTTCCACGCCATAGGAGGAAATCCCCTCCTATGGCCTCTTTCCTCCATTAATCTCATATATATATATATAGAGAGAGAATAATGGAGAAAAGATGCCATAGGAGGGAATTCCCTCCTATGGCGTCGAAAAAATACCCTCTCCACCAATTTTTCCGACGATCGGCCCCCATCATCTTCATCGTCATCATTTAAGATGTGGGTACACCAAATTTCATGTGATTCTACAACTTTTTTACCGTTGATTTAGCAATGTAAAAAGTTCTATTGTCGGTAAACCGTTAATTTTGAACCCACTAAATCAACGGTGAAAAAGTTGTAGAATCACATGAAATTTGGTGTACCCACATCTTAAATGATGACGATGAAGATGATGGGGGCCGATCGTCGGAAAAATTGGTGGAGGGGATATTTTTTCGACGCCATAGGAGGGAATTCCCTCCTATGGCCTCTTTCCTCCATTAATCTCATATATATATATATATATAAACTGTTATATAGATATAGTTATATAAAATATATATATATATATATATATTGTAGGATTTTGCACATAATACCATATTACTCCAAATATTATCCGTATCTCTTTACACATCTAGTTTTTTAAATATAAAAAATATACGTAAGGATTTTAACCACAATGCAATATTCTGTAGTTAAAAATATATACCCCAAATAAAATCTACATAAATATACGTAGCGATCCAATTATTTGTCCGTCTAACTCTTCGGATATGAACATAATATATGGGTGCAATCACCTGATATGGGGTAATTTGCCATGCAAGGCCAGATGGGAAAAGAATATTATATGTTTCTATATTGTATTATAAAGAGATCTGTAGAGCTTAAAAATATATTATATATGTATTTAATATTCGACTCATGGATACATTGTACTAGCGAATATTTGATATAACTTCGAAGCATATTGAATTTCAAACATGCGGGTTGGGTTAGATAACAACCACAGCTACTAATTGCATCATTCGCAACTCAATAGCAAAAATAGTAAAGATTTTTACCGTAAGATTTTAAATACAAAAATATATAATATAAATGTACTAAGGTGTTACACTTGCTCCCCTCGTGCCATAAACACTAAGGATCCTCACATTTTCATCCTTGGTATGATGTCTTCCTGTACAGTTATTATTCTTCTGTCCAATCGCTGCATTTGTTCCTGCAGTGAATCAACGTAGCTTTGGCAATTTATGACGTAATCAAATTCTTGACCGAGGAGGTTCCGAGCTTGAGTCTCAGCTGAAGGCCACAAGCATTCGATCAAGCGACAAATACATCGTTCCATGCTCATGAGAAGTAGTTATGAGATATATATCTAGGGGTTACATAAAATATGTTTTGATGAGCTAAGAGGATCAAAGCTGCATGTACTGAGATAAAGATGATTTAATGTACTAAGAGGATCAAGGAAAGATGGTGGAAAGATACAACTAGCTCCTATAAAATGAAGGAAGGTTGATGGAGCTCCTTTTCGGGCCTCCGTCAGATGTTGTCTTTCGTTGATCTCGAGGTGAACCTGGTTGATTGTCCTTCGTTGCGTGTGGGTCTCAATGGGTTTTGAGAAGATGAGGTGGGGTGAGGAGGCTGTCGCCGAATACCTGCAAAGAAGTCCCGGGATGGTTTGGTACCACCGAGGACCCTCCGACGCTCAAATTAGTGATGAGATCCGAGCAGAGTAACGGCGTAAAGTGTAAAGAATGGCTTACTTGACCCCTCTGTGAGGGAGATTTATATAGCGGTGGTGGCATGCAGCAGCAGGCGCGAGAATCTCACCGGCAGTCATGCTCCCGACGTCACGCCCGCGCAGAGAGCGGATCGCCCATTAATGGGGATCGTGATAGCGTGGAACGTGGGATGTTGTTGGCATAGAATCTGCGAATGGCGAGATTCACGGAGCGGCGGTTATGCCTGTGAGTGGTGGAGTGGGTCGGAGGGTCGAAGAAGGCGGCCTCAGTCGGGGGCTCGGGGACGAACGAGGAGGTCGAGGAGCTTGGTCTCGTGGCAGCTCGGGACGAGCTGAGTGACCGAGGAGGCTAATTCGCAGGAAGGCCTGAGGTGGGCCAGTCTGCGCCTGCAGGTCGGGCACATGGTGGCCTGGTCGGCCCCTGTGGGCTCTTTCTTCTGAGTCTTGGGACACATCATCTGCCACATGTCCTGATCTTGGAGATCACCAATATCGAGCATTATCATTAGCCCCCCACTCTTGTCCCAACCAGCTAGTGGTCGGGTCAGGAGTGGACTGCCGGGCCTCCTGAGGTAAGATCCCTTCTATGGTTTCGCCAGGGCTAGCCCTCGGTCCATCGGGTGTCTTTTCTACTAGCGAACCAAGGCGAGATCTTTGCATTTAAGGAGGGTGCGCCGGTTCGTGCACTCTGCAGTCGAAGCGACGGTCCACGTGTCGAGCGCCAACTGGCTGATGTGACGTGCTCATTCCTACGACGTCTGATTGGATGCAATCTAGTACAGGATCGACACGTGGAGCGATCGGAGCCGCTGGGCGTGAGGAGTCGTTTCGACGGGAGTTGACGGGTGCCGTTGGATGCGGTGATAAAACGGGGACGGGGCCCGCCCCAGGGCCCCTAACCTTTCATCTCCCTTCTTTCTCGAGTCGTTATTGCTCGGCGTTCTTCCTCCTTCGTGAGACATGGTTCGCTCCCACTTTTCGGGCGGCTCGCGCTGGGGGGAAGCTAGTGGCGTAGCCGAGCCCCCGGCCAACTTGCGCCCTCCGTCGGATTCTCCGCCGACGGTAGGACCGTCCATTTCGTCGGCGGCATCTGGGAGTTCCTCTGGCGGCGGCCAGAGTCGTCAGCTGTTACCCGAGTCCCAGACTGGTGACGGGAAGAAGAGAGAGGGCCGGCCCTTTCCTAAGAGGAAAAGGACGGTTTCTCGTGCGCCGCCGTCGAAGGCCCCCGAAGGGATTCTCGTGCGGGAAGGGGGTTCTGTCTTCACTGTTCCGTCTGGGCTTTCCGTTGCCACTGGTTTGTTCGCCGGGATGGAGGAATCGGCCGGGGGAAGGCTCCCGTGTGGCTCCTTGAGGGATCAATTGGAGGCCATGGCCTAAGGGACGGTCTAGGTATGAATCCCTCTACACGCATTTGCCTTGGTATGCCTTTTCTTGGTTCGGATGCTTCCTGGTTTCTCTTCGGCTTTCTGTCAGGTTCTTCAGCACTGCGCCCTTGCCATTCGCATGGAGGCCGAGGAGGCGTTCCACGCCCCGAGGCCAGTGGAGGCGTTTCCTTCGGAGGTCGAGATCTTGCAACGCGACCTGCGCCGGGAGAGGGATACGGCCGACGTCGTGGCGGGCCGGGCGGAGGCTGCAGAGCTCGCCAACTCGACGACTCGGGGTGCCCTTCGCCGTCTGAACGCGTCTCTCCGTGTTGCTGATAGGAAGCTGACGGACATGGCCGAACGCTTTGCGGCATTGGAAAAGGAGAGGGACATAACCAGGGGGGATGCTGAGGCGGCGCTGCTGAAGGCCCAAGTTGCCGAGGCTCGGGCTAAGAAAGCTGTGGCCGAGTACAAGGCATCGGAGCAGTTTTACGCCGAGCTCGGGGAGTATTCTACTGTTACGTGGAATAAGGCTTTGCACGCCGTGAAGGAACAGCTTCCCGAGTTCGACGATGGTGAACTCCGCGCTCGGGTTCCATTTCCGGCGACGAGGTCTCCGGCGAGGGATGACGAGGGAAGCTGGGCGCGCCCTTGGTGGCAAAGTTTTCAGTGGTAGGGCCTTGGGCCGTGACGCCGACGATGAAGTGGCCGAAGTAAGTCTCCGGGCAGTTTGTAGGGCCGGGGGCCCAGAGTACCCTTTGTAAAGATCTTGATTTTGGCAATAAAAGAAAAAAGAACCCTTGATTCGTCGGTTTGTATTTTTTCTCTTCTCTTTTTTTGTGTGAAGGACGTTCGTAGGATATCCTTGCTTGTATTGTTGTGTTTCCGTGTAAGGTTGACCATATGTCCGGCGATCTCCTGTCGAGTTTGCCAGCCGGAGAGGGTGCCAAGCGCTGCCGCGGAGATATCCTCATATACCCCTTAGGTCGATGGGAGATCGTTCAGATTTGGATGAACCAGCCATCCTTCCGGATGTCTCGGATCCTTAAGCGCGGCCACTGGGCAACCGGCCGGGCTTGACCGAGTAGGGTGGTCGTTCGCTTGTCGTCGCGAGGGCTTCGGGCTGCGGAAGGCCATTAAGAGTGACCGAGTCATGAGGATGCGTGGTTGCCTCTTGGTGAGGGATCTGATCTCTGGCGTCGTAGGTAGGCAACTACCAGCCGGATTTCTTGACGAGCAGGATAGCTGCTCGGTTGCCTCTTGCGAGGGCTTTTGATCCTTCAAGACGGGGACCGAGCAGGGTTACTGTCCAGTGCCTTGACGAGGACTTTGATCTCTGTCGGTTGTGGTAGGAAGCTACCAGCCGGGGATAGCCGAGCGAGGACCCGACTGCCTCTGGGAGGACTTTGGTCCTTGGCGCGGGAAGAGCTATATGGCTGTAAGAAGCCCACCAAGGACCCTTGGCCGGGCAAGGTCGCTGCCCGGTGCCTCTTGGTGAGGGCTTTTGTCCTGAAAGATAGCCGAGTGAGGGAACCTCGGGCTCGACTGCCTCTGAGAGGACTTTTTGATCCCCGTCGTTGTGGCAGGGAAGCTGCCCGCTGGGGATAGCCGAGCGAAGGAACCTCGGACTCGACTGCCTCTGAGAGGGCTTTTGATCCCTGGCGTTGTGGCAGGAAGCTGCCCGCCGGGATAGCCAAGCGAGGGAACCTCGGGCTCGACCACCTCTGAGAGGGCTTTTGATCCCTGGCGTTGTGGCAGGGAAGCTGCCTGCTGGGGATAGTCGAGCGAGGGAACCTCAGATTCAACTGCCTCTGAGAGGGCTTTTGATCCCTGGCGTTGTGGCAGGGAAGCTGCCCGCTGGGGATAGCCGAGCAAGGGAACCTCGGGTTCGACTGCCTCTGAGAGGGCTTTTGATTCCTGGCGCTGTGGCAGGGAAGTTGCCCGCCGGGGATAGCCGAGCGAAGGAACCTCTGGCTCGACCGTCTCCGGGGGGGACTTTGTGATCCCTGGCGTTGTGGCAGGGAAGCTGCAAGCTGGGGATAGTCGAGCGAGGGAACCTCGGGCCCGACCGTCTCTGGGAGACCCTTCTCGTTGTACAGGGGGAACCCTACCGGGAAAGAAGGTTCGAAAGTTTCTTTATTCGTATGGATAGGAACCCTAGACAACGCTTATGCACCATCATTTCAAAGGGAGATCTCGAGCGGTAGCCGGGGTGCGGCGCTTTGCTAGTTTTGACTTCATAGGTATAGCTTGAGCTTCTCCGCGTTGTAAGGCCAAGGGAGCTTCCGTCCGTCCGTGTCTTGCAGGCGGTAGGCTCCGCCGGGGAGCGCTTCGAAGACGAGGAAGGGACCTTCCCACTTTGGGGAGAGCTTATGAAGCCTGCCTTGGTCAATGAACTCGTTCCGCCGCAGGACCAGATTCCCGGCCTTGAAGGATCGGTGTTTTACCAGAGCGTTGTAGTACCGGGTCATCTGCTGTTGGTAGGCGGCGGCTCTGATCTGGGCCTGATCCCTTTTCTCCAACAATACGTCAAGATTGGTTCGTAGTGCTATGGTGTTTGCTTCATCGTCAAAATGCTCGACTCAGTGGTTGGGTAGCCCGATCTCCGCTGGGACCATTGCTTCGGTCCCGTAGCAAAGGCTAAAGGGGTCATCCCGGTTGGAGTCTTTTTTGACGTGCGCAAAGCCCATAAGACCTGGGGTAGTTCCTCGACCCAACCGCCTTGCCTCCCTTCTAGGCGGGTTCGGAGGCCCCTAAAGACGTCCTGGTTAGCGACCTCGGCCTGCCCGTTACATTAGGGGTGGGCGACAGCGGCAAATTTCATGAGGATGTGGTATTCTTTGCAGAAGTCCCTTACTTTCTCATTCTCGAAGTTCGTCCCATAGACGGTGATGATGCACCTTGGGATCCCGAACCAGTGAATCAGGTTGTTATGAAGGAACTTGATGGTTGTGGCGGCGTCCGGTTTCCTGATGGGAACGGCCTCGATACATTTGGTGAAATTGTCCACCGCGACGAGAACGTATTTATGTCTGCTAATTCCTGTGGGGAAGTGGCCGATCATATCCAATCCTCATTGGGCGAATGGCCATAGGGACAACAGGACCGTTAGCTCAGTAGCCGGGAGGCGGGGGATACTGTCATGGAGTTGACAGCTCTTACACCTCTTGACCAGCTTCAGGGCGTCTTCATGCATGGTGGGACAATAGTACCCCTAAAGTAGAGCCTTTTGGGTCAAGGTTCGAGCCCCCTGGTGTGCGCCGCCCACCCCTTCATGGATTTCCCGCAGGACGAGTCGGCCTCGTGGGGGTCAACGCACCGGAGCAGGGGCTGAGTGAATGCCTTCTTGTAGAGGTTCCCGTTGCTCCAGACGAAGTGGGTGGCTTTGGCCTGGAGGCGGCGAGCGGCTGCTCTGTCTTCCGGGAGCGTGCCATCTTTCAGGAATTCCACGAGGGGCTTCCTCCAATCTTTGTCATTCTCCTGTGTCATGTACACTTGGAGTGTCGCCGCCTCGTCTCCAACGCTGGGTTGAGCCAAGGTTTCGAAGAGTATCGACCGCCTGTTGTTGGCCGAGTATGATGAAGCCAACTTGCTCAGGGCGTCTGTTTGAGCATTCATTTGTCTGGGTATTTGTTCCACCTGGACTTCGTCGAAGTTTTTCCGGAGCTTCCTCACCTCGTCTAGATATTTCATCATTAGGGGCTCTCGAGCCTCGAAGCGGCCGGTTACTTGGCCGACGACTAAGGCCGAGTCGCTGTGGATCCGGACGACCTTCAGTCCCAGCCCGACGGCCATGCGCAGTCCGGCTAGGAGGCTTCGTACTCCGCCACGTTGTTCGATACTTTGAAACCGAGCCTCAAGGAATACTCCATCTCGGCTTCGTTCGGACCCCGGATAATGAGGCCGGCACCGCAGCCTTCCTTGGTGGAAGACCCGTCGACATAGATGATCCACTCCGGGGCTAAGCTAGGGCCTTCCTGGTCGGGGTGTCGGGCTGCGAGGTGCGGCGCGGGATCCTGCTTCCTACTAGGAATGGTGCATTCAACGACGAAATCGGCCAGGGCCTGCCCCTTGATGGCTTGCCTCAGGCGATACCTTATGTCGAATTGAGACAGCTCCCATCTCCATTTCTCAAGACGGCCAGAGGATTCTAGCGTTGCCAGGATAGCCCCCAAGGGGCACTCAGTGAGGACGATGATGGTGTGTGCTTGGAAGTAGTGCCGCAGCTTCCGCGAGGTTACTATGAGGGCCATGACGATCTTCTCTATGGTGGGGTATCTCGTCTCTGCGTCTTTGAATACATGGCTCACATAGTACACTGGCCTCTGCACCCCCTCGGCCTCTCGGACGAGCACTAACCCTACTGCTTGGTCGGATACTGTCAGGTACAGCGACAGCTCGTCCCCTTCCACAGGGCGGGTGAGTAGGGGCGGTGTAGCGAGGTACCTCTTTAGTTGGTCGAAGGCGGCTTGGCAATCTTCCGACCACTCAAACCTTGGAATTTTCCTCAGCGCCTTGAAGAACGGGATGCACTTCTCCCCCGACTTGGACATGAAACGGCTCAGAGTGGCGACCCGTCCTGTGAGCCGCATGATTTCGACGTTGGTCCTGGGTGCGGTCATGTTCAGGATGGTGTCGATCTTCTCCGGGTTAGCTTCGATCCCGCGGTGAGTGATCATAAATCCGAGGAATTTCCCTCCGGTAACTCCGAACGCACATTTGGCGGGGTTCAGCTTCATGTTGAACTTGCGGAGTGCCTTAAACGCCTCGTCCAGGTCCTTGACGTGGTCGGCCGACGAGACGGACTTGACGAGCATGTCGTCGACGTAGACCTCCATGTTTCTGCCAATCTGCGGCTTGAACATGCAGTTGACCAGCCTCTGGTATGTGGCCCCGGCATTCTTGAGGCTGAAGGGCATCACTCTGTAGCAGTACACCCCCCGGTCCATCGTGAATGCGGTCATGTCTTCATCGTCAGGGTTCATACGGATTTGGTTGTAGCCGAAGAAAGCGTCCATGAAGCTCAGGAGCTCGTGCCCGGCCGAGCTGTCGCCGAGCTGGTCTATGAAGGGGAGCGGGAAGTTGTCCTTGGGGCAGGCCTTGTTGAGGTCGGTGAAGTCGATGCACATACGCCACTTTCCCCTCGACTTCTTGACCAGGACTATGTTGGCCAGTCACTCCGAGTAGGGCACGTTCCTGATGAAGTTGGCGGCGAGGAGTCGGTCGACTTCTTCTTCTATGGCTTTTTGTTTGACCGGGACGAAGCTTCTTTTCTTCTGCCTGACGGGTCGGGCCGTAGGATCAACCCCGAGCTTATGGGAGATGATTTTGGGGTCGATCCCAGGCATGTCGGTTGCGGCCCAGGCGAAGACGTCGGAATTGCTCCGGAGAAACTCGGTCAGGTCATCCCGCTAGGTTCCCGTCAGGAGTGACCCGACCTGAACGGTCTTCCCTGGGTCTCCTTCCGCTAAGGGCACCTCAGTCAGTGGTTCGACCGGTGCCCCACGGACCTCTTTCCGCTCGTCCCGGGTGTCCAGAGACCCCTCCATGTCGCCGCATGCATCAGCGTTATCAGCGTGCTGCTCGGGAGAAGATGCCTCTGTCAGACTTACCTCCGCGACCCGTTGGCTTCCGTAGGCCTGGCCCACCCCACCCTGGTCGAGGGGGAATTTTATCGCCAGGTGGTATGTCGAGATCTGGGCCTGGAGGGAGTTCAGCGTCGGCCGGCCAAGAAGGACGTTGTAGGCCGAAGGGACCCTAGCCACAATGAAGTCCACCGGCAGCGTGCGCGTGCGGTCGGGCTCCCCGATCGTGAACTGCAGGGTGACCACCCCTTGCGCCGGGATGGAGTGGTTGGTGAATCCTGAGAGGACGTGGGAGGTCGGTCTCAAGTCCGCTAGGGCCAGCCCCATTCACAGAAAGCAGTCGTGGAAGAGAATGTCTACCGAGCTGCCTGAATCGATGAGAATTCGGTGGACCTCGTATCGGTGAATCCGCGCTACGATTACCAGCGGGTCGCTAGGGGCACAGATATGCCGTGGAGATCCTCGTCGCCAAAGGTGATGGGCTCCCGGCCCCTAACCTTTTTGGCCGGGCGGCCGCCGGAGCCTGTGAGGCGGCAGCCTGAGGGTAGACCGACGACCTTGGGCGAGGGTCTGCCTGCATCCCTGTTACGAGGGAGGCGGTAGCGGGCGTTTGGATCCTTAAGGGAGTCAGTCGTCATGCGGGCGGAGATTGGAAGGCCAACTTTGTATTTTGTGGAGTTATTGTTTCCACAGACGGCGCCAACTGATGGAGCTCCTTTTCGGGCCTCCGCCAGATGTTGTCTTCCGTTGATCTCAAGGTGAACCTGGTTGATTGTCCTTTGTTGCGTGTGGGTCTCAATGGGTTTTGAGAGGAGGAGGTGGGGTGAGGAGGCTGTCGCCGAGTACCTGCAAAGAAGTCCCGGGATGGTTTGCTACCACCGAGGACCCTCCGATGCTCAAGTTAGTGATGAGATCCGAGCAGAGTAACGGCGTAAAGTGTAAAGAATGGCTTACTTGACCCCTCTGTAAGGGAGGTTTATATAGCGGTGGTGGCATGCAGCAGCAGGCGTGAGAATCTCGTCGGCAGTTACGCTCCCGACGTCATGCCCGCGCAGAGAGCGGATTGCCCATTAATGGGGATCGTGATAGTTGTTGGTGTAGAATCTGCGCATGGCGAGATTCGCGGAGCGGCGGTTACACCTGTGAGTGGTAGAGTAGGTCGGAGGGCCGAGGAAGGCGGCCTCGGCCGGGGGCTCGGGGACGAGCGAGGAGGCCGAGGAGTCTTGGCCTCGTGGCAGCTCGGGGCGAGCTGAGTGGCCGAGAAGGCTAATTCGCAGTGGGGCCCGAGGTGGGCCAGTCTGCGCCTGCAGGTCGGGTACAGGGTGGCCTGGTCGGCCTATGTGGGCCCTTTCTTCTGAGTCTTGGGACACATCATGTGCCACGTGTCATGATCTTGGAGGTCACCAATATCGAGCATTATCAAAGGTGCACTTAGAGAAAAGATGCCCATCATGAGGAAATGGTGATATTTTAGGAAAAATATCTTAGAAAGGGAATATTGTAGATGCTCGAAGTGGAATATGAAAATAGCTGATGGTTTTCCTACATGCTTGGAGAAGGATTGCATATGAAAAGGGTTGGCTGTAATATTTTCATAGAGATGGATTTTGATGATATATATGAAGAAGGTAACTAGGAAGGAGGATTGCAGGTGTAGATTAATGGAAGATGGAAATTCTTTTTTCCATGTATTATAAAGAAAAAGACCTGTAAATGTTTGGAAGACGCTAGAAGTCGTCAATATTGTGTCACATGCACTTCGGTCACTTACTGCTAGTTTCTTCAATTGCAAGTCAAGATACAATAAGCGAGTGCCACTCTAGCCTAGTGTAAAGCCTAGTTGAGTAAGAGATCCGGGGTTCAAACTCGGGTTGCATCATGTTACAGCCTATTATTGCCAAAAAAGTAAGAAAAAAAGATGGGAAAAAAAGAAAGGGTCAAGATACAGTAACCTTCATAGTTGTCATTTACACTAAACTCTGTTAAGTTAAATCTGAACAGGTTGTCTACAGTACTGGGCTTTTCTAAAGCCACACATTTTAATAGAGATAAGGTTATGATCTTTGAGCATGTGTCCATATATTGTGAGATTTGAGACAAAAATGAATTATTTCTGTTAATAAGAGCAAAGGATCCTGCATTCTGCACCTGGCCTACAAAACAAAGCATTTAATACTCCAGAATTATTGGGGAGTCCTCATTATTGTATTCGTCAGTATCCGTTTTCCCCGTACCAAATAATGGTCATCTCTCTCTCACTGTGTGCACACGAACGCTTGTGTTGTGTTACTAACAAATACGGATATAGGCTACTGCTATATACATCTCCCAAAATTAGAGATTGTTCATCCTTAGTTACGATCTTTTGAACAAACAAGTGTATGTGCCCCGCACAAGCCTTAATATAGAGATTGATGATTTATAGTCTATTATAGAGGAATCTAATAAATAGCCGAAGGCATTTTGCATTAGTTGTTGCTGTTGTGTGTGTGTGTGTGTGTATATATATATATATTTGGCAAAGTCATTTTGGATTGCACATATGGCTTACAGCATCAAGGTAGCTTTGTAAAATTCAGATTTGGATATACAGAACGTTGGAATAAAAATGTAATATCTGTATAATTTATTAACATATTCTATTTCCATTGTCATCATTGTCGATACACAAATAACAGAATTAAATTTAGTGGAAGATGTTTCTGCGTTTCATTTTTGTTTGTTAAAGACTCATGGGTATCAATTATTATGCACCGTTAAGGATAACCTTCCTATTTGTAAGAGATTTAGAGTTCTAGTACGCTAGCGAACTTCGCAAGAATTCTAAAACAACCTGGCATTTGAAACTTCTATGGATCTTTGCCATAATTCTCTGCAGGATTTTTCAACCGTTCGACCTGCCAGCAAAAATATTGTGCGATGCGTTTAATATTATATTACATGTTCTACTTATTAATGTTTCTTTTAATAAGAATATATTTCTTATGTGCATATAATTGCATGGTAAGTTCCAAATATGGCTGTAATGCTAATGAACCCATTGGTAAAATCTACTGCACCTCGGGAGTCAGAGCTATCAGACAGAAGGAGACGAGCCATTTGAAAACCAAGCAACAACAATGATGGAGTTTCCAAGATCTTGGATGTTACGCATTCATATGCGATTAAGATACTTCTGCATTGAAAGTTTAATGGAAAGTGAAGGATATAGATGCAAAGTTCAACATAGACTTATGAGTAAGCTTTCGGATCAAATTACTCAATGTCTTAAGTGATTGACTCCCAACGACCTCGATTTCATGCTTAAGTTCGATACATTCATTAAGTTTGTCTTCCGGAACCTAATTTTGCTTCAAATAATTTATTTGCGGTGTCCTGGCTAACCTTGTTTAAACTTTGGCTGGCACAGTATAAGTAGAGCATGGGATGTATATATTTATGATTTGCCTTATATTTCTTAGGATGAAATTACTGCATAGTTGAACTCACATATTATACATGTGAGAAGGAACAAGAACATGGAGACAAACAAAGCCTATCCTAACATTAAAATCGATAGGAGGGAAGATCTTCACAAAAGACAAGTGCTTTGAGGTCCTCCACAATTAATTGGAGGGACCTCATACTTGTCTGTAAATGGGCTGAGATGACACAACGACTCGAGAGAGGTAAGGGATAGTTTGAACTTTCACTGTCTCTTAGATAGGCTTGTAATTTTTAAGCATGGGCCTATGTTAAAAGAGTTAATGTCGTAATCAGATCAAAGAACATACGAGAGTTTCCACCTAACGACAAAGCATTCAATTTTGGTGGTCTTATTGGCGCATACCATGGTGGGGTCTTCGACTGGGGTGAAGTCGTAACAAGGTAGCCGTAGGGGAACCTTGGATTGAATCCCTGAAATTATTGAAGGACACCTCATAAGGGTACGTTCTTATAATTATTTGTTTTCCCTGTGTCAAAATTATAGATGAGGATAAGATATTTGGGGAGTAGATTATAAACATCAACAGATCAACCACAAACTATAACATCAAAATGTAAAAGAGCTTGTTCATATTTTTAGTTATGATCTCTCAGCGTGTAGATAATCTAGTCTATTATAGATAGTGTTCTAAATGTCGGCCGGCATTGCCGAAATGTCGGTTTTGCGAGAAAACGACACATGCAAAAAAAAATCAGGTAATGGTATTTGGTGAATGTCGGGTGACATTTCGTGATTTCGGCTGAAATGTCTTGATGTCGGCATTTACCGTTACAAGGGAAAAAATTGAGAGTAATTTTTCTTTTTTGGGAGAAGATATAAATTTAATAAAACTAAAAATCTGAATAAGTTAATATTTTTTCAAAAAAATAAGTTATATAAATGACGTTACATTACAAAAATGTAGAACCCAATATTTGATATTACCACCTAACATTTCATGATATTCGATATCTGACATCAAAATCTACGGGCCGACACGGCACCGACATGCGAAATTTAGAACAATGATTATAGAGCAGCATAATGAATTGGCAATTGGGTCATATGTACTATGACATTTTCATGTCTATGAGGGCAGCTCTCTGATATTATTATCTTGAGTTGATATCCATGGTTATTATGGGAAGCCAAGTTTTATAGGATTATGCCGGCTTAGTGTAGACATCGAAAGAGTCTCTGGCACTCAACTCTAATCGTATATGATGTAATATTCTCACTTTCTTACTTCTGTCATTTTTTCAAATTGATGGCCTGCAGTATAAACGGTGGAAAGATATGCTTCACATTTAGAACAATGGAACAGGATGGTTCTTATAATTGGGAATTAGATGCGTACGCCTAATAAATTTAACATGAGCTTGGTGTTCTGAAGGTGAATCGTTTGGTTTATTCAAGAATGTATCGGTTTTTTTATATTAGAAAAAAAAAATCTTGCACTTTTTTCTGCAGAATAAGCATTCTTTGGTATGCAAAATACTTTATTTAAAGCCTTCTGTATATATAGCTTCAGGGAGTCCAGGAGCAGCGGTTGGTATGCTTTTAAGTTTTTAAGGTGTTGTATGACTAATCTTGAAGCGTTTGCAGTTTGTATTCTAGCTCACACCGTTTCATGTTTTGGTGCAAACAGATCAGTATCTGGAATAACAGAAGAGCTAAAGAAACTTCAACATAGTGCTGATGCTGCAGGTATATTATTTTTGTCCGAAAACATTTAGGTAGTTTAGTGAAAACAACAATAGTGGAGGGTATTTTAATGAAAATAGCCCTAATAAATAAAAGAAAGATATGATATCTGAATATTGTATTGCATTGAGGGCGTCACTTCAGCTTGATTTTGCCGAAGGTATATAATCTGTATTGGTCGACTAGGCATTTTGAATCTCCCATTTCATCTTCTTTTCTTATATTATCGATCTCCCATATCATGTCTCCGGCATAAGTACGACCAATATTTGTTTATAACATGCGCTTAACCTTTTAGGACATCAATAATGTTTTGAACCTAGGAGTTGGATGTATGGTAACAATGATAATCAATTCTTGTATTCCAATGCATTGGAGGATTGCTATCAAAATTAACACGACAAATTCTTAATATTCATTTGTATTTTTTGTTTTTTTGATCGGAGCGCTGCCATTAAGGCCTGATAAGGACACCTGAGGACTTTGTTTGTTCATGCCTGTCTCTCTTCTCTAGATCTTTGTTTTTTTTTCCTTTTTCTATTTTTTAAAATTATCCTCGAGGATTGAGATTTAATAGAAAATAACTTCTATGCACTATTTCTTAATTGCAGAATCCGAAATGGAGCCGTCTTACATTAGACAATACCGATATGAATGAATGGAGTCGAATGAGTTTTTGATCCTTTAATTCACCATCTGAAGGCAAACCGAGTCAATGATCATGTCTACATTTGATCCTATAAAGAAAAAGAAAGTCGTGTGATTTCCAAATTTTCTTGTTTCTTGTTGGGTATGTTACGCCTTCCTGCTTCATTAGCTAAACTGATAAAAGTAGAAATGAAATATATGTTGTGGCTTCGAGTTTCTGCACTCTCTATGTAGAAGGATTACAACATTTGCGTGTTTTGTGACTTAATTCGTCGTCATAATCATTTAATCAAATCAGTAGCAATTCAATAAACACTCAGGTGCCTATTTGCAAAATTACCACCAGTTTCCATCCCCCTACATCCAAAACCCTGACACGCTCTCTTCGACCTCCAATGGCCTGCGGTGCCCATCTCCCACACGCTATCTCCTCTCTCCAACGCTCCCCTCGTCTCTTCGTTCGCAGGATCCGAAACCAGAAACCCTCATTCTTGAACCAGACCCGACCCGTCTCCGCGTCGCCGGTCAAAAGCTTGCAGTGGAACGACGTTCTTCGAATCGCCGAGGATCCTCACGGAGAAGAAGACGGCGGCTCCTCGGATCTCAGCGGATACCTCCAGAAAGTCCGAAACTGCAATCGCGGATCGGTAAGATTTTTGTACCTGTTTCTTTGCGCGGACCCGAAAAGGTTCCGGTTCGGATTCTTTGTTTGTTGTTTGATGATGTTGGTGATGATTGAGCAGGAAATGAAATCGGAGTTCGTCCCTTTCGTGGTGGAGAATCAGACTGTTGGATACATTCACAATGGGTACATTTTACATCGTCTTCTTCTTCTTTTTCCATTCTATCTTAATAATACAGAATTTAAGTTAATATTTAATTTTGGAAACCGGCATTCACATTTGATTCATGCGCTTTGATTGCTAGTCACCACTCTGGCTTCTCATTAGCACCAATGAAATATTAATTATGGTGCTTAAAGCATAAGAGTTTGACGACGAAGAATATAACAGTAAGAGATAGGTCAATAAAGGAGATCGGCTTCTTAGAATCAAAACATCGAAGAAAGTTATTTTTCCGTAAATTAGCCTACTTGTGGATAAATATTTGAGCGGATGTTAGAAATTTTACGTGTTTATAAAATAGTCACATATTAGTTTATATTAGACTATTAGTTATGATGCCTGAGACGGAGCCAAGCTAAAATGCTCCAACCTAAGGGATAATGGGAAAATGTCGAGTGTCCAGGACATTTCACTCGACCAAATTCTCTCAGCTGTCAAGCCTAGAGTGAGCGATAAAATTGATTATACCCGAGAAATAGAGTTTACATACGATTTAGTTGGGGGAGGTCTTATATCATACATGGGCATACCCCCGAGCGAATTTGGATTTACTTTCTTTTATTATCTTATGGATTTGTTTAACTTTTACCAAGAAAACTTGATTCATGAAAGAGGAAGAGAAAATAGGTGATCTCGGTAGTAAATAATTTTCATTAATGTAAACTAAACAAAATGAACATGAAAAGTGGATGCTTTTTGAAAGGTGATACATTTTGCCCACGGATGTACATTTAATGCTTTTAAATTTTAGTGGAAACGATTGTCGACTAACTATTTCATAGCAGTTTTGGAGGAAACCAATTAGAAACTAAGCTAAATTTATTGGTTTGTCATTACATTAAGAATTGCAATTTAATCAGACATTTAGTTATCCCAAAGTAAGGGGCATGCAATTGTAGTTGGTTCTATCTTGTTTTCATAGTGTTGCATCTGAATCAGTACATCATCATTCTATGGATTTTAAACTTTCCTTCTTTTCATTGGAAATCTAAATCGGAGATTAGACTATTCCTTGTTCATTTATAAATTTCTTTAATATTTAAATGGGAACTTCTCTTATCCATATAAATAGTGTCAGCAACTCAACAATATATGGGACAAAGCATTTCATTTGGTCCTAGACTTCTAGTAAAGTAGTATATAAGCAAACAATTGAATTGATAGCTATAATTGAAGCCATTGAACATGAATGCAACTCAATAGGGGACCAAAAAGGGTGTGTTTACAGAGGTGTCAAACGTGCGGGTCGGGCTACCCTCGGGTAGTGATTGCGGCATGCGGGTGGTGGGTTTGAAGAGGTATGGTAAAAAATGCATGGAGATAAATGTGTGCTACCATCATCTGATCTATATACAGTAGGCGGATGTGCGGGTAGCCCGTGTATGAATGAACAAGTCATTCATGAAGGGGTGACGACTAATTACATTATGATTGCATTCGGATTCGGTAATTAAAAAAGTTTAATTAAAGTGCATTTTAATTAAATTTTATGTACTATGGCGCTTTTAGTCTTTGCTAAAGATAGTTTTGCAATTCAAAGAATAATTTTGTGTTTTGATATAGAATTTGAATATATTTATCTTAGAAATTAATGTGAACAATGAAATAAAAGTCATTTGATACATTCTTCATTACGAGCCGAGTAAAACCCACAAACCAACAAGTTGGGTCTAGTTGGTGACGCTTTTAAACAGGTGGATTGGATACAATAATTTTTAAACAAGTAAATTTTTGACTCGTTACTCTAGTTGTATGGGTCGACCCATGGGTGTGCATGCGTTAGGTTGTGCGGGTGTTGTTTAGAGATCACTAATCAAACGCTGGTTGATCCATACTCACAAAACGCAAATGATGACGTAATCAACTATAACTTGGAGTATAGTTAGATAGGGTTTGATCCATACACATTATAGACCAAATCTCTCTCAATGAAGAAAAGTGTAATTGTAAATTCTAGGCTTATTCATATTCCTTTTTATTCAACATCATTATCAAATTTTGGATTTGGGTTGAAGTAATAGAAGTGTCTACGAAAGCGAAGGCTGCAATTACAAAGGCTAAGGCGAGCATGATAATTGGAACCACAACAAAGGCTCTAAAGAGTGATAAAACGAAAGACTGGAATATGTATGGAAACTTAATTTGTAGCAAACTACATGCAAAGATGGGATCAATTATGCTTACAAGTAGTTAATGTTAGCTTATAGTTAGCCAATGCCTAACCACAAGGATGAATGTGCTATTCAGATAGAGTGGTTATAAGTAGGTGTGTAAATGAGTGAGACAACTTGAGCAAGCTAGGGTCAACTTTAGTTTGGCTCGGGATTATTTTGTTGGCTTAAGTTAGGCTTGAGTCCTATTCATGCTGAAGACACTCAAATCAAGTTCGATTCATCGAGATAGGCTTGATTTAGGTTTGGTTCACCAATGGCTCAATACTAAATTAGCCAAGCTCACAAACGAGCTCTATTGACTTGATTATATCTCATTTGTTATCTCGGTTCGTTTACAGCTCATTGACTCATATAATTATCATTTCATAAAAAAACCATGATAATGACAATTTTCAAACCCCTAACCCATCAATCAACACAAATCAAATATGAATTTTTTAATTGGAGATGACATCAGACTTTCAAGAGAGAGAAAAGCAAGAACTTCGACATGATCAAGAGCTTCGAGAGAAATAAAAAAGGGAAGAGGGAAAAATTTGAGGATCAGAAAGGGAAGACGGTTTTGATCAATCGACTTTAAGAGATGGGAGATGGCTTTGAGACATAAGAAACGTTGATAGAAAACTCGAGATAAAGTAAGGGCAGCAAGATGAAGATAGAAGTAAAATCAATCTCTATTTAAGGGATTAGTTTTATTTTTTTATATAAAGCTTATATATTTTAGTTATTGGGTTATTGGGCCTAAGTATGTAATAAGAATGAGTTTTAACTAATATATAAAAAAATAGCATGGACTTATATAATGGGTTTGGTTGATGTGCGTAAATGTAATGGGTTAAATTATAAAGTCATTCTTAATGAGCTGAGTCCCTTGTTAACAAACGAACCAAGGTTGGCTCAAATCCGACTTAGTTAGTGATGAGCCAAATTTTTGGTTTTAAGTTCGGTCCGTATACTAATCAAAATCGACATTGAACTAGCTCTTATTTAGCTAAACCTAAGCTCAAGCTTGGTTAGTTGTTTACCATTCCTAGCTATGAGCGTTGTATACTACATATATGAAATGTGGTATATTTAATTAATTTTAGAATTTATAAAGTAAGAACTAACATCATAGTAACCTTTACCTACTACTATAATCTTAGATTTTTACTATATTTGATTGGATTTCACCATAAGAGATAAATCTATATTGAAACTTGCTGGAAATTCAGTAGTTAGTCAAAATACTTAGGTCAATAGTTATGTTATCATTTAGAAGGCTCTAATATTCTATTATGAATAGTTGATATTTCAATAATTGCATTTAATCGACCCAACAGAATGCAACTTAAGAATTTATTGTGTCCAATCCGTCGATATTGATAAAACGCAATAATTCCGGACCTTGAAGAAACAAAGTGAATTTGTAGCAATTACATGATTCTTAATTTTGTGAGCAGTAAGAAGTCATTTATTTATTATTCCTTGCAACATTATGGAATGCGATATAAGATTTCATGCAGTTGACTACCGCATAGCGCATATGCGGATTTTGCGATGTATATGCGAGCGCATATGTGGATTTTTTATTTTTAAAATTAATTTAAATTAAAGAAATATATCCATATACATATGAAAACATATTGAAAGCAGTGGATTATTGATAAATTGTCGAGAATGAATTTATTTTAAATATGCTAAAAGACGCAATCGTATTATGACATTGTTGAAAATGCAATGGTAAGATAAGGTGCGTACGGCAATTATATATGTAAATTTGTGCAGTTTTATCAAAGGTTTATAACATGACATCAAATTAATTTTCAAGATTGAAAAATCAAAATGAAAATGACCATAAATTCATTAAGATCACATGTAGCAAATATTTCGAAAGAAACAATTAAAGCGTTGTCATCGTCATTAATTAGTAAAACAAATAGTTAGTCAATACCATCAAACGATTCAAGCAGTCACTTATCTTCGGTGTCAAAATATTTCAAAGGAAGTTTATCGTACATGATAAAAACGTATAGAATTAAAAAATTTCTAGAGAATTTTTTTAAAAAATTGCATTTCTACAAACACATAAAAGGAACTTAAATATAAAAAAACAAAATAAAGAAAGAGGGAGGGAGGGCGGGAAAAAAGATGGAAAAGAAGCTGAAGTGATTTTAAAAAATAAATCTACGTTAATGTTTGAGTTGATGAATAAATTAATATAAATATTTAAAAATATATATTTTGTAGAGAAATAACAGCCGAAAACTTTCTTTAAGGTTTTGTTTTTGTTGAAAAAAGGTTTTATAAAGACAGGAGGAGAAAATGTTGGGAACAAACCTTAATTTGAGATGAGAGAGAAAGAAAAGAAATATATAAAGATGTTTCTTTTGTTGAAAAAGGTTTTATAATTGTCTTTAAATTATTAGGTATGGATACAAATATATTAAAAATCCTAATCCTATTTTATAAACCTAATCCAATTCTTAAGCTATTATGCCGCATAATGCAATATGCGGCCGCATATCGCATTATGCGGCTGCATAATGATTTTTATACTTCGAAGCATGATTTCACTAAGCATATTGCAAAAAATACCCTCATTTCTATGCGCCAAGTGGACGCATATGCATATGCGGACGTATAGATCGCATTTTATAACATTGATTCCTTGTAACAACGTTGTTGTAAATTCCAAATCTCTACCCAATAATTCAAATTCCATTTCCAAATGGAATCGAAACTCCTTAATTTTCCGCTAGCTAAAAAGTGGAATGATCCAAAGCTAGAAATTGCACATTCTGCAAATGCAATTCATTAAAATATATATAGAGTAGAATTTCTAGATTATATGTTTATGCAAATATTAGGTAAGGAATATCCTATCGTCAAGGTTTAAAATCTTGGTATTGGTGCCGGAATCTTATAATCATTTCTGTAATTGGAATCGGTCATCTTGGCTATATCGACCATCTTGGATCGGGCTATTTAATTTTTTTTATCATTTAAATAAATGAATTTCAAAAAAAATGGCAACAACTTTTGAAAAATAATAAAATAAATTATAAACAATTTAACACATCTTTAAGTAGTCAATAATGTCTAGAACGGTTCCTCAATATGTTATAAAGATGACTAATACTTTTCACATTTTTAAGTCAATAATGATCTCAGATAAAGCAATAACTTGTGAAAACACCACTAATCCATTAATAAGCTTAATGCCGAGTAAAACCCCAGTAATTAATTGATGATCTGAATGCCAAGGTCGAAAATTTCGATATCAATCTTGGTATCGGATCTCGGACAATCACTTTTGGGATCAGGATCACCCATATCAGGAACGGTCATAAGAGTCATGACTGTTGTTTATTTGATTAATTCCACCATATAACTGACTATATAGCTGTATCTTCTCATGAAACATGCTTGTAAAAATTTTTAGAGGGAAGTTGAAATCTTGACTCTACTAGGCATCCGGATAAAAATTGTAACATAACACTGATACATAGGGAAACTTGTAAATGAAATTATTGACGTACTGAATACTAATACATAGGGAAACTTAGAGGTGTGCATTCTGTTACTAACTTCGCAATTTACATGACTCAGCTTTGTTGATCATTTGAAGAAATATGTGGATGTCTTTAGTGTTGTGCTCAATAGAAATGGGTGCCTTGTGACCCTTCACTCATCACTTGGAAATCCAGAGGAGAGAACTAAAGCTGTCGGAGATGTCATCAAGCATTTGGGTAAACTCATTCCAGGTATTCGCAATGAGGTACTAATTATTGTTTCCATTTTATCTTTGTTGTGGCATCTTAGTTTTAAAGTAACAACAATTGCTTAGTGTCGTGTTCTTTGTTGTATAATATATTTCATATATGCTGGTAGTCCACAATATCCCAATCCTCTGCCTTTTCTTAAATCAGATTATAGTCAATAGTCATTGCTGCTGTTGTTATGGAAAACTGTTTTTTTATAATAAAAAATTCATCAAATACAATAATAAGTCATTGGTTGACCCTAAATTGTTTCCAGACATTCAGAACATGAGTTCCAAGCGGAAGTAGTGACAATCTGCTTACGATATTTACCATACATATGCTTGCATAAAAATTTTGGTGATGCTGAAGACTATTTTAGACCTATTAGAATTATTAGACTTACTGTTGTTTTTAATTTGTTGTTTTCTCTTATACAGAACTAACATTTCCTTATGTTGATTACAATCAGCTATACCCCGTGACATCATCATTTGGGATGCCTATATTTTTCTCTCTAGAACGCGCAGCTGCTCCTTACTTTGGCATAAAGGTGTGTTTATACTTTTTTAAACAGATGCATATCAGACGACATTGGTAATAGTATATTGTTATTAGCATGGTTGGTTCTTTTCTCGAGAACGTCGAGTATGAATAGATGACAATATGATTGCAAGAAAGGACCATGTGCAGATAGATGGAGAGAGAGGTGGAGAGATGGACTTAGCTAACTTTGGAAAGAATTGGAAGAAAATTCTTTCCATTCAAATTCAGTGACAATAATGAAAACAACCTTAGAGGGGGGGGTGAATAAGGTTTTATGGCAAACTCGTGTAACTGTGCAGATTTAAGAAATTTTGCAGCGGAATATAAATCAGAGTATAAAATAAAACAATTTCACAAACACAAAGTGCAAAAAAAGTAAATGGCACAGAGATTTGTTAACTAGGGTTCACCAACTCTGGCTGATCCCCGTATGAGAATTCCTGCTCAGAAAATTCACTATCCAGAGACTCTTTACGGGTGGAGAAGCCCGGATTTTTTATCAGGCTCAGGTCTTAGAACTTTTACGCTTGCAGACGGTGAACACCTAGATTTTTTCCCAAAGGCTTAAGTCCGAAACTTTTTACACTTATAGATAGTGAACACCTAGACTTTTTATCAAGGTTCAAGTCCGAAACCCTTACAGTTGCGAAGATCAGACCTTCACTAGATCTTACAAATAAGATTTTTACAAATCTTTACAATACCAATTTTACAATCCTAATGATCTTAATAAATAAATCAAGTTTCAAATCAAGGAAATAATGGATTGTATTTTGGAGATTAAAAATGTTTAAGAACAATTCAAATAAGTTTTCAAAAGATTAAGAAAAACTTAAAACGAAACTTCTTCGAAAATTAGAGATCTTTCTTTTCCAATGCCTAGAAACTTCTAAGGCCATGAAAGATCTCCTCTCGAATGATTATTAATAATTTAAGAACGATTGAAGAAGTTTTCAAAAAGGATTAAGAAAAATTTAAACAAAACTTCTTCAACAACTAGAGATCTTTCGTTTCTAATAACTAGGAAATGCTAAAGCCTTAAAGATCTCTCCAAAAGAGTAGCAATAACTTAAGAACAAGAGTTAAGAACAAGAGAGACATAGTTTTCACGAAAAGATTAAAGAATTTAAATTTGTGAGTTGTTAACACTCTTGAAAATAGGTCCTTTATATAGAATTTGAAAAATGAGTAGTTGAGACGGTTAGAATAACCGCTCCTAAAATTTATGACCGTTATTGGCAGTTTATAGCCATTAGAAATTTGAAATTCAAACCGAAATACAAAATTTGAAAAGAGACTACAACTATTATGGACGTCTGGGGGACGTCCGTAGAGACGTCTTAGGGACGTCGGATGTCTGGTATTTCAGACACAAATGTCCTCAATGATGTTTAAAATATTTTTAAAAGGATTTAGTTTGTTTTGAAAACTCTAATCAAAATGTTATATATTTTTATAAATAGTGAGATATCTAGTATAGAGAATTAAGATTGGAAAAGAGATTCTAACCAATGAGATCGACTCTAGACTCAAAAAATAAAAGTATTGAATACGTTCGATATTTGACTTCAATATTTCCTTTGAACTTGCATTTTGATCTTCAGGATCTTTCAATGTTACTGATGTGGTGTCAGTTGCAGTGTCGATTATTCTCTTGCTTGAATAAACCCATTGCTTTATAGATCGTATGGTCCAAGAAGCGGATTGGCAGTCAGAAGATGATTCAGACAGAACATGGAACAAAATGGCTAGTTGTATCAAGAAGGTAGCTAGAGATCTCCTTGGTGAGTCGAGAGGTGGTGCTCCACCATCTAAGGACACATCATGATGGAATGAAGAAGGAAAGACTGCTATTAAAATTAAAAGGGATTCTTATAAAAATTTGAAGAAAAGTAGAGATATGGAGAGATTTGAGAAGTATAAAATGGCTAAAAAGGAAGTTAAGAAAGCTGTTCGGAAAGCTAAATCTAAGGTCTACAAGGAGGTGTACGATAAATTAGACACTAAAGAGGCTGAAAATGATATATACCGGATTGCTCGGATGCGGGAAAGGAAGACTAGAGACTTATGTGCGGTGAAGTGTGTCAAAACTGAAAATCAGAAGGTTTTAGTTCGAGATGAGGATATCAAGGAAAGATGGAGAGATTATTTTGACAAATTGTTCAATGAGAGCTTTACTAAGAATTTGGATGGACTTGTCATTCAATCTCAAGATATAAACCGTGATTTCATGCGTAAAATAAGACTACCTGAGGTTAAAGAAGCTTTGAACAGAATGAGTTTAAGAAAAGCGGTTGGTCCTGACGGAATTCCTATCGAGATTTGGAGATGCATAGGAGAAATAGGCGTTAAATGGCTGACAGATCTGTTTAATAAGATTTGGCAGACAAAAAAGATGCCAAATGAATGGAGGAAAAGTATCCTTGTACCTATCTACAAGAACAAGGGTGACATTCAAAGTTGCTCAAACTACCGTGGAATAAAACTTATGTATCACACCATGAAACTTTGGGAGAGAGTGATTGAACACAGGCTAAGGAAGGATATTAAGATAACGGAGAACCAGTTTGGGTTCATGCCTGGACGATCGACGACAGAGGTTATTCATTTGCTTCGTCAACTTGTCGAGCGTTTTCGAGAGAGGAGAATAGATTTGCATACGATATTTATTGATTTAGAAAAAGCGTACGACAAGATACCTAGAGAGGTATTATGGTGGACAATGATGAAGAAGGGGGTCCCCGTCAAGTATATTGACATAATCAAGGATATGTACGATGGAGTAGTGGCAAATGTCAGAACTTGCGGCGGCTTAACGAGTGATTTTCCGATTACAATTGGTTTACATCAAGGATCTGCATTAAGTCCATTCCTGTTTACCATCGTGATGGATGAGCTTACTAGAACTATCCAAGATGAGGTACCTTAGTGTATGCTATTCGCCGATGATATTGTTCTAGTAAATGAGACGAAAGATGGGGTTAATGCCAAATTAGAATTATGGAGGCAAACATTGGAATCTCGGAGATTCAGATTGAACAGGTCCAAGACAGCATATATGCATTGCAAATTTAGTAACCAGAGAAGTCAAAACCATATTGGTATAACATTGGAAGGGCAAGAGATATCATCGAGCGACCAGTTTAGATATCTAGGTTCCATCATCCAAAAGAATGGGGAGATCGATAGTGATGTTAATCAAAGGATCCAAGCTGGTTGGTTGAAATGGAGGAGTGCAACAGGGATTTTGTGTGATCGTAACTTTTCGTTAAAATTGAAAGGGAAGTTTTATCGGAGCGCTATTCGGCCTGCCTTATTATATGGTACGGAATGCTGGGCTCCTAAGAAGCATCATACACAGAAGATGCATGTAGCGGAGATGCGCATGCTTCGTTGGATGTGCGGTAACACTGTAGGGTGTTTTTCGTCACCCCGGTTGAGATGGGAATACGCGCGCGCTTGTCAGGCGTACTACAGATTCCCCCTGCCTAGGGTAGGCCGGGGTGTATTGATTGTGGGGATACGAATCTCCGGCAGCCGTGAACTAAGTTGCCGTTAATTACCCCCGCCTTTGGGGCGAGGGAACCTCCGATTAACGGGTTAAACTGGTCATGCGAACTCAATGTGCGGTGTGCGCGTGTTGTGTTTTGAAAGGGGGTTTTGGATATATCGGGAGCCACGAAGAGTTTTTACGGGGGTCCCGCTGCCCGGATAGCGGGCTGGGGTCAAGAGGGCTAGCAGCCCCCTTGCGGGCTGCGGGACAGCGCCTCGTTAGAAATTTTTTCTAACAGGGACAGTGTCGCGGAGTATGTGTGTGTGTAAATATGTTTACATATATGTGTGTATATATATATATATATATATATATATATATATATAAAAGAAAGAGGGGGAAAAGGCATCCAAAGGACACATGGGGCCAGCGCCTTGAGCGCTGTGCGCTTAGGTGCTGTGCGCTCAGGCGCAAGCGCACCACGTGTCGGCACGTGGGCGGTTTGCACTCGAGCGCAGTGCGCCTGAGCGCAGCACGCCACGTGTCGGCATGTGGGCGCTTTGCGCTCGAGCGCAGTGCGCCTGAGCGCAAGCGTACGTGGGCGCTTTGCGCTCGAGCGGAGTGCGCCTGAGCGCAAGCGTGCCACGTGTCGGCACGTGGGCGCTTTGCGCTCGAGCGCTGGGCGCTGGCGAGACAAAGGGACTTTTAGTCCCAGAACCAGAAGCTATGCTTCAGAAAGGAAATATTTATTATATATATATATATATATATATGTAAATATATGGAGTTAAACTCCTAAAATGTTTTGGTTGATGAAAGAGATTCTTCCTCTTCCTCCTCTGTTGGTTGGATCTTGATGATCAAGAGATGTGAGATATAAAAATCTCTCCTTTCTGAGATCTAATGGTAGATTCAAGTTTCCCTTTGTGGGTTTTGTGGTGGAAGACTTCTTAGTTTTTGAAAAGAAAGAGTAAAACTCTTGATTTAATTCAAAAGAAATGAGAAGGTTTAGAACCTTGGAGAAGGAGCAGGAGGCACAAAAGATCTCAGATCTAAAATTTTTGTGGAGAGAATGAAAAGTCTATCTTTTATTCATCATCATTTTGCCTTATATAGGCTTACATATTTACATATAGCCCCTTGGGCTTTACAAAAATGGCATTTTTGCATATCCCATGGCTCATGTGCCATTTCATTTTTGCACATAAGCCATGAGCTTACAAAAATTTGGCTTTATGCCCATTTTGCATACATTCATGTATAAAAAATTACATAAAAATTATTTATTACATGATTTTGTTGTTGGTATGGGGAGGCTGGCCGCGGGCTCGACTTGGGCATGGGCCCGCTTGACTTGGGCTTTGGCCCACCTAGCTTGGGGGTTGATCTTGACTTTGACTCGGTCAACCGGGGTGTAAATTTTTACCCCAACAAAATGCCCCCCATCAATAAATACACACCGCACATTTGAGTTGTGTGCATGAAATTGATGGATCTTGAAGTTGGACTTCGAGGTAGAACATCATTCCAGGGGCGGAGTATCATCCCGGGGAGCATGATTCCCGGGGATCGGAGCATCATTCTGATTCGCGGAGCATAATTCCAGAGATCAGAGCATCGTTCCGAAGGGGGAGCATAATTCCAGGGTTCGGAGCATCGTTCCGAAGGGCGGAGCATATTTCCAGAGATCGGAGCATCGTTCCGAAGGGCGGAGCATGATTCCAGAGGGTCAGAGCATCATTCCGAAGGGCGGAGCATGATTCCACGGTTCGGAGCATCATTCCGAAGAGCGGAGCATAATTCCAAGGATCGGAGCATCATTCCGATGAGCGGAGCATCATTCCAATTTGCGGAGCATAATTCTAAGGATCGGAGCATCATTCCGATGAGCGGAGCATGATTCCAGGGGATCGGAGCATCATTCTGATTCGCGGAGCATAATTCCAGAGATCAGAGCATCGTTCTGAAGGGGGGAGCATAATTCCGGGGGGAGCATAATTCCTGGGTTCGGAGCATCGTTCCGAAGGGCGGAGCATTTTTCCAGAGATCGGAGCATCATTCCGAAGGGCGGAGCATGATTCTAGGGTTCGGAGCATCATTCCGATGGGTGGCAGATATTTTGACCGAAGCATAATTTTGATGCAGATGTTGATTCCCGGGCGAAGCATAATTCCGACGGGGAAGGCATATACTCCGAGGCGAAGCATGATTTCGACACGGGGTACATTATGAGACGGAGCATGATTCCAGAGTAGAGCTTGTTGGTTGACTTGATCCCGAGGCGAAACATAATTTCGACAGGGAAGGCAGGTACACCGAGGCGAAGCATCATTTCGACACGGGGTGCATTCTGAGACGAAGCATAATTCCGACACAGAGCTTGTTGGTTGATTTAATTCCGAGGCTGAGCATAATTCCGATGAGGAGGTCGTTGGTTGATTCCGAGCCGAAGCATGATTTCGACACAGGGTAAATTCTGGGACAGAGCATGATTTCACCGTAGAGGTTGTTGGTTTGATTTGATTTCGAGACGAAGCATAATTTCAACAGGGAAGGCAGGTACACCGAGACGAAGCATCATTTCGACACGAGGTGTATTCTGAGACGAAGCATAATTCCGATGAGGAGGTCGTTATCCCGAGGCGAAGCATGATTTCGACACGGGGTAAATTCTGGGACGAAACATGATTCCGCCGCAGAGGTTGTTGGTTTGATTTGATTTGGGTTGACATCAGCATTGCTACACTGGGATATGGTACCAGGAGCGAATCATCATTTGTCATGAGAGGATTTGTGAATTGTTTTTTTTTGTTTAGCATCAGCATCGCTACACTGGAATATGGTACCAGGAGCGAATCATCATTTGCGTTTGCTTATTAGGAAACGATGGCTTAGGAGACGGGTTTTAGGTCCCTATCACTTAAGACTTTTCAATTTTGTGAGCCGTAAGGGTCTCACAAAGCATTTTCTCCCTACGGGTCGTAAGGATCCCGTAAGTGTATTTTCTCCTTGGGAGTCGTGGGGACTCCCAAGTGTGTTGCTCCTTAGTGAGTCATCTCACACGGGAATTTTCTCCTCACAAAGTCGAGAGGACCTTGTGAGTGCATTTCATCTCTTTCTCACGAGTTTGCGCCCTTTCGGGTTTTCACAAACTCGCCAGCAGTCCTGCTGTTTTTACTCACGGAGCCCTTTCGGGTTTTCATCCGTGCCCATTTTGCTTGTGGACATACCTTTTTTTATTTTATTATTTTTGGAGAGATTGGGATTGTTTTACGCCCGTGGATTGTATACGGTTTTACAGGATGTATGATCCAGATCGTAGGGCCATAAAAATTTCGGGACTTTGTTGGCGTCTGCATCGCTGCACTGGAATATGGTACCAGGAGCGACTCATCATTCGCTATTGGGGTATGGGATTTGGAATTTGGTTGGCGTCTGCATCGCTACACTGGAATATGGTACCAGGAGCGACTCATCATTCGCCATTGGGAATTGGGGAGCGATGGCTTAGGAGAAAGGTTTGGATCCCTATCGCCTAAGGCTTTTCAATTTTATGGGCCGTAAAGGTCCCATAAAGTATTTTCTCCCTACGAGTCATAAGGATCCCGTAGGTGCATTTTCTCCTTAGGAGTCGTGAGAACCCCAAGTGTGTTATTCCTTTGTGAGTCGTAAGGATCCCACAAAGGCTTGTTCTCCTCATGTATCGTGAGGACACATGAGTGGGTCTTCTCAATGGAGCATAATTCCAAAGGGCGGAGACCAGCCGCGTAGTTGGTGATTGCGGTGGGATATGGGTATGATGAGAATTATTTGAGCCCGTGGATTGTATACGGTAGTCAATTTGGGGACTGGCCGTAGGGCTGGGAGAATTTTGGAAATTTGAATTTTTGTTGGCGTCTGCATCGCTACACTGGAATATGGTACCAGGAGCGATTCATCATTCGCCGTTTTTTACCGCGATTGCTCTATCATTTCAGCTTTTCTTATCGCGAAGGTCGCGATTGCCCTATCATTTCGGCTATTTATTCGCGGTTGCCCCATCATTTCGGCTTTATTTTCATGTTTATCTTTACTCGCTGATTTTTATTGCGAGTTGCCCCATCATTTCGGCTTTTCTTTATTTTTCTTTTATTTACACAATTTTTTTTGTTTATTTACATATATATATATATTTTTTTTTTACATTCCCAGTTTAACGATTTAGAGGTCGACTGTTCCCAGTTTAATGACGTGGTGGTCGATTGTTCCCAGTTTAATGATGTGGTGGTCGATTGTTCCCAGTTTAATGACGTGGTGGTCGATTGTTTTTAGAGAAAGGCAGATGTCTGAGAGAATCAGTTTCACGAAGAACTTCGGTCTCCATTTGTATGAAATTGGCGGTCTCAGCTGGACTGTTTGTTAACACGCCTTTAGACAGTTCTATCTCTCCTGCCTTGTATTGCTTTTCGACCCAATCTTTGAAGACGAAGCAGTCCTCAATGGCATGACCTATCACTCTGTGATAGGGGCAGTATTTAGGGTCGTCGGTCCTATTCACTTCCTGCGGTCTTTTTGACTCTGGCAGTTGTAGACCGTTCCTCAGGGCGTCTTTGAATATTTTACGGATTTTGTCCTTTATGAAGGAATAGACCTTGTCCAGCTTCTCTTTCAATGGAGATTCTCCTCCCTCTCCGAACATTGGCTTCCGAAGCTGGTTGACATTAGGCCCGCTCGACCCTTGCTTATCTCGGTTAGCTGAGGCATTGAAAGATTCAGTATCGTCGGAATTTCCGTCTTTGCGATTTTCGTCTTTTCGGTTTCTCCAGGACCTATTGTTATTTTGGGAGTCAGAGGAGGACTCCTACTTTGAGCGCTCCAGCATCTGAACTTTCCTGGTCAGCTCTTGGAATGTTTTGAGACCCGCGGTGCATAGAAATGGGGCCATCCAATTGTTGAGATTTCCGACGAGTAGACTGACAGATTGGTCCTGCTCTATCGGCGGTTCGCATTTGACGGAGAGATTGCGCCATCGGGTTATAAAATCCGTGCTGCTTTCGTTGTTCTTGGGCTTGGTCCTTACGAGCTTGGCAATGGTGATCTTATCGCTGACGCTCATGAACCTTTGTCGAAACAAAGATTTCATTTGGATGAAAGTAGTAACGGAGCCATCCGGTATGCTCGCGTACCAGTCGAAAGCAACATCGGTCAAGTTATTAACGAACTGGCGGAGGAGAAGCGCATCGTTGCCCCCAATATTCCCGCATGAGGCTTTGAAGTGGGCGATGTGTTGAATCGCATTTCCCGTCCCATCAAATCTTCCGAATTTAGGGATGACAGCCGCTAGGAAATTCTAGCAGATCATATTGAGCAGGATATGGTCTCCCGCTACTGCTAACATCTTTTTGCGCTTCAGCTTCGGCTACCAGTGTCTTGACTTTGCTAGCAACCAAGTCCATGATTTGATCTTGAGTTAGCGGGCTACTGTCATCGGTAGCCAAGACATTTCCCGAGATAGGATGCGACCTATTTTCATGTAGTTCGTCCACTTTTGGATTTGAGGGAATAGGCGTCGGCTGCTTTGGGACACCATTTCCCGGTTCACGAGCCGAGCCCTCCGCCTGATTGGGCGGCTGAGAAGCAAGCCGGGCTATGAGCTGCATCACGACATTCGTCAAGTCGTCGATTTTTGAGTAGAGTTTGTCTATCTCCTTGTCTTTGTTTCTGAGCTGCTTTCGGAGCTCTTGAAGCAGCTCTTGCTCCGTGGTCCTGGGGCGGAAAGTCGGCTCTTCTTTGCTTTCCGAGCCCGACTCCTCGTGGACCGAAGGGTCTTTCCGCCTATCGTCCTCATCAAGAGGGTTTTCATCACCCAGCAGAGGTGGCTGTTCTTGGGAAGCGGCAACCACATTCAAGCCAGATGGGATATGAGATGTGGTGGCCCCGTCCTTGCTCTTGCTGCGCGTGCCCACCGTGTAGACAGTGTGGACCACATATCCAGCCATTTCCCCCATCTTCGGCGGGGTAACCCTGTTCTTCGAACCCCATGAAGTTCAGCCTAGCAGGAGCCCTAGCCCTTTTGTTGGCTCTATATCTGAGCCTTTTCTGCCTTAGCTTCTCAATTTTAAAGGCTTGGCGGGCATCTGTTTTCTGGGAAGCGCCACCGTGGGTCGATTAGCGGGGAGCTTAGAGAAGACACCCGATCGAGCAGTTGTCAAGAGCACCGCCGGAGCTTGCTCGAGACGCCTTGTTGCTTTGTTGGTGTTGATGGCCTTGCCCCCAGCTGGGGCCAATGGGAGTTGTTCGAACACCGACTTGCGTTTGAGTTAGGGCGCCTTCGAGACCAATACATTTGGCCTCCTGCCTTTCGAAACCGGTTTGTCTGCCACCGGGGCTTGAGGAGCTGGGATGGCGCCAACTGGCATGAACATAATAGAGCCGAATGGTAGCAGCGGCTCCTCCCATTGTTGCCCGAGACTGGCCGGAAGGACCGTCCTAGAGTCTATCCTCATCGTGTAGGAGACGGGAGCTGAATTCATCATCGAAGACATCGTCGGAAGGTGATTGCTTGAAAATCTGCATGAATGTATATTGATTGAGTTCGCATGAACGTTTAACCCGAAATATGGGAGGAGAGATTGGTCCCACCGGACGTGCCAAAATCTGTAGGGTGTTTTTCGTCACCCTGGTTGAGATGGGAATACGCGCGCGCTTGTCAGATGTACTACAGATTCCCCCTGCCTGGGGTAGGCCGGGATTTATTGATTGTGGGGATCCGAATCTCCGGCAGCCGCGGACTAAGTTGCCGTTAATTACCCTTCGCATTTGGGACGAGGGAACCTCCGATTAACGGGTTAAACTGGTCATGCGAACTCAATGTGCGGTGTGCGCGTGTTGTGTTTTGAAAGGGGGTTTTGGATATATCGGGAGCCACGAAGAGTTTTTACGGGGGTCCCGCTACCCGGATAGCGGGCTGCGGGTCAGGGGGCTAGCACCCCCCTTGCGGGGTGCGGGGCAGCGCCCCGTTAGAAATTTTTTCTAACAGGGACAGTGTCGCGGAGTATGTGTGTGTGTAAATATGTTTACACACACACACATATATATATAAAAGAAAGAGGGGGAAAAGGCATCCAAAGGATGCGTGGGGCCAGTGCCTTGAGCGCTGTGCGCTCAGACGCAAGCGCGCCACGTGTCGGCACGTGGGCGGTTTGCGCTCGAGCGTAGTGCGCCTGAGCGCAGCACGCCACGTGTCGGTACGTGGGCGCTTTGCATTCAGGCACAGTGCGCCTGAGCGCAAGTGCGCCACGTGTCGGTATATGGGCGCTTTGCGCTCGAGCGCAGTGCGCCTGAGCGCAAGCGCGCCACGTGTCAGCACGTGGGAGCACGCTTTGCGCTCGAGCGCAGTGCGCCTCAGTGCAAGCGCGCCATGTGTCGGCACGTGGGCGTTTTGCGCTCGAGCGCTGGGCGCTGGCGAGACAAAGGGACTTTTAGTCCCAGAACCAGAAGCTATGCTTCAGAAAGAAAATATTTATTATATATATATATATATCTATGTAAATATATGGAGTTAAACTCCGAAAATGTTTTGGTTGATGAAAGAGATTCTTCCTCTTCCTCCTCTGTTGGCTGGATCTTGATGATCAAGAGATGTGAGATCTAAAAATCTCTCCTTTCTGAGATCTAATGGTAGATCCAAGTTCCCCTTTGTGGGTTTTGTGGTGAAAGACTTCTTAGTTTTTGAAAAGAAAGAGTAAAACTCTTGATTTAATTCAAAAGAAATGAGAAGGTTTAGAACCTTGGAGAAGGAGTAGGAGGCACAAAAGATCTCAGATCTAAAATTTTTGTGGAGAGAATGAAAAGTCTATCTTTTATTCATCATCATTTTGCCTTATATAGGCTTACATATTTACATATAGCCCCTTGGGCTTTACAAAAATGACATTTTTGCCTATCCTATAGCTCATGTGCCATTTCATTTTTGCACATAAGCCATGGGCTTACAAAAATTTGGCTTTATGCCCATTTTGCATACATTCATGTATAAGAAATTACATAAAAATTATTTATTACATGATTTTGTTGTTGGCATGGGGAGGCTGGCCGCGGGCTCGACTTGGGCATGGGCCCGCTTGACCTGGGCTTCGGCCCACCTAGCTTGGAGGTTGATCTTGACTTTGACTCGGTCAACCGGGGTGTAAATTTTTATCCCAACAAACACTAGAAAAGATAAGGTGCGAAATGAGGATATTCGTGTAAAAGTTGGTGTAGCACTTGTGGAGGAGAAGATGCGGGAAAACCGGTTAAGATGGTTTGGTCATGTGCGACGCAGACCTATGGAAGCACCGGTTCGACGAATAGATACTCTCGATATGGGCAATGGCAAAAGGGTAAAAGGGAGACCGAAGAAAACATGGATGGAGGTGATACGAAACGATATGGTTGCCAAAGGACTCAATGAAAGTATATTGTTCGATAGGAGTGAGTGGAGGCGGAGGATTCATGTGCTGGACCCGGCGTGATTCTCATGTTGGTTCATGTAGCCTACCCCATATGCTTGGGATAAAAGGCTCAGTTGTTGTTGTGAGTAACATATAATATATTTGAAATATGGTTTTTATAAAATAGTCAAAATTAAAGAGAATGAGACTCATAGGTCAGCAAATAATCCAATTTTTCATGCGTCTATGCATTAAACAGGCACAAAATGAACAGTCAAAAGTTACATATGCTTATATTATGAGAACGTTTTAAAACACATTCGTTTTCTATTCAGTAGGCCAACGTATTACACATAAACGGATTATACACTGTATTATTGGATCATGCAGAATTATGCATAAATATAATTTTAATATATATGATGTAGAAATATCTTGAGAAAAAAATGATGAGCCGGTAAGAAGAAAAAGGAAAAATATAGGGCCTTATGTAGAGAATATTGAGTTTGAATATTATGGTTTAGATGTTGGGTGGGCTATTTATTTGTATGTACACACAATTATATGGCCATTTGTCCGTATATTTTGTATCGGACCAATTTGTCATTCATCCTACTTTACTATTCAATGCAGTTATTGTCGAAAACTTTTAACCGGTCATTTAAAGTTGTTTTTGACTTGTATTGGAGCATACTATTTAGAAACCAAACCACTAATTCCCTGTTTGGTAATGAAGTTAAATTTAAATAACTGGAGTTTCATAAAGTTATTCATACTTTAATCGAAAATCCTAACTATGCCATGTTTGGCATGGATTTCGGAGTTTAGAAAGCTCTGGTTATCTGAACTTTAAAGTCGCGATTACCGGATTTAACAAAACTCCAATCCAACTAAAGTTTTCTGAACTCCAAAATTTGTGAAGAAAACACATTTAGGAGTTTAGATAATTACAAAACAATATTTTGGAGTTAGGAAACTCTAAAGCCAAACACTCGTCAAAGTTAAGTTTTCAAAATGGAGGTACGGCCTTGCAAACTAGAGTTTGCATAGACTCTACCTTGACTTAAAAATAAACTCCAGTTTTCTTAATTTCATTCCCAAACAGGACCTAAACGTATCATAATCTAAACACTTTAAAACAATTACTCCAATGTTTGAAGCAAAAAAATTCGCAGATCTAAATAATTTGTTACTTTCAAATTGTTCATTTATTCATTATGCATGGGCACAAAACCATAATTAAACTAATGTAGATCAACTTGAACGAATGGATTTAGTTGCAAATCCTCATGGAAGTAGCCAAGAATATCTCATATCTGTGATGAGCTCTGTTATTTTGAAATGTGTGTAACTCATATTGGTGCCTGTTACTTTTAAAACATGCGCAAGCGCATGTGTATGCATGCATGCGCTTAAACGGATTGTGGAGAGTGGCGGCCAGAAAATTCCATTCATCATTTTTTTGGAATGATCTGTACTGTCCATTTTAATGTTCATATCGTAAAACTTGGATCATTAATTTTCATGCGCTTTGATTACCGAGCATTGTAAAATTGCAAATTTGATCGTTTTCCGACAATTCAACATATTACAATCCTTGATGAATTATCAAAAAGCATCCAAACTACATGAAAATTGGTGTATTCATTTTTTTTATAGGACATGACATTACTACGAATATGGCTTCCCCTGCAGTTGGAACTGTAGGGTAAAACCACTACCCCTACGGTTCCACCGTTGGGGCAAAAATATCACCTGTAGGGGAAAAATCTGCAGGGACAGATATATGCCCATACGATTATAAATTTGCCCTACGGTGACACCCGTAGGGATCTCCGCCCATGCGGTTTCTAATGTAGGGGCAATTTATTTTTTTATTTTTTTAAAAAAATAATATCTTGCCACTACGGTTTCAACCGTAGAGGCAAAGTGTCAGTTTATTTTTATTTTAAAATAAAATAATAATATCTTGCCATTACGATGCATACCGTAGGGGCAAATTACAGCCCCTGCGGCTTCAACCGTAGGGACAGAAATTTGCCCTTACAGTGCCAACCAACAACAACTGAGCCTTTTATCCCAAACATATGGGGTAGGCTACATCAACCAATATGAGAATCATGCCGGGTCCAGCATATGAATCCTCCACCTCCACTCACTCCTATCGAACAATATACTTTCATTGAGGCCTTTGGCAACCATATCTTTTCGTATCACCTTCATCTATGTTTTCTTCGGTCTTCCTTTTGCCTTTTTGATATTGCCTATATCGATAGTATCCATTCGTCGAACCGGCGCTTCCATAGGTTTGCGTCGCACACGACCAAATCATCTTAGCCGGTTTTCCCACATCTTCTCCTCCACATGTGCTACACAAACTTTTGCATGAATATCTTCATTTCATACCTTATATTTTCTAGTATTACCACATATCCAACGAAACATGTACATCTCCGCTACGTGCATCCTCTGTGTATGATGTTTCTTAGGAGCCCAATATTCTGTACCATATAATAAGGCAAGCCGAGTAGCGTTCCGATAAAACTTCCTTTTCAACCTTAACAAAAAGTTGCGATCGCACAAAATCCTTGTTGTTCTCCTCCATTTCAACCAACCAGCTTGGATCTTTTGATTAACATCGCTATCGATCTTCCCATCTTTTTGGATAACGAATCCTAGATATCTAAATTGATCGTTCGATGATATCTCTTGTCCTTCTAGTATATGTGGTTTCAACTTCTCTGTTTGTTAAATTTGCAATGCATATATACTGTCTTGGACCTGCTCAATCTGAACCCCGAGATTCCAACGTTTGCCTCCATAACTCCAATTTAGCATTAACCACTGCTTTTGTCTCATTTACTAGAACAATATCATCAGCGAATAGCATACACCAAGATACCTCATCTTGGATAGTTCTAGTAACCTCATCCATCACGATGGTAAATATAAATAGATTTAATACAGATCCTTGATGTAAGCCAATTGTATCTGAAAATCACTCGTTAGGCCATCACAATTTTTGACATTTTCCACTACTCCATTGTATATATCATTGATTATGTCAATGTACTTGACGGGGACCCCCTTCTTCATCATTGTCCCCCCATAATACCTCTCTAGGTATTTGTCGTACGCTTTTTCTAAATCAATAAATGTCATATGCAAATCTTTTTTCCTCTCTCGAAAACGCTCGACAAGTTGACGAAGCAAATGAATAGCCTCTGCCTGTGTTCAGTCACTCTTTCCCAAAGTTTCATGGTGTGACACATAAGTTTTTTTCCACGGTAGTTTGAGCAACTTTAAATGTCACTCTTGTTCTTGTAGACAGGTACATGGGTACTTTTTCTCCATTCATTTGACATCTTTTTTGTCTGCCAAATCTTATTTAACAGATCTGTCAGCTATTTAACACCTATTTTTTCTAAGTATCTCCAAACCTCGATAGGAATCTCGTCTGGACCAACCGCTTTTCTTGATCCTATTCTTTTCAAAGCATCTTTAACCTATGGTATTCTTATTTTACGCATGAAATCACGGTTTATATCTTGAGATTGAATGACAAGTCCATCCAAATTCTTAGTAAAGCTCTTATTGAACAATTTGTAAAAATAATCTCTTCACCTTTCCTTGATATTCTCATCTCGAACTAAAACCTTTTGATCTTCATTTTTGACATACTTCACTGCACATAAGTCTTTGCTCTTCATTTTCCATATCCGAGCAATCCAGTATATATCATTTTCAGCCTCTTTAATGTCCAACTTCTCGTACACCTCCTTTAGACCTTAGTTTTAGCTTTCCGAACAGGTTTCTTAACTTTCTTTTTAACCATTTTATACTTCTCAAATCTTCCCGTATCTCTGTTTTTCTTCAAATCTGTATAAGAATCCCTCTTGATTTTAATAGCAATTTTTACTTCTTCGTTCCACCATGATGTGTCTTTAGACGGCGGAGCACCACCTCTCGACTCACCAAGTAGAGCTCTACCAACCCTCTTGATACAATTAGCCATATTGTTTCATGTTATATCTGAATCATCTTCAAACCGCCAATCCGTCTCTTGAACTATACGATCTATAAAATCCTTTTGGTCACCTTCTTTCAGTCGCCACCATTTAGGTTCTACCTTACGTCTAATTTTCTTAGGTTCTTTTCTAAATCGAAAATCTAGAACTAAAAGTTTCTGTTGAGTGGTTACATTCTCATCTGGCACTATCTTACAGTCGATGCAATAAGCTCTATCTATCATTCTCGTCAGAAAAAAAGTCTATTTGACTTGCACTTGATCCGCTCTTAAAGGTGATAAGGTGATACTCTCTTTTTCTAAACCAAGTGTTTGCTAAGATCAAGTTATAAGACAAGGCAAAATCTAGAATCGAGCTATCTGTTTCATTGCTTTGTCCAAAACCAAAACCTTCATGGATAGTATCAAACCCACTACGACTAGTACCTATATGTTCATTGAGATCACCACCAATAAATAACTTCTCTTCATTAGGTATCTTTTGCACCATCTCGTCTAAATCCTTCCAGAATAGACGCTTACTAGCGTTATCGAGATCTGTTTGTGGTGCATAAGCACTAATAATATTAAGGATCTCCCCACCTAGAATAAGCTTAACTAGTAAAATTCTACCATATTTTCTCCTAATCTCAACTACATTATCAAGCAACCGTCTATCAATGATTACGCCTATCCCATTACGATTTTTATCTCTATCCGTATACCAAAACTTATAACCCATGGCTCTATGACTCTACCCTTTTCATCTACCCACTTAGTTTCTTGCAAACACATAATACCAACTCTCCTCTTAATCATCACATCCACTAATTCTGTTAGTCTATCTATAAGGAAACGTATGTTCTAAGAAACTAGACGGGTCTTATGAAACCCTTATTTATCACAACACCCTGGGTTCGATGTAGCGCGCCGCTTCCGGACGACGACCTAGAAGCCCTTGCATATTTAACACTACATCCAGGATCCGATATAGCGTATCGCTGAGTATGGGACGCCCCAACGATATTTTTATTATGGTTCATGTCATAGAATGTGACAAAGTTTTACGTTGGCCGTCACAAGCCTACCACAACGCTCATCCTTTCTCATCCGGACTTGGGACCGCAAGGGAAAAAATTTAAATTTTTTAAATAAAAATACTGCCTCTGCTTTTTGTCCACCATGTACACAATAATATATCACATACTATATCATATACTCAAATACAAAATATATATCAATAACTTCTCACATATAATATATAACGAAATAAACAAATACAATACAAAATCACTCAAAAAGCAAGATCATAATCATCATATACAACAACCGATATCCAAAATATGCATGTTGCAAATATATTTCAGACATTCTACAAAAATCTAAAAAATATATTAAAAAATCACTGTTGGCTCGGTCCAAGTGCTCCATCTCTAAGTATCTGGCGTATTTGGTCCTCGCTGTAGCCCTGGAACTTTAAACGCTCTAGAAATGATGCCGCGGTACTATCTGGAGGAGCTGGAGCTGGAGCAAAAGAACCAGGAGGAATGGCCTACGAAGTCACAGCCAAAGGAGTGGCCTGCGAAGCCGCCGAAAGTATACAGGAAACCGGACCAAGACGAACGGAATAATAAAGCTGTAAAGTTTTTAAGTGTGTAATAAAACAATAAGGAACAATATACTAGATTTAGTCTATATGTCTTGTTGTGATTCTAAGTTTAGAAATCAAGTCTTGCGAATTGAAATGATGTGTTATTGATCTATAGGATCCGTGTCGGATTCGTATCAATATCGGATTCTTGCGAATCCGCGAATCCTACTTGTATCCGTATTCGATCTGTGCTACGCAGATTAGAACTATCAAGATATGCATATACACAAACAGAAGCAACATACGTACCAACAACTCCTTCAACGAAATTGGACTTCAACGTGGCAATCTCCTTCTCCAAACGTCGCTCGTGAGGTAGGAAAAGTAATCACCGGAGTGAAGGGCGACCTTAGATGGGCCCTGCTGGGACCAAGTCCCCGGCCTTTCTCGTAGCCGCCGTGATGCCCTTCGTGTATGGCGTTTAGGACAGGGGTCAGTATGGCCGGATTGGTTTCTCTGCTGAAATCAACCCCTGATAAGCTCGCTTGCTTCACCATCCACGTCTACACCCATGTAAAGTATTTAAACGTAAGTAAACCTTTTAAATTTCAACTTATCAAAACAAAATTTCGTTCGAATTAGAACAAATATTAGCACTTACGCAATAATTCTCTGTAGCAGTGTCGGGATATCTAACCGTGCCCGTGGCCGGATCTATTGATGTGGCATGGACACTCAGATACTTCTACAACACGCTCGGTATACCATCCTCAGTCACGATCCAAGCTCTCTATAATTCACTAAAAATATACATATATAATATAACTTTTCATATTGCATTATATCAAAAGAAATATATTATAATTTACCGCTTCCTCTGTAGCACGAGTTGTGTTCTTCGAGCCACATGTGGAGGTAGCTCGACCCTTCTTCGTCGACTTGCGATTCTTCTTGTTCTGTTGGACCTGTTTTTGTACAATACAATCAGATTTAGTTTTCTAATTTAGCAATAAAAAATAAATTATATACTAAACACTGAAATACATTTAAATTACAAATCTGCTTGCGATCAGACACCCAATACTGGCACATGAGAGGCCATGTCTTTAAATCGACCCTGCTAAAGACTGGAGACTGTAGGAGAGCCTCTCTCCTCCTCAGGGGTTGCCGGCCATAAGCCATAGCAATTCGATTTCAGCTTATTCCTATTATATCGGACCTTATTCTGCATGTTGTCCTTGAGGCCCCGGTAAATAGCATGAATATCGGGCTCTCTGTACTCATCATCAGGGTCATCGGTATCGACTGCAAGAAAGGCGTAATCCACCAGCAAATACAGGATATTAATGTCTTTATATTATTAGTGCCAAATGATAGTAAATTTATTTGATAAATCAAATAAAAATATATAATAGTATCCGAGTCTGATCCCAGAACGCGTCAAAGGAGCGGTTGGGCTGCACACCCTAATCAACATGAAGAGAATAGTTCTTGGATGACGGCTCTCATCTTCCAAATACCGACCGAATCTCTCGGCATGATCCTCAGTGTAGAGGCCATCGGAGGTAAAGATGAAGGGAAAGCTCCCTGTCCGTTAGCGGGATTGGGCCTCGGCTTGTGGGACTGATTCGGCCATCGAGTCCCCCGGACAGGCCGTGGCTGCCCTACGTTCATAAAATATATAGATATACATGCAATATCAAGACACGACAATATTTAGAATGCAAGAATTAACGAAAATTGGAGTGCAGTATATACCATTAGCGACATCACCATGAGCCTGCGCTCAGACAGTAGCACGAGCGACACGATAGTTCTTCGGATGGTGAACAGCCGGTGACCCTGACGTGTGGATGCATCCCTTCCAACTAGATAATAAACAAAGGCTATATAAGTAAATTCTGAATAAAATACCATATAATCAATTTGACGTATTATATTGTAAAAATACTAACCTGCAGAGTGCTCAGAGGGTATGTATCATGCGCGATCGGCCTGTGTCCCGGATGTGGAGGCACCCTCTCCAACCAGACAATAAAAAATGATTATATAAGTAACTTCAAAATGAATATACGTGTATATCTATAATATTTCGTTCAAAATGAATAAGCGTGCAATATATAATATATAAATATACCTGCAGGTGTGTGAACGGCTTATGCCCCGGATATGGAGGCATCCCCTCCAACTAGACAATAAAATGACTATAAGTAACTTCAAAATGAATATGCATGTATATCAATAATATATCGTTCAAAATGAATATGCGCGCAATATATAATATATAAATATACCTGTAGGCATGGCAAAGTCCACACGAAAAGTCATCTGGACTCTGTCCAGCCAGGGGTGCAACACCACCCCTCTGCTGGAGGAGCTGCTCCGGGCAGAATCGCTCTACCCCTGGAGCCGCCTCTGCCGCTGCCCCTGGTGCCCTTGCCCCTCGTTGGTCCAGACGTTGCTATTACTCCTGAATAACTTCTGCTGTCTCTGTATTATGGGAAAATATCGTGCTACCTTAATAGTTATATCTGGTTTCTTATCAGATACTTTCGGTTTATACAAGTCCTCTCCGCAGGTGGGACACTCTTTCAAATCTGAATTTTTTTCCGGTATAGTACACAATTTTTAGGACATGCATAAATCTTCTCACGATTCAGACCTAAATTAGACATCATTTTCTGAGCATCGAACCGGCATTCAGACACGTTATTTCCCGGGGGCATACAATCTTTTAGGAACTTGAGAAGTATCGTGAATGGCTTGTTGTTCTATCTATTTAAGCACTTAATCCGAAAAAGATGAACGGACTATGATAATGTGGAATGCTTTGCATTATCATAAATTGGTCTTCTAACATCATTCATGTATTTCTCATACTTATCCGCATGCTGTCCTTGACCAGAAGGAAGGTCTTCTTCAGTAGGATCATTATCATCGAGAGCAGCTGTTCCTACTAAAATTTTTTGCTCAAAACTTGTTCCCTTATAAGAATAAAGGGACCCACATGTTAAACACGTAAGCATCCACATACAAAGCATGTGAGTGCCACTTCTGATAGGATCAAATTTTATATTGGTTCCTATGTGTTAAACACGTGAGCGTCTCATGTGATATCCACGTGAGCGCTAGTGCAGCCTCTTGGCAGTGCGTGTCACGTGATATCCACGTGAGCGCACATGCTAGCATCTCGGTAGTGCCTAACACGTGAGCGTCTCACGTGATATCCACGTGAGCGCTAGTGCAGCCTCTTGGTAGTACGCATCACATGATATCCATGTGAACGAACATGCTTGTCTCTTGGCAGCGTTTCACGTGACATCCACATGAACACTATAGGCCAGCGCGTCACGTGCAATGCACGTGAGTGTTCTTTTTTATAGAATTAAATTATATGTAGAATTAAATTCTATGTGGGAAATATTTTCCTGAACTTTCTTAAACTAGAAAGACATTCTCTATTAAACAGAGACCCCTTGGATCAAAAGATCTAACGGTGATTATAAAATTATCAATTGATCATCTGATAAAATTAAATTCTATTTTAGGAAAATATTTTTCTAATATTGTTAAACAAACAAGAATGATCTTTTCTATTAAACAGAAAGCCTTTAGATTAAAAATTCAGCGGTGAATAAAATTCACCGGTTGTTCTTTAAGATCATTTCGATTGATTATGAAATCAATCATGATGTCTCAAAATAAAGATTTTCTCAAATAGATTGATTTTTCTCTTCTCCTATAAATAGGAGCAAAGAGATTAAATTTCAGAAGAGAAGAACCCCATAAGCTTCTGTAAAAATACAGAAGGCTCTCTAAAAGTTTCGGCAACAGAGAATTTAATTCTTAATAAAAAAGATTTTCCTCCTCTCAAACCCTAGATAAAGAAAAGACAGAGATAGAAATATCTCCACTTTACCCATCATATCTAAGGGTTTAACCCTTCACGAGAACTCAGTTCTTTTTCTGGATCTGAGATCCATAGGACAGATCTCCTATAAAGAGAATTTAATTCTCATAAGGAAGATCTTGTTCTTAAGAATCAAAGATTTAAAGGAGAATAAGATTGAAAAGAATATGGAAGAACAAGAACATAAAAAGATGGAGTCCATACTCCAGAAACTTAATTCCCAAACATGAAAAAAACTTAGTTCTTAAAGAACCTGATCCCAGATCCTCAAAATAATGATCTTGATGATCTTTAATGGTCAAAATGCCATTAACAGATGTTTAACTTTTTTAAAACGTGAACAAAGATTAAATCTCTAAAACTCAGCGTCTCACGGATGTTCACATGAGTGCTGGAGATTGAGCACCTCACGTGATATGCACGTGAGTACTCAAAAGCCATGAAGACACCACCTCACGTGATATCCGCGTAAGCGCTCAGATGCTGCAGACTTAGCGCCTCACGTGCCATACACGTTAGCGTCTGAGTGTGAGCGCTTCACGTGATGCACACATGAGCGCTATATGTTTGAGTGCTTAACACTGCTGGGTGACACAGAAACCCAATCTTTAGCCCTAAATTGGCTAAGTCTGTGAAGTGAAAACTTCTTTGAGCCTATATGCTCACATGTTTAAATTGATCTTAATCTAAAACAAGATTAATGATCATCAATCATATTTCCATAATGATCTTAGTCCAATATACGACTAATAATCTTGCATCGATCTTTCATCAAATTGATCTTAGTCCCATATACGACTAAATGGTCTTTATTTTAGTCTTATATAAGACTAATGATCCTCCGTTCCGACATGGACTTGTCCCTCATATACGGGATTTGGTTCAAGAGTACATCTTTCCACACCTTTGATATGCGTCGTCGTAATTCCTCAACGTCTTCAAAGAGGTGGCGGGTCCCAACAACTCCTTTCTCGTTTCAACTTGATGAAAGATATGAAATTTTATCAAGACAGAGAATGTCCTATCTTTCACGTTGACATGCATCTCATACAGATGCACATCTCATATTAAGCCCCGGCTATATATATATATATATATATATTTGAAGGAAACATAAATGCCTTCAAATTGGATCGCACCCTAATATTGGGCGCACTCCATGTTATTACCGTTCACTTCGGCACGTGATATACACGCGTATAAGATGAAAGATGGACCGAAATGTTCCTAAACTAATATTGGACCGAAATGTCCCTAAACTAATATTGGACCGTGATGTCCTTAAACCAATATGTTAAGCCTTGCGGACTGTCTCCATATCGACTACTGTATACTATCTATGTGCTATTCATATACGATCTGACGATCAGTTGGACCCATATGCTCACTGTTTCTAAGTCGATCTTAGTCCGATATACGACTAATAATCTTTAGAGCAAACCCATATATCCCATGAACTTGTGGATCTCATTTATATGAGATCTACGTCCTAAGTTCAAAACCTCAAATCTAATATATACGGATTTGGATTAATCCGCGCCCTACGGACATATCAAGATTAGTCTCCGTATACAATCTAAGGGCAATCCCATAATAAACAAACATAACACGACACGAAGTGATGCATATGGAGAAAGTGAAAGTTGTTATCGCGTTGCGATAACGTAATTAACTGCAGAGACTTGCGTCAGCAGAGAAAATCGTCCCCATAATAAAAAAAAACCCTGCACATACAAGGGGAAATCTGATAAGTCACGCTATATCGGTCGCATCTGTCCAAACCTCCGATATACGGTATCATAAATCAACTTGGTATTTTCAGAGAGGTGGATGGATATGTTTATATAGTATCTGTCCCCAAATTCAGGCTAGACGTCTCTGCATCTCAGTCCAGTCTTTGACGGTAAACAGCAGCCTCTATCATATCATCAATTTCCTCTCCTGTAAAGAAGTTATCTTCTTCTTCCGCCGCATTACCGTTTTTTTCTTCCCCATAATATAACCAATTTGTATAAAATCTGGTAAAATCATGTTCAATGATATGAACCTCTACCTTCCCTATCTTTCGGTACATCTTATTTCCACAAATGTTGTACGGACAAAGGATCGCCCCAATACAACCTTATGATGTTTCCATGCAAATTCGATGAAAGCAACAATTCCTGCAATGAACTAAGGGTTCGTGCGTTCTTGCCGATCCATGTACATCTAGTCCTTAAGTTTTATGTACAATTGGGCCATATATATATATATATATATATCGTTAACAGATCCTAAAAGCAAATTTGTGCGCGTGTATATAAGATTATCGCTTTCAAGTATGAGTTGTTCATGTGATTTAAACCTATATTATATATCACTACATTGTTATACGTATTCATCCTTCGTTTATAATAAACTAAATAAAGTATGCAATTTGAAGAGATTTTAGTTCTTAACATCACACGGTTTAAGATATTCAGGGATTATTCTCGACGGCTATGAAGATTATCAGGGACCCAGAGCAAATGCTTATAGCTTGGGAGTTGGATTCTTCTTCCAAGAAAGATGATATTAACGGTTCTATATTGGATGTCGAGGGTAACGACTATCGGGGGTAAGACTTCTATCCCATTAAGAATGTATAGAGCAGACACTCATTCGCTTGTGTTTTCATCTGTTTCGAGAAAATTTCGGCAGCACTTCCCCGTTGTTCTCCGAGCACACTGTAATAGAATAGATAATCATTTCAATACTGTGAAATAATATTGAAATGAACATCTAATCTATTTTGTACATGGAGAACCAGCGGAAAGGTACCGCCGAAATAATTCGAAACGAATGAAAACACAATTGATGCAGGTTTTTGCTTTATACATTCCTAATTTGTCCACATTGGACAAATCTATCGATTATTATGCGATTGAATTTTCTCGTCACATAGACTACACGACGGTTGTTAGCACCGAACGATACCGTCCGATTTTTAATAAACTTCGTGTAGTTTTATGTCACGATGAATATCGAGCGTATGATAACCGATAAACGGGGACTACGGTGCGTTTTGATTTTTACATATGATTATTGATGTGAATATGAAAATTTTATATTATCATCGAGTATCATATACTTAGTCTAAGATTTAATTTGAAATAGTTTTACATTTCAATTTTAAGGGTTTGAAGTTTTTAGTTTAGGCTAAAGTTTTTTAAAGTTAAGTATTTTCTTAATCAAGTTTTAGATTTTGGATTTAGATTTGGTGTTAAGTTTGGGTTTTAAACAATTCATAAGGTTTTTACCAAATTTGCAAATAACATCCCTTCATAATTCAACACCCCTTTATAAATTTGCAAATATCAACGCCTCTTCACAATTCAACACCCCCTTACAAATTTGCAAATATCAACACCCTTTCACAATTCAACTCCCTTTTACAAATTTGCAAATATCCCCCTCATCATCTTCTTAAATTAAACCAATTAACTCATCATCTCAACTAATTGAACGTAACATTCAAAAAACTCAACATGAACAAATTAAACTTAATTTAAAATCCTAATAGTAACAAAAAATTGTAAATTTTTGTTTGCCTGATCACTGTTTTGGGGGTTAGGGGTCACTGTTGGGTTTCGGATCGAGAGGAGACGGCGATGGTGGCGAATTCAAGCGGGCGATGACGGCAGTGGAGATGATGGCGGCAGTGGCGAGGCTTGGAGGCAGTGGAGATGATGGCGGCGGTGGCGAGGCTTGGATGCGGTAGAGGGCGGCGGCGATGGTGAGGCTTGGAGGTAGTGGATGATGGCGGCGGCGGAGACGGTGGCAGTTGGCGTCGATCTGGAGGAGCCGGTTTAGGAGTCAAGGCGGCGGCGGCCAAGTTGAGAGGAAGAGCAACGGTAGAGGAGGAGCCGATGAGCGGCAAAGGAGGAGGCGGCGACGAGCACGACGAGCGAGGGTTCGGGTTTAGGAGCGAGGGTTCGGGTTTAGGAGCGAGGAGGAAGAGGGAGGAAGTGTTAAGGATAAGGTTGGGGAATTTTTGGTTTATTTTTTATAAAAAATATCCCGACTCTGCCCCTACGGTTTCCACGGTATGAGTTTCTCTGCCGGCACCGCAGGGGCAACCACAAAACTTAATTTTTTTGTAAACTTGCCCTTGTTGTTATCACTGTAGGGGCACTGTTTGTCCCTACGGTGGGAACCGTAGGGCATGTCATCTTTGTACTAGTGTGAAGATCAAGATGGACAGTGCCAATCATCCAACAGAATTGATGGATGGTTGACTTTTTGACTGCCACTTTATGTAATTTTCTTATGTGCACTGCATATTTTAGATGGCTTGTGAGTGGTGTGAAGACTTAACTGTTTTTGTTATAAAAGATGCAATGAAATAATAATTGTACGCATCTTAATAAATCCAGCATGATGGAACTTCAAATAGCTGACATTAGTATAATAAATAGTTTTTCTTTACTTCCATTCTGATTTAGTTGTAAAAAATTTGCCAAAACTTCAATTGAGCCTTGCTTCCATAGCTGGCCCCATTTTTAATAAGAAAAGGCAATGATGTATTGCCTCCCCATTTGCTTGTTGTTAAAGTATTTAGAACTGAAAAAACTGTTTTCTTTTAGGATAAAGTTATTTTGGAGACTGGACTTTCCAGTTTGCAGAGCCAATCAAGGAGGCAATCAAATTTGAGCTTTAAATCTCAATCACACAATTACTGTTTATTCTTCATTTTTGAATTAATATATTATTAACATATTGCTTTATCTGGCATTTTGTCATGTTTGATGCATGCTCAGGTATTGCCACCATATCTAATTTTCATGTATCTGTAGAAACTTTGCCTAATTAATGGATTGTTATTTTAGTACTATCTGCTTAATTGTGGTATGGACTATGGCTCTTATCAGCTGAATAATAATAAATAGCATGTTGCTCCGTGTCCATTTTTTTATAGGCTTATGGTGTGCATATGAATGGATATGTCGAGAAGGATGGACAAAAATGTCTTTGGATTGGGAAGAGAAGTGATATGAAGCCCACATACCCTGGCTTGCTTGATCATCTTGTTGCTGGCGGCTTGGTATGTCTTACTAGTTATTTTCCTTGCCTATATAAATATGTATTTCATTGTCATATTAAGTGTGTGTTTGAATAAGATAGAGTGAAATCATAATAAACATACATAATGCCTATTGTAATAGTTTCTTATTTGTAACATATATCGAGCTGCTATTGCTTGTGCTGTGGTTTGTCCAATATCTTGTATTTTGTGCGGGAAAAAATAACCAGAGTAATATTTGTTTAAGACCCTTGGAATAACTATCATATATAACGATGACACTAGATATTTATGCACATACTTGAATTTTTTACTAATAACATTACTCTGCTAGAGACACTATGATATTTACGTAATAACTAGAAAACTGTGGAAATTTATTTGCTTCTGTCTCTCAATAATAGCACTTAACAAATATCATGTGTTACCAGATTGCTTTTATGTGTGATATCCTAGTTTTGCGGTCTGTGTCTGATCTGCAGATGTCTTCAATGTTGAATAATGCAGTGGCATTGACGTCTTCAACATAACACTTGGCTACTCGATATTTGTGCATTTGTTGGTGTCATATTCTTTGTACCTTTTTTAAGCCTTTATAAGACTCGTTAATTAGATTTATGTTATTTGTGTCCTTAGTAAACATGTTTAACTCATGATAGTATGCTATCTTTGTTTTTTAAGATGGTCTTTACCGATCATCTCACTACTGATTACATTTGATTTCAAATCCTGAATTTTTTTACCAAATTTTTTATGGGCATTTCTTGACTCGAGTTTGGCTCTACACAGTTCTTTTCTTTCTTTCTTTTTCTTGGAGGAAAGTGGAGCATTACCCCACTCCAATATAAAGTCTTAGTGATCAAGATCATTCGATAGCAACTACTTCGTAGTTATTTCATGCTATCAATTACTCCTGTAAAATATCTCATTACAAACATTAACTTCGTTGAAGGCAAGGTCCACCCTTATTAATTAAAAAGCAGGATTGACCTATGTTAGGGAACTTACGAGATAGGAAACCTCTTTAGGAAGAAGGGTATAGAGTGGATACTGCATGGATTTGTAAATGCACAGTCAAGCACATGTTTAATTACTCATTTAATGTTTCTGATGAAGTTTCTTCCCTTTAATATAAATATTAGGTTAAATGTAAGAAGAATGAACGAGTTTTGCTTAGTTAGCAGCTTAGACGCTTCACCTGTGAATGCTTTAGTTAAAGTTTGGCATGTTTTGAGTAAAGAGTGACATGTTACTGTATTGGTGATACACGGGAAACTTGAGAAGGCCTCTCTGCTGAATACTATCCATACACTAATTTTTTCGCCTTTTTTGCCCTCGTCTTTTCTTAGCTATACCAGCAATGCTGATAGACGATAAGGTATTCTTTCTCTCATTACCATGCATCTTGAAAAAGACTTGAGAAGTGTTTTCTATGATAGGCTTGATTGGAAATGTAGAAAGTTTATATATTAACTTTCTTATAAACAAATTGAACAATGTAAGTCATAATCTCAGTCATTTTCAACTTTTGTATGTTCAGCCACATGGGATTAGTTGTAAAGAGAATATTATTAAGGAATGCCAAGAGGAAGCCGGAATTCCTAGATCTATTTCCGACAGGTATGTCATCACTATTAACTTCAAAAAAAAATTGTCAGCTCATACATCTTACAGATATAGATCACAGTTAAACTTCAAAAGGCTGAATACTGTAAATAGTTATCTTGAAATAATAATGCTCGTTAGCTGTAAATTTGTAGTCTTTAGATATCAACGATTTGAACTTCTAGATAATTTTCTCAATTTCTTCAAATGTTCTAAAGAGATGAATGAAGCTTCCAAAATGGCCTATTTGAGCAATTGCTTAGGTGGTTACTTAGAGATGAAATTGTCATCATAGATGCAAGCCATAGCAGCAACAGCAACAAAGAGTTTATCTCCAAAATGGGTTTGCCTCCCTAAGGCCCAAAAGCAAAAGGGTTAGGTCCCTTACTAAGAAGTAGCTGGTAAAACCTCCCTTATTTCAAAGAATCAATTGTATAAGTCCTTTATATACCAACACTTATGTATTTCCTCATATTCCATTACTACCCTTTCATATTTTATATCTCAACATCATGGCACAACTTAAACTTTGTAGGGAAAAAGCAAGCATGGTAAAGTACTACTTTTATAAAGGAAATTGTTATATTTGTGCGGTATAAGTTTAGTTAACTTGTTCTATTGCCCATCACAACTTCTACATTAAATTATGTAAATTACGCTTATGTTGAAAAATTACTCTTCAACATCTACATTTTGGAGAAATGGAAATTGCTAGATTTACTTTGTAAGTACTACACTTAGCTAGTTAGTTACTACATATGAGTAGTTATGGCCAATATATTTTAATTCCGGGATAAAAGAGTTGTATAAATTATTACTTTTTGATATTTAATATATGTTTTTTCTTCACTTACATCAGTAGGTATCTTTGATGTTTAATCACCAGTTACCTGCCAAATTTTCTATATCTTCTAGTAAAGTATTATATTTGGCTGGGATATTGCTATATAAGACTGAAAAATTACTACATTTGTCTCGTAAAGTACTACATTAATGAGGGAATTGTTGGATATATGTATGCCCTAGAGGCCATTATATGATAGTGGATGTATATATATATATATATTCAGTGTACATTCTTGCTCGACATGATAGTATGCTATCTGGTTCTTCTTTATCTGACATGTTGACTTGATCATGCTGTTATTCATTTACACATGTTGATAAAGCCCTGAGAATATTTGCTTGACTACTGTGATTATGATGGAGATCATACTAGTGGGACGTCTGTAGTTTATAAACATATCCTGAAATGTCTCTAGTCGTAGGTGTATCGAGATAGAGCATCGATATACCAGAGTAGACTAGTGTATATGATACTAGACCCATATGATAGGCGATGGATGTTCCCACATCCATTGATATTTGACATCGAGATCGTATACTGGTGCTCAGTGGTGACTGGGTACACTGGACGGACTCGCCGAGAACTCCTATATGGTATTATATCTATCGTCGGATAGCAGTTCTCAGGTGACACTGGTACATGTTAGTCTGTAGACCCGAGATCGTCATAGAGTCTTGTGTGTTCTCCCACTGTACTTTGATTACCACCTTACCACGGCTCTGCTGAGTCGTGCAAACATGTGGCTTTTGGGTACAGTCCCGAGACACACGAAAACGATGAGCGATAGGAGGGGTTTCGTCTCTCTCGGTATTGGGGGTTGATGTTGTGCTGTGCACGATTGGCTATATCAGTAAGTCCCTGATCAGGGCTGTTGGGATTTACTGATAAGTGTTATCAGTAGTTTCTCGATCTGTTATAGACCATTTCTCGGCATGACTTATTGAGTTATTGGGGTCGACGTTACCATCCCTAGACTCGATATGCAGCATATCTGACGAAGAGACCGGACTGTACGGTAGTGTTGCCGGTTGACTCGACGGGAGTTGTGACAGGTTCGCTTGTTTTCTTCTGATCGTTCAATACGGGTGGCCATTACGTTTAGCTGACCTCTTGCGGCTTGGGGTGTTTGATATGATAATCACCTACTGCCGGCGTATTGACGAGTCTTAGAGTCCCACAATGGAGTTACCTAGTCCAGGCGAAACGATGTGGTGCGCATATGAGATATGCGCAGGGACCCGATTAAATGCGCGTATGTAATACCGTATATTCATCGGGAGGTTTTCTATTGGTCGGGCCGTATGTGATATGACCGGTTTGCTAAATCAAGTGTTGATTTATCATTGACCATTAGCCTTTTTCACTTTAAACCCTTCTTGTCTTTTGTTGTATGCATGCATGTATGTATTTATTCTCTTTAATGCATATATGGATGTGCATGCACTCATACATGCATACACAATTCTATCATGGTGGTTGATATATTGGATGGTAGCAATATAAGACTCACACCTTAATAAATATGTTGATATTTATATTTGGAAAAGAAAATGGAATTGGATAATTACTCATGGTTGATTATTTTATCCCCCCCACTTACCTGTGTTAACCATGAGTTAATTTCCATTGCCATTTTGCATCCAAAGATAAATATCTAGATATTTATTAACTTGGGTTAATAGTGAGAGGAAGAAAATATATTTTTTCTTTTCTCATTCTTAACTTAACACTTATCATTATCTCTTGAGCTCTCATTCACCATCATCTTCTTCCTCCTCTTTCTTGCTCTTTAGCTTCCATTAGTGAGCAAGATATTGATCAAGTTAGGGTTTTGAAGTGAGAAAACAAACCACATCACCATTCTATACTACTCTTGCCCACTAGTTTAGAGTGTTGGCTTCTACTTCTTTTCTTGATCTAGTGGAGCTTTGAGCTTGGACAAAGAGGACTCTGGGTGGATCGTCGTGGACTTGAAGGATCTCAAGCAAGCTTCTTTCAACCCTCAAGTGGCCAAGTGGTCTAGCGTAGGGAGCTACAAAGGTTGTATTCTCTAAACCTAGCTTTTACTACTTGTGGATTGTGATAAAGTTTTGTGTTACCCTAGCTTTTCTAGTATGATCCTTAGAATGTTTTCTTTAGCACCCTATATTTTTTTTTTAATTTAGCATGTGTGATGCTACCAAACCCTTGTAGTGGTGCTGTAGAAAACCCTTCAGGAAAGTACTATAATTTTCTGGCTAAGCTCTATATTTAGTAACAAACTACTATATTTAATAGGGAAACCACTACATACATTAGAGAAGGAAACTATTATATTTGTTATGTAAAGTACTGCATAAGAAGGAAACTACTACATTAAAAGGGGAAAAGTACTACATTTGTCATGTAATTACATTAGAGAGGGAAACTACTACATTTTTCAACACATTGCTATAAGAAAATTGTTACGTTTGGCTAATAAATTACTACAGTTGACATGTAAAATTTCCACAATATTTCACAGCAGAATCATGTGTCAAAAACCTGATAATAAATTTGGCACAAATTTACTACAATGCAACTTCACCAAAATATTTCACATTAAAGTATAATACATATCTACCTGCTAGATATAAATCAAAACTCAAAAATCCAACATCTTGACACTTTTAAATAAAACAAAAAGAGTACATAGCATTTGCTAAGATCTATCTCTATGATAGACATTAAATCCATTGAGAATCTCATCAGGTGAAAGCTGCTAAAATTGAGATTTCGTATCATGTGAGGATTCCGTATCGGGGTCTTCTTCTCCCCCTTCAAACAAAATATATCTGGTGAGTAACATACACCAAAACTCGATGCTCGGTGTTTTTGTTTTGCAAACAACCATTGACGTCCCGCCCATTGATTATAACATCCATATACAAATAGCAATAGATCCCTCAACATACTTTGTTTTAAGATGAAAACATAAATTATAATTAGAAAAACTACAAAACTATTATAGTTAATATGGACATGGAATTAAATATATCCGGCGAGATGCCTTTTTTGTTAATATATCGGTATTTAGTTATGAACTATCACATAAAAAGATATATATATATATTAAATATTTTATTGAAAATATATATATGGGATTTAGATAATAATAAAATATTTTATCATTTTTCTTCTATAAATTATGGCCACAAACCAAATTACAAGGGTTCAGTTAAAAAATATAAACAAATAATAAGAGATGAGATTTAATAGGAGCTAATATTGAAACAATGGATTTTTTCTCCTTTAAATATAGATAGCTACACAATATTTCTTGGGCAAGAAAAATCTTGTATACTTTTAGCATGAGTATTTTTCTTTCTTAATCGTGCTACAATTGAATCTTAAAACAAAAAAGAACAAATTTTAACTAAAATAATATACAAAAATAACATAATAAAATTCATACCTTGTTCCACCCATGTCTTCTTCCAGCTGTATAGACTTCTCTCCTTGATTTTCTTCAGCTTCTTTCAGTGGACATTCTTTTCAAGCCGTCGAAGCTTTTTCGAAGCTATGTTGTCACGTCCCGCTTCCCAAAATACATTAAAATACGGGACATGACCCGGCCAGCCATGCTACCTACGGTAAGGAAATATCCTCACATATTCATATTAAGACTGTCGTGCAGTAATCAAGCGCAATATAATAAATATCTATCTATCACATGTGCATTATACCATAATAACCAATAACGATAATCAATAGTCAGGAGTCAGTAGTGGAAGTAAGCAGTAATGATAATCAAGTCTCAAGATCCAAGAAAAATAAGAATACAATATCCAATACATGTCCCTTATGGGATCATAATAAAATCCAAGGAAAATAGTTCAAACAGGAAAAATAAACCTAAACCATAAAGATAACTAGATAATTACGAACACACTTCACTGTTCGGCAAGCTTCTAGAAATAATCTTTATCCACCTGTGCAAAAGCTAAGGAATTTGGGCCATGCAAAACCCAGACGTCAGAGCGTCATATATAATAATATAATGAATATAGCCGGATTGAAATACAACATATCATTATTCAGGAATCAATGGCAGGTGAGCAAGCTACAACATTAATAAAACAAATAATATATCATGGCAAGGTAAACATGCAATCGTGTCATATGGATCCTATGGTTCATGTTACTACATTATCTATCATACAGGTGCTTGAAATCAATTAATGCAATTCTTATCGTAACTCAACAATACCCCGCACTCGTCCAGATTCACGGTAATACATCATATCCAATACAGTTGAATGATGTCATAAGTTAGATACATACATGTCAATGCACAAATAGATGTTATGAATCAGATACATACTGATAAAATAATGTCATGAGTCAGATACATGCAGATGTTCCTCTTGACCATAATACAGATGTCCTTTATCTGACCATGATTCTGACGTCTCTCTTTTGACCATGATTCAGATGTCTCTAAATAATAGTACTCTTGAATTACGATTCGGGTTTCATTCTCGATTTTCCCTTTTTCTAAGTTTAAAGTTAAATGTCAGGTATCGGTTTAATATTTCCCTAATGCCAATTCTAGAACAAGTGGATACATGTGTCAATCAAGACAAATTAAGTCAAGTCAAGCCAAGAAGTATCGTGATTCCGTTGGCATTGGCAAGAATTACATTGCAAGTATGTACTGGCATGGTAACAAGTAACAAGTGACATTAAGTAAATTAGTAACAAGATAATATATCGTCTCCTAGTATTTAAAAGGTTCATATTATGTTCCTTATTATCCTATAATCTTGATTTCCTAATCATTTATTTTATTTATAGACAGTTTATGTCTCATTGAAGTTTTAGTTGTTAATGGACATATGCAAGTATTAAGCATTTTAAACAATTGAAGTATTTTGCAAGGGCCGGAATCCAAAACTGAATTCTGATCCAAACCCATGATTCCATACAAAGACCGAAAACAATTAGGAAAATTTAAGCAAGTGTGGGTCCAAACTTCACAAAGGTAAGAGAGTGCTCATGATCCAAACCGAGAACAGTCCAAACACCAATCTAAGATATCTCATATGTTCCTTACTGATAGAACATATTAACTACAACTTCTTCCAAAACATACTATGCACAAATACTTATGGTAACAAATATAGAGGTGGCATGTCAACTCATTGAGGTATTTTATGTCTGAAACATCTAACAGGAAAGGGTATAGAATTTTAGGGAAAGTTTGTGTTCTTTAAACAAAGACTAAACAGAACAAGGAAAAATTTGAAGTTGCTTATAGTGTTAAATTAGAAGTTAAATCTCATCAAACCCATACATATATAAATAGCTTTATCATGCATAATATCTATACTAAATAATCCGAAACAGCTGAAACCACAACAATGTATATAAAATTTTCATTATTTTAATCATCAAGAGTAATACACACACACCATGTTAGACAACTTTTGATAACATCGCCTGCAATATAGTGCATCAGAAAATGAATATTTATACACAATGCTTAAATTAATTATGGACTAAGCTATTAAGTCTATTGTGATGCAGGTCTAACTATACTTTAGCTGGACTGGCTTAACCCTCTTCCTTTCTTTTTTTTCTTCTTTATGTCAAAATGCTTAGCTTTTGACAAATTAAGTTTTCAAACACATATTCACACACGTGATGCATTTATTTGCATAAGCAGATAATTAAACACCAAACTTAAAGTTTATGAGCCAACATAATTTGCAAATCAAAATATTTTCTAAAGACCAAAATATATCAAAATATCAAATTATAAAGTTAATATTACGACAAGATTTAATCCTCTCGTAACTAGTATGTGAACAAGTATACGAATACTTGCCTCGATTCAACGATTACACGATAACGGAACGACAAAGAAAACACAAACGGAAACGAAGACGGCGATGACCGGATTGATGACAACGGTGACGCGGTCGAGTAGAGGGTGTGGTCTGGATTCGTGCAGCCGAGAGAAAGAAGACAGCAACACGCAAACCAACGACAACGGAGTTGGGTCAGTGCTGGAAACGAGGCGACGATGGCCGAATCGACAACGTCTAGGTTTTATGAAGATGATGATAGGTTTAAAGGGATCTAGGGTTTCAGTTTTGTTTTGGGAGGATGAAAGGATTTTTTAGAGAAAAAGAAGAGAAAGATTGGGGTTGGCTGATATGAATTGGGTTTTGTTTGGATTAGAGGAGAGAAATATTAATAAGAGAGAGATGAGTTATATATAATTATATTAATTTTGCACATGAACCCCTTCAAAGCTTTTCTTATAAAAAAAACCCGTAATCAAATTGGTTCTAGAAAGATTTCCAAAATTTGCAATTATCATTCCATATCTCAAAACCAAATATCTTTATAAAATAAATATTTTAAATGGACCATATGTCTCATAAGTCTATATCAATTAAGATTAGGGATTTTAAGATATAGAAAATATAATTTCCATTCATATAGTAAATAATGTATATCCTTTATAACCGCCAAATACTTATAACCCAATAAAACAATACCAAGCCCAAGTCACCATACTCCAATAACCATTTGCCAATAACCTCAAGTAATAACCCAATCCAATATTCAAATAAATTAAACAACCAGAATATTAATTAATATTACTTTATTCAATTAAATACCGTACGATCGTTCTAGGGTGTTACGCATGTATTTATTTTGGGGAGGGGTTCAAGATCAAAAGAGGCTTTTTGGGGAAGGATTTGAGATCAAATAAGATATTAGGAAGCATTAGAGGTCAAAAGAGGAATTTTTGAAGCACTATTATGGATTTCGAGATGGGCAAGTTAAGGATTTGAGGAGAACAACGATGAGCAGAACAACAGTAGGAACCCAGTTTGAGGAAAACATGGGGGAACGTTTTGTTTTGTTTTGGGAGAAGGGTGTTTTAGGTATTCTTAAAATACTTCTATAGAAAATACCTAAAAAAGATACTATAAGGATTTATATTCAAGTCTTTCGTGTATTAGGGAGTTTTTAGCAAAACTTTTTGGGCCAGGGACCTAACCCTATTGTTTTTGGGCCCTAGGGAGGTCATCCCATTTTCCCCAAAAATATAAGGTTGGCTGCATAATTCCTTCATCTCCGTAGACCATCTCCTCCGATAAATTAAAACATAATGTTCATTTATAAATCCCTAAATCCATGTTCCTTGGGCTTTACCACAAGTCCTTTCTCCACCAAGTACAATTTTGTCCCTCATCCTAGCTCAAACACTTTATGGTCTCCATTTCACATGCACAAATCATCACAGTAGGTTCTACATCATATTTTCTACTTAAGTTATCTCTATGCTCGTGCTCGTTACTTTTTCTTATCCAGTCTTTTATCTTTTTCCTCTCATCCATCACAACATTCTCATTGCAACTATACACATTTTCTACGCGTGATGTTTCTTCATTGTCCAAGGTTCCAACCCACAGATAATCCATATACAAGGAGTACTCTTATTCAAATCAATAATTAGACATGCAAATCGGTTTCTTATATTTGGTTTGTCTTCTAGCTCTCCAAACAGTCAATGTTGCTATGTGAGCTGCATTCTTGTTAACTCGATAACTAGGTCATGAAAATCCATTGCTAAAAGAAATCCAGATCATGGAAAAAGAGAACATTATAAATTGTTGGAATGGTAACCAAAGTTTGCATAGAAGAGAGTAAGAGGCCTGCACAAGCTGTTGAAAGGTTGTGGTTTTGGCAAAATTGTCCATGGTGGATTCATCATAATCAAACAACCACATAGGGGAATTGGAACTAAGAGGCGACTTTTCTTGGCCATGATAATGTAGAATGAGTTGCAGAAAACCACTGACTATATAGTTTTCGTAGTATTGAATCAATTTTTGATGTCAAATCCACACATAATCATAGTCTTTCTGAGGTTGAGTAGTATTACACACGCTCACTTTCAGTTGCTGTAAGCATTGGCTCGCTTAGACGGTTACATTGTGATAAAAATGCTAATTTTCAATAGCCCTCCACCCACCCACCCACCAAACCCCTCCTCCCAACCCCCGCGGCTCTCAGAAAGAAAATGAACCATGCACATTCTTTCCAATGAGCGACAAGCAGTTGACATGAAGGTGGTTTTTTGGGAAGCGACAATGAGGTGCTTCACTTATGCATAAAGTGGTAGTATAAAGCCTATGTCCTTCTTTAGAGTCTTGACGCCCCGCTTCGGCCCACTTTATGTGCTTGAAGCGCCACTTAAACTTACTTTTTAGTGGATTAATATGAGATGAAGTCCTTATTCTATATAAAACAAAAGGTACTTGCAAATTACTGTTTTAAATTATCGAACAACTAAATCTCATTACTGTGTCCAATCTGTAACATAATAAACCTCATCATTTACGATGTATAAAAACGACTCAATATATTTCTATATTGTGTATAACCTTTATATAATTCATATAAGAAAAACATCTCTTTTATTTTTTGTTTTTAAATGTTTCTATATGTCTATTTTTTCCAGCATTATTATATATTTATTATTTAAAAAAGTCTTGGCACTGGCTAAAGCCTAATCGCTGCCCTCCCACTTCGCTATGCTTTCTGCTTTCCAAAACATAGCAATAGATTGTGTTTGCGAATATCTTTTTTTATAGTTTTGTTATTGCAGTTGAGTATGCTTCTCACTGGACTTTTTTTATTTCTTGGTCGGCTTTGTTTTGAATGATATTGTGATTTGCATATGTATTTTTACCATTTTCCTTGATTAATTAGCCCAAATGCCCCCAGCTTCCATTCATGTGGCTTGCCATTGTCCTAATGAATTACATGCTGGGTTCATGTTACTACTTGTTGATCATTTCAGTATTTAGTATGTAGCATGCCATCTTCAAAGGCTGTTATGTCATAGGATGCTTATGATTAAACTTTGATCTGCAGAATTTTGTCAATGTCTCCCAGATTGGTCCTATAACTTTTCTTTCATTTAATACTCACATGAATGTGACATGAATTGTTTATCTCCTTTTCATTGTATACTTGCATATATTTGATCTTCTCTAGTTAAAAGTAGTTTATTATTGTGCATTTGAGGTTATCCATCCATTCATGAGGAAGTTCAGCCATGTTGGGCTAACAACATGTTTATTTAATTATAATCAATTCCATTACTTAAATTTTTGTTATAATTTTTCTCTGCTTCTCCTTTTATAAAAAATGTTTGTGCTGGCAGTGCTATCTCAGTTGGAGCCGTATCATACATGGACATTGATGGATACAGGTACAAGAGAGATGTGCTTTTCTGCTATGATTTAAAACTTCCAACCAATTTTGTTCCTAAGAATGAAGGTAAGTCTTTTTGATACAAAAGCAAATGAAATGGGTTCTTTTCTTCTGAATAACCTCTGCTCATCCTATCGCTAGTTGGGGTTCTTTCCAAGCGTACTCACAATTTTTAATCAAATTCCATAATACTACATTTTGTATTCACATAGCTACTACATAGGTAAGAACGATTATCTTTGAATTTGCTAAAGGTTTATAAAATATGAAGAATATTGGTTAGGGAAATCACCTGATGCAGTGTCTACTATGTTTTCCATACTGGCATGAAAATGTGGATATTATAAGGATAAAATGGAAATGGTTTCAGAACCTATGGAAACATATACCTATGATTGTCTTGATACACGGATAATTGGCTCTTTTCTGCTGTAAATGGCAAGATATCCCTGACAGGACCTCCTGCAATAGGGTTAGTATTATTTATACTGAAGTAGAAATTGATAGGAACGATCCATCCATCCACATGGAGAATGCAATCATGAATTGGTTGTATGGATACTGTTTCTGTAATTTAAATTCTCAGCTAGTGCAAAATGTTTGGACTTTATATATGCATGGAGTATTGCTGGCCCTAAGTTGGCATATCAAACAAACAGTTCCCATAATCGTGAACGACAAAATTTCAAAGAACTTATCACATTATATAACGGTTCATTAGCCATTTGTTAGCATTTTATTTCATCGAGTGGGACTATCTTATCTCTTCTTTTAGCTCAATAATGTCATGCATATGCTTGCTGGAATTCTTTCACTGTCTTGATTAAATCACTCTTGCAGATGGAGAGGTCAATAGCTTCAGACTGGTCCCATTAATTCATGTTGCAAATATTATTAGGAGGACAGAATTCTTTAAGCCAAATTGCTCCCTCGTCATTATTGATTTTCTCGTTCGTCATGGGTATGCTACCTGTTCTTTTTCTCAGCTTGGTCTTTTAGGTTTGTTGGTTAAGCTATACATACTTTATGTTCCATGAATTGATATGAGGCCTTCATGTTGAGTACCTTTTAACCTTTGTTAACAGGGATCTAAATGAAATATTGAGGATAAGGTCAACTTATTGCTTAAGTGCTATATAAATTTACATTCATGTATCGTTTCTCACCTTCTCATCATCTATCTTCAGATACATAAGCCCTGATGATCGTGGTTACTTGGAGTTGCTGCAGAGCTTAAGGAGTGGGTCCTGAGGTTATTCCCTATTTAAGGTGCATTAAATTAAATAATAAGTTTCACATTTCATTCTATAACTTTCTTGTGTTGTTTAGGTATCGTATATGCAGATCTTTAGAGAACAGGCATTTTTTTGATTGGGGCCTTCAAGTTCTCTCAAGGGCAAAAATCACAATTTCTTGTTCATTAGGCTGCTTCTTTGCAGTTATTGAGAAATTTGTGCAACCAAAACTTCATCAAGCCCATCTTATGTTTACATAATGCTGTCATCATATAAAAATGATATTTGTTCTATATCAGTTCATTAACTTTGTAGCGTTTACTCTTACTTCCAATATGAATGTTTATACTTTTTACATTTCTTTCTCAAGAAACTCATATAAATTTATATTCAATGGTGCATTGGAAAGGGTGAAATCTTTATCTAGAATAGGTCCACCAAATAAGCTTGATGGGTTTCTTTCCCCCTTCAGGATAGTCAATTGGACACTAGATTATCATTGATTGCCTTTTTTTGATATATTTTTTTTGAATGGAGTCCTTAAATTGGATCATATAAACTAGAGTATATAATATACCTTAGTAAAAAGTATAAATGCTTCAGGCATTACCATACCGTATTTGAGGCATTACCATACCGTATTTGATTGGATGATCCATATGAAGAGCTCAGCTACATAGTTGCATTTCCTTGAGGTTATATTCGGCTAAATAAATCTCTTTTGATGCATCTTACACTGCAGTGCGGTGAATGCATCAAGTTTATGAAGTACGAGGCGCATAAGGTGGAGGTACTCATGATAGAATTTCCATTAGTCAATATTCAGCATTTTGATTTACATTTGAACTTACATAGTTTTCAAATTCACCCAAAAAAATCCCATTATACGAGTGCTAAATAGAAAAGAGAAAGGGAATACATTGAATTGATCATAGAGCCATTAAATTGAATTGTCAAAAAAATAATTAGGATATATCTTTACTATCCATTTGGAATCCTGGAGATTATGACCAAATGGTTGACTTTATTTACCATTAGAGAGCTTATTGGGTTTGTGTGCACCACTGTCAGTAATTCTTTCCTATTGGAGACATCTTATGTGCATTGGACTGGACTAAGTATGCAGCAGAGCCTAAAAATTGATATAAAATATAGTTCAGACAAAGGCGGCAAATATGTTGGAAGCTAAAAAGCTGACAAAGCATCACAACTTACACAATTTATTGGAGCATTGGTTCTGTCCGCATGCTCCAACAAAATGGAAAGTAATGTCGGCAAAGCCAAGATGCTCATCTTCTTTCTTAGCTTCCAACCTACTTCTCCATTTTTTCCTCTGTAAACTCTGTAGCTTCTGTTGCATCTCCAACACCTAGTCTGCTCCAATGCATACAAAACTTACCCAATGGAAAGGAGCGCTAATTGTGGAGTACATGAGCCAAATGGGCTCTTCAATAGTTGCATCAGCCGATAACCCTGTTATTCTTTTTGAAGCGTGTGGATTGTGTATGGTAGAGTATTGAATCGGTGATGACATTAGCCATTAACCCCGTGCAGACTACTTTGAAGTCCCTGGTTGAATAAATCTCTTATAACTAGGATCTATAGCCAGTGATGGTGCTGATAGTTGGGCTTAGCAGCGATTATTGCTTCCTGTTGTAGGGCTTGAAAAATAACAATAGCATTTCAGAAAGAAGAGAAGAGGTTTTGGTGACCGATTAGGTCTCTTCTCTGTTGAATGGTTGTCAGGCGACGTATTTGAAGGTAGGATGGTGATTTGTTTTTTCAGTAATAGTTTGCAATTTGGTTTTATGGTCTCGACGTAATCGGAAATTAATCTAATTATTCTGAGTTTTAGTTACTTGGGGAAAAATATTGAACTTGATAAGTACGACATGTTAGATGAAAATCAATCTGTCGATGAGTGAGGAGCTTGCAATTTCAAATCTTCTTGGACAAAGATTTGGAGATTAAAACCCGTAAACTAACTTGAAATGAGAATGCGCTAGAGCTCGGTTGCTCTTTTATGTCATTTAGCCTATGGATAAAGGTTCCATGGCATACTGAAGCGCATATTCTTGCTTGGACCTGCAATGGACCCAATTCATTCCATTTGAAAGCAATTCAAAATTAAAAGCAAAACACCCATACCATGAACTAAGCATAATCTAATAAATAATTAATCGTAATAAAAACTCTAGATCCGATTATTTATTCACCATAGCAATTATATTACATGCAATTCCATTATTCAACATAAAATTATTTGTCTCTTAAAAAGCTGCTCACAACACAGTGTCGAAAATTAAATAACATTATTCCAAAATTACACAACATATAGAAAGACGCCAGAGTCTTATACTCCCAAACAAGCACTGAAAAGCATATGGGGCTTTCTCACTGATGAAGCCAATGCTAGCAGTTTACCTGTCAATCTTTAGAAAGGTTAGTAGAGTGAGCTCCATGTAATAATGAACAGGTTCCAAATAGGTTCTAAATATTTTGAGATTGTTGACAATCTTGTCAACCATCGTTCCAATTGCAATATAAAAAATATCAAGTTTCTATTAGGAGTTTACAATGAAACCAATTATAGTAAGATAACCGTAAGTATACTGTTTTAGACGAGAAATTTTAATTGAACCTAGTCTATTCAGTTCTTTAGGTTTGATTGTTTAGCCAATTCGGTTCAATTTAATTCCCCAAAAATTGCAATCCCGTTGATAAATTAACCGAATAAATCAAAGATAACTAAAGCAATCGTATATGTGTGTATTATTATATGCATTAGCAATATATATCTGTATATCTACATAATAATAGGTATTAAAATGTTTGCTTAAACATATTAAAATATATCGTAAAATAGAAAACCAAACCATTTAAGGTTCGGCATGGTTCTATTTCAATTAAAGGCCACGATAATAATATGCATACATGATGGTTGCAAGCCAAGTGCTAAAACAATCTTCAATGTTCGCATAAAGCATTTTACTTGCTTAGTACACATCTATATCAAAAACTAATCCATCCATTTAATTAACAACATTCTTCAACTATGAAGTATTATTGACTTCAAAATTTTAAATAGAAGAGAGAGTATTAATTAAAGTGATGCTAAAAGGAACCTGAAGGACATACCACACTCACTTAAAGCTTAAGCTTCTTGAAGAGGGGAAGGAACTCTGTCTTCACGCAATCGTTCTCCCATTCCAGCTCATCCCACCATTGTGTTTGGCCTTGAATCTCCGCAAGGCTCTCACTGAAAACTGCTAGCTTCTTCAGCTTTGGGCATTCAAAGACTCTGATGGTTTTCAAAGAAGGCATGATCAACGCTCTTCTCCTGCCTCCTAGACTCTTAAGATTCGGTAAGAAACCCAGTTGCATATTTTCTAAGCTTGGAAGAACTTCGATCGATTCAGATACTTCTTCCCTGTCTTCATCTGCGATCTCTTCATCCCAATGAATTAACTGTTCGATCCCAATGCAATTCCAAATAAACAGATTGCGGAGGTTTTGAAGGCATCCTCTTTTAAAAATAATCGTAGCTTTGCGAAGCCGTAGAAGCATCAATGTCTCTAGGTTTGGAAGAGTGGACCATTCATTATCATCGTCTTCACCGTCACCGCCACTAAATACCAGCTCTTCCAAGTCTTTGGCATCTGATATATGAAGCCAATCTAAAGCCTTGTGGTTATTGCCAAGAGTTTTAGATGAGATGGACGTTAAACCCAGGCAACCTTTAATCTGCAGTCTCCGCGTAGATTTTGCCACCTGAATGGAATTATGGGATCTCTCAAGCTTTTCAAAGGCAGAGATTGTGCTTATAGTGATTCCAAGTGCCTTCAATTGCTTCAAATTGATAAGCTCTTTAAAATCCACCCCTTCCCCAGTCGAGCCAACCTTCCAATCCCCGTAGCTGTAATGAATGTAAAAGACTTGCAGTTTGGTGAGATTTGCAATCACCCCATCAGGAATTGTCCTGAGATTTGTTGTATGCGACAACAACAAGAACCTCAACTTGGCTAGAGCTCCCAATTCCTTAGGTAGCTCCGTTATCAGAGTCCCGCATAGATCCAGGTATTGCAGCTCAACCAACACTTCAATACTCGATGGTAATTTTACAATGGACGTATGTGACAAATCCAGAACCCGAAGAATAGGCATGTACTGAAAAAAGTCGTCGCATATTACCTTTAGCGCAGAATTTCGCTGAAGCATTAGAGTTAGCAGAGAAAGGCAGTGAGGTGCTTCGGTGAGTCTGCTTATTTTGTTTCTCATGAGGGAAACCCTTTCTGCTTCTCTCCATCTTTCAATGTCGGCTGCTTTTGCTTCAGTTCCTGCTTTAACCAACCATTTACCTTCCTTTTTACCACACTCGCATGCTATCCACAATGCCATGGCACGGACCATGGGGTGCATCTTGATGTAATCCTCATTATCGCCATCCTCAAGCAAAGATGCTGCTTTTAAAATACCAAGGATTTCACACCCCCTATTGTAGATGTTTTCCACGTTTTGATTGTCTATAATCCCTTCACCAACGCAGTAATCTGTAATCCAGTCCTTATAGATAGAGAACTCCTCAGGGTACAATGAACAGTAGAGTAGACATGTTTGCATTTTGTTATTGGCCAAATTTGTCTGACTGTTGTTATTAGCTAAATTATCATAACTAGCCTTCAAACGAAAAAGGACTACCTCTTTCATACCTTCAATCTGCCATGGTGCATCTGCAAGTACGTCAAGTGCATGCTTCCATTGTTTCGGGTCGCTTTTACTTGCCATAGTGGATCCGACGGTGATGAGAGCAAGCGGCAAACCACCACATTTTTTGGCCAATTTCTCAGCGTTGGAATTTATCTTCCGATTCGAGACCCGTTCCTTCCCCGCCTTCTCTTCAAATAGAGTCCAAGCATCCTTCCAGCCCAGACATTTTACTTCGATTTTTTTCGCACCCATTTTATCGCATACGCTTTCTATTCTTGTAGTCAGTATGACCTTGGACTTGGATTTCGTCTTGTAAGCCGGAATCCCGATCATTTTAAGATCCACTGGCTCCCATAAGTTATCCAAAATCAATACAAAATTGTTGGCATTTAAGTACTTGAATATTTTGCTTGTGGGGTCTTTTTGTTCTGGAAGTTGCAATTTATCTGAAATAATCTTTTGAATCTCCTCCACATTTGGACGGCCGCTCATATCGATCCAGATCACGTTCTCGAGATCTTTAGGAAGCTCGCTGCCGACTTTCTCCACGAGATTCGATTTCCCTACTCCCCCCATGCCATAAACACCGATAATCCTCACATTATTGTCTGTGACATATTCTTGGAGCTGCTTGAACTCTAGGCCCATGCCCGTCCCCGAACCCTCGAGCCTCTCCACAATGCTGTCTGGCCCTGACTCCCTGAACTTTTCCGTGAACGTTTTATCAGTCAAGCCCTTTGCTTCTTCAAGCTTCTCGCATGCGCTCCTTCCTAGTTGATAGACAGTGACAACATCTAGAGAGATGTCTCCAGCGCATGTAAATCTTTTATAATAAGCGTCGTGTATTTCTTTGGCTTTTGTTTCAAGAGCTATCACCTTGATCAGCCACTGCTTCAAGTCTTCCGTTGGCTCCTTGTCATTCCTCTTCGCATGGTCCGTCTCCTTCTCTATATCTATTCTCTTGACCATTAATGCATCCATCTGTTCTTTCAGTAAATCAACACTACATCGGCAATTTACAACATAACCTGATGCTTCATTGAGGATCCCCTGAACTGGATCCCACAAGCATTTGATCAAGCGAATAGCTGAATCCATGCTCCGGGGAAGCTGAGCAGATAGAGGTGATATAGGCGATGCTTTTGATGAGCTAAGAGGATCAAAGGTACACTGAGATAAAGATGATTTTATGTATTAAGAGGATCAAGGAAAAAGAAGGTAGAAAGATACAACTCCTTCAAAATGAAGGAAGGTGCACTTAGAGAGAAGATGCTCATCATGAGGAAATGGTGATATTTTGAGCAGTGGAAATGGTTTCTTAAGCAAAATATCTTAATGATATAAGAAAAGAAATAATCTACAGAAGGACTTTTAGTGATTTGGAAGATGCCAGAACTCTTCTATATATTAAGATCACTGGTCTATTGCAAGTAAACATATATAATCACTTTCATAGTTGTCATTTACAAATGATCTTGTGCCAAGTAGGATCTGAATAGCGTATAATCTTTGAGCATGTGTCCCAGTATGGTTGGGATATGAAGTATGCACATGGCCTACAAAACAAATGCCCGGAATTATAGGGGAGCCCTCATTATGTTAATAAGATCGCTCTGGATCTTGACCGATCGACTCCCGAAGACTTATTTTAGTGCTGAAGAGTTTCTACCCCCCACGCTCGCACGCATGTGTATATATATATATATATATATATATATATATATATATAAGACGTATTAGACCACCTCTCCTACTACTGATAATATAGGACTAAAGACTAAAACCAATTATATTCATAATACTAAATAGCAATCATGCCGAGCTTGGACAGTAGACGAGTGAAAACCGGTCGAGGAAGAGGTTTTGTAAGGATATCTGCCGGTTGAACCGAACGGGAAACATGTTGGAGTGCATCCACCATGTCTGTCACCTTGTCACGAATGAAATTGCAATCTATCTTGATATGCTTGTTCCTCTCATGGAAAACTGGATTCTCGGTAATGTGGATCGCGGTCTTATTATCACAGAAAAGTATAGTCAGAAAAGAAGAGGAAATCCTAAGATCTGTCAGGAGTAAGGTAACCCATATCAACTAAGCAACTGTATGCGCCATGGATCTATACTCAGTCTCAGTAGAAGAACGAGCACCTACATTCTGTTTCTTCCTTCTCTATATAACCAAGTTTCCTCTCAAGAAGACACAATAGCTACTAGTGGAATGGCGATCATCAATAGATCCCGCAAAATCAACATCTACAAATACTGTGAGCGACAACGTAAATGGTTTGTAAAAAAGACCCGTCCTCGAGAACCTTTGATGGATATAAGAATATGCTCAACTGTCTTAAGATAAGAAGTCAAAAGACTCTGCATATACTGACTTGCTTTGCTAACAGCAAAGACAATGTCAGGACAAGTAACAGTGAGGTAAATAAACTTTCCAACAATATATCGATATCATCTTGGGTCAGGCAGTGGAGGATCCGAGAGAGAGCTCAATCGAGATAGCTTGACTGTAGAATCTATGGAAGTGTCTGCTGGTCTACATCCCAAAAATTCTGTCTCAGATAGAAAATCGAGTGCATAGTTACGCTGAGAAAGCTACAATCTACCAGAATTCCGTAACACTTCAATTCCAAAGAAGTATCTAAGCGGCCCAAGGTTCTTGGTTTGGAAGTGTGAAACCAAATGTTCTTTCATTTTAGAGATGCCAGCAGAATCATCTCAAGTAATGATAATATCATCAACATACAGTAGCACAATCACCATGTTCTGAGGACGAATATGTGTAAAGAGCGATGTATCGGCACAACTGCGTTTGAAGCCAATCTGTCGTAGGACCGTATTAAATTTTTCAAACTAAGAACGCGGTGACCGTTTCAATCCATATAAAAATTTATGTAGGAGACAAACCATGGACTCCTCTGGTTGTTCAAAGCTATAAGTTTTCTGCATGTAAATAGTCTTCAAAAGATTGCCATTAAGAAAGGTATTCTTCACATCAAGTTGATAAAGTGACAATGCCTTAGAAACAGCCGAGAATATAAGAACACGAACTAATACCAATTTGGTAACTGGCGAAAAAATCTCAAGATAATCCAAACCATATTGCTGAGTAAAACCTTTGGTCACCAATCGAGTTTTGAGACGGTCAATTGTCCCATCTGGATTTTTTTTTTATAGTAAAGACTCATCGACAGTCGACAAACTTTTTATCTGAAGGCGGATGTACCAATTTTAAAATTTGATTAGAGAGCAGTACGACAAGCTTTTTTAACATAGCTGCATGCCAATCTGAGTGCTGAAGAACTTTCTGAACAGAGAAAGGAAGAGTGATGGTAAATAAGGAAGAAACAAAGTGACGAGCAGATAGTGTCAGTCTATAATATGAAACAAAATTAGAAATCGAATATGTTGTAGTAAATGAACATTTACCTTTGCATAAGACAATTAGAAGAGAGAGATCTTTTGAAGGTAGCGGTGGTGAAGAAGCGGGACTAGTGGACTGAATCGAAATACCTGCAGAAAAATCGTTAGGAGTAGAAATGGTGGGAGGGGTGGAACTTTTGGGTCACAACGGTGATACACATGTGGATAAGAGGACACAAGCTTAAAACTAGGGTGTACAGATAGAACAGACGAATCAAGTTCCGAGGATGGCAGGCAAGGAGCATGGACAGTAGAAGCGGGGTACTTGACAGGTGGTGGAAAATATTCCTGATCTTTAAGGTCACATCACATGAAGTATAAACTTTAGAAGTGATGGGGTCAAAGCAAACATGATCGTGAGTAACTGACAAACACCATACGGGTAGCTTGAGGTTCAAGTTTGTTTACCTAAGGACCTAAAATATGATGATAGCATAGGCAACCAAACACCTTAGGATGAACAGAAAATGATTTACCCTATGGAAACAAAACAGAGAAAGGAGACTGATTGCGTAGGACCGAAGAAGGTATGCGATTGATATAAAAATAGGCAGTTAATACCGCAAAATTCCATAATCGTATAGGGACATGCATATGCAAAAGAAGAGAACGAGTTATCTCAAGCAAATATCGGTTCTTCCGTTCAACAATCTCATTTTGCTGGGGAGTATAAGAATATGAAGTTTAATGCAATATGCCATGTGTCTGACAAAATGCAGTAAAGTCCGTGTTTATATATTCCTTAGTATTATCTGAATGAAGAACCTTTACAAAAACACTAAATTGATTAGTAACCTCAGCTACAAAGATTTTAAAGGTAGATAAAAGTTCAGACCTATTACACAGAAAATACAACCAAGCTATGCGTGAATGATCATTGATAAATGCCACAAAATATTTATAACCAAATACACTATGGAATTTAAAAGGACCCTAAATATTGAAGTGAACTAAAGCAAAAGGTAAATATTGTTTTTTATTAACTGAAGGAAAAGATAAGCGATGGTGTTCACCAAGAATACGGGATTCACAACTGAATTATGATAAATTAAGAGAAATCAGCATAGTACGTAAAGAAGAAAGAGCAGGGTGACCAAGTCTCCGATACCACTGGATTGTAGAAACAGTTGCAGACGTACTGTGAAGGTGATCAACATTATACAGTCCATTCTGCTCATGTCCCCCAGCAATCCGAACCTTCTCCTTCTCTCGTGATCTATTTCTGCGACGTTCATCATAGATTTTGATTGTCTTTGGTAACCATGGGGTATCGCATGGTCGCCTCCTATGACTGCTCATGGTCGTGGTTCCTGTAGACATGGTCGTGGTCGTGCCAACCTTTATTGTGCTTATTGCGGTGGCACTAATCATCCCGAAGATTGGTGTTAGCAGAACCATGGTTGCCCTAATGATACAGCTACAACTCGTTAACCGAGAGGAGCGGAGACAAGTGAGGAAGGGGTGAGCGATGTTGGCGATGAAGAGCGAAGAAACAGGTGTGGTATTACCATTAGCCATGGAAATAAACTTGTGAAGATTAGAAGTAAGATCAGACAGTCCATCACGTGACATGTGATGTGAGGCGCCGGAATCAGCGATCAATGAATTAGAATGGGAAAGTAACGATGTACCTGACAAAGTAGAAAGGTTGACAGGAGCTACAGAAGAGAGGAGACGACGCAATTGGCCCCACTCAGCACTGGATAAAGGTAAATGGCCGGCAGAAGAGGAAGGTCGGTTAGTAGCAACCTACAATGTACAGGTTATGAGTCATTAAACTCAGCAGACTTATACAGAGTATTGTATGTTGTCCAGTGTCCATCAAGACAAAGGGGTTGGTCCTCGTACTCTGTTCTGTTTACTTGTAACTTCTCTAGTTTTTAGACAAGTGTTTCGTAGAAATACAATGTCTAAGTTTCAAGAGGTTGTGGGTATATGAATAAAGTAGAGAACCATGTGTCGCAAGTATCGGGATTCTTCAAAGTAATCGAAGATGTAGATTCTTGTGATTGGTATTCAGTTGATAGTAATGGTTTTGAGAAACTGGTTTCTCTTTCAGGTTACTCATAATTGGATAGATTCCTAAGTTGAGTAATACTGATTAGCCTCTCTCCATTAAGATGATATGCACTGGAGATAGTTGCATGATTTGAATATGGTTCCAATTAAATAAGTGCCAAAGTTTCTATATTGGATATAGAATGCTTCATATCTTAACGATGTTAAGGTAAAGAGAGTTGTCCATCTTATGCTTAAAACCAGACACTGAAAAACTCAAGGCACGATTCTATAATGGCAGTTTGCTGGTTGACCCTAGCTTTGATGAGGGTTGATTTTCTACCATTTGGGAGATCAATAGTGATATTGTTCTTGACTCGCCACAAGTTTTAATAAAATGGATTTTTTCAGAAAACAGTAGTAGGAGCATGGTAGAACTGGAAGTGATTCCAGAACCGCAAACGATTACGGAAAATTTAATAGGACCTATATATTCAATCAGGTTTGACATTCCAATAGCCACTCTGCAGATATGGTGGGTAACCTCAGAAACTTGAGAGGTACTCCGGTAGCCTTAAGGACGGTGATAGGGAGGTTCTTGTTTACCCAGACTTGACACTACTGTTGTTTCAGACTATGAGACCCGGCAGAAGGATATGTATAGCGTCGTTCTAAACTAGTTTTAGAAGTGTACGTTTATATAATTCTGCCATAGGATTGTCGTAGTCAGTGGGAGCAGCGGAAGCATAGTGAGCAAGTAGCTTATGTCTATTTATAGGCTTGAGCAAATATAGCAGAGATTAGATCATCTAATTTTGATGTAACAGTCATGGCTTTGATTTCATCAGAATAAGGGATGGATCTGTTAAGAAGGTAGTTGGGTGTGATGTCCTGGTATTTTGGATGACATACACAGAGTAGGAAGTAAAATTCCTATACTACGATCGGTTGTACTGTGGTCGTCACACAGTTATTTCTCCACAAAATATATGGATATAATAACTGACATTCTGGTTACTGGATCTATGGTTTTAGATCTAGATTTGGGTAGTTTCCCAATGTGGGTACTTTGACAGTATTCTAATAGCATTTTAGAATAGATGACTCCTGGCATGGTGGAGTACCTGCAGGTTGTCACGCCCCGCTTCCCAGAGTGCGCTAGATTGGGCACGTGACATAGCCAACCATGCTACCTGTGGGTAGGAAGCATCCATCCACAGTCACATTACGGCTGTAAAGATATCAAGAACAATATAAAATTTTCTAAAATATGTCCATAAATCAGAATAACAGGAGTCAATAATAAGTAAATGCGGAAGCAAATGATCCAATACAAATAACTGAAAAGTATGTCCCATAATGCGGGCTCACATCAGGAAATAAATGCAGGAAATAAAACTAACTAATACTAACACCTCACAGCTCAGCCTGCTGGCTGAAGTACTCCTGCTCGGACTGCGACAGCGGTACGGAATCCGGGCCATGCAAAACCCAGACGTCAGCGCGTCATGTCATCAAGTAGTATAATAGGAACAGTGTAACAGGCAATGCAAAATAAACATGAATAAAACGAGAGTAGCAAATAATGTGAATCAAGCAGTGCAGGGTAGTGTGTAGTGGGTAACTAAACCGTTCTATCAGATTTTATATTCTAAAGTCTTTGAAATCAATTTGAGTAATCCTCCATGTAACTCAAAGGATATGTCCCGTTACCCCCGGGGACCCCGGATCAGGAATATGTGAACCAATAGTGGTTCTGTCCCGTTACTCCCCGGGACCACGGATCAGGAAAATGTAAGAGTCACGAATGGTTCTGTCCCGTTACCCCCCGGGACCACGGATCAAGTAATACCCTTTTAAGTTACACTTTAGTTTACACTTTTGATTTCCCCATACCCCCAAGTTATATGTGTCAGGCCAGGTATTCAGTAATCAAGAACTAATGCCAACACAGGATCAGGTAACAGCAGGTTTGTCTGGATAGACAACATGAATGGTCTATGAGGACAACATGTCAGGTTTGTTGGCATTAGGCACGAGATCAGGTAACAGGTCAGGTCATGGTACATCAGGTCAAGTCAATAGTAAACGGTATAATACCATGTCAGGTGTATCAATATATATCATGTGTAACAAGTCAAGTCAAGATGTAACAATATCGTGGGTGTGCTCACAACAGATATATAATCGAACATGGGATTAACAGCAGGAAATAAGTAACAACAATAAGCAGTTCATTCCATCACAATAGTGCATTAATATAGTGCAGCCGTTTTATTATATTAACAGGTTTTGAGCACCCTTAGCGGTGCAACAGTTTAAATGATGATGCAATACAGTTATATCAAGCCTTTGAATACGAATATCCGAATGTAATAGAACTACATGGGAAAGTGCTACAATCTATTAAACGGTAAAAATGTGATTAACTGGTAAACTTGGTTCTTAGGTTAAAAGTGGCGAATTGCAATTTCTATGTTAATTGTAAAATGATATATGTCATATTGCAACCAAATGAGAACATAACTATACCGAGTTAAGTTTTGCAGGTTTAATGAGGCAAACATATATAATTGTATAGTATAGCATGTAGCAAGTGATACTTGCCTCGACGGGTTGCGAACCGGGAAAAACGGAACGTAACGTCGGCGGGGAAACACGCGACGGACGCACGGTTTACGGATTGAACCCATACGACGAACCAAGGGACCTCACGGGTCAGAGCACTCTGCTGGATCGTTAGGACACGCCACCGGCACGGCCGGATTCCGGCGAACAGCGACAAAACAACCGGAAAAGTTAAAGCACGGCCAAGGGATAAACCGAAGGGAGAATGGAAGGAGGAAGAGGAGAGAAGGCTTACTGGTGTTGCAGAGGGCATGCCAGCGATGGGGTCAACGGCGGTGGGGCGCCGGCGAGGAGGTTGCAGACGACGGCTAGGGCTGCGGGTATGGAAACGGGGAAGAAAGTGGAGATGGAGAGGAGGTGGTCGGGGGCTGGTGCGCAGGTGATGAGAAGATGCCGAAGGTGGCGCGGGTGACGACGACGACGGTCGCCGGCGACGTCTCCGGCCGAACAGAGAAGGCACGGGGGTAGGCCAGGGTTGCTGCGGCAGCGACGTGCACACGGGGAGAAGGAGGGGAAGTCGAGGTTGGTACGAGGAGGAGAAGGCGAGGGCAACAGCGGCGCCGGCGTCGGAGCTGCGGCGGCGACGGTGACGAGTCGGCTAGGGTTAGACCGTAGGGTTTTCTCACGATGGGTTAGTTTCTCGTGCTGGGAAAAATATGAGGGGAGAACGTAAATAAATAGGGAAGAGAGAGAGAGTTAAAGAAATTAGAGAGAGAGAGAGAGATAGAGAAATTAGAGAGAGAGAGAGAGAGGCGTTATAGGAGGGGCCCACGGGGGTTAAGAACCCCGTGATTGGCTGATAAAAATTAAGAGGTTAAAAGAAAGATTTAATAGATTTTTTTTAAATAACAGTAAGATTATTATATATATATATAGTTTCGAATATATTATGGTTTAGAATATTTTATTAATTTGGGATTTTGGCGCTAAATGAAACATTTTCAAATCGCGTCCGGGTTGGGTCCAAAAATTTGAAATTTAAATAATAGGATTTTAAGCGGGTTCCAAATTTTAAAATGAAATGTTTTATGATTAAAAAGCATACCCCCAAGTCGGACACCTGTACGCGCGCGTAGTCGTCCAAATTCGCCCGTTTCACCGAACGGGACGAAAACTCGACGCACGGACGCTACCACGCGGCTAGGGGTGACGAGTAGGCCAAGATAGATATTTTTAATTTTATTTTAGATGCTGAAAATTTTATATGCAGAAATGACTTTGCCAGATAAAATTTTACAGCAAGACCCAAACAAGCAAGATAAATGAAATGAGTAATATCTAATGTTCAACCAGTAACAGAAAATAGTAGTATTGGGCTCGGGTGTTACATTATACCCAAATACAAAAAGAATTTCATCCTCGAAATTCCAAGAATACAAAATAGAAAACTACAGGAAAAGGTGAGGAAACTTCTGTCGGATCTCATCTTCTCGCTCCCAAGTGGACTCTCCATGCGATCGGTTACCCCAAGAAACGAGCACAAGAGGGATAACCTTATTCTTAAGAACCTTTTCCCTTCGATCCATGATTTCAACCGGTCGCTCCTCAAAAGTCAGGTCTTCCCGTACAGTTAACTCCAAATGATCCAAGACGTGTGTTTCATCTCGAACATACCTTCGTAGTTGAGATACATGAAACACATCGTGCACACCTGCCAAGGACTGCGGCAACGCCAAACGGTACGCTACCTCTCCAACGCGCTCCAATATCTCGAAGGGTCCAACGAATCGAGGACTAAGCTTCCCTCGACTCCTAAAACGAATCACCCCTCTAGTCGGTGATATTTTCAAGAATACCAAATCACCCACGGCGAATTCTAGAGGTCTTCTTGACGTGTCAGCCCAACTTTTCTGTTTGTCTTGAGCTGCCTTCATATGCTTTCTGATAGTGTTAACCTTCTCAACTGTCTGTACCACCAAATCTGGTCCCAATAATCTTCGTTCACCAACATCATCCCAACAAACAGGTGAACGACACTTACGACCATACAAAACTTCAAACGGAGCCACCTGAATAGTTGCTTGGAAACTATTGTTGTAAGAAAACTCCACCAAGTGTAGGTGATCCTCCCATGAACCCTTGAAGTCTAACATGCATGCTCTCAACATGTCTTTAAGAGTTTGGATCGTTCTCTCCGACTGACCATCAGTTTGAGGATGATAAGCTGTGCTAAACGTCAATCGAGTCCCCAAACTTTCCTGTAAACTCCTCCAGAAGTGTGATAAGAACCGAGTGTCCCGATCGGACACGATGCTCACCGGTACGCCATGTAATCTTACAATCTCCTGCATGTACCGTTCTGCCAAAGTCTCCGTTGATTGACCAACCCGGAAAGGGATAAAGTGAGCTGCCTTGGTCAACCGATCGACAATCACCCATACTGCATTGTTGCCCTTTGGACTCCGCGGTAAAGCCGTCACGAAATCCATGGTTATATGTTCCCACTTCCACTGAGGAATCGGAAGTGGTTGCAATAAACCAGCAACCCTTTGGTGTTCAGCCTTGACTTGCTGACACACCAAGCACTTAGCCACGAAGCGAGCAATCTCCCGTTTCATGCCTTCCCACCAGAAATGCTGTCGAATATCATGGTACATCTTTGTGCCTCCCGGATGTATAGAATAAGCTGAACTGTGTGCCTCCCTCATAAGCTCTTCACGAACATCCCCCTTTGGCACACACAAACGGCTACCATACCTCAACGAACCATCTTCATGGACCAGTAAATCTGTTCGTAGTCCCGCCTCAACCTGCTCTCGAAACTTTTGCAGTCCAGGATCCTGCGATTGTGCCGCTTTAATCTTCTCAACCAAGGACGACTGTACTTGCAACTGCATCAACTGTCCCATAGAACACGGTAGCACGACTTCCAAGTCAAATCTTCGAAAATCTGCAACGATCTCCCTCTGTGTAGTTAACACCTGAACTGCTGGTAACCGACTAAGCGCATCCGGCACGACGTTAACCTTTCCCGGATGGTATTTAAGATCAAGGTTGTAGTCGTCCATCAGCTCCAACCATCTACGCTGCCTCATATTCAACTCCTTCTGAGTGAACACATACTTCAAACTCTTGTGATCTATAAAAACTTCGACTCTCTCGCCCAAAAGGTAGTGTCTCCAAATCTTCAAAGCGAAAATCACAGCCGCAAGTTCCAAGTCATGAGTTGGATAATTCTTCTCATGGGTCTTCAGTTGTCTCGATGTGTACGCTACAACTTTCCCATGCTGCGTCAAAACACATCCTAATCCTTTTCCAGATGCGTCGCTGTGAATCACCAATCCTCCGGAATTGTCTGGCACGGTCAGAATAGGGGCGGTTATCAAATTTTGCTTCAACGTCTCGAAAGCTAACGCACACTTATCCGTCCATACAAAAGGTACCTCGTTGCGCGTAAGCTTGGTCAACGGTTCTGCCAGACGAGCGAAGTTCTCCACAAATCTCCTGTAGTACCCGGCTAATCCAAGGAAACTTCTTATCTCAGCTACATTCTTTGGAATCGGCCAATCTCGAACTGCTGCAATCTTTTCGGGATCGACGGCGATTCCATCGCCCGACACAACATGCCCCAGAAACTTCACTTCTTCCAGCCAAAATTCGCACTTACTCATCTTCGCATACAATTTCTCCTGTCTCAATGTCTGCAGTGCGATCTTCAAATGCTCAGCATGCTCCTCAAAACTCTTCGAGTAAACCAGAATATCGTCAATGAATACCACAATAAACTGGTCCAAGAACGGTGAAAAGATTCGGTTCATCAAATCCATGAATATTGCCGGCGCATTCGTTACTCCGAAGGGCATTACTAAGTACTCGTAATGTCCATACCGAGTTCGAAACGCCGTCTTGCAAATATCTTCTGCTTTCACTCGGGCCTGATGATATCCGGATCGCAAATCCAGCTTCGAGAATACCCTTGCGCCACTAAGCTGCTCAAAAAGTTCTCCAATGCGAGGGATCGGGTACTTGTTCTTGATAGTCACCCGGTTTAATTCTCGATAGTCGATGCGCATCCTTCTCGTGCCATCCTTCTTCTTTATTAGAAGGACTGGAGCTCCCCAAGGCGAGTTGCTGCTTCGAATCAAACCCTTCTCAAGCAATTCAGCAACTTGTTTCTTGACTTCTTCTAACTCTACTGGTGCCATTGGATAATACGCTTTAGATACTGGCGCTGCACCAGGAATAAGGTCAATCGCGAACTCCACGTCTCGCTTCGGCGGTAAACCCGATATATCTTCAAACATATCCATAAAATCGCGAACAACCGCCGGCTCTTCATTACTATCAACATCCATTGCTGCAAGAATAACATTTGTTGGCCTAGCCCTAAACTCGACTGGTCCGACAGAACTGCTTCCTCCAGTGAAGGTAAACTCAGGATGTCCGGGAATCTGGAAAATTACCTTCCTTGCCCTACAGTCAATGTGAACGTGGAAAGTGCCAAGAAAGTCCATTCCCAAGACGACCTCGTAGCTGCCCGTATCAATCACCAAGAAATCTGCAAAAAGCTCCAGTCCGCACACCATAACTGTACAGTCTTTACATTCCCTACTAGATACAATTTTCCCATTCCCAGTGTGTATGTCCCAGAAACTAGACATGGACGTGCAGACAATCGAGTGTGTAGTTATAAACTTGGATGAAATAAAACAATTAGATGCACCAGAATCAAATAATGCCACTGCGGGAAAACCATGAACGAGTAGAAAACCTGAAACCACTTCTCCTGATACCTTAGCTTCCTCAGCTGTCAAGGTAAAAGCTCGAGCCTGATTAGGTCCTTGAGTCAGCTGTTTCTGCCCTTGGAACGGTTTCTGCGGAGGCTTCTGAATATCATCCCTCGTACGAAGCTTCGACGGGCAGGCTCCAACTGCGTGATCAGCCGCTCCACAAACCAAACAAAGTCCCAGCTTCCTTCGACAATCCTTCTGCACGTGCCCAGGTAAACGGCAGTAGTCACAAATCATGCTCTTTCTTCGATCAACGATCACAGGCTTCTTCATGGGTGCTACACCTCGACGGTCCACTGGAATACCTCTGCGACCATGAGCTCTGTTAGGTACAAATGCGGGCTTTCTTGCCGCAACTGCTGTCTGCTACAAGCTCCCTTTCATCCCAGATAAACTCTGCTGTTCCCGAGCTGCCGTAAGAACCTGTGAGAAAGTGGTCAAACCCAGGGAGACAATCTGCCTCTGGATGTCCACATCCAAGCTACGCATGAACCTCCGTGCCCTGTCTGTATCGTTGGCAACTAAAGGTCCAGCGAATCTGCTGAGTCTCGTCCATTCTGCTGCATGCACATCCACGGGTGCTCCATTCTGCCTCAGCCCAATAAACTTCTCTTCCATTTCCTCCCGTGCAGTTCGCGGGAAGAACTTCTCCAGGAAACTCTTAGAAAAATCCGCCCATTTGATCGGTTTGGGCAAGCGGGTCTCCTCCACAAGCCACCATTCTCGGGCGTAGTCCACTAACTGAATGCGTACCACATCAACTCTTTTGTCATCTAGAATCTGTGCCGCAATCAACAAATTCTCCGTGTCAACTAGCCACTGCTCGGCTGGCAACGGCTCCTCCAAACCAGTAAAGGTAGACGGACCCAAACGTCTGAAATCTGCCATGGTCCCTACTCGGTCAACTGGTTTAGCTCCAGCGTTGTTCACAGACTGCTGAACGATCTGCAAACCTTCCTGGAACGAGTCTGCTTGCTGCTGGGTCAGCTCGGTCTGCCTCTTTTGATTCTCTAGCATCCCCCTTATCACTCCAAGTATGGCGGCTTCGTTCACACGCCTCTGGTACGTCTTCAAATTCTTACCTGCCATATTCCTGAAATCAAGGAAACACCCAACATTAGCATGATGATAGATTTGATATATAGATCAAGGCTAGAACTCCAAGATACTTAAATAGAGTACCGCATTGTAACTATGCCGCGGTATCATAGCCACAACTACTTAACTCCACCCAAGTCGCCTAAGTCCTAGAGATAACAAGAAATCATGTTTCCGAGTTGATATGCAAAGTAAGTTTGCACGTCGATATAATCAAGAAGAATGTGATTCAATAATGGTAAAACGATCAAGGTGGTAGGACATGTTTCCTAAACACGGGTATTCTGATTCGTGTATTGGGTACAATACCCAACTACAAAAGAATCAACCCAACTAACCTATGACTCTGATACCAAAAGAACCATGTCACGCCCCGCTTCCCAGAGTGTGCTAGATTGGGCACGTGACATAGCCAACCATGCTACCTGTGGGTAGGAAGTATCCATCCACAGTCACATTACGGCTGTAGAGATATCAAGAACAATATAAAATTTTCTAAAACATGTCCATAAACCAGAATAACAGGAGTCAATAATAAGTAAATGCGGAAGCAAATGATCCAATACAAATAACTGAAAAGTATGTCCCATAATGCGGGCTCACATCAGGAAATAAATGCAGAAAATAAAATAACTAATACTAACACCTCACAGCTTAGCCTGCTGGCTGAAGTACTCCTGCTCAGACTGCGACAGCGGTACGGAATCTGGGCCATGCAAAACCCAGACGTCAGCGCGTCATGTCATCAAGTAGTATAATAAGAACGGTGTAACAGGAAATGCAAAATAAACATGAATAAAACGAGAGTAGCAACTAATGTGAATCAAGCAGTGCAGGGTAGTGTGTAGTGGGTAACTAAACTGTTTTATCAGGTTTTCTATTCTAAAGTCTTTGAAATCAATTTGAGTAATCCTCCATGTAACTCAAAGGATATGTCCCGTTACCCCCCGGGACCACGGATCAGGAATATGTGAACCAATAGTGGTTCTGTCCCGTTACCCCCCGGGACCACGGATCAGGAATATGTAAGAGTCACGAATGGCTATGTCCCGTTACCCCCCGGGACCACGGATCAAGTAATACCCTTTTAAGTTACACTTTAGTTTACACTTTTGATTTCCCCATACCCCCAAGTTATATGTGTCAGGTCAGGTATTCAGTAATCAAAAACTAATGCCAACACAGGATCAGGTAACAGCAGGTTTGTCTGGATAGACAACAGGAATGGTCCATGAGGACAACATGTCAGGTTTGTTGGCATTAGGCACGAGATCAGGTAACAGGTCAGGTCATGGTACATCAGGTCAATTCAATAGTAAACGGTATAATACCATGTCAGGTGTATCAATATATATCATGTGTAACAAGTCAAGTCAAGATGTAACAATATCGTGGGTGTGCTCACAACAAATATATAATCGAACAGGGGATTAACAGCAGGAAATAAGCAACAACAATAAGCAGTTCATTCCATCACAATAGTGCATTAATATAGTGCAGCCGTTTTATTATATTAACAAGTTTTGAGCACCCTTAGCGGTGCAACAGTTTAAATGATGATGCAATACAGTTATATCAAGCCTTTGAATACGAATATCCGAATGTAATAGAATTACATGGGAAAGTGCTACAATATATTAAACGGTAAAAATGTGATTAACAGGTAAACTTGGTTCTTAGGTTAAAAGTGGCGAATTGCAATTTCTATGTTAATTGTAAAATGATATATGTCATATTGCAACCAAATGAGAAAATAACTATACCGAGTTAAGTTTTGCAGGTTTAATGAGTCAAACATATATAATTGTATAGTATAGCATGTAGCAAGTGATACTTGCCTCGACGGGTCACGAACCGGGAAAAACGGAACGTAACGTCGGCGGGGAAACACGCGACGGACGCACGGTTCACGGATTGAACCCAAACGACGAACCAAGGGACCTCACGGGTCAGAGCACTCTGCTGGATCATCAGGACACGCCACCGGCACGGCCGGATTCCGGCGAACAGCGACAAAACAACCGAAAAAGTTAAAGCATGGCCAAGGGATAAACCGAAGGGAGAATGGAAGGAGGAAGGGGAGAGAAGGCTTACTGGTGTTGCAGAGGGCGTGCGAGCAATGGGGTCGACGGCGGTGGGGTGCCGGCGAGGAGGTTACAGGCGACGGCTAGGGCTGCGGGTATGGAAGCGGGGAAGAAAGTGGAGATGGAGAGGAGGTGGTCGGGGGCTGGTGCTCAGGTGATGAGGAGATGCCGAAGGTGGCGCGGGTGACGACGACGACGGTCGCCGGCGACATCTCCGGCCGAACAGAGAAGGCACGGGGGTAGGCCGGGGTTGCTGCGGCAGCGACGTGCACACGGGAAGAAGGAGGGGAAGTCGAGGTTGGTACGAGGAGGCGGAGGCGAGGGCAACGGTGGCACCGGCGCGACGGTGACGAGTCGGCTAGGGTTAGGCCGTAGGGTTTTCTCGCGATGGGTTAGTTTCTCGTGCTGGGAAAAATATGAGGGGAGAACGTAAATAAATAGGGAAGAGAGAGAGAGAGATAGAGAAATTAGAGAGAGAGAGAGGCGTTATAGGAGGGGCCCACGGGGGTTAAGAATCCCGTGATTGGCTGATAAAAATTAAGAGGTTAAAAGAAAGATTTAATAGATTTTTTTTTAAATAACAGTAAGATTATTATATATATATATAGTTTCGAATATATTATGGTTTAGAATATTTTATTAATTTGGGATTTTGGCGCTAAATGAAACATTTTCAAATCGCGCCCGGGTTGGGTCCAAAAATTTGAAATTTAAATAATAGGATTTTAAGCGGGTTCCAAATTTTAAAATGAAATGTTTTATGATTAAAAAGCATACCCCCAAGTCGGACACCTGTACGCGCGCGTAGTCGTCCAAATTCGCCCGTTTCACCGAACGGGACGAGAACTCGACGCACGGACGCTACCACGCGGCTAGGGGTGACGAGTAGGCCAAGATAGATATTTTTAATTTTATTTTAGATGCTGAAAATTTTTATATGCAGAAATGACTTTGCCAGATAAAATTTTACAGCATGACCCAAACAAGCAAGATAAATGAAATGAGTAATATCTAATGTTCAACCAGTAACAGAAAATAGTAGTATTGGGCTCGGGTGTTACACAGGTGATGGAGTCACCCTCTCTAAAGGTGTCTTACAGACTAAAGGGGAGAGGGACATGCATTATTGACAGATCACTTGCTTAGGCAATTAAGTCAATTGTGAGATGTCAAGTACCACACCAGATGTCGTTTTTGCACTAAATGCGATAAGTTTATATTAATCCAATTCTGAAGAAACATACGGAAGCAGTTATAGAACATAAGTACATGTTCTACGGATTTGATGACGGCAGCCTCCTTCGAGAGACAGTTATTATTCCAGGCTTCATAGGTGACATGGATGACAGAGTGATTGTCAGAGTTATAGTTTTTCCCCGACGAGGGACAGTATTATGGGCAGGTGGTCCAAAAGGATACTGTGGGAGGCATGGTGCTGGATACTGATTAGGTTCGGTTATCAATACAGTCTAAGTAGTTTGGATTTATAGTTCATTTATGAATTAGGTCCCATCAGATATCCAGACATATTCTAAGACAGGTATTACTCAATTCGGGAGATGGTTTTCTCCGCGAAGTTGAGATATAGAGAGATACAGAAAGAAACACCAAAGCGGATCCACTCACTGAGGCTATTTCTCGAACACAATAGTTTTGCAAACCAGCTTTGTGAAACTGATTAGTAGAGGAGTTGGATGTTCGGTATCACACGAGCTGTGAGTACGCGACATCGCAATAATTAGCCTTAAGTGCAAGTGGGAGATTGCTGGATATAGTGCCCTCTAAGTCAATTATTGTATCGCAATTACGTGATTGCAATGATTGAGGAAAGACCTATACCGATAAAACAGTATTACTCGAGATGATAGTATGCTATCTGGTTTGTCTTTATCATCATGTAGATGTTGATAGAGCCCATAGGATTCTTGCTTAACTACCAGCAGTATGATGGCGATCATATATATGGGAGCTGGGGTCTATATGTTGGAGATAGTGCCCTCAAAGTCAATTATTGGATTGCAGGCACGTGATTGCAATGATTGAGAGGAGGACCTGTCCCAGTAGGACAGTCTTACTCAAGATGATAGTATGCTATCTGGTTTATCTTTATCATCGTGTACTGCTTTAGGTGACTTTACGAGTCGTTATTACACGTTGATAGAGCCCATAAGATTCTTGCTTGACTACCAGCAGTATGAGGGCGATCATATACATGAGAGCTGGAGTCTATAAGCTCATCCTTAAAAGGTCTCTAATCGTGGAAGTTTCGAGACAGGGCATCGATACTCCGGAGTAGACTAGTGTATACAGTTGAGACCCCGACGAGGGGCGGTGGCCGGTCTCACAAGCCACTGGTGTCAGTTGGTTCACCTAAGATGTATACATGTGCTCATTGAGTTATGAGTACACTGGACAGGACTCGCCGGGAATCTGCTAGTTGGGATTATACCGGACGTCAGATAGCAGTTCCCAGGTGACATGTGTACAGGTTAGTTCATCGACCTGAGATCGTCATTTGTCTCGTGTGAGTTCCCACTGTGCTTTGATTACTACCCTACCACGGCTCAAAGGAGTCGTGCAAACAGGTTTTAGTTGGGTACAGTCCCGAGCCACATGGAGGCAGTGAGCGGATCTGCAGGGGTTCGTCTCTCCCGGTATTGGGGGTGAGGTCGCGCTGTGTCTAGGAGAGCCAGAACATGAAAAGTCCTTGGCCAAGGCAGGAGATTTGCTGGTAGGTATTCCAGTAGTATCTCAGGGTGTTCTGGGCTACACTCCGACACGACTTATACCGCTTTTGGGGGTCTGACTTTTACCAACCCCCTAGGCCCGCCATGCGATGCTCATAGACGAACGGACCGGACTGTACGGATATTGTCACTGACAGGCTCAGTAGGGTGTCAGGATGAGTTCGCTCATCGACGTCCCTTTTGGTCAATACCTGGCAGCCCGTTACGTATTGGCTTATACCTCTGACGTGCTAGTGGTTAAATCCACAGCCATAGTATTGATGAGTCTTTAGAGTCCACCACACACAGTTACTCAGGTTTCGGGCGAAACGCTGTAGAGGCCGTATGGAGATATGGCAGGGTTCGATCAGATACGTGCGGTATTGCGCGGATCGCGATCGGACGGTTTTTACTAGCCGGCTTTAGTTTAAGCCGGATCTTAGTATTTGATAGTGTAGATTTTGTCTCTTTACATTTGTGTTCAGTAGGAATACAAATGAGGGTATGTATTTGCAGTTGCGGGGTTTTCCTGTAATTTATTACGGGATCAGTTTTCTGAAGTTGCCAGTTTGCTTTCCGTTCCGGCCGGTTTTTCTTTGTTCCTTCACGGCCGGACTTTTGTGATGGAGGGTGTTATTTGCAAGTTTGCAAATAACATTTATGGAGGGGTTTTCTTGCATGTGTGAAGCATCATGATGGTTTATTCATGATGAGATTCTTTATTGGTCTTTTTATTTGCTTTTTGAGAAAGGATTGATATGTGAGTTTGATGTGAGCCTTTTTGATATATGATTTCTTTTTCACATTATCATTCTTTTTGATATATACTTGGAGATGTCTTTTTCTCTCTCCAATTTTCTTCTTGAGGAGAGAGGGCCGGCCACTTTGGGAGGAAGGGGAGGATTCATTTTGTGGTGAAGAAAAATGTTCATCTCATTCTTGCATCAAAGTTCATAGCTCCTTTTCAAGCCTCTCCAAAAAGCTTCATTCTTTCCTCCACTCCATCCATGGCAACTTCACTATCCCAAAGAGACATGTTTTCTACATTAGTCAACAGCAAATCTTGGACGCTTCGGCTAGCCAACTTCGCGTCCGAGTTGCCTCGGTCAAGAAGTGGGAGCCCGTAAAAGATTCCGGCTACGTGGTGCCCTTTCCAACGAGGAGTTGACGGACGGAGATTCCGCGGGAGATCGGAGTGGAGACGAAGATCGAAGGACACGGATCGCTTGGTATAGCTTCTCTACTCTTTTCTAGTTTGCTAGTAGCTAGGTTAATGGCCCGATCTGGGATAAAAGTGCGCGGTGGTGCCGGTTTGCTAGTTTGCAAATTTTTCGTTTCCGCATTTCCGGCGTCGGATCGACGGCCGGGGCGCCGCCGCGGACTTACATTGGTATCAGAGACACGCCATTAACTATTCTTAGCTTGCTCTAGTATGTTTAGAACTCGATCGAACAAAAATCCCCAAAAACCGTATTTTCAATGCACATGTGTTCTCTGTCGAAATTATTTTGGCTCCAAAAATTTTTCAGGCTGTCTCAGAATACTGTGCATGGATATAGAAGCAATCTGTGAAAATTTGGTGGCGCGATCTCTCCAAACAGCCGCGGAACCGCGGCTAAACCCATGCTGGGGCCGCGGTTCCGCCGCGCTTTTGATTGATCACTTGATCAAAATTTTGCAGATAGCTTACAAGTTAAAAATAGGGGGTTTGGGTTATTCTTTTTGGGCCCAGATTTTCTGTGAGTGCTACAGTACTGCTTGGGGCCCACTTTGGTAAATTATTCGATCGGATATTTTAAACATGCTAGTTCACAGTAATCACATTATATCTGCGACCGTGAATGTCACCCGATCGGTAAATCCAGTCTATCTGCTATAGCCATTTTAGACGGATTTGCGAACGTGACATTCACGTTGATGTTCTGTGTTGTGCTGTGTTGTTGCGGATCGGTCGTGGGGGATAGCCTGGATGCAATGCTAGTACAGTTTTTTGTTTTATATGTACATTTGATATTGCGGGGCGAGTGACCGACATGTGGACTGCCGTCACTGCCTGTTTGTATTATTATTTTGGGGCACGACCAGGTTGCGGTCGATGTACCCGTTGTATGTATATTTTACTTTCTGTACTAGGATTGCCCCAAGGAGGGGTGCATGGATAGCCGGGTTCTAGAGGGCAACAAGCCCGCATCTCATGGCGTTGAGACGGAGGGGGCTTTACTCTAGAATTGGCGGGCTATTCGCCGCACTCGTAGGGGGTATAGGTTGACCCAGGAGGGGTGCCCAAGTTACCGGATTCCGTGAAGTGCTGGGTGGTCCATTCACATCGCTGAAGGGGGCTGCCTCGCTTCAGGTTTTGGCGGGTAACTTGCCGCGCCCGTAGGGGTCTAGGATTTCATTGCACAGGCTATCCACACAACCAGGGGAACGTCGGGTTTCAGTAGCGGCTATGTGAAACCCGGGGATCCCAGATATCTGTATTATTCTGTGATGCTGTACATTTCTTTGATGTTACATTTTATCACGCCTTGAGCGAAAATTATATATTATATATATACTAGTAGATGTTGTATATGTTTTGCATCCGCGCTAGTCCAGTCCCCGCTCTGTCGTTAGTTAAGTAACCTAACCGGTGATGACGGGACCCAGTGGCGAATGCGGATGGCATATACGTACATCATTATTTTCGTTCTTTTGTGGTGTGATCAATTGATGGGACTGCATTGATTCGGATCAATGCAAGTTAAACAAACCTATTCTGATGTTGTTGGAACACTTTTTCAAAAAGCTGTTATTGCAAGGGCATTCTCTTTTGTTTTGCACAGTGGTATTCAGTTGGAATATCCAGCTCCTCAGTCAACGAGGCAAGGGCCGAGATCCCTTCACCGGGAGTGACCCCTTGGACAAAAGTTTGCGTCAGGGCAATAACTTCACTATAGCCGATTACTTTTGCTTTGCATCGTGGTATTCAGTTGGAATATCCTGCACCTTATTCTACGGGGAAAGAGTCGAGATCCTTTCACCGGGAGTGACCTCTTTAGCAAAGGTTTTCGTCACTATATTTTTTAAAAGCTATTCGGTTCCTTCAACGATATCAAGTTCATTACGTTAAAGGTTTTCGCCAGAAACCATTCGTAGCCCTCCGTCGTTTCATATGGGTAGTCAATAGTATTCAAGCTGTGTTTGTTGGCCATAGTCAAGGCACAGTGTTTGGTAGCTATTAGGTATTCATATGCTGCATAGATAGATGCGTTGGTTTGGGACATTCGTATAGCCTTGTTGGCCCTATTCAAGGGCTTGTACGGGTGGGTTCAAATCAACCTGGACAATGACGGGTAGAACTTGACATGTGACTTATGATTTATTGGCCTTAGTCAAGGTCATAAGAGCATGGGGCAAAAATCCACATCGGGAGTTTCAAAAGTACTGAAACTTGCCAGATATGCGCATACCTTCTGGAGTGTGATAACGTGAGTGGATTCCGTCACGTTATCATGCGATAATAGTTGGATCCCGATTCCCACTGATGAGTTGGTTTACTCCTCGGGTGATCCCGGCTAATTCTTCTTTCAGGTTTGGGGAAGAATTTGACGTTACAGTGGGAGGTTTCCAGATTAGATAAAGTGATAACCATTCTGATCTAAGTTAGAGTACACACTGAGTGTTACTTTTCTCTCTCTCTTTGGCAGCGGCCATTGACCCGACCCTAGACTATGACTCAGTGACCAAATTGACCGAACCTTCTTAACACTGGCTTTTGGATTGTCAGAGTTGCAGACCTCATTGCCACTCCTACTTTTACCCTTTTCTCCAGGACACCCCGTATTACTACGAACGTCCACTTCTATTGGACAAAACCATCGTATGGTTATATACGAACTCGAAGGAATTCGAGGATGGTTTCCGGTTCTGGAGAAAACGAATAGGACTATTCAGTTGTCTTTTCCTTTTACCTTCTCTCTCAGATTGCGAGTACTCCTTGGTTTAGGAGATAGTACACCTATTACGCAAATTGGATAGTCTTCTTCCAAACCTTAAGCTGGTGCCAAACGGTGGGGAATGAAGAAAACCACTTAGCCTAAACGGTGTACAGAAGTTATTAAGTTCAGACAAAGTAAGGGATTAGTAAGAGGGCAAAGTAAATTGCGACTGCTATTCACGACCAAACCAAGTATTTCTTCGCCAATCCTAAATCACTTTTGTATTTCTCTAGGACACTCTGTATCACTACGAAGATCCCAGTTTATTGGATAATCCATCGTATGGTTATATACGAACTCGAAAGGAACTTGTTCCAGTTCGGGGATGGATCCTTGTTCAGGAGAAATAGGAATAAAGCTCATTCAGGTGTCTTTTATCCTCACCTTCTCTCGCATTGCGAGTGCTCCTAGGACTAGGACAGCACACCCATTATGCTTATTGGATAGTCTTCTTCCAAACCATAGGCTGGTGCCGAACGGTAGGGAAGGAAGAAAACCATTTGGCCTAAAGGGGTGTACAGAAGGTAATGACTAAAGATATATAAAGGGATTTGGAGAGGTGACAAAGAATTATACGGTTATGGTTGTGAATCTGGATAATGGAAGAGGTATTACTAGGAATACCCAGATACCCCATCGAAACACTTCAATGTTTCAGTTTCACTGTGTACTGTTAATAGAAAACTGATTTCCCAATTAGACACTTGCTCCAGGGTATGTATTTACCAGGTATGATTCTCACATCTATATGGTTTTACAGATGATGAGTGGGAGTAAGTTATTGGGAATTAGGTGACCGTCCTCATTATATCGGGATTCGTTGTAATTGGTGATATTTGAGGAAGTCACCTGGGTTGTTTGTCGGTCGGCAAATATTTGGTTTTGAATATCCGTTGTTGTGCACCAATTTCAAATTGATATATCTGTATGTCTATTTTCATAGAGTGAGATATACCTTTTTGAGATTATGTCCATGACATTTAGCTATATCAGTGGATGGTTAGGTAAGGAGCATTAAGCAGCGGTGTAACTCTTCTTAACCATAAGTACAGTTTTCAACCTACGACACACAGTGAATGAGTCACTAGACTCAGGGGACTTATACAGAGTATTGTATATTGTCCAGTGTCTATTAGGACAGAGGGGTTGGTCCTCGTACTATATTCTGTTTACTTATGACTTCTCTAGTTCTTAGACATGTGTTTCGTAGAAACACATGGTCTAAGTTTTGAGGAGTTATAGGTATAAGAATAAAGTAGAGAACCAAATGTTGCAAGTATCAGGATTCTTCAAACTAATCGAAGATGTAGATACTTGTGTATGGTATTCAGTTGACAGTAATGATTAAGAGAACTTGCTTCTCTTTCAGGTTACTCATAATTGGAAGTATTCCTAAGTTGAGTAACGCTGATCGGCCTCTCTCCATTTAGTTAACATGCACTGGAGACAGCTGCATGATTTGAATCTGGTTCAATTAAATCAGTGCCTCTGTTTCTATATTGTATATAGAACAGTTCATATCTTGACATTGTTAAAGTACGGGGAGTTGTCCGGCTTATGCTTAAAACCAGACACTGGACAACTCAAGGCACGTTTCTGTAATGGCCGTTTGTGGGTTGACCCGGACTATGACGAGGGTTGATTTTCTACCATCTGCAAGATCAATAGTGATATTGTTCTTGACTCGCCACAGTTTTAATTAAAATGGATTTTTTTTTTAGAAAACAGTAGTGGGAGTATGGTAGAACTGGAAGTGATTCCAGAACCGCAAACGATTACTGAAGATTTGATAAGAACCTAAAAATTCAATCTGGTTTGACATTCCATTGGCCACTCCGCAGATAAGGTGGGTAACCTCAGGCACTCGAGAGGTACTTCGGTATGCTCAAGGACGGTGGCAGGGAGGTTCTTGTTTACCCAGAATTACCATTGCTGTTGTTCCAGACTGTGAGACCCGGCAGCAGGTTGAGTATAGCGTCATTCTAAACTAGCTTTAGAAGTGCACGTCTATATGACTCTGCCAGAGGGTTGTCGTAGTCAGTGGGAGCAGCAGAAGCATTGGTGGACATCAGGCTTATGTCTATTTATAGACTAAAGCGGATATAGCGGAGATAGATCATCTATTTCTGATGTGACAGTCATAGGTTTGACTTCATCAGAATAGGGGATGGATCTGTTAAGAAGGTAGTAGGGTGTGATGTCCTAGTATTTGGATGACATGCACAGAGTAGGAAGTGATACTCCTATACTACGATCGGTTATAGTTTGGTCGTCACACAGTGGTTTCTCCACTTAGGACTTGGATATTATATCAGACATTCTGGTTACTAGATCTATGGTTTTAGATCTAGATTTGGGTGGTTTCCCAATATGGGTACTTTGACAGCATTCTAAAAGTATTTAGAATGGACGACTCCTGGCACGGTAGTATACCTGCAGGTGATGGAGTCACCCTCTTTAAAAGTGTCTTACAGACTAAAAGGGAGAGGGATGTGCATAATTGACAGATCACTCGCTTAGGCAATTGAGTCAATCATGAGATGTCAAGTACCACACCAGATGTTGTTCTTGCAGAAGGTGCAATAAGTTGATATTGATCCAATCCTGGAGAAACAGTCGGAAGCAGTTTTAGAACATAAGTGGATGTTCTAGGGATATGATAACAGCATTCTCCTTCGGGAGACAGTTATCATTCCAGGCTTCCAAGGTGACCTGAATGGCAGAGTGGCTATCAGAGTTGTAGTTTTTCCTCTTACGAGGGGCAGTATTTTGGACAGATGGTCCAGGTAGATACTGAGGGAAGGCATGGCGCAGGATACTGATTAAGTTCAGTTGATGATACAATCTAAGAAGTTTGGATTTAGAGTTCATTTATGAGCTAGGTCCCATCAGACATCCAGACACATTCTAAGACAGGTATTGCTCATTTCGGGAGATGCCTTTCTCCGCGAACTTGAGATAAAGAGAAACATAGAAAGAAACACCAGAGCGGATCCACTCACTGAGGCTATTCCTCGAACGCAATATTTTCGCAAACGGGCTTTGTGAGACTGACTAGTAGAGGAGTTGGGTGTTCGGTATCACACGGACTGTGAGTATGCGACATCACAATAATTAGCCTTGAGTGCAAGTGGGAGATTGTTGGAGATAATGCCCTCAGAGTCAATTATTGGATCACACGCACGTGATTGCAATGATTGAGGGGAGGACCTGTCCCAGTAGGACAGTCTTACTCAAGATGATAGTATACTATCTGGTTTATCTATATCATCGTGTACTGCTTTAGGTGACTTTACGAGTCGTTATTACACGTTGATAGAGCCCCTAGGATTCTTGCTTGACTACCAGCAGTATGAGGGCGATCATATACGTGAGAGCTAGAGTCTATAAGCTCATCCTTAAAAAGTCCCTAGTCGTGGGAGTTTTGAGACAGGGCATCGATACTCCGGAGTAGACTAGTGTATACAGTCGAGACCCCGACGAGAGGCGGTGGCCGGTCTCACAAGCCACTGGTGTCAGTTGGTTCACCTAAGATGTATACAGGTGCTCATTGAGTTATGAGTACACCGGACAGGACTCGCCGGGAACCTGCTAGTTGGGATTATACCGGACGTCAGATAGCAGTTCTCAGGTGACATGTGTACAGGTTAGTTCATCGACCTGAGATCGTCATTTGTCTCGTGTGAGTTCCTACTGTGCTTTGATTACTATCCTACCACGGCTCAAAGGAGTCGTGCAAACAGGTTTTAGTTGGGTACAGTCCCGAGCCACATGGAGGCAGTGAGCGGATCTGCAGGGGTTCGTCTCTCCCGGTATTGGGGGTGGGGTCGCGCTGTGTCTAAGAGAACCAGAACATGAAAAGTCCTTGGCCAAGACAGGAGATTTGCTGGTAGGTATTCCAGTAGTATCTCAGGGTGTTCTGGGCTACACTCCGACACGACTTGTACCGCTTTTGGGGGTCTGACTTTTACCAACCCCCTAGGCCCGCCATGCGATGCTCATAGACGAACGGACCGGACTGTACGGATATTGTCACTGACAGGCTCAGTAGGGTGTCAGGATGAGTTCGCTCATCGACATCCCTTTTGGTCAATACCTGGCAGCCCGTTACGTATTGGCTTATACCTCTGACGTGCTAGTGGTTAAATCCACAGCCATAGTATTGACGAGTCTTTAGAGTCCACCACACACAGTTACTCAGGTTTCGGGCGAAACGCTGTAGAGGCCGTATGGAGATATGGCAGGGTTCGATCAGATACGTGCGGTATTGTGCGGATCGTGATCGGACGGTTTTTACTAGCCGGCTTTGGTTTAAGCCGAATCTTGGTATTTGATAGTGTAGATTTTGTCTCTTTACATTTGTGTTCAGTGGGAATACAAATGCGGGCATGTATTTGCAGTTGCGGGGTTTTCCTGTAATTTATTACGGGATCAGTTTTCTGAAGTTGCCAGTTTGCTTTCCGTTCCGGCCGGTTTTTCTTTGTTCCTTCACGGCCGGACTTTTATGATGGAGGGTGTTATTTGCAAGTTTGCAAATAACATTTATGGAGGGGTTTTCTTGCATGTGTGAAGCATCATGATGGTTTATTCATGATGAGACTCTTTATTGGTCTTTTCATTTGCTTTTTGAGAAAGGATTGATATGTGAGTTCGATGTGAGCCTTTTTTATATATGATTTCTTTTTCACATTATCATTCTTTTTGATATATACTTGGAGATGTCTTTTTCTCTCTCCAATTTTCTTCTTGAGGAGAGAGGGCCGGCCACTTTGGAAGGAAGGGGAGGATTCATTTTGTGGTGAAGAAAAATGTTCATCTCATTCTTGCATCAAAGTTCATAGCTCCTTTTTCAAGCCTCTCCAAAAAGCTTCATTTTTTCCTCCACTCCATCCACGGCAACTTCACTACCCCAAAGAGACATGTTTTCTACATTAGTCTACAGCGAACCTTGGACGCGTCGGCTAGCCAACTTCGCGCCCGAGTTACCTCGGTCAAGAGGTGGGAGCCCGTAAAAGATTCCAGCTACATGGTGCCCTTTCCAACGAGGAGTTGACGGACGGAGATTCCGCGGGAGATCGGAGTGGAGACGAAGACCGAAGGACATGGATCGCTTGGTATAGCTTCTCTACTCTTTTCTAGTTTGCTAGTAGCTAGGTTAATAGCCCGATCCGGGATAAAAGTGCGCGGTGGTGCCGGTTTTCTTGTTTGCAAATTTTTCGTTTCCGCATTTCCGGCGTCGGATCGACGGTCGGGGCGCCGCCGCGGACTTACACTATAAGCACATCCTTAAAGTGTCCCTAGTCGTGGGAGTTTCGAAACAGGGCATCGATACTCCAGAGTAGACTAGTGTATACATTCGAGACCCCGACGAGGGGCGGTGGCCGGTCTCACAAACCATTGGTGTTAGTTGGTTCACCTAAGATGTATACATGTGCTCATTGGGTTATGAGTACATCGGACAGGACTCGCCGGGAACATGCTAGTTGGTATTATACATATCGTCAGATAGCATTTCCCTGGTGACATGTGTACAAGTTAGTTCATCGACCTGAGGTCGTCATTTGTCTTGTGTGAGTTCCCACTGTGCTTTGATTTATACCCTACCACGGGTCAAAGGAGTCGTGCAAACAGGTATATTTTGGGTACAGTCCCGAGCCATATGGAGGCAGTGAGCAGATCTTCGGGGATTCGTCTCTCCCGGTATTGGGGGTGAGATCACGCAGTGTTTAGGAGAGCCATTACACGAAATCCCTGGCCAGGGTAATCGAGATTTACTGGAAGGTATTCCAGTAGTATCTCAGTGTCTTCTGGGCTGCTCTCTGACACGACTTATACTGCTATTGGTCTGACGTTTACCAGCCCCCTAGGCCCTATATGCGATACTCATAGATGAATGGACCGGACTGTACGGATATTGTCACTGTCAGGCTCAGTAGGGTTTCTGGATGAGTTCGCTCGTCAGCTTCCCTTCCAGTCAATACATAGGCAAACCGTTACGTACAGCTAGTACCTCTGACGTGCTAGTGGTTATACCCAGTGCCGGTATACTGATGAGTCATTAGAGTCCCCCACAGACACTTTCCCAAGTTCGGGCGAAACGTTGTAGATGCCGTATGGAATTATGGCAAGGTTTGGAAAATGCACGTGCGTTTTCGCACGTGTCATTTTTCGGGCAGTTAATACCAGTAGGCTTTGTTTTAAGCCGGATCCGAGTATTATACAGTGTAGATATAATACCTTTGTCTCAGTTGCATTTGTATTCGGTCATAATACAAATGCGGGTATGTTTATACTGATACGGGGTTATCCTGAAATTCGTTTCAGGATCACTTTTGGAAGTTGCCAGTTTCTAGTTTTCTATCAGCCGTATTTAACATTCGGTTAAATACGGATTTATCTTTTCGTCTTGAGGGTGAGTCATTGTGTGTGGAAGCTTCAAGATTAGTGACTCATTCTTTTGCATTGATTACATGGTGACTAGGTTTTCATGACTCATTAAGCATTAATTGATTCATTTATTGTGTTCATACTTGGTGTCATTTGTGAGTCATTCTTTCTTAAATGAAGTGATAAGTATGATAGCTTATGGTCACCTTCCCTTGTTCCTACACTCCCCCCTTCCTTTCTATATATGGCCGGCCCTTTCATAGTGAGGAGAAATAATTTTGATTTGGCAAAAAGATTATGATAGTTTAGGGTATGGAAATTTCATAGTTCAATTTTCATTCACCCGATTCCAATTGGCAACTTCGTTAACCGTTCGTCTATAGCCTTGGACGTAACGAGACAAAGTGTTCTACTCATTCTCTACTTCATCTTGGTTGTCTCTTTTGGCAAACTTGACGACCGAGTTGCCTCGGTTCAGAGGCGGGAGCCCGTTTAAAGTTCCGTCGACGTGGTGCCACCTGGACGACGAGACTGGAGTTTCAGAAGATCGAAACCACCGCAACATAGCGTGGGATGATGGTTGAAGACCGAAGGACTCGGATCATTCGGTATAACAATTCTACCCTCTTTACAATATGTTAGTTTAGCTTTAATGGCATATCCGGGTTATAATACGCGATAGCGCCAGTTTATAAAAGTTTTGTTCCGCATATTAGCGTCTGTTAGACGGCCGGGGCGCTACCGTGGACTAACAGCTTGAACCTGTTTGATTCATATTTATAGATTACACTGACTTGTTACATAGACACGTGCATGTCATGTATACTGCATACTCGCATTTTACCTGGCATTGCATATTTTACCATATAACATTTTAGGTCATGTAAAATAGTTTAAAACTGCATTTCATAGCTTGCATGATACCCCTAACCCCGTGGTAGCATCCGCGCATCTTGTTCTCGTCCCGTTCAGTGAAACGGACGTGTTTGGATGGCTACGCGCATGTACGTGCATCCGTTCTTGGGGGTATGCATTTTCGTTACCTGAGCATTCATTTTGAATTTTGAAAGTCGCACATATTTTTCGTATTTTAATTCTGAATTTTTAGACCCGACCCGGGCATGTTTTGGACTAAATTTGTATTTACCAGAAAATCCAATTTTTATTTCATCTAATATCTTTATTAAAATTTAACAGTTTAAAATATTTATAACCTACAAAATCTTTTTAAATTAAAATCTAAACCTTAATAACAACTCCTTTCTCTCTCTCTCTCCTCTGTATATATATATTTATATATATTTTATTTATTTAATTTTTCTTTCCTTATTTAATACACAAGCTCTTCTTCTTACTTCTTCTTCTTTCTTCTTTCTTTTTCTTGATCTTGTTTCTTGATTCCGGTGATCACTGCCGGAGCCGTGCTCGTCGCTGACGATCCGAATGATCCAATGAATGTACCTGACTTGCGTGATCACCCTCGTGCGTTGTTTGGAACCGTTCCGTATACCGTGCGCACGTCGCGACATTTCGCCGACGAAGGACGTTCCGTACACATCCATTCTTGTTCCGTCTAGGCAAGTTAATCTTGCTACATGCTATATAATTCATTTTATATCTATTTAAATAAATACCATACCTATAGTTTAAATCTAGTACCCCATGTTTAATTTTATAACGTTTCGATGTTCCGTTTGCATCCGTTTATATCATTTTAAATCTAGATCATGAAAACTTATCTTGTGACATACTAGTTTACATTATACTGCATCCATATCATTTAAAATATATATCGTCGTAATATTTCTTATTATTATTATCTTTAATTAGTTTATAATCTGCATTTTATAATGTTATACATTTGAAAATATTATAGTTTGCAAATGAAACGTCGTTGAAAAGCGGATACGACAAATCTGAAATTTACTGTACACCTTACCTTATAAAATTCATTATAAATCATAGAAAAATCATTAGTATACGTTCTTTAGTTTGTTGCGAAGCTGACTCAGAGTACTATAACTCTATGAAATATTTACTTGCAAAATAAATTGTTTAAATAACGTAAAATGCAAATGATTATGTATCTAAACTGCTGTCCAGGGAAATTCCAGCAGCAAACTTTCAAGTTCGAATGTTCATAGATTTTTTTAGGGACAACCTGAGATACTTATACTTATAAAAATGAAACCCTTATTGAATTATCTTTGTTTTGGTATAAGACACGTCCCTTTTGGAGAACTTTTGTTATTTTTAAGCTATTTTACAAATCAGGGCGACGCTGAATTTCTGAACGGAACTTTCTTGTGCATGGTTAATCAATACCACTTTTATAGTTATTAATCGCTTTGAATATGCTATCCATACTAATATTATTATATCAATATTTAAATCATATATTGCTTAGTTGTACATCCCACATTACCATTTTATAGTTTTATAACTTTTCGGACATCCGTGCGCATCTTTAACCGGTTTTAGTTATAATTGCATCCATTGAACATATTATATGTGTCATTGCATCCCTAGATTACTTAATGCTTATTAACCTGATTTTAACATCCATATTTGTCATACTGTATTCATATAATGTTAAAACCATCTCTGAAAACACAAACTGATAACCGTACAGCTAAGTAGTTTAATCTGCACATATTGCTTAACCTATTACATGTACCAATTTATTGTGCTGTTGATACCTATGCTTGTTTATTTATAACCATGATTATGTTAGTTGATTATGAGCACCCACATGATATCTTTTACATCCTGACATGACTTGCTACACACATATTACTTGACCCGACATGGTACCATACACTACTCGACTCGACTTGATGTACCATGGCTTTACCTGTTACCTGATCTTGTGTCTAATGCCAACAAACCTGACATGTAGTTCTTGATTACGGACCATTCCTGTTGTCTATCCAGACAAACTTGCACCTACCTAATCCTGTGTTGGCATTAGTTCTTGATTACGGAATACCTGACTTGACACATATAACTTGGGGGTATAGGGAAATCAATGATGAAACCTGACTTGTAACTCGACAGTTGCTTGCTTTTACTGATCAGTTTTAGAGGCTAGGCCCGCCTCGTGATGATGCTGCTGACATCGTTGGTCTGTACCCTTTTCCTGTCAGTGCCTAGCGGCACGTCTCGGTTTCAGCCCGAGAGTATTAGACTGTGGTCCCGGGCATGCACTGGATACTATTGAGTTACATCGATGATTCATCAAATTAATTTCAAAGACTTGAAAGTATTTAACCCAATAGACCAGTTTAGATTACTCACTGCACACTACCTGTCACTGCCCTGATTTATATTACTGTTACAATTGCTTTACCTTTTATGATTATACTTGCATGTCTTGCTACCCTGTTTATAAATTATTGCTTAATGTTATGACGCGCTGACGTCTGGCTTTTGCATGGCCCAGATCCTTCTACCTTTGTTGCAGACTGATCAGGAGTATTGTCGCTGTTAGACCGAGCGGTGAAGATCCTATCGGTATGCAGTTTTACTTTCCAGGTGGTTCACTTATTGTATCTTTTACTTCCGCATATTATCATTTCTTGACTCATTTATTCTGGCTCATGGACATGTACTAGATAGTTTAGTTTACTTCCTGTTCTTGATATCTCTACAGCCGTAATGTGACTGTGGAAAGATTTTTCCTATCCACAGGTAGCATGGTTGGCTATATCACGTGCCCATCTTAGCGTACTCTGGGAAGTGGGGCGTGACATGGTTCTTTTAGTATCAAATCCATAGGATATAGGTTAATCGAGTTTGATTCTTTTGTAGTTGGGTATTGGACCTAATACACGAATCAGAATACTCGTGATTAGGAATATGTCCTGCCACATTGCTATCATGATTCTTGAATCATATCTTTCTCTTATCCTTTGCCTTGACGATATGCAAACCACTTTGCATCTCGACTTGAAACCTTTTTGGTTCCCTATTGTTTCTCCCTGTTCCTTGATTCTGATACTAGGATTTGGGCGACTTGATTGGAGTTATGTGATTGTAACTATGAACTGCAACATGGTTACAATGCGGTACTCTATTTAAGTAACTTGGAGTCCTGGTCTTGATTCACTTCCTTATTTCATGGCCGTTATATTGCCTTGCTTCTTTTACTTTCCAGTTCATGTTTATCGCAAGCTTGAATTCTGTTTACCGTGCTTATCTTCTTCAGTGTTTGGCTTCAGGTGAAATCGTTTCAAGTATCCTACTTGATCATGTCTTCCCCGCATTAGAATTATTCAATTCTGGTGCATCCCTTTGTTTGTTGTTGTCTTGGGAATGGATTTTCTCGGCACTTTCTACGCTCACATTGATTGTAGGGCAAAGAAAGTGATTTTCCAGATTCCCAGACATCCGGAGTTTGTTTTTCTGGATGAAGCAGTTCTGTCGGGCCAATTGAGGTTAGGGCTAGGCCGACAAATAATGTTCTTTCGTTGATGGAAGTTAATAAGGATGAAGCGCCAGCTGTTGTTCAAGATTTCATGGACGTGTTCGAGGACATCTCGGGTTTACCGCCAAAACGAGATATGGAGTTCGCGATCGATCTTGTTCCTGGAGCAGCGCCAATCTCAAAGGCGTACTATCCGATGGCACCAGTGGAGTTGGAAGAAGTAAAGAAGCAGGTCACTGAATTACTTGAGAAAGGGTAGATTCGCAGCAGCAACTCACTTTGGAGAGCTCCAGTTCTTCTAGTAAAGAAGAGGATGTCTCAAAGAGGATGTGCATCGATTATCGAGAATTAAACCGGGTGACTATTAAGAACAAATACCCGATCGCTCGCATTGGTGAATTATTTGAGCAGCTTGGTGGCGCGAGGGTATTCTCGAAGCTGGATTTGCGATCCGGATATCATCAGGTCCGAGTTAAGTCAGAGGATATTTGCGAGACTGCGTTCAAAACTCGGTATGGACATTACGAGTATTTGGTGATGCCCTCGGAGTAACGAATGCGCCAGCAATATTTATGGACTTGATGAACCGAATCTTTTCACCGTTCTTGGACCAGTTTATAGTGGTGTTCATTGATAATATTCTGGTCTACTCGAAAGAGTATTGAAGAGCATGCAGAACATTTGAAGATCGCACTGCAGACATCGAGGCAAGAAATTATATGCAAAGATGAGCAAGTGCAAGTTTTGGCTTGAAGAAGTGAAGTTTTTGGGGCACGTCGTATCCGGAGATGGAATCGCCGTTGAACCCGAAAAGATTGCAGCAGTTCGAGATTGGCCGATTCTGAAGAACGTTGCTGAGATCAGAAGCTTTCTTGGACTTGCCGGGTATTACAGAAGGTTCGTGGAGAATTCTGCTCGTTTGGCTGAGCCTCTGACCAAGCTTACACGCAAGGAAGTACCATTTGTGTGGACGGATAGGTGTGTGTCAACTTTTGAGGCGTTGAAATAGAGATTGATAACCGCTCCTATTCTGACTGTGCCAGACAGTTCCGGAGGATTGGTGATTCACAGCGACGCATCTGGGAAAGGATTGGGATGTGTTTTGATGCAGCATGGGAAAGTTATAGCTTACGCATCGAGGTAGTTGAAGACCCATGAGAAAAATTACCCAACTCATGATTTGGAGCTAGCAGCTGTGATTTTCGCTTTGAAGATTTGGAGAGACTACTTTTGGACGAAAGGGTCGAAGTATTCACTGATCACAAAATCCTGAATTATGTGTTCACACAGAAGGAGCTTAATATGAGGCAGCGTAGATGGTTGGAGCTGATGACTGACTACGATCTTGATCTTAAGTACCATCCGGGGAAAGTTAATGTGATGCCGGATGCGCTTAGTCGGTTGTCAGCAATTCAGATATTGACTGCACAGAAGGAACTTATTGCAGATTTTCGAAGATTTGATTTGGAGGTTGTTCTACCGCATTCTTCGGGAAAATTGATGCAGCTGCAAGTACAGTCGTCGTTGATCGAAAGTATTAAAGCAGCGCAGTCGAAGGACCCAAGATTGCAAAGGTTTCGAGAACAGGTTGAAGCTGAACTTTGTACGGACTTGTTAATTCATGAAAATGGTTCGTTGCGATATGGTAGCCGTTTGTGTGTGCCAAAAGGAGATATTCGCGAAGAAGTTGTGAAGGAGGCATACAGTTTCGCGTATTCCGTACATCCAAGAGGCACAAGGATGTACCGAGATATATGACAGCATTTCTGGTGGGAAGGCACGAAACAGGAGATTGCCCGCTTTGTGGCAAAGTGCTTGGTGTGTTAGCAAGTCAAGGATGAACATCAAAGGGTTGCCCGTTTATTGCAACCACTTCCGATTCCTCAGAGGAAGTGGGAACATATAACCATGGATTTCGTGACGGCTATACCGCAGAGTCCAAAAGGCAAATGCAGTTGGGTGATTGTTGATCGATTGACCAAGGTAGCTCATTTCATAACATTTCGAGTTGGTCAATCAGCAGAAGCTTTGGCAGAGCGGTACATGCAGGAGATAGTAAGATTGTATGGAGTACCGGTGAGCATCATGTTTGACCGTGACACTCGTTTCTTATCACACTTTTGGAGGAGCTTACAGGAAAGTTTGGGGACTCGATTGAAGTTAGTACAGCTTATCATTCTCAAACAGATGGCTAGTCGGAGAGAACGGTCCAAACTCTTGAAGACGTGTTGAGAGCTTGCATGTTAGACTTCAAAGGTTCATGGGAGGATCATCTACATTTGGTGGAGTTTTCGTACAATGACATTTTTCAGGCGACTATTCAGATGGCTCCATTCGAAGCGTTGTATGGTCGCAGGTGTCGTTCACCTGTTTGTTGGGATGATGTTGGAGACGAAGATTGTTGGGACCGGATCTTGTCGTGCAAAATGTAGAGAAAGTTAATACTATCCGGAATCACATGAAGGCGACACAGAATCGGCAGAAGAGTTAGGAAGATACATCGAGAAGACCTCTAGAGTTCACTGTTGGTGATTTGGTATTCTTGAAGACATCACCGACTAGAGGAGTGATTCGTTTCGGAAGTCGAGGAAAGCTTAGTTCTCGATTCGTTGGATCTTTTGAAATTTTGGAGCGTGTTGGAGAAGTGACGTATCGTTTGGCTTTACCGCAATCTTTGGCGAATGTTCATAACGTGTTTCACGTATCTCAACTCCGTAAGTATGTTCGAGATGAAGCATATGTTTTGGATCATTCGGAGCTGACTGTACGTGAAGATTTAACCTATAAGGAGCGACCGATGTCGATTGTGGATCGAAGAGAAAAGGTTCTTAAGAACAAGGTTATCTCACTTGTACTTGTTTCTTGGGGAAATCGCTCGCATGGAGAATCAACTTGGGAACGAGAGGAGGAAATCCGACAGAAGTTTCCACATCTATTCTTGTAGTTTGTTGATTGTTTCTCCTTTTTTGTTCTTGGAATTTCGAGGACGAAATTCTTTTGTAGTTGGGTATAATGTAACACCCTAGTTCATTTTACCAGTTCTAGTTCTCGGATTTTCTTAATTGTGGTATTTTATTGATTTAACGGGTTTTGGGTGCGAATGGTATTTTTACATTTTACATTGCATTCGACCCGATCCGCTTGCTTGAACCTGTTTGATTCATATTTATAGATTACACTGACTTGTTACATAGACACGTGCATCTCATGTATACTGCATACTCGCATTTTACCTGGCATTGCATCTTTTACCATATAACATTTTAGGTCATGTAAAATAGTTTAAAATTGCATTTCACAGCCTGCATGATACCCCTAACCCCGTGGTAGCATCCGCGCATCTTGTTCTCGTCCCGTTCAGTGAAACGGACGTGTTTGGATGGCTACGCGTATGTACGTGCATCCGTTCTTGAGGGTATGCATTTTCGTTACCTGAGCATTCATTTTGAATTTTGAAAGTCGCACATATTTTTTGTATTTTAAATCTGAATTTTTAGACCCGACCCGGGCATGTTTTGGACTAAATTTTTATTTACCAGAAAATCCAATTTTTATTTCATCTAATATCTTTATTAAAATTTAACAGTTTAAAATATTTATAACTTACAAAATCTTTTTAAATTAAAATCTAAATCTTAATAACAACTCATTTCTCTCTCTCTCCTCTGTATATATATATTTATATATATTTTATTTATTTAATTTTTCTTTCCTTATTTAATACACAACCTCTTCTTCGTACTTCTTCTTCTTTCTTCTTTCTTTTTCTTGATCTTGTTTCTTGATTCCGGTGATCACCGCCGGAGCCGTGCTCGTCGCTGACGATCTGAATGATCCAATGAACGTACCTGACTTGCGTGATCACCCTCGTGCGTTGTTTGGAACCGTTCCGTATACCGTGCGCGCGTCGCGACATTTCGCCGACAAAGGACGTTCCGTACACATCCGTTCTTGTTCCGTCTAGGCAAGTTAATCTTGCTACATGCTATATAATTCATTTTATATCTATTTAAATAAATACCATACCTATAGTTTAAATCTAGTACCCCATGTTTAATTTTATAACGTTTCGATGTTCCGTTTGCATCCGTTTATATCATTTTAAATCTAGATCATGAAAACTTATCTTGTGACATACTAGTTTACATTATACTGCATCCATATCATTTAAAATATATATCGTCGTAATATTTCTTATTATTATCTTTAATTAGTTTATAATCTGCATTTTATAATGTTATACATTTGAAAATATTATAGTTTACAAATGAAACGTCGTTGAAAAGCGGATACGACAAATCTGAAATTTACTGTACACCTTACCTTATAAAATTCATTATAAATCATAGAAAAATCATTAGTATACGTTCTTTAATTTGTTGCGAAGCTAACTCATAGTACTATAACTCTATGAAATATTTACTTGCAAAATAAATTGTTTAAATAACGTAAAATGCAAATGATTATGTATCTAAACTGCTGTCCAGGGAAATTCCAGCAGCAAACTTTCAAGTTCGAATGTTCATAGATTTTTGTAGGGACAACCTGAGATACTTATACTTATAAAAATGAAAACCTTATTGAATTATCTTTGTTTTGGTATAAGACACGTCCCTTTTGGAGAACTTTTGTTATTTTTAAGCTATTTTACAAATCAGGGCGACGCTGAATTTCTGAACGGAACTTTCTTGTGCATGGTTAATCAATACCACTTTTATAGTTATTAATCGCTTTGAATATGATATCCATACTAATATTATTATATCAATATTTAAATCATATATTGCTTAGTTGTACATTCCACATTACCATTTTATAGTTTTATAACTTTTCGGACATCCGTGCGCATCTTTAACCGGTTTTAGTTATAATTGCATCCATTGAACATATTATACATGTCATTGCATCCCTAGATTACTTAATGCTTATTAACCTGATTTTAACATCCATATTTGTCATACTGTATTCATATAATGTTGAAACCATCTCTGAAAACACAAACTGATAACCGTACAGCTAAGTAGTTTAATCTGCACATATTGCTTAACCTATTACATGTGCCAATTTATTGTGCTGTTGATACCTATGCTTGTTTATTTATAACCATGATTATGTTAGTTGATTATGAGCACCCACATGATATCTTTTACATCCTGACATGACTTGCTACACACATATTACTTGACCCGACATGGTACCATACACTACTCGACTTGACTTGATGTATCATGGCTTTACCTGTTACCTGATCTTGTGTCTAATGCCAACAAACCTAACATGTAGTCCTTACGGACCGTTCCTGTTGTCTATCCAGACAAACTTGCACCTACCTGATCCTGTGTTGGCATTAGTTCTTGATTACGGAATACCTGACTTGACACATATAATTTGAGAGTATGGGGAAATTAATGATGAAACCTGACTTGTAACTCGACAGTTGCTTGCTTTTACTGATCAGTTTTAGAGGCTAGGCCCGCCTCGTGACGATGCTGCTGACATCATTGGTTTGTACCCTTTTTCTGTTAGTGCCTAGCGGCACTTCTCGGTTTCAGCCCGAGAGTCTTAGACCGTGGTCCCGGGCATGCACGGGATACTATTGAGTTACATCGATAATTCATCAAATTGATTTCAAAGACTTGAAAGTATTTAACCCAATAGACCAGTTTAGACTACTCACTGCACACTACCTGTCACTGCCCTGATTTATATTACTGTTACAATTGCTTTACCTTTTATGATTATACTTGCATGTCTTGCTACCCTGTTTATAAATTATTGCTTGATGTTATGACGCGCCGACGTCTGGGTTTTGCATGGTCCAGATCCTTTTACCTTTGTTGCAGACTGATCAGGAGTATTGCCGCTGTTAGACCGAGCGGTGAAGATCCTATCGGTATGCAGTTTTACTTTCCAGGTGGTTCACTTATTGTATCTTTTGCTTCCGCATATTATCATTTCTTGACTCATTTATTCTGGCTCATGGACATGTACTAGATAGTTTAGTTTACTTCCTGTTCTTAATATCTCTACAGCCGTAATGTGACCGTGGAAGGATTTTTCCTATCCACAGGTAGCATGGTTGGCTATGTCACGTGCCTATCTTAGCGTACTCTGGGAAGCGGGGCGTGACATCCTCTAACATAACTGAATGTCAACCTGAGTACTGAAGAGCTTTCTGAATAGGTGAAGGAAGAGTGATGGCAAATATGTAAGAAACAAACTGACGAGCAGATAGTATCAGTTTATAATAGGAAACAAAGATAGGGTACATGAACGTTTGTCCTTGCATAAGGCAATAGAAAGAGTGAGACCTTCTAAACGCAGCGGTGGTGGAGAAGCGGGACCAGTGGATTGTATCGGAATACCTACAGAAGAACCGTTAGGAGTAGAAATGGTGGGAGGGGTGGAACTTTTGGGTCATGACTGTGATACATCTGTGGATAAGGGGACACGAGCTTAAAATTAAGGCACATAGATAGAACGGACGAAACAAGTTCCAAGGATGGTAGGCGAGGAACATGGACAGTAGAAGCAAGATACTTGACAGGTGGTGGAAAATATGCCCGATCTTCTAAAAAAGTCACATCACATGAAGTATAAACTTTAGAAGTGGTAGATGTTAAAACAAATATATTCTTTCCGGGATCGTGAATAACCAATAAACACCATACGAATAGCTTGAGGATCAAGTTTCTCTACCTGGGTACCTAAAATATGAGAATAGCATAGACAACCAAACACCTTAGGAGGAATGGAAAAGATTTGTCCTGTGGAAACAAAATAGAGAAAGGAAACCGGTTGCCTAAGATCGGAGAAGACATGCGATTGATATAAAAACATGCAGTTAATACCATAAAATTCCACAATTATTTAGGGACATGCATATGCGAAAGAAGAGAACGAACTATCTCAAGCAAATGTCGGTTTTTCCATTCAACAATCTCATTTTGCTAAGGAGTATAAGAACATGAAGTTTGATGCAATATACCATGTGTTTAACAAAATGCAATTAAATTCATGCTAATGTACTTCTTAGTATTATCTGAACGAAGAACCTTTACAGAAATACCAAATTGATTAGTAATCTCAGTTATAAAGATTTTAAAAGTAGACAAAAGTTCAGACCTATTACGCAGAAGATACAATCAAGCCATGCGTGAATGATCATCGATAAATATCATAAAATATTTATAACCAAATACACTAGCAAATTTAAAAGGACCCTAAATATTGGAGTGAACTAAAACAGAAGGTAAATCATGATTTTTATTAACTGAGGGAAAAGAGGAGCGATGGTGTTTACTAAGAATACGAGATTCACAACTGAATTCTGATAATTTAAGAGAAGGCATCATAGTATGTAAAGAAAAAAGAGGAGGGTGACCAAGTCTCCGATACCACTGGATAGTAGAAACAGCTGCAGACTTACTAAGAAGGTGTACTGGGAATGTGATCAACGTTGTATAATCCATTCTATTCATTCCCCCCACAAATCTGCTGTTTCGTCATAAGGTCATGTATCACAAAGTGAGATGGATAAAATGTTGCGGAGCAATTAGAATTATTTGTAAACTGATGCATGAAAGCATGTTTTATTTTAAAGATGGTACAATTAAAGCATTTTTCAGGTGTAAAAATGGAGTGATAAATCAGCAGAGCCAGAAACAAATATGGTATTACCATCTGCCATGGAAATAAACATGCGAAGACCAAAAGAAAGATCAAACAGTCTATCACGAGATATGTGTTGTGAGGTGCCGGAATTAATGACCCACGAATTAGAATGAAAAAGTAATGATATACCTGATAGAGTAGAAAGGTTAGTAGGATCTACTGGAGAGAAGAGACGACGCAACTAACCCCACTCAGCACTGGATAAAGGTAAATGGCCGGCAGAAGAGGAAAGCCAGTTGGTAGCAACTGATGTGAATGTTTGGCGAGCTGTAGGTGTATCATTAAGATAGCCATACTTCTCCCAACACCAGTTTTCGTGATGATTAGTGTCACCACAATAAGCACAATAAAGATCGGCATGGCCACGACCATGTCCATAGGAACCACGACCACGAGCAGTCATGGAGGGGCGACCATACGATGCTCCACAGCCACCAAAGACAGGATCAAAATCCATGAAGAATGTCGCAGAAATAGATCACAAGAGAAGGAGAACAAAATTGGCTAACACCCAAGCGAGTACAAGAGTAGTAAGACGATCTAATAGATCATCATCAGTAACTGAGAGGAGCGGAGACGAGTGAGGAAGTTGTGAGCGCTGTTGGTGATGAAGAGCGGAGATGAGAAGGCTTCGGTAGCATGGAGGAGGGAGCAGATCGTAGCCACAAATCTATAACATGAGTGGAGACAAGAGGTGGTCGCGGATAGGGCAGGCGGCAGGAAGCAAACAGTGGAGGAGTGGCATGGTTCGAAGCTAGGTGTGGCGTGGTGCTGTATGGTGCAGAGCAGGGTGATGTGCAGGGTGGGTGCAAGCATGGTGCAGGGCAGGGTGAGGGCTGGGGAAAGAGGAGGAAGCGAGGAGACGGCTAGGGCAAAGGAGGCGGCTAGGTTTAGGGCTAAGGCTATAGGATTAGGATTAGAGTTTGGGAAAGAGGATTAGGGTTTTGGTTTTGAGAAATTAGGGTTTTCTCTCAATTCTTTTCAAATCTCTGATACCATGAAAAAAATCAAGAAGAAATATTTTTATCGGCATAATAATATAAGAGTTCCTACCACACACACACACACATATATATATATATATATATATATAGGTGTATTAGACCATCTCTCCTGCTACGGGCAATATGGGACTAAAGACTAAAGCTGATTATATTCATAACAGTTTCATTAAGCTTTTTGTGCGCCCTTGCTAGCATTGTTTCCATTTTATGGAAAACCTCTAAATACTATGATGCCATTGATTGGTAGTTTGTGTGAAAAAGGTAGAGACAAGTTTTGCTAAATTAGGAGTTATGTTAGATTTGTAAATATTTGGAAGCTTGACTCCCCTCTAGCACTGGATTCTTAGAACATGTTTGGTGATCAATTTTTAAGAATTTAGATAGAGATTAGAGAGTTGGGGAGTTGTCAATTTTACAGAATAAATTAAGCGAACAAGACGAGGATTATGGAGCAGTTTTTTAATTGGATTGAGAGCCATGTTTAGTGAGTGCTCAATATTTTAGTGTTGAAATTTTGTGTTAGCATGATATACAATTTTGTGAATGGTTTATGTTTTGTGTTAGCATGATTTGGATAGAATGAAATTATTTTTATGATTTACCTCATGCCTCTCATGCCTCATGTAATGAATTTACTCAACAGGTAAACTCACATTGTATCTTGTATGCAGGTGAAAAGGGGATTCGGAGTGGCTAATAGTACGAGAATAATACCGTCCATGTTATTCCATCGAACGGTTCAGATCTATCCAAAATAGAAATGAACGGTCGAGATTTGTATGAAACAGATAGTGTTTAGTATTGATGTACCGTGCACGTAGAATTTATGGCTAAAACCGCTCAAGGTCAACTCCATGAAAAGGAAGAAGCCCATGGAGACAACGAAGCCTGACCTTATCCTCACATTAAAAGCCTTCACAGTAGACATGTGCTTTTAAGTCCTCATAATTGTACAAAAATGGGGCCAAGACCCAAATGACCATGAAATGGTTTGGTGAACTTTCACTGTCTTTTACATAAACCTTTTAAAAAAAAATAAAAATAAATTTAAGCATCTACCATGTAGCGTGTAGTGTGAGGTGAAAAAACATTTAATATTATATATTGAAAACAAAGGACATACTATAGTCTCCACCAATCGACGAAGTATTTGATTCCTGAGATTATTGGGGGACACCTCATTAGACGTAATTCTTGTTTTTGTGTACTATATCTGTTAAAAAATTTGTGTATTAAGGTTAGGATATTTGAGGAGTTGGGTTATCAACGTCCACCAATACATTTTTTATTTAAGATATGATCACATGGTGATTAATAACTTGTTAAAAAATTTGTGTATTAAGGTTAGGATATTTGAGGAGTTGGGTTATCAACGTCCACCAATACATTTTTTATTTAAGATATGATCACATGGTGATTAATAACTTGTTAAAAAATTTGTGTATTAAGGTTAGGATATTTGAGGAGTTGGGTTATCAACGTCCACCAATACATTTTTTATTTCAGATATGATCACATAGTGATTAACAACTTGGTCTATCATTGAGCAACTTTAATTTTTTGCCGAGCTTTCGCCATGATTTTTTATCACATCCACCAATACATTTTTTATTTGAGGAGGTTTCAATTATTTTTTGCCCAGCTTTCGCCATGATTGATATATTTTGATATGAGAAGGCTAAGATTACATCCTTGTTGATATCGCTTGTTCTTTTGATGGGAAACTTCTTGTATTATCAATCAAATATTGTTACATTGATCTGTAGTTTTCGTTAAAATTTCTTTTTAGCGGTACTCAGGGTTGCGATGACTTTATTTGGTCAAAACATTTTATTACATTGCAGGCCAAATATAAGGCCAGCTATATCGATGTCGTCTCCCTCCTCCTCCAATCCCACCCGCCACCCACCCAGCATGTGAAATAGCTAGTGCATGGTCTTTATTTATGTTCTTTCAAGAAAGAATTAGTTCGTCGTTAACAAAAATATAAATTGAACTTCGGATAAGCTGCAGCAAATATCGATAGATTTCTAGAACTTGTATTTTTGCCCCCTAAACTGCAACTCATTTCCAAAGTGCCCGTTGTTTAAATTTCTTCTTAAAATTTTGCAGAGAACAAAAAAATAATGAAATTTTACGAATACTTGTGTGCTACGGCGCACATGAAATGTAGATGGTTGAAGAAAAATATCAAATCTGCAAATCTTCACCAGCTTAATGGTTATACCATGTGATATATCAAAAGATGATAATAAAAATGATATTTTACCAATTTTCATATGTTAATACATGAAACATAAATGGTTTAAGAAAAACTTAAAAATATGCAAATCGTCACTATTCTAATGGGTTATAGGATGGGATGCGGATCAGATCAAAGCCGGCTATGAAGTTTTTTTTTGTCAAAACTGGTTATCCACTGCCTGTGGAGTAGAGTAATACACAGACGGTTAAGATTTAGTAAGAAAATAAATATATGCTTCAAACCCAGTTTTGACCTGATCCGTGTCCTATGGCATGGGAAATATTTTTAAAAAAATGAAAATTATGATATTTTACCTATTTTCATGGGTTATAGTGCAAAACTTAAAATTTTGCAAATCTTCACTATTCTAATGGATAAAGCATGTGAAAATAAAAAATTGAAAACCATAACATTCTGCCTATTTTCATGGGTTATAGATTTGCAGCATTAAAAAACTAAAAAAAATTGCAAACCTTTACTATTATAATAGCGATCATATTTAAAATAAAATAACGATAAAAAATTGTGTTTTTTTATTCATGGATTTGATGATAATGGAAGGATTCGGCAAAAAAATATGTGATATATATGCTTGACTGAAGGTTTCCAAATGGGCCCAAAAGATGCTATGAGTTTGGCAATTGATTTTGCTTTACAAACTCAAGATCATATACTTTTCATGTGATGAGTGCTTTGCACTTCCACGACGTTTAGCTTAGAGAAAAGGACATATATTGATACAGGAGCATCTAGCCCAATGCATGTGAAAGCGGCCAAGTCCCAGACCGCGTTGGATTCGAACGGATAACTAAGGCCTAAACCGAGTTGGAGCCGAATACGAGAAGATTTGCAGAAATTTAAGTGAAGATTCGGCTGAGATTTAGGAAGATTCGTTACAATTTAAACTGGGATTTGATTTAATATCTATATCAATTTAAATTGGTATTTATTTAGATTTAGTTAGGATCTTTTATTATCTATTTATATTTTTAGATTAGATTTCTTTCTTTTAGGTCATCTACGCTCAAGAGATGGGATCTAGTGATCCTCTAGCGATCCTCATTGATTTGCACTATATTTTTTATTATCAATAAAATGAGCATGCGTTGGTTTGGGTCCAAGTAACGTCCCAGCTAAAAAGAAAATAAAATGAAAAATAAAATATATATACACACACTAGGAAATTTTCATGTATATTTAAGTGGATTTTCCATATTTACATCAATTTAGATGCAAATAGTTGTGGATATTATTTTTTATTTTCTTGCCAAGATATGTTGTAAGCGCAAGGTATCATTTGTACGTATAATTAATTAAAATTTGGATATCACACTGTCACTATATCTGTGTTAGAATTCGAAAATTAGCATGAGGACAGCATGCATATAATAATAATAATAATAATAATAATAATAATAATAAACCAAAAAACTTCATTGCCTATTGATGATTGGTCTTCTTATATTGTGCTACAGTTAGAAGTCTCAATAATCAAAATATATATAGAGAGAGAATAACGGAGAAAAGGTGCTTCCTCCTATGGCGTCGGAAAAAATACACACTCCACCTTTTTTCCAACGATCGGCATATATCATCTCATCTTTATCATCTAAGATGTGGATACACTAAATTTTATGCAATTTTACCATTTTTTCACCGTTGATTTAGTGGGTGCGAAACTAGCGGTTTACCGACAATAGAACGTTTTACATTGCTAATCCAACGGTGAAAAAGTTGAAGAATCACGTAAAATTTGGTGTATGCCCATCTTAGATGATAAAAATGATGATGATGGATGCCGATCGTTGAATAAAATGTTGGAAAGTGTATTTTTTCAACGCCGTCTAACGAAATCCCCTCCTATGGCGTCGAAAAAATACTACCCCAATAGATTTTTCCGACGATCGGCACCCACCATCTTCATCGTCATCATCTAAGATGTGGGTACACCAAATTTCATGTGATTCCACAACCTTTTCACCGTTGATTTAGCAATGTAAAAAGTTCTATTGTCGGTAAACCGTTAATTTTGAACCCACTAAATCAACGGTGAAAAAGTTGTAGAAAAACATAAAATTTGGTGTACCCACATCTTAGATGATGATGATGAAGATGGTGGGTGCCGATCGTCGGGAATAACTTGGAAGGGGGTATTTTTTCGACGCCATAGGAGGGAATCCCCTCCTATGGCCTCTTCCCCCCATTAATCTCATATATATATAGAGGAAAGAGCCCATAGGAGGGGATTTCCTCCTATGGCGTGGAAAAAATACAACCTCCACCATTTTTTCCGACGATCGGCACCCATCATCATCATCGTTATCATCTGAGATGTGCGTACACCAAATTTCATGTGATTCCACAACTTTTTCACCGTTAATTTAGTGGGTTCAAAATTAACGGTTTACCGACAATAGAACTTCTTACATTGCTAAATCAATAGTGGAAAAGTTGTAGAATCACATGAAATTTGGTGTACCCACATCTTAGATGATAACGATGAAGATGATGGGAGCCGATCGTCGGAAAAATTGGTGGAGGTTGTATTTTTTCCACGCCATATGAGAAAATTTCCTCCCATGCCCTCTTTTATATATATATATATATATATATATATATAAAAGCTCTCTCTCTTTCTATGGTGAGGCTTGAAGGGTATATTCCCTTTGAAGCTTGTGCCCTTCCAAATTTTCTTCTCTCTCCTCCCATGGTTACCTGCTAAATTAAAATGATGGGCTTATTCATCATTGAGAAATTGTTTGACCCTTTTTGGGTATGTGGTAAGAATAACTAAGGTTTATTTTTAGTTTAGGAATTATCAGATTTTTACATAGCACAGACCAAATCACACATCTATATAATTAAAAAAAAAAAGACTATATTTGCCAAAAAGAAGAGGGGTATTTTGGTAATTTTATAATTTTCCTCATAGGGTTTTTTGATACTTTTAAAAGTTCATGATAATAAACCATAGTTTTGAAAGTTCATGGTATCATTCGGGGAAAGTGCACATAGTTTATGGTAGAATGATCACTGGTTCGTTCGGGTCCGAGATAAGTTCTAGCAAAAAGAAAATAAAAATGTTTCCAGATTCAGCTTGAAATGATCTATTTTGAAACCCACCAAATTTTAAAATTATAAAAAGAACCCAAAATTATGCTTTGAAATTATTTTAAATATAAACATTGATTTGTATACGGTACATTGCTTTAATACACTTTTACTATTTTTAAAGATATTGGAACATGGGTTTCCCAAGTCATTAAACATGAGATTTTTTTTATTATACAGCTAAAAATTCTTTATTATTCTCTCTTTATCATTAATTTTCCATAATTTCTTTTCTAAACCCATCTTTTTTATTGTTGCTTGCTCTTTTTATTATTATTTGTCCTAATGTCTAAATTTTTTATTATTCTCTCTTTATTATTGATTGCCTTAGTTTCGGCGAGTGATGACACTCGTAAGTGGGAATTCCCCAGATCATTACACGTGGCAAATGACGTGTCCCGGGGCTTACGGGACAGGAGCAAACACGATACTTTGAAGACATTCCTCAGGCCTCCGCCCCGAGGAACGACCCGGCTTTCAATGGCCTCCTAGAACACTCCTATGTTTCCCTTACAAACAACCATTGGCTCGCCTCCGAGCCCTCCTGAGCTTCCTCAGCCTCCCAGCTCACCTCCGAGCTATTACAGAACCGAGCTTCTTCGGCCTTCCGCTCGTTTCCGAGCCTCCCACCCGTCTCCTAGCCTCCCGCCGATCTAAGCTTCCTCGGTTCTTCCGAGCAACCGAGAACGCAGAGCCCAAGCGTCTCCGTCACGGCTCCGCGTATCTCATCCGAAGCGAGATATCCGCCACCCAACATCCCGCGTTCCACGCTAGCGTATCCTCCATTAACGGGCGTATCTCGTCATTAATAGAAGGATCCCATCATTCACGCAGGCGTAACGTCAGAGGCGTAACTGACGGCGAAGATCTCACGCCGGCTCGCTCCATGCGACCACTATAAAAACCCCTCTCCCAGACGACTTAGGTAACGCAATTTTAATCCACTAAGTCGCTATTCTGCTCAAATTCCTTGGCTGACTTGATCCTCGGAGGGTCCACAGTGGTACAAGCATACCGGGACTTCTTTTGCAGATAGCTCGGCTTCGTCTTAAAACAAGCCCATTGAGATTCACACGCTCAAGGAGACAACCCTCAACACAAATCTTAACCCTTCATCAACGCTTGCGACAGATCGACGGAGGAAAACATCTGAAGAAGATCCAGGCCTCCATCAGTTGGCGCCATCTATGGGAAATCACGATTTCTTCCCCATCGAAAGTTGATCTTTTGCTCTCGACCCCATGGCAAGCGAAAACCGTGACGATCCCAGCACAAGCCGCTGCTTTCCTCACAATGGAGGTGCAGACAGATCTACTCCCCCTTCGAACGCCATCCACGCCCTCGCGGCAAGGATCGATAGGCTCACGTCAATAGTAAACGCCCTTTTCCGTGTCCAAGCGGCGGGCCCACCCCCCAAGATCGCCGCTCCCCTCCCAAGGACCATGACATCGACAGAAGAGCGGATAACTTCGCTCCCCTCAACATCACCGAACATCGGCTTACTGACTTCGGCCACCACAGCTCCCACATAGGGGCCGATTCAATGACCCCCTGGGTGCCACACGGCTCCACGCCGCAATCTCGTGAAAGAGACCATCGCCCCGAGGCCTATCGCGTTCTTCTCCCTCCCAAGGAGGTATCGGTCAGCTCGCCTGCTCCCAGGCATGACCGACGCCCTCTCCCTTGACGGGATCGTGCAAACGACACTCGCCAGGAAGACTCAAGAAGGACCTCACCAGAGGACCTAAGAAATTTGATAGAACGGAATCGGAGTCGCAGTCTGGCGCAGGCCACAAGAGGGAAGGGCTACCACTCTGAATGCGTCGAATCTTTGAGGTATCATGATCGCCTCGACGCCCTCGAAAAGAAAATCGAGGGCATACATCGGGAGGGTCATCCATTTGATGAAGAGGCTAGGTATGCCGCCGACTCACTTACGAAGCCCTTCACCTGGGAGCTACTCGCCGTACACGTCTCGTACAGGAACCAGCCGTCCAAGGTGGCCCTCTTCGATGGGAAGTCCGACCCTAAGGATCACCTGGACGTGTTCACGGCGAGCATGAGCTTCCAGGATAACTCGGACGCAGCCAGTGCCGAGCTTTCCCAACCACCCTCATTCGTGCAGGTCGAGACTGGTTCCGGGGATTGGCGCCGCGCTCTATCTCGACCTTCGACGAGTTGGCCACCCAATTCCTCAGACACTTTGTTGGGAACAGGCGGCAGAAAAGAACGGTCGACTACCTGTTCATCATAAAGAGCGGGGACAAGGAATCTTTTAAGGGATATGTCACTCGTTTTTACAATGCTCTCCTCGAAGTCCCCGATCACCGGGTTGAAACTGTCATCACCGCTATAAGGTCAAGTCCTAGGCATAAAGAGTGGCTCCGCTCTTTTGCATTAGCACAACCTAAGACCATGGTTGAGGTAAAAGCTTGGATCGAGAGGGAGATCTAACTCGAGTCGGAGGTGAACACCAATCTGCCCCGGGACGACCAAGCCGACCAAAAGAAGAGGGGCAGGGAAGAAAAGAAGAAGGTCGGCCGACCAAAGCCGTACTCCTCGAAGTTCCAGGAGTACACTCCACTCAACATTTCTCAGGCCGAGTTGTTAGAGGAGGCGAAGGGCGAGAGGTTCTTCAAGCTCCCGCCGGTCACCCACAGAGCGGCTAAACATACCCGGGGCCCGTATTGCGCCTTCCATAGGTCGCAGGGCCACCCGACCGAAAACTGTAAGCAACTCCACGACTACATCGAGGAGTTGATCCGCTCTGGCCACTTGGCGAGATACCTATGGGACAAGCGGCAGGGCGATAGGGAGCAGGAGAACCAGCCCCCTCCCAGGGAATTAACAATCGGGCAAATCCTAGCCGTTTCCATGGTATCTGCCCGTGGTGCCGGCGAAACTCACCGCCTCCTATCCGTCGAAGGAACGAGCGCTCCACCCCAGAAAAAGTGCAGGACTGCCGAGCCCATCATCTTCACTGATGAAGACCTCCACGGTATATCATTGCCTCTCAACGACCCTCTCGTGATAACGACGTGGTTCCACCGTTATGAGGTTCATATGATATTGGTTGATTTCGGAAGCTCGGCAGATATCCTTTTCTATGACTGCTTCCAGCGTATGGGGCTAGGGCCATTCGACCTACGGCCAACCTTCCACGTCCTATCGGGGTTTACCAACCACTCCATCCCGACTGAAGAAGTGGTCACCCTCCTCCTCAACATTGGGGAAACGGGCCATACGAGGACTGTACTGGTGGAATTCATCGTCGCTAGGATCCTATCATCCTACAACATCCTCCTGGGACGCTCGACATTAAACGCCCTCCGGGCCCAAATCTCGACCTATCACCTTGCGATCAAATTTCCATTAGAACAAAGGGGGATAGGCCGGGCCTACGGGAACCAGAAAATCGCCAAGATTTTCTTCACCTCGACGTCCACTGCCGGAGAGCAGAGCGACGAATTCGAAGACACAAATGGTTTTCAGGAGTCCTTGGACACGCGCGATGAGCAGAAAGAAATCCGAGGAGCCCCGGTAGAAGCACTGACAGAAGTCCCCCTCGTCGAGGGGGATGAGGGACGTGTTAGTTATATGTATGCCCTAGAGGCCATTGTTGTATATGATTGTATATTATAGTGGATGTTTGGACATATATAGAGATGACTTTCTTGCTCGACATGATAGTGTGGTATCTGGTTACTCTTTATCTTAACATGTACGCATATGTATCTTTATATTGTCTCTCTCTGTTTCATGTTGATAAAGCCCTTAGGATGTGGACTTGACTACCGGGGCTATGATGGAGATTATACTAGTGGGGCCGGGGTAGTCCACAAGTACATCCTTTAATTGCTCCTAGTCGAGAGAGTATCGAGACGGGGTATCGATATTCCAGAGTAAACTAGTGTGTACGATTCATAACCCTTTATGGGGCGATGGTTGATCCTACAACCACTGGTGTTTAACATCAGAGAATGTGCACATGTGCTCATTAGAGAATGGGTACACCGAACAGGACTTGCCGAGAACTCCTAGATGGTATTATACCTAATGTCAGAAAGCAGTTCTTTGGTGACACTGGTACAGGTTAGTCTGTAGACCCGAGATCGTCATAGAGTCTTTTGTGATTCCTACTGTACTTTGATTTCCATCATACCATGTTCAAGAGAATGTGCAAACTGGTGGCTTTTGGGTATAGCCCCGAATCACATGGAGGCAATGAGCGATAGGAGGGGTTTCGTCTCTCTCGGTATTGGGGGTTGATGTTGTGCTGTGCACGATTGGCTATAACAGGAAGTCTCTGGCCAGGGCTGATGATGAGATTTACTGGTAAGTGTTATCAGTAGTTTATCGACCCGTTATGAGTCTAACATCGGCATGACTTATCAAGTTACCGGGGTTTGACGTTTACCACGCCTAGACTCGATATGCGACATATCAGATGAAGGGCTCGGACTGTACGGTAGTGTTACTTATTGGATTTACGGGAGTATGAGCAAGCTTGCTTGTTGATCTTCTGATCGCTCAATACCCGGGTAGCCGTTACGTCCAGCTAGTACCGCTGACGGCTTGTGGGTAACTGATATGATCATCACCTACTGCTGGCCTATTGATGAGTCTTTAAAGTCCTACACGGAGGTTTCTTGGCTCAAGCGAAACAAAGTATAGAACATATGTGATATGTGCGAGACCGAGATAAATACGTGTATATGATACCGTATTCTAGTTTCGCGATATTGGTTAGATATATTAATATATATTAACTAATATAATTAGCTCACTTAAGGATTTTCTTTTCTTCATTTACATTTAATATATATATATATATATATATATATATATATATATATATATTTAAATGTATTTTGAATTTTTTATCATGCTTGATGATACATGAAACTTGGGTGTATGAGACTCATACCTAAACTAAGATAATGCGGGTTTTAATTATTTAGATAAAACCAAAATTAGGTGGAAATTAGCATGGTTGTGAAGTTTGGAGAAGCTTGTGGAAACCTTGACTAATCTCCACTAACTTTTATTTTACTTTAGATATTTTTTAACCTAACTATTATCTTAGCCTTAGTTAAGTCTCTACAAGAGTTTATATTAGATATTTATCTCACCCATGGTTCAAATAATGCTTCATCTTCTTCATTTCTTTTCTTTACTTGAGTTTTCTTGAGGTGAAAAAGAAAGTGAGGAAAAATATTCTAAAGTGAGCTAATTCCTACTTCATAAATCTATACCATATTAGCCATATTGTATAGGTTGTTTGTTTCACTAATTCATCCATTAGTGAAGAGATAGCTTGAGTTAGATTCTCCTCGAAGTAGAACATTTTCGGCCTCGAAGATCATTAAGCAAGCTCGATCATTTCGATTAGGGGAGCCTACGGAGAGTCCGGGACACCACTATTTGGAGCGAAGAGACTTCTACACGGAGCATTTGAAGTGATGGACCGGTCTACAAAGGTTGTAGTCCATATTCACTCATATTTATGCTTGCTTACTTGATGTTAAACCCTAATTCTTTAGTTCGATTCTAAGTTTGAGTTCATTAGCACACTATTTTTGTAAAATTGTATATTTGATACACCTTGAAACCCTAGTAGATATGCTAATAAACCCCAACATGGTATCAGATCCAAGTTAGAGCATTAGGCGTCGTCTAGGTGAAGTTAGAAGTCCGAACGAACACCGAAAACCCAAAATGGACCCCCTCTCTGAAAATTTTTCCAAACGTTGGAATTTTTTAGATTAAAAATATTCAAAAAATCATGCAGGTAATTTTATAGACCCTCTTGAAGAACGAAACCCTAACTCGATCACTTGACCACGGAACCGCGGTCAAATAGTGCTATTTGCGGCGGTTCCGCGGCGTTAAGTGTAAGGTTTGGGTTGGTGCTTCAATGGTTGATCCATTGGTACTGTGGCATATTCTGGGTATTTTTTAACTGTGCTCAAGTGTTGAGCTCTCTGGGAATTTTGGGAATTCGTTGATTGGATCGAAATGTTTAACGTCGCCTAGCCTTTTGTGATTTATGATACAATATTTAGAATCAACAATAATTAGTTTTGTGAAAACTGGTTTAAATCTTATAAATCCAGCAATTTAGTCTCGAATTATCGGTTGCCACGAAGTTTCGATTTGGATCAAAACTCTGTCGCAATCGCGTAGTGTATGCGGATACTCGCCGGGTAACATTACTAGATAGCCACGTCCCATAACCCCGACCAAGTGACTGTAGGAGAACCCCGTTGCCAAAAGTATCCGCTCGGGTGCTCGCGGCCACAGTGTTCCGCCTAAGTGCACTTCGTCGACGATATCAGGGGTGCTGCCATCTACTAATGTTTCCGACGTGCATTCGATTTTGTTGTCGGGAATCCTATTGAATTGCCCGACTAATTATTGAAAAGTGTTTTCAAGTCGAGACTAAAGTGCATGGTTTATAATGTTAGGCATGAAATTCGGAATATGTGATATTCCGGATTTATGATGTCTAAGGTATTCACTGTGTTAGGCATGAAATCTGAAATATGTGATATTTCGGATTTATGATGTCTAAGGATGATTGCGGATTCTAATTATTGCGGTTCGCATTTCTGTTCTGCGACCGTAAGTGTAATATGTGGTGTATCGCCGGTTTCGTTGCTATACGTCAACGACAATTGGGATACGTATATTTACTTACGTTGATAACATGCGATATTATGTGTTGCTGTGATATGATATATTGGATCGTCGTGATAGAATGGCCGGGGGTTTTATGTGAGATGAGAGTTTTTCTTTTCATTCATGTAAAATTCATTGCATATAATATTCTTTTATTGGGGCACTTCCGGGTTGAGGATTGTTCATACCATAATATTGTATTATTATATTCCCCATTCTTATTCTTTTTACAAATAAACAGGTGCTATTGACCCATGTCTTCTACATAGTTGCAGGTTACAGGTTCTCGGAACAAAAACAGTGAAAAGATGAAAAGACAATACAAAAGTGAGACTACGACCAACAAATGGAAGAATCTTGATCAAGCCTACAGTTTGAAGACTAAACGAAGATCAATGGACAAATTCATAAAGCACAAAGGCAGAGCAAGATTCAAGACTTCAACACGAAGCAACGGTAAAAGTCCACTACATTATTCACTGTGGAAATCTGGAAGAGAACCAGAAGATATTCTGAAGAACAAACTGAAGAAAATAGAAGACACCAGCGACCAGACCAACCCCTAGAAATTCCAACTCAAGAAGCTACACTACGGCCGCGGATCCGCGGCTAAACCTGCCTTCTGGCCGCGGTTCCGCGGCCAAAGGAAGCGCGTATCGGTGGAAAAATTTCGTGGCGCGTGCGAGCCACGTGTCGCCCGTGTCGGTGCAAAATCTTTGTGAAGGCTGGCGGCGCGTTGACTAGTCTTTTCTTAGGGGGTAAAATTGTAAATGCGGACGTGAATCAATTGTAACCCTAGGGTTTCTATGACCTATAAATAGAAGCCCTAAATCTCTTTTGGAGGTATGCCTCTTCTTGTGCCTCATTTCATCTATCTAAATTCAGATATGTAAATTTCTGTAAAGAAGGAAGAGAGCATCAAATAAAAATTAGGAGCAAGTTTTCTTTTCATCGCCCTAGTTAAATTTTATTTCCATGCCCTAGGTAAATTTCTTATCTGCCCTAGTATAGATCTTTATTATCTGCCCTAGTTAATTAATTAGAAAATGTTTTTCAATTTCCTAATGAGTGAGTAGTCTCCTCGCTTGTTAGGGTTAGATTTGGGGAAGGCTTGAGAGATGAAAATCTCTCACCCCTTTCTTGCCCATTACACATTTTTATAGGACTCCATGCATACATGCACACACCGCTCCCTACGGCACCCTATCCCACGAGGTAGCGGTAATACCGTAGTATAAACGACCGGTTGAGCGTGTCTTCCATGGAGGTTAGGGTAAGAATTAAGAAAGGAAGGACAAGAACCTAGAGGAAGAAACACCGTTTCTTCCCGATGGTACTAATCCACTTTATTAATTGTTACCATAACACCTCATAGATCTTAATTAGGGCATAGAAAGAGGTGAGGAAATCTTCAATTTCCAAACTTAACCTAAACCTAACCCTATCAAGATGTTAATCCTAGTTTAGATCAACTTTAGTTTTTATATTTAATTAATCCGACAACAATCGGAATTAACTCGTTAGAACAATTAGAAGATACACAAAATCCCTGTGGACCGACCCGTACTCATCGGCTAGCTACCAAGCGACGCCGTTCTTGATTGCGGTTAATAAATATTCTTTGATCAATCAAATGGCGCCGTTGCCGGGGATGGCGTGTTATTTTCTTTTTATAATTTCGGGTTAATATAAATTGAAAAATCATAAAAACTGAAAAATAAAAAAATATAAAATTTTTATCATCTTGTTATTTTGTGAAGGGTATTTCGTTTGAATTTTGCAGGATCGACGAACAAGTTCGGATCTAGAAAAATCCAGAGAGCAAAACAGAAAACGGCAGATCTGAACAACAGAGAAAAATCATACCAGAGGAGAAGAAAAATTCTCGGGAACAAAACGGTCTAGCAGACCACGGAACCGCGGCGGGAACTTCGTTTTGGCGACGGAACCGCGGCAGGAAGGTGACGTCAGCTCGTTGAAAAATCGCTGTAAGCTCCCTTTCTTCTTCTCTGCAATCCCAATATCTCCTCTGTAAAAATTTCCTACAGGATTCTTTACGCCAAAAATTTCTCCCCCTTCCAATAATTGATCTTGTGCAGGATTCTTTGCGCCGCGCTAAAAAAATTGTTTGCAAGTGTTTGATTGTGTTTGCTGCTTTGCATATTTAAATTGACATTAAGGGGCTTGAACACCAATCCAGATTGGGTGGGGATTTCATTACCCTTCCCAGGACCCCAAAAATCACATAAAGCATATTGCATTGACCATCAAGCTAATTAAAAAAATATTAGACTCAGCCCTAAGGACTTCGCGCTCAATAGGACAAAGGACTACTTGTAGGCATCGACCGTTAATCCTAACCTGACTTTGTGGTGTTTAGGCTAGACTGGTAGTGAAAGGTAAGTTTAAAAGGCCCGTCTCACGGTGATTCATGAGCGGATCTCTCCTTTCTCTACTTGTGCTTACCTGGCCACAATTGGCGGTGAAGAGGCGGTTTGAGGTCCTACTTCTTGCCCTTTGGAACAGTTAGGAGCTGTATAGCTAACCTAGGTGACCCTAGATCTAGGCTTGATTGTGCATTTGTGATTGATTGAACGTGTGTCTAAAGCCTTTTATCGAAAATCTTTTTTGCAAAAAGCTCCACATAAAGAAAGCACAAAAAGAGAAAAGAAATTTTTTTACAAAAACTTGCAACTTGTCGCTAAGAAATCCGTGCACCCCACATTTTTTATCTTCTCCTTCTTACATCATGGGTACCCCACCTCCCAAAACTCTTGCCGAACTTTGGTACCCTGATCCAAACATTGCTTCGTACGCGAATTGTTTTGGTCGAATTACGGACGACCCCTCCATGCCCAAAATTTCTTTGAAAGATCGAATAGAAGCGTCTAGGAGAAACAGTTCGACTCCACAATCCACTTTGTATCAACCATTTCAACCTTCACCACCTTCTTATGTTGATACTACTTTTTCGAGTCCTGTTGTAACTCCGAAACCCATGTCTATCGCTGAACACATTGAACAATCTCATAACCGATCTTTCACTCCTTTCAACACTCCCAGTTCTTGGGATCAACAAGTCCATTCACCTTTTTACCCAAATGTTGATCCTACTCCTGTCCAACCATTCAATTCCTACCAGTCCTATCCGACTTCCGCACATTCCCTAGACATTGCTTCTACACAACCATTTGGGAGTTTCACTTATCCAAACAATTTTGAATCTTTTACTGAAACCCCTTCACAACCCATGTCTAGTCTGGAACAGTCGTTGGAAGCTTATATGGTAGCGACAAACCAAATGATGAGGAATGTGGATGCGTCCATGGCTGCCCTTAGACAACCTAGTGAACCGGTAGCTAGTTTCCAAGTAGCTCTAAATTTTCCAATGTATGATAAGGCGATTGGACAGATCGAGAATTTGAGTGGAGAAAGTGAGTTATACACCCTTCCAAATCAAACCTACCCATCACAAATTGAATCCCACAACTCCAGTTTTGAATGTCTATCAAGTGTTCCAAATGATTCACCCGTTGAAAATAAAACGTTTAATGAGTTGTGCGACTTTGTAGTGCTTGATTTTCCAGATTGTGAAGGGTCCTTTTCGAGTGAAACCGTCACCAATCCTTTTGATCTCTACATCTCCAATCTAGAACCTGAATTGATAAATATCCATGCTTTTGATGAGGTGTCCAAAAAAAATTGATTTTCACTTGATTGAGGATATTGACGCTGGGAATATTTTGGATGATGAACCCGTAGATTTGACTGAAATTTTATCTCCAATTCATCATCCCGAGTTATTAAATGTTTCTCCCGAACTTCATATGCGTCTTCATTTTGATGATAATTGCATGGATGAGATAACTTTTGGGGAGAATCATGAGGATAGCATTGGGGAGAGTATTGTGGAAAGTATTGAGGATGAACCAGTTTTGTTTGATGTGTCGGATTTTCCAATTCATCCTCCTGAACCTTTAACTGTTATACTTCCTAAATCACCCCCCTCCTTTCCATCGTTTCGACCACGCAAAAGATCACGCTTGAGGACTGTGAGCTTGAAAAATTTCTGTTTGATCACAACAGTTTTGACGCCACTAGTGTGTTCCTCTTTGAATCTGACACAGTTCTCACAGCTGATAACGATTACTAGTGTTTTACTTTTTCGGACGATTTTGAATACTCACCACCCGAGTTTGAGTCCTTTGAATTTTCAGATGAGTTAGTTGCACCATCAGACTCGGTTGCTTACAGTCATTTCGAACCATTGATGGAATCCTTCAAGTTCGAGACAGATTATTTTGGTGAGAATAAGACTATCCCTAAATCACTCCCTTTCGTCCTTCCTATCGTTTCGACCATGCAAGAATCCGTCGCGTTTTCATTTTCAATGGATGGTTTACCAAGTTCAACGTACCCATGTTTTCTCGCGAATCTTGAGGGATTTGACCCCATTTCTCGACGGGTTGATAAATTAGCAAACGCTTTTAGCACATCGGTCATCACAAATTGCGCTAATTTATTCACTCGATCTACATCCTCAAGTTCGTACTACACTTCTTTCTCTTTTCCGCCATTCTTCTCCTCCACCGAGACCATATTCCACCCTTCTTCCCATACGGTCTCGTGTGTTTCTCAGCTCCTTTCTCTGCACTCTATTCTTCCACCAACCCTACCATTATCACGATAGAATTTTTGAATGGTTGGTGCTAACCTTTGGTCTGTGTAAGGCCTTGTATAGTTTGATTTTTCTCCTCCCTAACTCTGAACTTTAACGTTTAAAACAGTGGAAACATTGTTTCACTTAAGTTTGGGGGGAACCTTTTTGTACATATATATTTTTTTCTTTTAACAATAAAAAATAAAAAAATTTATAAACAAATAAACAGGGGAGTGCCGGCCATTTTGACCCTCTTGGTGTAGTATGACAGTGAGGACACTGTCAAGTTTAAGTTTGGGGGTGTGCTCGGTAAGCTTTCTTCCTTCGCATTCATATGTACATCTTTGCATTTGCATACTTATTTTAAAACCCATAAAAATTGAAAATTTTTAAAAATTATAAAAATTAAAAATTTTTAAAAATTATAAAAATTAAAAATTTCAATTTTGGCCATAATTAACTTGAGTTTGACAAAAAGGTTAACTAGTTAGGAACAACTAGACCTTAGACTTAGTAAATTAAAAACCCTAAAAATAACCTTTCTTAAAATTTAACGGTAGAAAGTATATGTCTTTGTAGTTTATTTAGAAATAGGCAAATTTCGAGTTGACTTCTTGGGCTAAGTTAAAACAAGGGAAAAGTATTGATATCTTTATTAAAGTATAAGTTTGAAAAATAATTCTTAAGCTTAAGTCTAAATTCTGAAAATATACCCTATAACTTGCACAAACACGAACCTTGAAACTTGGAATAGTAAAAGAGACCTTGAAATGCTCTTATTTAAAGTCCTTAGTATGAAGGGGAAAAAATATACAAGTGTGAATAAAGAGATAATAAAAAAATGAACACTGGTTTTTGTAATTACTTAAGGTTGCATAAATAGAAAAAATATTTAGCGAGGGTGCTTTATCACCTAGTGCCTTAGACCAACTGGTTTGGGAGTCACTGCTAAAGCCTTAGGTGTTACAAGACTAGGAATTATGCCTTAATGTGCAAACACATTTTGTCATCGGTCGTTAGTATCTCAAGAAGTATTAACGGTCGCATGAAGGATGTGTGAGCAATTTCATCTAAAAAAATTCACCAACTAAAAATACTTTGGATGATGGATAAGAGTATAAGAGCTTGAATTGAACTTCCAAGTGTATGGGTGATTCATACACACACGTAGGGGTATGTGATTGGGATTTACATAAGATATGAATGAAGAATAGGACTTATATCTTTAATAGAGATGATAAAAATTCCTAAGTTAAGATAGAACCCTAGAAGGAAAACTTGAAAGATGCTAAAAGCTAAGTAAATTCACAAGAATATATATAATCTTAAGTTAAATGATAAGGAAGCATGAAGAATACGGGTAGATAATTTATAAGTCGAAGATAATAGAGTTTCTTGTTAGAAAACCTAATTGGAGAATAAAAGTTGATGAGCCGAATTGATAGGATTTTGTGGGTAGTATCCGCTGAAAACCCTCAGGAGACAACACTCCTCCTACTAGGGACACCTAGAGGTTTAACGGCTTATTGCACGAGCTCAGTGCAATCGCGTTTCCCTGCGAAAGTGAGGTTAGGATTTTGTTGAGAATAAAACTAGGTTTGCTCGAGGACGAGGAAAAGATAAGTTTGGGGGTATTTGTTCATACCATAATATTGCATTATTATATTCCCCATTCTTATTCTTTTTACAAATAAACAGGTGCTTTTGACCCATATCTGCTACATAGTTGCAGGTTAAAGGTTCTCGGAACAAAAACAGTGAAAAGATGAAAAGACGATACAAAAGTGAGACTACGACCAACAAATGGAAGAATCTTGATCAAGCCTACAGTTTGAAGACTAAACGAAGATCAATGGACAAATTCAAAAAGCACAAAGGCAGAGCAAGATTCAAGACTTCAACACGAAGCAACGGTAAAAGTCCACTGCATTATTCACTGTGGAAATCTGGAAGAGAACCAGAAGACATTCTGAAGAACAAACTGAAGAAAATAGAAGACACTAGCTACCAGACCAAACCCTAGAAATTCCAACTCAAGAAGCCACACTACGGCCGCGGATCCGCGGCCAAACCTGCCTTCTGGCCGCGGTTCCGCGGCTAAAGGAAGCGCGTATTTGTGGAAAAATTTCGTAGCGCGTGCGAGCCACGTGTCGGTGCAAAATCTTTGTGAAGGCTGGCGGCGCGTTGACTAGTCTTTTCTTAGGGGGTAAAATTGTAAATGCAGACGTGAATCAATTGTAACCCTAGGGTTTCTATGATCTATAAATAGAAGCCCTAAATCTCTTTTGGAGGTATGCCTCTTCTTGTGCCTCATTTCATCTATCTAAATTCAGATCTGTAAATTTTTGTAAAGAAGGAAGAGAGCATTAAATAAAAATTAGGAGTAAGTTTTCTTTTCATCGCCCTAGTTAAATTTTATTTCCATGCCCTAGGTAAATTTCTTATCTGCCCTAGTATAGATCTTTATTATCTGCCATAGTTAATTAATTAGAAAATGTTTTTCAATTTTCTAATGAGTGAGTGGTTTCCTCGCTTGTTAGGGTTATATTTGGGGAAGGCTTGAGAGATGAAAATCTCTCACCCCTTTCTTGCCCATCACACGTTTTTATAGGACTCCATGCATACATGCACACACTGCTCCCTACGACACCCTATCCTACGAGGTAGCGATGATACCGTAGTATAAACGACCGATTGAGCGTGTCTTCCATGGAGGTTAAGGTAAGAATTAAGAAAGGAAGGACAAGAACCTAGAGGAAGAAACACCGTTTCTTCCCGATGGTACCAATCCACTTTATTAATTGTTACCATAACACCTCATAGATCTTAATTAGGGCATAGAAAGCGGTGAGGAAATCTTCAATTTCCAAACTTAACCTAAACCTAACCCTAGCAAGATGTTAATCCTAGTTTAGATCAACTTTAGTTTTTATATTTAATCAATCCGACAACAATCGGAATTAACTCGTTAGAACAATTAGAAGATACACAAAATCCATGTAGACCGACCCTTACTCACCGGCTAGCTACCAAGCGACGCCGTTCTTGATTGCGGTTAATAAATATTCTTTGATCAATCAAGGATGATGTCACCATTGATGTATATTATTTATTTTTCCGCATTAGGATAGACCCAAGATGGGGAGCATAAGTAACCGGGTTCTATGGTCTAGTGGGAGACCATCTCAAGAAGTCGAGACCAGGTCTCCTAACCCTAGAATTGGCAGGGTTGCTTGCCGCTCTCGTAGGGGTCTAGGGATGTGGGTTTGGCTATTCATCATGACCGTGGAATCCGTGTTTTTTACCGGCTTGATTTAAAACATGAAAATTATAGTATATCCAATATTTCATATGTTGACTTCTGCTGCTATGTTCTGTAATGAGATCATATTACTGCCTGAGATGAATGCTTTATTATTATATATATGATATAATAGACGTTGCTTATGTTTTGCACCCGCGCTAGTCCCGCCCCGCTCTGCCGGTAATTAAGTAACCCAACAGTGAAGACGGAACCTAGTAGCGAATGCGGATGGCATAAGCGTATATTGTATTTTCGTTTCTTTATCTTCGATACTTAGGAAGCATAAATGATAGGACTTCATTAATGAGATTAATGAAAAGCAAAGAAACCTAAACATGTTGTAGAATCAAATTTGAAACTCACTCGGCCTTTTTATGAAAAAGCAAAAGTTTCAAAAAGCGGAGCTTAAGCCACTCCTTTTCAAAATCATTAGATTCTGCAATGATATCAAGTTCATTATGCAAAAGGTTTTGTTAAAAACCTGTCGTAGCCCTCTGTCATTTTATTTAGGTGCTATTTAGTATTCGTGCTATATTTGTTGGCCTCCGTCAAGACGTAGTGTGCGGTAGCTGATTAACACTTATTTGCTAGCTTGAGATGTGATTGGATTAGGGTAGTCATACGACTTTGTTGGCCTCCATCAAGGATCGTGCGGGTGGGTTTAATTCAATCAAGAAATATACGGCTTGAACTTGACTAGTGTCCTATAATTTGTTGGCCTCCGTCAAGGTCATAGAGCGTCAGGGGTAAAATATTATCGGGAATTTCAACTGTTGAAATTTGCAATGAGATTGCATACCTTCTATAAGATAGTTGGTGTAAGTCTACGTTACCCACCCTGGTACTTACGGGGAGGCGGAATAGGTAAAAAACAAATTTTTATCTCAAGGTAACATAGACTATCTTGAGGATCTTTGCCAAACCATTTCTAACAAACAACTAGAGGTTCTATCTACTATGCTTAGGAGATTATATCTCACGAAAACGGTCCTTCGGTTCTTCCCTCCGCTGTCCTCCTCGTCCATGCAAGCTTCGAGGATCGATCTGTATCTTAGTCACCTCCGCGGCCTCCTAGAGTCGAAGACGATCCACCCGAGAGTCTATAGTCCGAGCTCCACCTCAAGCCGAGGTAACTAGGGCAACAAGTTTGCTATGCTTTATATCCTAGGTGGTGTAGAGGAAGAAGATGGTTTGTTTTTCTATTTAGAATCTAATTTGCTCAACACATGAGACTATTAGGAATTCTTAGTGAGGAGGAAGAAGAAGCTAACCATGGGAGCTCTCATTTGATGAGAGAGAATGAGAAGAAGATAATGATGCATAAGAAAAGTAATTACCATTCTTTTGTCATGATAAAGTGTGATGGTTACCATTGATTTGACCATTATCATGTCAAATTAAATCCAAGCCATAAGAAGAGTCTAGAGCTCACAAGAAATATCCAAGTCAACAATGGTCAACTAGGTCAAATTGTCAACATGGTCAAAACAATTAGCTAAAACACAATTATCATTAAAAAGATTAGTAAATATTTTCCTCACCTCATAATGGTTTTGACCGAATCAACGGTCAAAACCCTAATGAGGCACCTCCTTCTTCGCTCCTCACAACCGTGCATACACACCCGCATCCGCATTTCATAGAATGCGAATGCACAGAAGACAAAATTAATCCATCTATACAATACTAGGATCCGGCTTAAACCAATGCCCACTAGTATTGTCTTCCCGAACATCATACGCGCACAAGTGCGCACAAGTGATCGTAGCCCTGCCGTAAAACCATACGGTCTCTACATCTTTTGCCCAGTGCAGGGAAACTCTCTGTGTGGGACTCTAAAGACTCGACACTATGCTGGCAGTGGGTTTAACCACAGACCGCAAGCGGCACTAGCTGTACGTAACGGTCCCCAGGTAGATGTCGATAAGAAGGCCGATGAGGTAAACCTATCTGAATTCCTACTGAGCCTGAATGTGACAATCTCTGTATAGTCCGGTCTGATTGTCTACGAGTATCGCATATCGGGCCTAGGGGGCGGTAAACGTCAGACCCCTAATAGCGGTACAAGTCGCGTTGGAGTGTAGCCCAGAACACCCTGAGAAACTACTGGAAACACTACCGGTAATTCTCGCTTGCCCTGCCTAGGGACTTTGTGTAATGGCTCTCCTAGACACAGCGCGATATCAACCCCCAATACCGGGAGAGACAAATCCTATCTAACCGCTACTGCCTCCAAGTGCTTCGGGACTGCACCCAACTACTACCTGTTTGCACGACTCCTTTGAGCTATGGTAGGGTAGTAATCAAAGTACAGTGGGAACACACTCGAGGCGAAGTAGCAGTGTCAAGTCGACGGACTAAGCTGTACTCCTGTCACCTGGGAACTGCTATCTGACTATAGGTATAGTACCAACCAACAGTTCTCGACGAGTCCTGTCCAGTGTACTCATAACCTAATAAGCACCAGCATACTATCTCCAGTACGACGTACTAATGACTGTGGGAAATACCATCTCCCCTGCTGGGATGAGAAGCGTATACGCTAGTCTACTCCGGAGTATCGATGCCCCATCTCGATAATCCTACGACCAGGGACCTGTATAAGGATGTGCTTGTAGATTACCCAGTCCCCACTAGTGTGACTGCCATCACAACGCTGGTAATCAAGCAAAGATCCTAAGGGCTTCACTAATATGTATAAGCGATATGCTAAAAGGAACACATGCATATATTAAAATAGAAACAAACCAAGTAGCATACTACCATTTTGAGCAAGACTGTCTATACAACTGTGAATATCCCAAGCTTCCATTAAGTAATATACAAACTAGTATGATATAGTAATGGCCTCTAGGGCATATACACTAACAGTTGGATCCCGATACCCGCCGCGATTAAGAGTTACTCCTGGGAGAGTTTTGCATTATACAATTACCTAACCCATTAGGTGTATAGAAAGGTGTCAATGGGGTTACACCTCTGGGAAAACGAGATTTATTTTAATTAGGTCCGTGCGAAAGTATGGGGAACCTCCCTCAAAATACCGACACTGGCCTGACTGAACGGTTAGCAAACTTGTAGGATGTAATTAATCCTAGCTAGTCTTACCTTTTACGGTTTGAAGGAAGATTTGATAAAAAGCAGTGGGAGCCATCCTGATTAGATAAGATAATAACCAATCTAATCTTGCAAGAGCATACGCTAAGTGTTTTTCTTCTCTCTCTCTCTCCAGGTAGCGACCATGACATACCTTAATCAAGATAATAATATGGATGTATTGACCGAACTTGCTTATTATATTGAGCTGGGGGACGTTGGTTCCGCTCTTCTTTTAACTGTTATAAGACTGGGCAGGAAATAGGGGAATAGCAGGATTCCCTTGCTGCCCAAACGAGAAATGAGCATATTGATGCGTCTTCTTTGGGTGTGTTCGTAACCGAGAACTGTTTCTCAGTACACTCTACGTCCTGGGTATTAGATACCGGATCAGGATCCCACGTATGTAATATGATACATGGGCTTAGAAGAGGTAGAGAACTGGGGAAATGTGAACATTTCATAAAAGTAGAGAATGGTGCAATTGTTGCAGCCAAAGCAGTTGGCGAATATCATCTTGTTTTACCAAACGCTAATACACTGATCTTGAACGACTGTTACTACGTACCTTCTATGATATGCAATTTAATATCAATTTCTTTATTAGATAAAAAAAGATATAATTTTGTGGTAGAGAAAAATGTTATGAACATTTTCCTAAATCAAGTATTGATTGGGTTTGATGCATTACGTAACGGTTTGTACGTTCTGAATCAGAATACAATTCTTAATGTATAGAACACACACAAGAGGAAAAGTTCAGAAATAAACGAATCCTTCTTGTGGTATTTTAAACTGGGTCATATCAATGCGACACGGCTAGCTAAGTTACATAAGGATGGATATTTGAATCCGTTCGAATTTTCATCCTATGAAACTTCCTAGTCATGTCTCAAAGGTAAAATGACCAAAACTCCGTTTACTGGACACGGAGAAAAAGCTACTGAACTCTTGGGACTGATACATAGTGATGTATGCGGTCCTATGTCTACACATGCCAGGAACGGTTTCTCGTACTTCATTACATTCACCGACGATCTCTTAAGATTCGGACATGTGTTCCTCTTGAATCATGAGCTTTTGAGAAATTCAAGGAATATAAGTGTAAAGTAGAAAACCAAATGGGAAAAAGTATTAAAATCCTTTGATCTGATTGGGGAGGAGAATACTTGAGCATGGAGTTCCTGGACTATTTAAAAGAGAATGAGATTCTCTCTCAGCTCACTCCTCCGTATACACCACAGCACAACGGTATATCGGAGCAGAGGAATCGCACCCTATTAGATATAATGCACTGTATGATGAGTACTGTTGAGTTACCTATCTCCTTTTGGGGTTATGCGCTTGAGACAGCTGCATACCTATTGAATAGGGTTCCAACTAAATCAGTGCCTACCACTCCATATGAGATATAGGAGGGGAAGAGACCATATTTTAATTTCCTTCAGATATGGGGTTTTCCGGCCTATGTTAAAAGGCAAAATCCGGATAAACTCGAGGCAAGGTCTGTTCTGTGCAAATTTGTTGGATATCCCAAACATTCGCGAGTGTATATCTTCTACCACACCGAGGAACAAAAGGTGTTTATTTCTCGGAATTCCGCCTTTTTAGAAAAGGAATTTCTTGAAAAAGAAATTAATGGTAATGAGGTAGAACTGGAAGAAGTTCCGGCTACACAAACTGTCACTGATGATTTAGTAGAACCCGAGAATTCAATACTCCCCAATGAACCTCAGCATCTCTGCCGATCTACTAGGGTTCCTCATCCGCCTTAGAGATACTACAGTTTTCTCATAGACGGTGGGGGCGAGGATTGCATCATGGAAGATGATGACTCTACTAGCTTCGAGCAGGACATCATGAATGGTGACTCTATGAAATGGCTGGATGTTATGCGATCTGAGATGGAATCCATGTACACCAACAAAGTATGGACTTTGGAAGATGCTCCTGAAGGGGTAAAACCCATCGGGATCAAGTGGATCTTCAAAAAGAAAATTGGTGTAGATAGAAAAGTTAAGACTTTCAAAGCTAGACTTGTAACGAAAGGTTTCCGTCAACGACCAGGTGTGGATTATAACGAAACCTTTTCTCCAGCGGCTATGCTTAAGTCCATCCGGATCCTACGTGCCATCGTTGCATACCATGACTACGAAATCTGGCAGATGGACGTCAAGACCGCTTTTCTAAATGGTGATTTAGAAGAGAGCGTGTACATGACTCAGCCCGGGGGTTTCGTAGATAGTGGGAGCAGCGGAAAGGTGTGCAAGCTGCTTAAATTAATCTACGGATTAAAGCATAGATTAAAGCAGGTATCGCGGAGTTGGAACATCTGTTTTGATGTCGCAATCAAAGAGTTTGACTTCGTCAAAAACGTAGATGAACCTTGTATATACAAGAAGGTTGCAAAGAGTAAGATTGTCTTCCTCGTATTGTACATAGATGACATACTCTTGATAGAAAATGATGTTCCTATACTGCACTCGGTCAAGCTCTTCTTATCACAAAGATTCTCCATGAAAGATCTGGGTGATGCCTCCTACATCTTGAGGATTAAGATCTATAGAGATAGATCTAAATGGATATTGGGATTGTTCCAAACCAGGTACATTGACACCATACTAAAGAGCTTTAGTATGGAAGATTTCAAACATGGTGGTTTGCCCACCATTTCTGGAATCACTCTCTCCAAAGAGATGTCTCCCAAGACTGATTTAGAGAGAGCTCGCATGCAAGGGACACCCTATGCTTCGGTAGTCGGATTTATCATGTATGCGATGTTATGTACCCGACCGGACATAGCGTACTCACTGGGTGTAGTGAGCAGATATCAATCGGATCCTGGGGAGAACCACTGGACAGCTGTGAAGAACATTCTTAAGTACTTGAGAAGGACTAAAATAATGTTCTTGGTGTATGATAACGGTGAACTCCAGATGGAGTCCTTTACCGATTCGAGCTTCCAGAGTGATAAGAACGACAGTAAGTCGGTCTCGGGCTTTGTCTTCACCCTCAATGGAGAGACGGTATGTTAGAAGAGTTTCAAGCAAGATACCATGGACGCTGGAGGCTGAATACATCGCTGCCAACGATGCCGCCAAGGAGGTTATCTGGATAAAGAAGTTCATAACTGAACTTGGTGTGGTTCCGTCCATCGAGTATCCAATACCTTTGTATTGCGATAACAATGGAGTAGTGGCTTTGGACAAGGAACCCAAGTCCCATCAGAAGTCCAGACACATTTTTAGACGGCATCACCTGATCTGGGAGACAGTTGATCGCCGGGAGATCGAGGCCAGGAGAGTTGACACGAAGAATAACACGGCAGATCCACTCACGAAGGCCATACCCCAGATACAGTTTGAGAGACTTTTTGGGACGTTGGGTATGAGATACTACAACAGCTGGCTGTTCATACCAGAATATTACATTTTATACCGCCCATTCTTACGCTCGTGTGTTTATAGGTAGGTGCTTTTGATCAGTGTTTGCAACATATTTGCAGAATACAGGTTCTCGGCTCTGAACAGTGAAATCCATGGAAAAGTACGACAAAATCCGGGTTCCTGCCAACCACTGAGAAAACACGGTCTCCGCTCATCATCCGTATGTTGCCAGATACCAGTTTAGGAAGACAAAATGTCAAATCAATGTCACCTTCATGCACAAGGCTCAATGGCAACAACAAGTTCCAAGAAATCTACGCGGAGCTCGAGGCAATCATGACAAAAGCATCCACAAAAAGTCCACCTTTCCTCAACAGAAATTCTGGAAGAAATGTGAAAGTATTTTCAGAAAATATATGTACCAGACAACAGGGGACAGGAAACCAGGGAAGCACCCAAAATACGAAGACCCAACTCATCAATACGGCCGCGGATCCGCGGCCAAAGGGGGGTCTTGGCCGCGGATCCGCGGCCATGTTGGCGCCTCATCTGCTCGTTTTTTAGGGGTAGTTTGGTACTTTCATATTAGTCCAGAATCTTGCCCTAGATTTCCATCTCCCTGCCTATAAATACTCCAGAACCGAGCTAAGCCAAGGGTCATTCTTTTGTTCCTCTTTTTGTTAGGATTTAGTCTTTTTCTTCTTCTTCTTCATTCTTTTTCCATGAGAATTGTAGTGAGAGCTTTTTGAGTGGGAGATCAATGAAGATGAGGGCTTTTTGTATCATTCTCTTTTGTTTCTTCTTCCCCTTGAGATTCTTGCTTTCTCTTGATCATTCAACCTCTTCATTGAGCTTGAATGGTTAAGGGTTAGTTATTGATCTCAAGGGTCGTATTTTCTTATGGAATTAGCGCTTCAATTCACATGCGTTCTCTACCCTTCTCTTGATCTTGCAACCTCTTGATTGAGCTTGCAAGTTTAAGGGTTGGCTATTGATCCCATGCTTGTCTTGAGTTCTACTTTCTTGTTCTTTTTATCGCTTTTTATTACTTGCATATTATTATCTTGCTTTTCTTTCTTGCAATTTATTTCATGCACTTAAATTCATGCACTTAATACTTGTAATCTTTTCTTTTCTTTGTTCTTTTCTTTTGCTCTCTTTTGTTCATTTTGTGAATGTTGTAATTATTATTGTTAAGAAGAAATACGATATTATAAGTTAAAGATTTTCTTTTCTCTTTTCCTTTTCCCGTTATTTTCCATTGAACTCCGCCCAAACCATACGCAAGCGCTCCGTTAGGCACCCTACCCTGACAAGGTAAAGGTGATTCCTAACCGCGACCGGTTGCGTTCGGTTTGGCCGGAGGCGAAAGCAAGAGACAAGAACGGAAAGACAAGGGTAAATAAGCCATATTCCACGAATACCGCGCTTAAATCCCCTAATCCACGTTGTTGCCGATCGCTCTAGCTTCAATTGGTCAAGACTCGGCTCAAAGGTTTCGAGTACGGATTTCTTTAGCTTATAATCTCGTATCTTTTTCTTAACAACTTTATACTTGTAAATAATACACATAGGTTAGTCTCGAATAAACTCATACAAATTCTTTATTGACTCGTCTAAGACAAGAACGGAAATACAACCATCTCCCTGTGGATCGACCCGTGCTCAACCGGCTAGCTGCATAGCGACACCGTCCTGATCGCGGTAAACTTTAGAACTTTGAACATCCGACACGCCAAAAGCGTGCGATCAAATGGCGCCGTTGTCGGGGAGACGGTAGCGTATTTCTTTTCTTGTTATTCGGGTTAATATTCTTTTTGTATATATTTAAAAAAAAATATAAAAAAAAATCTTTTTGTTTTTTTTGATAATTCTTGTGGGCAAGTGTGCAGATTTTTGCGTATTTGCAAACTGCGATTGTGGGGAGCAAAATGTGCATTCAAGGCAAAGGTGATTACGAAGTACAGTGCCAAAGATCCGGGTAGTTTGACCCGCGCAAGCGAACCTTTCAAGCTTACCGGATTTGATTCAACGGGGGTTTCCTAACCCAAAACTTAAACGGTACGTACTTTACTAACACCTTCTTCTCAAATCCGACGCTTCCAATATACTATTCTTTGCAGGATTCTTTGCAAGTTCGCTAGCAAACGCCAAAATTGACTAACCCGTATTTGTTGCAGTGCTGTGCTAAAATAAAAAAAAACAATTTTTTGATTCTTTATAGAATTTTTATTGAATTGTGCATTGCATACATTAATACGGACTTAAGGGCAAGCGAACCCCACAAGATACGGTAAAGGATTTCATCACCTTTTCCGTGGCCCACAAATCACGAACTTGCGCATAACGTTTACCCGCACAAAATTTAAAAGAAACTAGACTTTAAGCCTTAAGGACTTCGCGCTCACTAGGAGAAATTAACTGTGTTTAGAACCTTGCTTAACGGTATATTGTTTACGGGGTGTCTAGAAAAGTGTTAACGGCGAAACCATCAAAAGAGAAAGGGTTATTTAATTAAGGAACTTCGCGAAAGCGTTGGAAAACCTCCCCTTATTTCTGCACTTACCTGGCCTCGTGATCCGTGTATCTTGAGCCTGTTTCTCGACACAGTTTTACTTCGACAATTAAGTTCTGGAGCAGGTCTAGTTGACCTAGGTGAACCCTAGAACGATTAGGTGTGTGGTATTTTTGTGTCGTGATTGTTTTTTGTCCATATTCTTTTTTGTGTATACTTCATTCTTTTGTTAATATACTAAAAAATAAAAAAAATAAAAAAATTATCACATTCCTTTTCCCCTCCTTTTCTCTACTTTTCTTTCCTTCTCTCTTCATATCATGGGTACTCCACCTCGCAAAACTCTTGCCGAACTTTGGTACCCACAACCAGACATTACTTCATACGGTTCTTACTTTGGCCGAACATCGAACGACCCATCCATGCCAAAAATTTCGTTGAGAGATCGGATAGACGCGTCTAGGACAAACAACTGGACCCCGCAATCCACTTCGTATCAACCGTTTCAAACATTCACCCCTTCTTGTGTTGATACCCCTTTTGAAAATCCAGTTGTAACCCCGAGACCAATGTCCATTGCTGAACATATTGCACAATCTCGTAGCCGATCTTTCACTCCTTTCACCACTACAAATTCTTGGGACCAACAAATCCATTCACCTTCTTATCCCAATATTGATCCCACTCCTGTCCAGCCATTCAATTCCTACCAATCCTACCCTACTTTTGCACCTTCCCTAGACATTACTTCAGAACAGCCGTTTGGGAGTTTTCAGTATCCAAATAACTTTGAATCATTTACTGAAACCCCTTCACAACCCATGTCTAGTCTGGAACAGTCGTTGGAAGATTTTAGGGTAGCGTCAAGCCAACAGATGATGGATTTGAATGCGTCCATGGCCGCTCTCATGCAACCTAGTGACCTGGTAGCTAGTTTTCAACTAGCTCCAAATTTTTTAATGTATGATGAGGCGGCAGGACAGGCTGTGAATTTGAGTGGAGAGAGTGAGATGTACCCCCTTCCAAATCAAACCTACCCGTCCCAAATTGAATCCCACAACTCCCTTTTTGAAAGTCTATCGAGTATCCCACATGATTTATCAATTGAAGATAGAATGATGAATGAGTTGTGCGACTTCGTAGTGTTTGATTTGCCCGATTGTGAAGGGTCCCTTCCAAGTGAAACCATACCTAATCCTTTTGACCTCTACACCTATATCTTAGAACCAGAATCGATTAATATCCATGCTTTTGATGAGGTGTCAGAGAATTTTGATTTTCACTTGATTGAGGATATTGACGCTGGGGATATTTTGGATGATGAACCCGTAGATTTGGCTGAGTTTGTCTCTTCAAATCATCATCCCGAGTCATTAAATGTTTTTCCCGAACCCCATATGCGTCTGGACTTTGAAGAGAAGAGCATGGATGTGCTAAATTTTGAGGAGAATATTGATGATAGTTTTGAGGATGAACCAGTTTTGCTTGATGAGTCGGATTTTCCCATTCATCCTGTCCCTGTCATTGACCGTGTACACCCTCCTGAACCTTTAACCGATACCCCTCCTCGATCACTTCCCTCCATTCTTTCCATCGTTCCGACCTTGCAAGAAACCGTCTCACTTTCATTTCGTATGTTTGGTTTACCGAGTTCGGCGTACCCATGGTTTCTTACGAATCTTGAGGGATTTGACCCAATCTCTCGCCGGGTTAATAGATTAGCACAATCGCTGTTTACACATCGCTCATCTCAAATTGTGCTAATCTATTCACTCCATTTGCACCCTCAAGTTTGTACTCCACTTCTTTTTCCCTTCCGCCATTCGTCTTCTGATATACCGAGACCGTATCCCACTTCTATCTCCATACGGTCTCGTGTATTCTCCATCTCTTTTCTCTACGCCTTCTTTCACCAGCCACTGCTTTATCACGATAAGATCTTTGAATGGTTGGTGCTCACTTTTGGCCTGTGTAAGGCCTTGTATAGCTTGATACTGTTCTCTTTCCCCCCTAATCCTGAACTTCAACGCTTAGCAGTGGAAACACTGTTTTACTTAAGTTTGGGGGGGACACATTTTTTGTATATATTTTTTGTTTTCCTTTTTGTATATAATTTGTTTTTAGGGGAAGCGCCGACAATTTTGACCCTCTTGGTATAGCCTGACAGTGAGGGCACTGTCAAGTTTAAGTTTGGGGGTGTGCTCGGTAAGCTTTCTTCCTTCGCATTCATTTGTATATTTTGCATTTGCATACCTTATTAAAAACCCATAAAAATAAAAAATTTTCCAAAAAATATAAAAACTTTGTCGTCAAGTTAGCTAATAGGGTAACTTAGATCTTTATTCCGAAAGTTTAGTTGATATGATAGAAATAACTAAATTCTAGGCTTAGAAATTGAAAACCCTAAAAATAACCCTCATTCTGTTTAAACTTGGTAAGTATACGTCCTTACAGTTTTTTTTGAGAAATAGGTAATCTTGAGTTCAGTTCTTTAGTTAAGTCAAGATGAAGGGAAAGTATTGATGCTTTACTGGAGGATAAGTCTGAAAAATAGTTTCTTTTCTTGAGTTCAAATTTAGAAAGTATATACCCTACAAACTGCATATACACGCACCTTGAAACTTGGGATAGTAGAGGATACCTAGAAATACTCTTGCCTGAAAGCCTAGTATGAAAGAAAAAACGGTATTTAAAGCTAAACACCAAAAGAGCATGTTGAAAAATATATCCGGTCTTGAAAAAGAAAAAAAAGAAAAAGAAAAAGAAAAAAAAGAAAAAGAAAAAGAAAAAATAGAATAAAGTCAAGACCTGGAAACTGCTATTTACGCTTTAAAGTTCACACATTCAGTAATCGGTCGTTAGTGCCTCAAGAAGCATTAATAGTCGCATGAAAGATGTGTGAGCAAATCCGTCCATCCTTAATGAAAAGAAGTAGTATTAGGTATTAGGGCAAGGGTATTATAGCTTGAATTGAATTCTTGAGTGTAGGGGTGCAAATATACACATACGTAGGGGTATACAATCGATGTTTGAATAAAAGATAGAGATAAAGAATAAGACTTGTGTTTTCTGTAAAGTTGATAAAAATCCCTGATTTGAGGCCGCACTTTAGAAGGAAAACTCAGGAGAACCAACATCTTTCTAAATTTTTTTTTGGAACGTATATGACCTAAGGTTAAATAGATGGGAGGTGTGAAAAATAAGGGTTGGATATTTCTAACTTAGGATGATAGAATTTCTAACGTAAATACTGAACTGTAGGAGTAGAATCTATGTTAACTTATGACACTGGCTTGACGGGATTTTGTAGGTGTAATCCGCTGAAAACCCTCAGGAGACAACACTTCTCCTACTAGGGACACCTAGAGGTTTAACGGCTTGTTGCACGCGCTCAGTGCAATCGCGTTCCCTGCGAAAGTGCGGTTAGGATTTTATTTTTGTGAATAATTGGTTTTGCTCGGGACGAGCAAAAGTTAAGTTTGGGGGTATTTGTTCATACCAGAATATTACATTTTATACCGCCCATTCTTACGCTCGTGTGTTTATATGTAGGTGCTTTTGATCAGTGTTTGCTACATATTTGCAGAATACAGGTTCTCGGCTCTGAACAGTGAAATCCATGGAAAAGTACGACAAAATCCGGATTCCTTCCAACCAATGAGAAAACACGGTCTCCGCTCATCATCCGTATGTTGCCAGATACCAGTTTAGGAAGACAAAATGTCAAATCAATGTCACCTTCATGCACAAGGCTCAATGGCAACAACAAGTTCCAAGAAATCTACGCGGAGCTCGAGGCAATCATGACAAAAGCATCCACAAAAAGTCCACCTTTCCTCAACAGAAATTCTAGAAGAAATGTGAAAGTATTTTCAGAAAATATATGTACCAGACAACAGGGGACAGGAAACCAGGGAAGCACCCAAAATACGAAGACCCAACTCATCAATACGGCCGCGGATCCGCGGCCAAAGGGGGGTCTTGGCCGTGGATCCGCGGCCATGTTGGCGCCTCATCTGCTCGTTTTTTAGGGGTAGTTTGGTACTTTCATATTAGTCCAGAATCTTACCCTAGATTTCCATCTCCCTGCCTATAAATACTCCAGAACCGAGCTAAGCCAAGGGTCATTCTTTTGTTCCTCTTTTTGTTAGGATTTAGTCTTTTTCTTCTTCTTCTTCATTCTTTTTCCATGAGAATTGTAATGAGAGCTTTTTGAGTGGGAGATCAATGAAGATGAGGGCTTTTTGTATCATTCTCTTTTGTTTCTTCTTCCCCTTGAGATTCTTGCTTTCTCTTGATCATTCAACCTCTTCATTGAGCTTGAATGGTTAAGGGTTAGTTATTGATCTCAAGGGTCGTATTTTCTTATGGAATTAGCGCTTCAATTCACATGCGTTCTCTACCCTTCTCTTGATCTTGCAACCTCTTGATTGAGCTTGCAAGTTTAAGGGTTGGCTATTGATCCCATGCTTGTCTTGAGTTCTACTTTCTTGTTCTTTTTATCGCTTTTTATTACTTGCATATTATTATCTTGCTTTTCTTTCTTGCAATTTATTTCATGCACTTAAATTCATGCACTTAATACTTGTAATCTTTTCTTTTCTTTGTTCTTTTCTTTTGCTCTCTTTTGTTCATTTTGTGAATGTTGTAATTATTATTGTTAAGAAGAAATACGATATTATAAGTTAAAGATTTTCTTTTCTCTTTTCCTTTTCCCGTTATTTTCCATTGAACTCCGCCCAAACCATACGCAAGCGCTCCGTTAGGCACCCTACCCTGACAAGGTAAAGGTGATTCCTAACCGCGACCGGTTGCGTTCGGTTTGGCCGGAGGCGAAAGCAAGAGACAAGAACGGAAGGACAAGGGTAAATAAGCCGTATTCCACGAATACCGCGCTTAAATCCCCTAATCCACGTTGTTTCCGTTCGCTCTAGCTTCAATTGGTCAAGACTCGGCTCAAAGGTTTCGAGTACGGATTTCTTTAGCTTATAATCTCGTATCTTTTCTTAACAACTTTATACTTGCAAATAATACACATAGGTTAGTCTCGAACAAACTCATACAAATTCTTTATTGACTCGTCTAAGACAAGAACGGAAATACAACCATCTCCCTGTGGATCGACCCGTGCTCAACCGGCTAGCTGCATAGCGACACCGTCCTGATCGCGGTAAACTTTAGAACTTTGAACATCCGACACGCCAAAAGCGTGCGATCACTGGCCTTAGTGCAAGTAGGAGATTGTTAGTTATATGTATACCCTAGAGGCCATTGTTGTTCATGATTGTATATTATAGTGGATGCTTGGACATATGTAGAGATGACTTTCTTGCTCGACATGATAATATGCTATCTAGTTACTCTTTATCTTAACATGTTCGCTTATGTATCTTTATATTGTCTCTCTCGATTACATGTTGATAAATCCTTTAAGATGTGGACTTGACTACTAGGACTATGATGGAGATTATATTAGTGGGATCAGGGTAGTCCACAAGTACATCCTTTAATTGTTCCTAATTGAAGGAGTATCGAGACGGGGCATCGATATTCCAGAGTAGACTAGTGTGTACGATTCTTGACCCTATATGGGGCGATGGTTGATCCCACAACCATTGGTGTTTGACATCAGAAAATGTGCATAGGTGCTCATTAAAGAATGGGTACACCGAACAGGACTCACCGAGAACACCTAGATGGTATTATATCTAACGTCAGATAGCAGTTTTCTAGTGACACTGGTACAGGTTAGTCTGTAGACCCGATATCGTCATAGAGTCTTGTGTGATTCCCACTGTGCTTTGATTTCCATCATACCACGTTCAAGAGAACGTGCAAACCGGTGTCTTTTGGGTACAGTCCCGAATCATATGGAGGCAATGAGCGATAGGAGGGGTTTCGTCTCTCCCGGTATTGGGGGTTGATGTTGCGCTGTGCACGATTGGCTATAACAGGAAGTTCCTGGCCAGGGCTGATGATGAGATTTACTGGTAAGTGTTATCAGTAGTTTCTCGATCCGTTATAAGCCTAACATCTGCATGACTTATCAAGTTACTGCAGTCTGACGTTTACCACCCCTAGACTCGATATGCTACATATCAGACGAAGAGATCGGACTGTACGGTAGTGTTACTTATTGGATTCACGGGAGTATGAGTAAGCTTTCTTGTTGATCTTCTGATCGCTCAATACCCGGGTAGCCGTTACGTCTAGCTAGTACCGCTGACGGCTTGTGGGTGACTGATATGATCATCACTTACTGCTGTCCTGTTGACGAGTCTTTAAAGTCCTACACAGAGCTTTCCTGGCTCAAGCAAAACGAAGTAGGGCGTATATGTGATATGTGCGGGACCGAGATAAATACGTGTATATGATACTGTATTCTAATCTCGCGATATTGGTTATATGTGATATAACCGAATTATTGAATCAAGTGTTGATTCGATGATTTGATATTAGTCGGGTATATGTGATATAGCCGGATTATTAAATCAAGTGTTAATTCAATAATTTATTATATATATATATATTAGATATATTAACTAATATAATTAGCTCACTTAAGGATTTTCTTTTCTTCATTTACGTTTAATATATACATATATGATATATATATATATATATATATATATATATATATATATATATATATATATATATATATATATATATAAATGTATTTTGAATTTTGTATCATGCTTGATGATACATGGAACTTGGGTGTATGAGACTCACACCTAAACTAAGATAATGTGGGTTTTAATTATTTAGATAAAACCAAAATTAGGTGGAAATTAGCATGGTTGTGAAGCTTGGAGAAGCTTGTGGAAACCTTGACTAATCTCCATTAACTTTTGTTTTACTCTAGATACTTTTTAACCTAACTATTATCTTAGCCTTAGTCTAGTCTCCACAAGAGTTTATATTAGATATTTATCTCACCCATGGTTCAAATAATGCTTCATCTTCTTCATCTCTTTTCTTTACTTGAGTTTTCTTGAGGTGAAAAGGAAAGTGAGGAAAAATATTCTAAAGTGAGCTAAATTCCTACTTCATCAATCTATACCATATTAGCCATATTGTGTAGGTTGTTTTCTTCACTAATTCATCCATTAGTGAAGAGATGGCTTGAGTCAGAATCTCCTCGAAGTAGATCATCTTTGTCCTATGATTGGTAGAGATTTTGTATGCATTTTAAGTTTACCGCAATCAAGACGGTGTCGCTTGGTAGCTAGCCGATTGAGTACGGGTCGATCCACAGGGAGATGGTGTCCTTTTCTTTAAGTTCTAACGAGTTAAGTCCCAACGTTGGTAGGTTTTGTTTTAAGATCTAAGAATGAGATTAAATTGATATAAAGGCTTGCTAGGGTTAGGATTAGGTTAGTTCGAAATAGAGATTCTTCTCACTTCTTTCAATGCCCTAGTTGAGAATATAGGTGTTAGGGTAATAGTCAACAACGGGGATTAGCACGACTAGGAAGAAACTCAGTTTCTTCCTTTTGGTCCTTGTCCGTCCGTTCTTGGCTCTTAGCCTTAACCTCCAGTTAATTCAACCACAACCGGTATAATTAGGGGATCACCGCTATCATGTAGGATAGGGTGCCGTAGTGAGCGGATTATGGTTGATTTAAAAAGAGTCCTTTAATTAAAATTATTTGGGCAAAGAAAAGAGTGAGAGAGATTTCCATCTCTCAAACCTTCCGTCTCCTATCCCTAACAAGTGAGGAATTGCTCACTCATTAGGAAGATAACAATAAAATTCATTTTTTTTTATTTTAATAGATGAACTAAATTGCAGATAATAAAAGAACAGATAAAAAATTGCAGGAATTAAAATTCAGATAAAAAGAGTACGAGATTAAAAAGATAAAACTTACTTTATTGATGACTTCTCAACAATTCATTACAATTGGAATTTAGATTTAAGAATTAAAAAGAAGCATAAAATCTAAAGAGAGGCATGCCTAAAAGAGGCACCCTAAAAGAGGCACCCTAAGAAAGGCCTTGAGCTCTCCTATTTATAGATAGGAAAAACCCTAGGTTTACATTCTGATCCATACATGAAATTACAAAACAACCCCAAAAACCGAGTCAAAGCACCGACACCCCACCGAGACGTACAGAGCACGACCGCGGAACCGCGGCAGATGTTCCTGCCTGGCCGCGGTTCCGCAGCCATTTGATGGTCTTGTGTGATCAATTTTTTAGGAATTCTTTCTGTTGCTTTTATCTTCTGTTTGGAACACTTGGTTTTTCAAAAACTCTTCAGTTCTCTTCCAGATATTCAACAGTGGACTTTTGCCTTGAGCTCCACGTTTGAAGTCTTGGATCTTATGCTGCCCTTGTGCTTTGTGCATTGAAATACTCAATGATTTTCCATTTGTTCCTTGAACTGGTAGGCAGTATTATACGGATAGTGTGCGGAAACCCGTATTTCTCTGTTTGTTGGTCATAGTCCCACATTTGTTTCGACTTTTTATGAATTTCACTGTAAAGAGCTGAGAGCCTGTAAGCTGCAACTATTTAGCAGACATGGATCAAAAGTACCTATTTATATGCAATGTGATTAAGAATGGGTGGTATAAAAATGCAAAAATCCGATATGAACAAATACCCCCAAACTTGTCTTTTGCTCGTCCCAAGCAAAGCCAATTTTATTCTCGAAAAAACCTAGCCTCACTGTTCCCCTCCGAAGGACGGCGCGACTGGCGTCTTACCTGAAATTCGGGGCAGATGCTAATTGATGCTATCCGTCCACCTCTCCGAAGATGCCAAGTTGATTTATATCACCGTACATCGAAGGTTTAAACGGATGCGTCCGATGTAGCAGACTTCATCAGATCCCCCCTCGCTTGAGAGGTTTTTGATTGTAGGGACGCACTTCTCTACAGGCGCAAGCCCCTGCAGTTAATTACGCTACCGCATCGCGGTAACCACTTTCTCCTTCTCCAGATGGTCACTTCGTGTCGTGTGTATTTATTTTATGTTTAGTTGCCCGTGGATAGTATACGGAGACTGAGTTATGTCGTCGCCCGTAGGGCGTGGACTAGTCCAAATCCGTATTATCTTAGATTTGGGTTTGGGGGTTTGGGTTTAAGGATACGTTAGCCTTATTTGAGACTAAGATCGACTTAAACGTTTGTTAAGATACGTTAGTCTAGTTTTTTAGACTAAGATCAACTTAACGGGATCGTTTGGATCCAACAAGAGAGCAATAAAAGGGGGGGCTCTGTTGTTTAGTTTAATGACGTTACGGTCGGTAGGTAGTTTAAGGACATTGCGGTTCATGGGTAGTTTAAGGACATTGCGGTCCAATGTTAGTTTTAAGACGTTGCGGTCAAGGTTAAGGACCTCATAGTCCGTGCATTTAGGGACTCCACAGTCCGTAGTTAGTTTTAAGACATCCCGGTTAAGGTTAAGGACTTCATAGTCCGTGGATTTAGGGACTCCACAGTCCGATGTTAGTTTTAAGACATCTCGGTCAAGGTTAAGGACCTCATAGTCCGTGGATTTAGAGACTCCACAGTCCGATGTTAGTTTTAAGACATCTCGGTCAAGGTTAAGGACTTCATAGTCCGTGGATTTAGGGACTCCACAGTCCGATGTTAGTTTTAAGACATCTCGGTCAAGGTTAAGGACCTCATAGTCCATGAGTTTAAGGACCCCACAGTCCGTGTCAATGTGTGGTCGTCGGGACCCGTCACCTCTTTGAAGACGTTGAGGAATAACAACGCCAAGTATCAAAGGAGTGAAGAGATGTACCCTTGAACCGGGGTGGATTAAATAGTCTTTGGCCCAATTTGGGATCAAGACCAATTAATTATGTGTAATACCCAGCAACTTTTGTACGTCTATATCCGTAGTTTTCTTTTCACCTTTAAGATTTTATTTAAAATTATCTATTACTTTAAAATTTTCCAATCTATTATAGTTCTCCCCCATTTCCTTTCTATAATCCGAAATCCCTACACAATAGCACCATTCCATCAGCCCAACTTTTTCCCACAAATCTTCGGCGCGGAATATAATCCCAGTTATTTGATTTAAACCCAAAATCTATTTCTCAGCCCAAATCTATTTTTCCTTTTATTTTATAAACCCCAAGCCCATTCCTTACCTCATTTTATCCTTTCATTCTTCAGTCAGAGCCCTGGCCCGTTCGCTAATTAATGTCTTTTTCCATTTCCGTTAACTTATCTCTTTTTCTGGCCCAAGCCCGGCTCTCTAATTCTTCCCTTTTATTGTTAAAATTTTCCCCTGCCCACTCTTTCTTTAAACTTAAACTAAATTCTTTTTAACCTGGCCCACTCTCTTTTCACCCCTCAAATTTCCTTTATTCATTTTTCTCAGCCCAAACCCCCGGCAGCCCATTCTGTTTTTTTTCTTATAAACTTATTTTTCCTTGGCCCGGCCCGCTTCTTTATTCTCCTCAACTAATTCTTTTTCTTATTTTTTGGCCCGGCCGACTTCCAACAGCCCTTCCCAGCCTCCAACCCGCGCCCGCTTCATCCTCGAACCCGACCCGACCCCACTCCTGTTCATCTCCTTCACCCAACGGTAACTTTCCCTTTCCTCTCGTGCGCGCTTCCTCCGCCGCACCCCACGCCTACGTTGCCGCTCCTCGCGCCCCGCTCGCGAACGTTACCACGACGCTCACCCCAGTCGATCTCCCCTGCACCCATTAACTGACCCCTGCCCTCCGTTTTTCTCTCACTCGATTCCCTCGTCGACGGCAGCCACCATCATTCCCGAGCTGCACCCCCTCACCTGAACCCGTAGCATCTCGTCGACACCTGTCACTTGATTATATATATATATTATATCGCTATTGCGTCGCTCTGACGACCTGAGTATGCATGCTCAGTGTGAGGAGAAGATTTAGCCTGGACCAGTGCCTCACAGACTTCTTGACTTGCCATTCCGAGTTACATTCGTTTGTTCCACTTCAGATCAGTCTTTACATTGTTTCTTTCAGTTACTGCATTTCTCATTACCTGCGCATCATTTACTGTTTACCATGATAAACTATAAGCCGAAGTGTGACTACGGCAGGACATTTCCTTGACCGTAGGAGCATGGCTGGCCTTGTCTACCCCTCTTATTCCGTATTTTGGGAAGCGGGGCGTGACATTATGTTATGAGCCCATTAGCCCAGTTAAATCTGAATTGAGGACTTATGGCCATCTTGGGCTAAGTCCAATCATGTTTGGAATATTGGTTTCCTGTTGGTCCATTGAAGGAGAGGCTTTGCCTCTGGCCATTTAGCCAATTGGGCTAACGTTAATTCAGCAGTGTTGAACACTGGGATCAAGTTAGTGTTTTAACACTAAAAGGCAGTTGGTGTTAAACACCAGCAATAGGGGGTTCAAATTAGTGTTAAACACTAGAGCAAATCAGTGTCAAACACTAGCAGCAGAGGCTTCAAATTAGTGTCAAACACTAAGAAATTCAGTGTTAAACACTGCAAATAAAGTTCTTTGATTAGTGTTGAACACTAAGGCCAAACAGTGTTTTAACACTGGATTCAGGGGTTCCAATTTAGTGTTAAACACTAAGGCAAGAGGGGTCACGTGGTAGCACGTGAGGGCGCCCTCCCTTCATTTGTTCTGCTGAGAATATCGCATCTTTTAGAGCATCACGTGCCATCACGTGACGGGCATTTAAATGCTTGTATGTTAAAGCTTCTGCCAAAGGTCACGTGGGTCGCGTGAGGCACTGCCTTAAAGGCCCTTCTCTGTGGATCTTTTCGGGGGTCACGTGGTGGCACGTGACCCTGCCTCTATGTATGTTTTTTAGGAGATGTGTTAATCCCCTTTCAAGAATTAAATTCTTTGTAAGGTTGAACCCTAACAATAATTTTAGAGGAATTAAATTCCTATTTCCTTTTGAAGATTTATATTCTGGGATAGAGTTGAACTCTGAATTTTCTGTAGGAATTAAATTCCTCATATATGTGAAGAACTGCATTCTATCATAAGGTTAAACCCTAATAACAGCTTTAAGGAATTAAATTCCCACTCTCTTTTAGGGAATTATTCTGAGGAATGAGATTCTGTCATAGGGTGAAACCCTAATTTCTTCTTTCTTAAAGGAATTAAATTCCGGTTATTTTAACAGAACTAAGTTCTTAACTAGGGTTAAACCCTGGTTCTGTTCATTCTGAAGGAATTAAATTCCCATAACATAGGGTCAAACCCTAATTTTATTTTAAAAGGAATTAAATTCCTATAGTTCTGTGAGAATTAAATTCTCAAGCTTCCATTCCCTCTCTATGGTTTGGATCTGCATGGCAGGATCTCAACCCAATGAGAATTAAATTCTCAACTCAAGGGGAGATGTGCACTTTACAGATCCTCCACCAAAGAGAGAACTATGTTCTTCTGTTTTATATCAGAGTTAAACTCTGTTGAGAATTAAATTCTCTTTTCCTTTCAAAAAGCCTTCCCTTTCTTACCTACGGTTTTCTTTTGCAGAAAATCCAAATTCCTCCAAAGTATCAAGGCTCTCTTCTTTTTTTTTTATCTACGTATCGATCCTTCTGCATATATATCTCTGTGTGTCTCTTGGCTCCTATTTATAGGAGAAGCAGCAGAATCAATTAGTTTTTGATGAATCTTTCATCTAGAGATTTGATTTGTATTCACTATTCGTTTTGGACCCTTGGATTATTAGGTGAATTTTATTCACCATTGGATTTTAAATCCAGAGATTCTCCTTTGTTATTTCGGTTAGATTTTAAGGGGAAATCTTTCCAAGTTCAGGCTTTTTCCACAAATAGATGATATTTAATCACCTTTAAATCTTTAATTCAATCGGTTGCAAATAATCATTTTCCTTTGGAAAGATTTGAGAGATCTCTTCTCAGAATTTAATTCTGTTAACATATAGGCTTTGAAAGCCGGTCACGTATGGCCACGTGACCCCTGGTCACGTGTGGGCACGCGACCCCCTTGGAACGAGCCATCTTTTTTCTTTTTGCGCTCTGCCTTCTGGTCGCTGCTTAGCCGTCACGTGCCACCACATGACCCCTGATCACGTGTGAGCACGTGACCCTCGTTTGGAGCCTTTTTCTTGATTTAATCAGAGAACTGTTGTGCCTTTGCCGCTGGTTTTAAATGTCACGTGCCGACACGTGACCCTGGTCACGTAGGAGCACGTGACCCTTTCTGAAGCCCTTTTCTTTGATGTAGTCGGGAAACTGAATCTGCCTTGCCGATGCTTTTAGATGTCACGTGCCAACACGTGACTGCTGGTCACGTGTGAGCACGTGACCCTTTTCTGAAGCCTCTTCCGTAGGCTTTCCTGATTTTAAATCAGGAAATAAATGCCCCCACAACGTTGTTCTCACGTGTCTGCACGTGAGTGCAATGCTGTCACCTTTTGTGACCGTTGGATTTCTCTAGGGATTTGGGGAGATGAAACATTTCTATCACCTCCTATAAATATTGGGGTCATTTCAGAGACGCCTCCACTTTGTTCATCTTCTTCCTTGCAAACTTTCTCTGAGAGTTTAATTCTCTTCTTCCAGAGCTTAGTTCTCTGCCTTGAAACAACCCTCAGAGTTTAACTCTGTTCGAAAAGACCTTTCTCTTTAGGTAATGCTCTCGAATGAACGATGAACTCTCACATTCCTTTGGATTTTAAATCCAAAACAAGGGGTTTTACCCTTTTTTAACATGAACCCATTTTTTCGAATTTATCAACGAAAATAGAGAACTATTTAACCTTCGAACAACTGATCTCCTAGGGTTCACTTGATGCTTTTAGGGAGATGATGAGATCTGTTGCCTCTTTTTAAGGAATTTGATTCCGTTTGAAGAAAATGTTTCTGGGAATTTAATTCCCTTCTCTCGATTTCTTCACATGGAGGCTTCTTGGGGTCTCTTGACCCGAGGTTGTTATTCTGTAGTTAATGAAATAGGAGCTTTATAATGATTCTCATGACCTTTATTTCAGGTATCATGGATGCCCATCTGTATGGTCTTGACGAGATCATTTCCTATGGGAATATTCGTGCACTGGGCCGCAGTCAGAACCAGGAGTTCACCGATGCTCAGTGCGCCGAGATCATGAGCCGCTTTGACGAGTACAACCATCGGCTACTCCCTCGTCGCTCTTCTTTTCTGAGGCTGATCGTGCTGGCGATCCGGGAAGCACTTCCTCTCTTTTGCACCGGCATACCGCTCAGGGCCTTGGACACTACTGAGGATAAGGTACATTCGGTGTACCTGATAGGCTTGATCTCAAAGAGGAGGCGAGATCACCTCATTGATCTCTTGCACCAAGCCTTTCAGCAGTCGGCCATACTTGCCGCCTATCGTAGGGTGGAGGATATTCGTGAGGACCCCGACGCTTGCGACCGCGAGAGGAAGCATACCAGGATGGTTCGAAACGCCTGGAAGATCTTGGACAAAGTTACCTTCGATTTCCTCAATCTATGTCCTGCGTCTGAGGTCTTACCGTTGTAGTTGTGTCCTCTTTATTTTGTATGAACTTCTCAAAGTATGAATGATAGGTTTTATTATGTTTTTCCCTGTTTGCATGCCTTTCCTTGGGATTTCATCATTTTGCTACTGTTGTTGTTGATGCTTTTAATATGCAGGGTGCTACTCCATCCATTTTTTTAGTGCACATCAAGTTTGGGCCTCAGGTGTTCTGCACGTGGGGTCCCTTGATGGGGCTGTTCACAAAATTTTCCCATGCCATATTTTCAGTACACAATATCAGATGCAGAAAAAGGGCCTTGGAAATAGTTCCATCTCCCTGATTTTCGATGCCTTTTCTTTTTTTTGGGCCTTGGAAATAGCTTCATCATGCAAGATTTTCCGCGCACGGCACTCAATGCACCCCTTTATATCTGAGGCAATGGCTTTCCTTTTCTTTTCACAGAGAACTTTTATTCCCATTTTAACGTGATTTAATTCGAGAACAACTAAGTGCCATGGCCTGCAACCGTCCACACGTTCGTCGACAGCCATAGGAAGTGCCTATCGAGGAGAAGATTCCTCGCTTTGCTGCACGATTGGTGGACCCTCTCCTTACCGACGACGAATGCGACTCAGCGGCGTATGAGCTCTCGATCCGTAGGGGGTCCCATCTTCCAATGGGCTCCCTCTAGCTCCGGATGATTCTTACTGCCGTGCTTGCCGACGTCCCTCCTCACCCGGCGGAGATGACCCTAGCGATGCTCGATGCGGCTGAAGAGAAGCTCGAAGGTTTTCACGATACTCAGGCTCTGAAAGATCGCTCAGTTCATCTTTTGAGCGAAATAAGAGCCCGACGGTCTATTATGTCTGCTTTTGCAGATGAACATGGCGCCAATCGATGGGGAGCGACTCCTCGCGAGAACCGTCGCTTTGATGTGTTGGAGAGAGCAGAGAGAGATGGATAACCTTGTTTTTTGTTTTGTTAACCCTTGTGCCATTGATCCCGTGTTTGGTGACCTTTTCCCGTTAGCGTAGCATTTTTAAATTAGTCCCTCCTTTTTTTTTGTGCTTTATGCCGAACTTCCATGTAGGCTTGGTACTAGTATGTATGTTTCCGCTTGCATAAATAAACTTTGTATTCTTCTTATAAGAACTTTCTTTAATTGCAAATGCTATCATCACTTTCATGCGTATCAGACCTTTTTGGGCATTATGAATGTTCATACGATTGCAAATGCTATTATTATTTTTTGAATACTCATATGATTGCGAATGCATGCTTGAAATACGTCGGAAATCTTTCTCGTTGCTTTTCACATCAGGTGATGTGAGCGTGTTTTAGATCGATTATTCCTGTCGACTGGAAGCCCATTTATACGGTCTTGTAAATGTCTTGTTTCCAAGGCTGCAGTCACGAAAGTGAGCTTACGCGGCCTGATAGAGCGACACGTGGCGAACATATTGTTGTGCGAGAAAAGGGCTCGGCCGTAAATTTTCGGAGAGGGAGCTGGCTTTTAAGGCGCTGAGTGAGCTTCGCGCTACTCTTACCGCCAAGGCCAACAAAGCATATGAACTCTGGCGGGTGCTTCAGGAGTCCATCAAAGAGGTGGTGGCTCTCGATAAAGCTGCCATGTTCACTCGTGAAATGGTCGAGGCTCATAAAGCCACCGAGAAAGAGCTCGAAGCTCGGCTTGCTTCGTATCAGGCTCAGCAAGCTCAGGCGGAGGCTCGTCTTCTGGAGATCTTGCGTCATGAAGCCGTGGCTCAGCAACAAAACGATGAGCTGGTAAAATTAATACACCGCCCGCCGTCTTGAGGACTTGTATCTTTTCCCTTTTTTTTGTACATACTCATGGATGAGAGTATCTTCTTTTTGTTTCTTTCATGAATTGTACTTTGTATCCATTTTGGTTCATTAATAAAAGATACATTTTTCTTCTCAATGATGCGCCTCCTTTTTGTTGAATGTGTCTTGCGGACAATTTATCTTGATCTCCTTGCAGGGCAGCGATGGCTTAGGATTCAGGGTTAAGATCTGCTTCCTAAGACTTTTTCACTTTATGAGCCATGAGGGTCTCATAAAGAGTTTTTTTCTCCCCGTGGGTCGAGAGGACCCCATAGGTATAAGTTCTTCTTAAGAATCGTGAGGATTCTTAAGCGGGTTGTCCCTTGAGAGTCGTAGGGATCTCACAAGAGAGTTTTTCTTCCTTACAGGTCGTGAGGACCTGCAAGTGTTGGATGTGCTTACCCTTATTCGTGTTTCACGGATTCAGGGGTTTCTCGAGGCATCGTAGTTTAAAGACGTCGCGGTCAAGGTTAAGGACCTCATAGTCCGCGGTAAAGGCTCCGCTCTGGGCGTTTTCCGCGAGGTCAAAGAGTGACGTTATCCGCGTTCCACGTAACCAGGAATTTTGCACTAGATGCTTCACACGGGTTCACTGCCGTGCTCGGCGAGGACTAGGCTCCGCTCTGGATGCTTCACACGGGTTCACTGCCGTACTCCACGAGGACCAGGATCCGCTCTGGACGTTTTCCACGGGGTCAAAGAGTGACGTTATCCACGTTCCACGTAACCAGGAATTTTGCACTAGATGCTTCACACGGGTTCACTGCCGTGCTCGGCGAGGACTAGGCTCCGCTCCGGATGTTTCACACGAGTTCACTGCCGTGCTCCGCATGGACCAGGATCCGCTCTGGACGTTTTCCATGGGGTCAAAGAGTGACGTTATCTGCGTTCCACGTAACCAGGAATTTTGCACTAGATGCTTCACACGGGTTCACTGCCGTGCTCGGCGAGGACTAGGCTCCGCTCTGGATGCTTCACATGGGTTCACTGACGTGCTCCGCGAGGACCAGGATCCGCTCTGGACGTTTTCCACGGGGTCAAAGAGTGACGTTATCCGCGTTCCACGTAACCAAGAATTTTGCACTAGATGCTTTACACGGGTTCACTGCCGTGCTCGGCGAGGACTAGGCTCCGCTCTGGATGCTTCACATGGGTTCACTGCCGTGCTCCGTGAGGACCAGGATCCGCTCTGGACGTTTTCCACGGGGTCAAAGAGTGACGTTATCCGTGTTCCACGTAATCAGGAATTTTGCACTAGATGCTTCACACGAGTTCACTGCCGTGCTCGGTGAGGACTAGGCTCCGCTCTGGATGCTTCACACGGGTTCACTGCCGTGCTCCACGAGGACCAGGATCCGCTCTGGACGTTTTCCACGGGGTCAAAGAGTGAAGTTATCCGCGTTCCACGTAACCAGGAATTTTGCAGTAGATGCTTCACACGGGTTCACTGCCGTGCTCGGCGAGGACTAGGCTCCGCTCTAGATGCTTCACACGGGTTCACTGCCGTGCTCCGCGAGGACCAGGATCCACTCTGGACGTTTTCCACGGGGTCAAAGAGTGACGTTATCCGTGTTCCACGTAACCAGGAATTTTGCACTAGATGCTTCACACGGGTTCACTGCCGTGCTCGGCGAGGACTAGGCTCCGCTCTGGATGCTTCACACGGGTTCACTGCCGTGCTCCGCGAGGACCAGGATCCGCTCTGGACGTTTTCTACGGGGTCAAAGAGTGACGTTACCCACGTTTCACGTAACCAGGAATTTTGCACTAGATGCTTGACACGGGTTCCCTGCCGTGCTCGGCGAGGACTAAGCTCCACTCTGGATGCTTCACACGGGTTCACTGCCGTGCTCCGCGAGGACCAGGATCCGCTCTGGACGTTTTCCACGGGGTCAAAGAGTGACGTTATCCGCGTTCCACGTAACCAGGAATTTTGCTGATTGTATCCGCATTTCACGGGATGAGGGTTTGACTCTTGGTGATATGTATATCGCTGAGCCATAGAACTGGGAGTTGCCGCTGTTCCGCTTCGTTTGAAGTTGTGTCCGTTGTTGCAAGACGAGTCTTGAGACGATCTCTAGATCACTTGCGGCTTATCGAGATTTGGCTTCTTCTTCTGATGAAACCTGGGAGAGGAGGAGTGCGATTCCTTCTTTGTTTGCGCCCCTGGATTGTATACAGGGATAGATGTAACATCACCTGTAGGGCGTAAATTTCATTTTTATTTTATTTCTTTTTCCTCGATGCTCTATCATTTCAGCTTTATATCGCGAAGGTTCCGATTGCCCAATCATTTCGGCTATCTTTCGCGCTGCCCAATCATTTCGGCTATTTATTTTATTTTTACTCGCTGCTTTTTATTGCGAGTTGCCCAATCATTTCGGCCATTTCTCATGCATACATTTTTACTTGCGGCTTTTTATTGCAAGTTGCCCTATCATTTCGGCTATTTCGTATGCATGTGTGGCTTGCTGGCTTTTCGCTGCAAGCTTGGATTTTAGACACCGATTTTGGCATCAGCACCGCTGCAACTGGGGTGTTGCCAGGATCGAATCATCATTTGCCTCTGTCGATGTCGAACAAAGGTGGCTTAGTAAACAGGGTTAAGGGTCCTGTCGACTAAGGTTTTTGACTTCATGAGCCGTAAGGGTCTCACAAAGGTATTGCTCCCTACAAGTCGTGAGGATCTCGTAGGTGTGTTTTCTCCTTGGGAATCGTGAGGATTCCTAAGTGCATGTCCTCCCGTAAGTCGTAAGGATCTTACAAAAGGGTTTTCTCCTTATAAGTCGAGAGGACTCACAAGGGTTGTTCACCGTATGACCATATCCCTAGTTACGGATGGGACTTGGTTAGGGAAATGTTTATTCGTGCCCGTGGATTGTATACAAGGGTTAGTATTGAGCCGCCTGTAGGGCATAAATTGAAGGTTGTGGGGGTTGCTTAAGCACAGGTTCAGGTCTCTGTGACTTAAGACTTTCAAATTTTATGAGCCGTGAGGGTCCCATAAGAGAGTTCTCCTTACGAGTCGTGAGGATCTCGCAAGTGTAATTTCTCCTTAGGAATCGTGAGGACTCCTAAGTGTGTTGCTCCCTTGTGAGTTGTAAGGATCTCACGCGGGTGGTTTCTCCTTACAAGGTCGTGAGGACCCTGCAAGTGTCCTTTAACGAGGTTGCATCCTTTCGGGTTTCACAAACACTCGCCGGCAGCCCTGCTGTTTTTACTCACGGAGCCCTTTCGGGTTTTCATCCGTGCCCATTTTGCTTATGGACATACCGTTTCTATTTTTATTATTTTTTATTTTTTTATTCTATTTTTTTTTATCGACTTTGAGATGCTGCAATCCACCGTAGTTTATCGACATCTTGGTTAACAGCTAGTTTTAGGACATAGTGGTCCATTGCTAGTTTAAGGACGTTTCGGTCCGTCGTTAGTTTAAGGACGTTTCGGTCCGTCGTTAGTTTAAGGACGTTTCGGTCCGTCGTTGAGGAAGGCCGGTTACTACTTAGAGTTCGGGCTTAGGAAGATAGCGAGCGGACATAGTCGTCGTCATCTATCATTGACCTAGGCCTTTACCCGTTAAGCGTAGTATTTTTTCAGGAAGCGACCGTTTATCGGCCTGAAAGGCTTTTCACCGTGCATGTCCATGAGTAGATAGGCCCCACCCTGGTAGACCTTATCTATGATGTACGGGCCTTCATAGTTTGGCTTGAATTTTCCTCGCTTGGCCCGATTGGGGATCATAGGCCTTTTGACCACTAACACGAGTTCGCCTTGGCGGAATGTCCTCGGTCGGGTTAATCTTTCGTATGAGCGCGTCATCTTTGCTTTATAAGCTTCTAGATTTTGTTGCGCTATGAGCCGTGTTTCTTCAAGAGCATCAAGCTCCTCGAGCCGAAGGTTAGCATTTTCTTCGTTCGTCAGTTCGTAGTGGACTGCCATTCGTAGAGAGGGTAGCTCTATTTCGAGGGGGAGTACCGCTTCCGTACCGAATACCAGTGCGTACGGCGTTGTGTTCGTGGCCGTCTTGAACGTAGTTTGATAGGCCCAAAGGGCCTCTTGCAACTTCTCGTGCCAATCTTTCTTATTTCGGGACACCGTCTTTTTCATGATTTTTGTCAAGGTCTTATTGAAGGCCTCGGCTAGACCATTAGCTCGCGGATTGTAAACTGAAGAATATCTCCAGTCTATATTGTGCTGCTGCGCGAAGCGGCTAATCTTATGGCTTCTGTAGGCTGGCCCGTTATCGGAGATAATCCACCGTGGAGTTCCAAACAGATAGATGACGTGCGTCTTGAAGAAGTGGAGGATATTCTCTGTCTTCACTTCCCTCAGCGGTACTGCTTCTGCCCATTTGTAGAAGTAATCAGTTGTCGCCAGGATGAAACGATGTCCCCGGGACGATGCTGGTTCGATGGGGCCGACTATGTCAGTCCCCCACATTTCGAATGGCCAGCTAGCCACCGTCGGATGTAGTGGATTCGGATGCTGGTGGATGAAATCCCCGTGGATTTGGCACGAGTGGCATTGCTTCGCATATTCGAGGCAGTCCTGGATCATCGTGGGCCAGTAGTAACCCATCCGTTTAATTTTTAACTTTATCTTCGGGCCTGCTTGATGAGAACCATAGATTCCGTCATGAACCTCTTGAACGACTCTTTCTGCTTCGTCAGGTCCTAAACATCTCAGCCACAGAGAATCAAACGACCTCTTATACAGAGTATTATTGACGAAAGCGAAAGATAGAGCTCGTTTCATGAGCTGATGTCTTGAGGACGCTTCTTCGGGCATTCGGTGGGACTTAAAGTAGTCTATGAAGACTTTCCTCCAATCCTCAACCCTTTCTCGTTCTTTTACTTGTAAGGTCATCTGCTCAGTCGCCCCCTTCTCTTCGGGTGATTCCAGAGATATCTCCGTTGGGGCAAGCACCCGACGGTTTTGTACGACGATTCTTACATCATCGAGGTTTTCGTCAACCAGCTCTTTAGCAAGTTTGGCCAACGCGTCTGCTTTGCTGTTTTCCGCGCGCGGTATGTTCTCCAAAGTATAGGAGGGAATTTGGGTCAACAGTTGTTGCACCTTTTCGCCGTATTTCACCAATTCTGGTTTGCATGTCTGGTAGTCGTCGTTTACTTGACTAACGACCAGTTGGGAGTCCCCATATATGAGGAGATTTTCAATTCCCATATCGATGGCGATCTCGAGGCCTGCTATCAGAGCTTCGTATTCGGCTTCATTGTTTGTCCTCGGCTCTGTTAAGGAGAAGGCGAAGCGCATTATCCCTCCTTGTGGAGTTACGAAGATGAGGCCTACCCCCGATTTGATCATTGGGATACCTTGTTTGCGCTTCTTTACGGAGGACGCTCCATCGAAATAGAGTTCCCATCGGGTACCAGCGCCACCGATCGCATCAAATGCATGCTCGTCCAGCAGATCGCAGTTCAGAGGAGAACCGGCCGGTCCTGGATGCTCAGCAAGGAAGTCGGCAATGGCCTGGCCTTTCACTGCCTTGAGAGGTCGATACGTTATCGAGAACTCCATCAGGAGTAGAGCCCATTTAGCGAGTCGACTCGTCAATATAGCCTTTGACATCAAATATTTAAGAGGGTCCACCTTCGAGATGAGACGGACTTCGTGCGCCAGCGCATAGTGCCTGAGCTTTGTTATCGCGAAGATCAACGCCAAGCAGTGTTTTTCAATGGGAGAGTAGTTGCTTTCTGCCCCCAGCAAAACTCGACTTAAGTAGTAGAGTGCTCTCTCTTTTCCTTGATCGTTCTCTTGTGCCCATAATGCTCCTAAGGAACCTTCGAGGGCGGTTGTATAAAGAATGAGGGGTTTTCCCTTGACCGGCGCAGCCAACACCGGAGGGTTCTGCAGGTACTGCTTGATCTCGTCTAGTGCACCTTGGCATTTGTGATCCCAAACGAATGTAGTTCCCTTCTTCATCAGGTGGCTGTAAGGACGGCACTTTCCTGAAAGATTGGCGATAAATCGCCGGATGTATGCGAGCTTCCCTTGGAGAGACCGCAACTGTTTGAGGGTTCTTGGCGGAGGCATTTCCATGATCGCCTTGATCTTAGATGGATCTACTTCGATACCTCGGTGTCAGATGATGAATCCCAGGAATTTACCCGAGGAGACTCCGAACGCGCATTTGAGGGGATTCATCTTCAAATTATATTGCCGAAGGCGTTGAAATACAGTCTCCAGATGCTTTAAATGCTCTTCGTATGACATGCTCTTCACTACGAGGTCATCGATATAGCAGTCGGCGATGTCATGTATGAGATCGTCGAAGATCTTTGTCATGGCCCTTTGATAGGTAGCGCCGGCGTTCTTTAGACCAAAGGGCATAACCCTGTAGCAGAATATACCCAAAGGGGTCCGGAAAGTGGTGTGCTTCTGGTCTTCGGGATGCATCTTTATCTGATTGTACCTTGATGAACCGTCCATAAAGGAGAAAATCTCGTGAGTGGACGTGTTATCTATCATTAGCTCGGTTACCGGTACTGGGAAATCGTCCTTCGTGCAGGCTTTATTGAGATCCCTGAAGTCCACGCATATGCGTACCGTCCTATTTTTCTTCATTACCGGGACGATGTTGGCGATCCAGTCGGGATATTGGACTTCTTGGATAAATCCAGAATCGATCAGCCTCTTGACTTCGGCGTTGATGCTCATCTCAAGCTCGAGCCGCATCCTTCTCGGCGCCTGCTTGACTGGCTTGATATCCGGGGATATTGCTAATTTATGCACAGCAATCTCCGGATCTAATCTCGGCATCTCGGAATAGTTCCACGCGAAGCAATCTTTATGCTGTAGAAGCACGTTCTTTAACGCAGCCACCCTTTCTTCAGATAGCAGCTCGCTGACGAATGTCGGTCGCGGATCATTTGCCGATCCCAACTCAATCTTCTTGAGGTTATCTGCAGTAGTATGTATGCCATCTTCCAGTTCTTTCGAAGCTGGCGGAAATTCTGAGATCACCTCATCATTGCTGTTCTCAAAGCACCAGGGAAGGTCATCCATGTTCTTAGGCTCTTCTTTTAATATCGTAATCATGTAACAGGTGCGAATCCACTTCCAAGACTGAGGTGGATCCGGTTCTGCTCTTGCGGCTTTGGGTTCGTGTTTTTGTGGCGGCGTTACCCTCTAGCCGTTGGATAAAGCAAATCTGCCCTGTTGATACTGGTCCTCGACCCAGTTCTTGAAGATGAAGCAATCTTCGATAGGGTGTCCTATGGCTCGGTGATAAGAGCAATAGCTCAGATGAGAATCCTTGTTAGCTTGCTCAGGGTGCTTAGACTCTGGAAGCACGATCATTTGATGTTTTATAGCTAGCTCGAGTAACTTCTCCGCCTTGTCTCGAGGGAAGGAGTACGCTCGACTCATCTTCTTCATGAGGGACAAATCCGAGCCGCGCAATACCCGATCACGTAACTCTCTTATCCTGCGTCGTTGTTGCCGGCTCCTTTTTCCGCTCCTTAACTTACTTCCGCCTCTGCGTCGAGCCTTTTGTACAACGGGTTGACAGGGAGGAGCATCTTTGTCTTTTGTAGCCTGTTGAAACAGACGTTGCGTCCTGGCCTTCTCGTAGATGGCCATCTCGCGGTTGTGGTCTTCCTGAGCCTTTTGACCTGCTCTCCTGATAAGCTTGTCCACTTGTTCTTTAAATGATGGACTCGGCACTTCACTCGCGGGATCCGGTCTTGATGAAGGGTGGGCGTTGCTGGACATGTTGTTTTCCTCCTCATCGAAGTTATATACGGCGTAGCTGCTGTGGGCTCGCTCCCGTTTCTCGGATCTCACATATCCAAGCCCTAGCGTTTCCATTCTCCCGTTGGGCAATTTGCGCTGAGTCCCAGGGACATTCCAAATCTTGTTGTAAAACCGAGCTTGTCGAACAGTCTGTTTTAAGGGTATTCCTTGGCGCTTCAATAACCTCTTCAGTCCATTTGTGTAGTATCTGGGCAAGCGGATGGGTTGGAGCCTGTCGAGTGTAGCGTCTGCGCCATGCCATATCTCTTTCTCCACTCTCGTCTCTGCGGATTGGTAGAATAAGATCACCTTTTTACCCTTTCTCCTGGGAGGGACGTAAAACGTCTGCAGGTCCTGCACATTGTGAGCCTGAAGTGCGTCAAGATCCTTGTAGTGTTTCCGCGGCAGCATGGTGATTTGCAAACTTTGATCATCGCCAGGGGATGTTTGTATTGACGGCCGACTGGAGAACACGGCATTAACCTCATCTTCCGAGTCACTTCCGAAGACCAACATGGGGGCGGACGGTCCCGGGTTGTTGCGCCGAGACGGACCAGCGTAAACTATCTCTTCTTCGTCTTCGGTATCGCTCCCGAAAACAGGGATGGTGGCGGCGGCTTTGTTCTCCGGCTTGCGACACCTTTCTGTATCCTCGAAATCTGGCAAAAAGTACTTCGCATCTTCGTATTTGCGGACTCCGTTCACGGAAAATGGGTTCAACTCACCTGTTACGGTATACTCGAAACCATCCTTAAAGTACTTCATACACTGATGTTGTGTAGAAGGGATGATGTTGTACTCGTGTAACCAAGGACGACCGAGCAAGGCATTGTAGCAGGTCTTGGCGTCAATGACATGGAATTTGATGTCTGTGACGAGTAGTCCAAAGCGTAATGTTAGTATCACGGATCCGAGAGTCCATGACGATTGTGAATCGAAACCGGAGATGGTAATTTTGTCACGAGCGAGGTGTTGCACACTCATGCAGATTTCCTTTAACACCCGAACGTTAAGGAGATTGACGGAGGATCCATTATCCACCAGGATCTTGCCTATCTTGATATCATGGCAGTATCCAGAGACATATAAGGGACGGTTGTGATCGCACGTCCCGAGAAGGAGGTCTTCGTCACCGAAAGTGATGTCGGCCGTATGCACTTCCTCCAGTTCATCCTTCATCCTTTCCGTGGCGAGGAAGGAATTGCTCAGGTTCTTGTAACGTCTTAATTAGTGAATCTCGCGCTTCTTTTGATAATAAGAGGGCATCGAGAATGCTAAGTTGAGAAGGTAGCTTCCTTAGGTGCGCCAGGATGTTGTAGTCCACCTTACCCTTCCTGGGAGGGTCTTTGGTAGTCATCTCTTTCATGACTTGGTCATCTAAAGTGATATCCTCAGTGACCTTTTCCTTTCCCTTATCTTTTCTATTTGCGGGCCCGAGATTCTTTTCCGGGAGCGTGCGATTGCGCAGCTGAATGTTTTCGCCGGCCTCCGGTTCCTCCTCTTTCCCTAAAACGTATTCTTTAAAGAGAGGTCCCAGAGCCATTTCTTCATCAGAGTCCCTCCCAAAGGTGAGAACTTGTGACCCTCCGGCGTTAACCATGTAACAGTTGCCAGTAGTTCTGTTGTGCCCGTCGGCAGTACTTCTTCGTTCCTGACGAGTCTTGCGTTTCATGCGCTTAAAATGTTGCCGATGAGCAACATATCCCCGCCACCATATCCTAAAGGCGTCACACTCCTCCGTAGGGTATGAAATTTTCCGATGATATGAGCAATAATTAGGGTGCCTCTCCGTCCCATTGAGCGTGTTTTCCTCCGAGGGTGGTAGCTTCATTCCCATTGACATGGCTTTGGCAAACCTTTTCCTCGTCTTGAATATCTTCTTGTCTGCCTCGGATGCCTTTCGATCTGGCGGGAGTACTTCAACTCTTTCGTTCAGTCGCCTGCATTTGGCTCCTTCCAATGCGGCCATCTCACACTCCTGATCCGCTTTACTCTTTAGATGAATCTCATCTAGAAAGGCGTCGATCATTTCATCTGTTGGTCACACACGCTCTGGTTCAGGCTCTATCCCTAGTTTCTTAGTGCCAGGAGTTTTTTCATCGTCGGTAAACGAGTGGGAGATTACATTACTACTCGCCACATATCCCTCGGATTCATTCGACGAACTCTCTCCATCATCTTCCTCTTGAAAGATGTGGTTGAGGAACTCCTGCAGCGTGATAGGAGTTCGCGCTTTTTGATTATACTCTTCCATCGCGTCGATTTGCTTCTGCAAGTTCGTACGCTTGTCTCCAGGCTTCACGGGCTTCTTGGATTTCTTCTTCTTTTTCTTCGAAAATTTTGACGGTTGGGCGTGAGTATTTGGGCTATCACCACGAGTCTTCGTAGTTGGGCGCGGCTTCAACATCCCTTTGATAATTTGAGGTTCAAGCGGGTCCTTCCATTCGATCGCAGGGCACGCATGAAGGTCCCTCAGCATTCTTTTGGTTTTAGTTGACAGCACGACCTCCCATGGAGCTTCTTCAATAAAGGAACAGGTTGCCCCCGGTGTATCTGCTTTCTTAGGAGTATGCGGCTGTGGTGGGTTCACCTTCCACTTTTCGGACAGTGCAAACTTCCCCTGGAGGTATTGATCTTCAATCCATCCTTTGAAGACGAAGCAATCCTCAATCGGATGACTTACCGTTTGATGGTAAGGGCAATAGTTAGGGTTATTCACCTCAGTGGGTTGTGGCGATCGCCTTGGATTTGGTAGGTTTATAAGTCTGTTGCGTACTGCCAGCTCGAATAACCGTTTCGTCTTGTCTCGTGGGAACGAGTAGGGACGCTTCATCTTCTCATTATAATACCGGCATCTTTCTTCCAATTGATCCGCCAGCTTTGGGGCATTGGGTTGCTGCTGGGCATTCGCGACGAAAGTGGCCTTTCCTTTACCCTTGTTATTCCGAGGTTCTGGCTTTGGGGGAGACGGTCTATGACCCATCTGGTCCATCTGAGCCAACTTGTCGATTAAAGCCTGGAATGTGGTTGGCTTAAAGAACATCATAAACTGGGAGATAGTTGCGTGAGGGTCTAGGGTTCCCACGAACATGCCCACCGCGGGCGCTTCTTCAATGCATTGCTCGCATTTCGACCACAAATTTCGCCAGCGTATAGCATACTGGACCCACGTTTCGCCTGGTTTCACCCTGGCATCAATCAACGCCGTTATTGGAGCGCGTTCGCTGGCGCTCGCGAACCGCTGAGTGAATAGCAACTCCATTTCAACGAACGTCTTGATAGAATCGTTCGGGAGTTCCGAATACCATTCGAACGCTGTTTCTGATAAGCTGCCTACGAACTGGCGAAGCAACAGTTTATCATCACCGCCGGTGTTACCGCAAAGGGCCCTGAACTGGGCAACATGTTGATGGGGATTGCCGGTCCCCTTATACACGTGGAATTTTGGTATTGTATAATCCGGCGGGTACTTGATTTGGTCGTACCAGCTTGGATACGGCCGCCCCGTTTTTATGACTTGACCAGCTGCCTCAGTCGCATGATGAACCCGGATTTGCTGGGCTATATAGTCGACCAAATCAGCCTTAGAGATTGTCTCCTCCTTGGCCGTTGAGAGGGCCGGTGGTGGATTTGACGTTTCTCCCCTGTCGTCTTCAAGGACGATCGGGGGATCCTCAGCGGGTGGGTCCTGTTGGATCATCATTCCTATCATATCTTGGAAGAGAAGGCCCATACGCTGTATATTGGCTGCTTGTTCAGCAGCCTCTTTGTCCTTCTTCTCCAATATTCGGCGAAGGAATTCGGCGTCGGTTTCTTCCTCCTGGCGTTCGTCCGAGGACGTTTCTGGGCATTCATCATTTCCTGGAGCTTTTGCTGTTGCTCCTGAGCTTTGGTCACCGACCGTGTAAGCGGTCTATGACCTGTAGACGCACGGCTGTCTTCCTTTCCTGACGCCATGTATACGTATGGACCATCATGCCCCCAGACTTAGGGCGTCTGGGCTTAGTGCCTTTAGCTATCGTTGCAGGCTGGGGGATCTTCTCTGGCTTCCTCCTTTTATGAGCAGTGGAAGTTGAGGGGGCCGTTGAGGTGGGCATCCAGACAGCCTTTCGTGGTTTAGCCTGGTGACTGGCTTCCTGTTGGATTTTCAGCTTCTTGTGCTGGCGGGAGAAGTTTGGATCGATCATCGAGTCTCGGGCCTGCCGCCAAACCTTATAGATTTTGGAAGACAGCCGTTGAGGGGATCGGGGCTGTTCTGGCTTTATTTTCGCAACCTTTTTTAGTGGAGGAGGAGACCTCTTTAGCACCGCAGTAGGAGAATTCCTTCCCACCTTATTTAGCATCTCGAAGCTGTTCCCAGTTGGAACGGCAGCATTAACTTCCACCGTTGGGGCTGGTGGAGTTAGCCCAGAGGGGGAGTTGCCCCCAGCCTTCCTTACTCGGTGCCAGTGACGACGTCGAGCGTGTCGAGCGGACGGTGCTGGTTCAGCGGTGAGGATGGCTTCGTCTTTCCCCCTGTGTAGGTGGAGGGTCGTTGCTGGTGTTAGCCTGTCAAAGACCGATGTCCTTTGGGTAGCAGGAGCGGGAGCTGGAGCCATCAATCTTGTAAAGACAGACTTTTTGGCAAGGGAAGCCGCCTTGACGACTTCAGGAGCAGGACCGGTCACTTTCTTAGAAGCAGCCTTCTCTGGGATTGTAAGCCCCATTGTGGGTCCACAGGAGTTCTGGCCCAATCTAGAGAAGACCGAGGCGCTGGTGTTGGGCGACCCGTTGAGAGGGGTCGCGGCAGGGGTAAGACGATCAAAGACCGACTTCTTGGGAGCTTCCTTTGTCAGCACCGGAGCGGTGAAGCTTGTCGGCGGGAGCATGGTCCCAAAAAACAATCCTGTGGTGGCTCGAGTGACCTGTTCCACGGGCATTGTGAATAGAGAAGCAGCTTGGGGTCCGTAGGCTATACCTCCTGGCGAGGCGGAGCACTGGTTGCAATTGCAATCCGAGCAGTTGGAGCATTTCGCACAAGTAGAAGCCATCGATTCTTTGCTTTCTGCAATAAGCAAAACGCCAAGTCTTAGTATCTTGAAACCCCAGGGCAACCATTAGCGAACCGCGATTGGTTTGCGAATCACGACACACGAAGTGTGGAGTGGAAAGAGGAAAATGTCCCACCGGGCGTGCCCGAATCTGTTCCCCTCCGAAGGACGGCGCGACTGGCGTCTTGCCTGAAATTCGGGGCAGATGCTAATTGGTGCTATCCGTCCACCTCTCCGAAGATACCAAGTTGATTTATGGCACCGTACATCGAAGGTTTAAACGGATGCGTCCGATGTAGAAGACTTCGCCAGATTCCCCCTCGCTTGAGGGGTTTTTGATTGTGGGGACGCTCTTCCCTGCAGGCGCAAGCCCCTGCAGTTAATTACGCTACCGCATCGCTGTAACCACTTTCTCCTTCTCCAGATGGTCACTTCTTGTCGTGTGTATTTATTTTATGTTTAGTTGCCCGTGGATTGCATACGGAGACTGAGTTATGTCGTCGCCCGTAGGGCGTGGACTAGTCCAAATCCGTATTATCTTAGATTTGGGTTTGGGGGTTTGGGTTTAAGGATACGTTAGCCTCATTTGAGACTAAGATCGACTTAAACGTTTGTTAAGGATACGTTAGTCTAGTTTTTTAGACTAAGATCAACTTAACGGGATCGTTTGGATCCAACAAGAGAGCAATAAAAGGGGGGCTCTGTTGTTTAGTTTAATGACGTTACAGTCGGTAGGTAGTTTAAGGACATTGCGGTCCATGGGTAGTTTAAGGACATTGCGGTCCAATGTTAGTTTTAAGACGTTGCGGTCAAGGTTAAGGACCTCATAGTCCATGGATTTAGGGACTCCACAGTCCGTAGTTAGTTTTAAGACATCCCGGTCAAGGTTAAGGACTTCATAGTCCGTGGATTTAGGGACTCCACAGTCCGATGTTAGTTTTAAGACATCTCGGTCAAGGTTAAGGACCTCATAGTCCGTGGATTTAGGGACTCCACAGTCCGATGTTAGTTTTAAGACATCTCGGTCAAGGTTAAGGACTTCATAGTCCGTGGATTTAGGGACTCCATAGTCCGATATTAGTTTTAAAACATCTCGGTCAAGGTTAAGGACCTTATAGTCCATGGGTTTAAGGACCCCACAATCCATGTCAATGTGTGGTCGTCGGGACCCGTCACCTCTTTGAAGACGTTGAGGAATTACAACGCCAAGTATCAAAGGAGTGAAGAGATGTACCCTTGAACCGGGGTGGATTAAATAGTCTTTGGCCCAATTTGGGATCAAGACCAATTAATTATGTTATGAGCCTATTAGCCCAGTTAAGTCTGAATTGAGGACTTATGACCATCTTGGGCTAAGTCCAATCATGTTTGGAATATTGGCTTCCTGTTGGTCCATTGAAGGAGAGGCTTTTGCCTCTGGCCATTTAGCCAATTGGGCTAACGTTAATTCAGCAGTGTTGAACACTGGGATCAAGTTAGTGTTTTAACACTAAAAGGCAGTTAGTGTTAAACACCAGCAATAGCGGGTTCAAATTAGTGTTAAACACTAGAGCAAATCAGTGTCAAACACTAGCAGCAGAGGCTTCAAATTAGTGTTAAACACTAAGAAATTCAGTGTTAAACACTGCAAATAAAGTTCTTTGATTAGTGTTGAACACTAAGGCCAAACAGTGTTTTAACACTGGATTCAGGGGTTCCAATTTAGTGTTAAACACTAAGGCAAGAGGGGTCACGTGGTAGCACGTGAGGGCGCCCTCCCTTCATTTGTTCTGCTGAGAATATCGCATCTTTTAGAGCATCACGTGCCATCACGTGACGGGCATTTAAATGCTTGTATGTTAAAGCTTCTGCCAAAGGTCACGTGGGTCACGTGAGGCACTGCCTTAAAGGCCCTCCTCTGTGGATCTTTTCGGGGGTCACGTGGTGGCACGTGACCCTGCCTCTATGTATGTTTTTTAGGAGATGTGTTAATCCCCTTTCAAGAATTAAATTCTTCGTAAGGTTGAACCCTAACATTAATTTTAGAGGAATTAAATTCCTATTTCCTTTTGAAGATTTATATTCTGGGATAGAGTTGAACTCTGAATTTTCTGTAGGAATTAAATTCCTCATATATGTGAAGAACTGCATTCTATCATAGGGTTAAACCCTAATAACAGCTTTAAGGAATTAAATTCCCACTCTCTTTTAGGGAATTTTTCTGAGGAATGAGATTTTGTCATAGGGTGAAACCCTAATTTCTTCTTTCTTAAGGGAATTAAATTCCGGTTATTTTAACAGAACTAAGTTCTTAACTAGGGTTAAACCCTGGTTCTGTTCATTCTGAAGGAATTAAATTCCCATAACATAGGGTCAAACCCTAATTTTATTTTAAAAGGAATTAAATTTCTATAGTTCTGTGAGAATTAAATTCTCGAGCTTCCATTCCCTCTCTATGCTTTGGATCTGCATGGCAGGATCTCAACCCAATGAGAATTAAATTCTCAACTCAAGGGGAGATGTGCACTTTACAGATCCTCCACCAAAGAGAGAACTATGTTCTTCTGTTTTATATCAGAGTTAAACTCTGTTGAGAATTAAATTCTCTTTTCCTTTCAAAAAGCCTTCCCTTTCTTACCTAGGGTTTTCTTTTGCAGAAGATCCAAATTCCTCCAAAGTATCAAGGCTCTCTTCTTTTTTTTTTATCTACGTATCGATCCTTCTGCATATACATCTCTGTGTGTCTCTTGGCTCCTATTTATAGGAGAAGCAGCAGAATCAATTAGTTTTTGATGAATCTTTCATCGAGAGATTTGATTTGTATTCACTATTCGTTTTGGACCTTTGGATTATTAGGTGAATTTTATTCACCATTGGATTTTAAATCCAGAGATTCTCCTTTGTTATTTCGGTTAGATTTTAAGGGAAAATCTTTCCAAGTTCAGGCTTTTTCCACAAATAGATGATATTTAATCACCTTTAAATCTTTAATTCAATCGGTTCCAAATAATCATTTTCCTTTAGAAAGATTTGAGAGATCTCTTCTCAGAATTTAATTCTGTTAACATATAGGCTTTGAAAGCCGGTCACGTGTGGGCACGTGACCCCCTTGGAACGAGCCCTCTTCTTTCTTTTTGCGCTCTGCCTTCTGGTCGCTGCTTAGCCGTCACGTGCCACCACGTGACACCTGATCACGTGTGAGCACGTGACCCTCGTCTGGAGCATTTTTCTTGATTTAATCAGAGAACTGTTGTCCCTTTGCCGCTGGTTTTAAATGTCATGTGCCGACACGTGACCCTGGTCACGTGGGAGCACGTGGCCCTTTCTGAAGCCCTTTTCTTTGATGTAGTCGGGAAACTGAATCTGCCTTGCCGATGCTTTTAGATGTCACGTGCCAACACGTGACTGCTGGTCACGTGTGAGCACGTGACCCTTTTCTGAAGCCTCTTCCGTAGGCTTTCCTGATTTTAAATCAGGAAACACTCACTTTCGCAGGGAACGCGATTGCACTGAGCTCGTGCAACAAACCGTTAAACCTCTAGGTGTCCCTAGTAGGAGGAGTGTTGTCTCCTGAGGGTTTTCAGCGGATACTACCCACAAAATCCGATCAATTTGGCTATTGATCTAATTCTTCAATTCAGTATTCTAGCAAGAAATTCTATTATCTTCAACTTAGAAATCATCAACCCGTATTTTTCACGCTTTCTTTTCATTTAACTTAAGATCATATATGTTTTGCAAGTTTATAAAGCTTTCAGCATCTCCTACGTTTTCCTTCTAAGGTGCAATCTTAACTCAGGAATTTTTATCATCTCTACTGAAGACATAAGCCCTATTTTTTTATCCCTATCTCTCCTCCAAACTCCAATTATATACCCCTACGTGTGTGTAATTATCACCCCTACACTTGGAAATTCAATTCAAGCTATCATACTCTTGTCCATCTTCCAAAATACTTTTAGTTGGTGAATTTTTAGATGAAATTGCTCACACATCTTTCATGCGATCATTAATACTTCTTGAGGTACTAAACGACCGATTACAAAATGTACTTATGCATTTAGGCGTAATTTATCGTCTTGCAATATCTAAGGCTTAGCAGTGACTCCCAAACCAGTTGGTCTAAGGCACTAGGTGATAAAGCATCCTCGCTATATTTTTTATTTATGCTGCCTTAAGTAATTACAAAATCAGTGTTCATTTTTTATCTCTTTATTCACCACTTATACTTTTATTTTATTTTCCTTTATACTAAGGATTTTAGACAAGAGCATTTCAAGGTATCTTCTACTATCCCAAGTTTCAAGACGCGTGTAAGTGCGTATAATAGGGTATATATTTTCAGAATTTGGACTGACGTTCAGCTATCTTTCAGAATATCTTCAATAGTCACTTAAGCCAATACTCTCATTACTTTTGGATTTCGCCAAGAACTGACATCAAAAATCTGCCTATTCTAAATAAATTACAATGACGTTATATTTTCTACAGTTAAACATTTAAGAAAGGTTTATTTATTAGGGTTTTTAATGTTATTAAGTTTTATGACCTAGTTTCCTAACTAGTCAACCGTCATGTTGAACTTAAGTCAAATATGGCCAAAATTGAACTTTTTAATTTTTATAATTTTTTATTTTTATGGATTTTAAAATAAGTATGCAAATGCAAAAAATATACACATGAATGCGAAGGAAGAAAACATACCGAGCACACCCCCAAACTTAAACTTGACAGTGCCCTCACTGTCAGGCTACACCAAGAGGGTCAAAATTGTCGGCACTCCCCTGTTTGTTTTTTTTATAGAAAAAGAAAACAAAATATATATACACAAAAAGGTCCCCCCAAATTTAAGTGAAACAGTGTTTCCATTGTTTAAGCGTTAAAGTTCAGAGTTAGAGGGGAGAAAAACACAGTATCAAGCTATACGAGGCCTTACACAGGCCAAAGTTCAGCACCAACCATTCAAATTTTTTATCGTTATAATGGTGTGGTTGGTGAAAGAACATGTTGTATGGAGCCAGGAAGAAGTGAGGAAGAGATAAGTGGTGTAAAAGAAAAAGTTTACGTCTCGATTTGTAGAAACGAAACAATAATGATGAACGGAAACGAGAATGTGGATGATTAGGAATGGGAAGAATGGTCACATTCTCGTATGGGATAAGAAAAAATGGTGGTGGTTTGACTTCTTCAGGTGGAGGTTGATTAATCACAAAATCGGTGTCGTTTAGGAATGCGAGTTTGTCGGCGAAAATATCTTCGAAACTTTCATCGATGATCCGATTGAACGTTTCAATGTCAATAAGTGTCGCGCCAGAAATCAACACATTTGATTTTTCAAAAATTACGGAGGTAAGAGACTTGTAAGACTCATCTATCTTATTCTCAAAAGAGTCTAAATCAAGTTGTTTTTCTATAATTATCGAACTCAAAATATCGGATTTTGATTCATTAACACTCGCTATCATTAAATGAAGATTAGAAGAAGAACCAGAGAAAGTGGGAGAAAGAAGTTGAATACGAACTTGAGGGTGGAGATGGAGTGCATAAATCAGCACAATTTGTAATGACCGATGTGTAAAAAAGCGATTGTGCTAATCTATCAACCCACTGAGAAATGATGTTAAATCCCTCAAGATTCGTGAGAAAACATGGGTACGTCGAACTTGGTAAACCAAACATTGAAAATGAAAGTGTAACGATTTCTTACAAGGTCGGAACGAGGATGGAGGGAAGTGATTGAGGAAGGGTATCGGTTAAAAATTCAGGAGGGTGTGCGCAATCAATGAAAAGGATAGAATGAATTGGAAAATCTGACTCCTCAAATAAAACTGCTTCATCCTCAATAATTTCCTCAATACTCTTCTCAAAATTTAGCTTATCCATGCAATTCTCATCAAAATCAAGACGCATATGAAGTTTGGGAGAAACATTTAATGACTCGGGATGATAAATTGGAGAGAGAAACTCATCCAAATCTGTGGTTTCATCATCCAAAATATTCCCAGCGTCAATATCCTTGATCAAGTGAAAATTAAATTTCTCAGACACCTCATCAAAAGCATGGATATCAATCAATTCAGGTTCTAAGATGGAGGTGTAGATGTCAAAAGGATTGGTGATGGTTTCACTTGAAAGGGACCCTTCACAATCAGGTAAATCAAACACTACAAAGTCGCACAACTCATTAAGCTTTCTATCTTCAACTGGTGAATCATTTGGGACACTTGATAGACATTCAAAACCGGAGATGTAGGATTCAATTGGGGATGGGTAGGTTTGATTTAGAAGGGTGTACAGCTCACTCTCACCAATCAAATTCTCAATCTGTCCAACCGCCTCATCATAAATTGGGAAATGTGGAGCTAGTTGGAAACTAGCTACCGGGTCACTAGGTTGTATGAGGATGGCCATGGACGCATTCAAATCCATCATCTGTTGGCATGACTCTACCCTAAAGTCTTCCAACACTTGTTCCAAACTAGACATGGGTTGTGAAGGAGTTTTAGTAAAAGATTCAAATTTGTTTGGATACTGAAAACTCCCAAATGGCTGTGTAGAAGCAATGTCCAGGGAATGTGTAAAAGTTGGGTAGGATGGATAGGAATAGAATGGTTGGACAAGGGTAGGATCAACATTTGGATAAGAAGGTGAATGGAATTGTTGATCCAAAGAATTCGCAGTGGTGAAAGGAGTGAAAGATCGGTTACGAGATTATTCAATATGTTCAGCAATAGACATGGGTTTCGGAGTTACAACAGGACTCGAAAAAGGAGTATCAACGTAAGAAGGTGGTGAAGGTTGAAATGGTTGATACGAGGTGGATTGCGGAGTCCAATTGGTTGTCCTAGACACGTCTATCCGATCTTTCAAAGAAATTTTGGGCATGGAGGGGTCGTTCGAAATTCGACCAAAACAAGAACCGTAGGAAGTAATGTCTGGTTGTGGGTACCAAAGTTCGGCAAGAGTTTTGTGGGGTGGGGTACCCATGATGTAACTAGAGAAAGGAGAAGAAAAAGAATGTGATTTTTTTTTGTAATTTTTTTTGTTTTTGGAGTTTAGAATTTTATTTTTGAAAGTGTATTTTTTAGAAAGAGTTTTTGCAAGAATGTGTACGGACTTACTTTAAACAATCACAGTTTAAAATATGCACAATCAAACCTAGAGCTGCGGTCTTCTAAGTCAACTAGACTGCTCCTAACTGTTCCAAAGTGACAAGTTGTGAGATAACTCTCAAATCGCCTCTTCACTGCCAATTGTGGCCAGGTAAGCATAAATGAAAACAGGAGGGTTCCACTCACGAATCACCGTGAGACGGGCCTTTTAAAGTTACCTTTCTCACTTGTCTAGCCTAGGCACCACAAAGTCAAGTTTAGATAAACGATTGAATGCCCACAACCTTTCTCTGTCCTAATGAGCACGACAGTCCTTAGTTGGCCGAGTCTAGATATTTTTTTAATTAACTCAAGGGTGATGCATATGCTTTTAGTGATTTTTGGGGTCTTAGAAAGGGTAATGAAATCCCCACCCAATCTTAATTGGTGTTATAGCCCCTTAGATTCCGTATTAATTATGCAAAGCAGTAACACACCAAAAATCTAAAACACTTGCAAAAAAATTTTATTTTTGGCTGTGGCGCAAAGAATCCTGCACAAAAATCAGTTTATTGAATAGGAGAAAGAGAATCTGTGCAAAGAAACCTGCAGGAAATTTTTTTCAGTGGAGTGCAGAGGAAAGGAGATAAGAAATGAGATACTCACAAAGAGTTTTGGTTGCTGACGTCACCCGTTGACCACGGTTCCGCGGTCAAACCCTTGCTTCTGCCGCGGTTCTGCGGCTTAATAGAATGTTGACTGCTTCAAATTTTGTCTCTGTGCTGAGTTGGTTTTCCTCTACCTGTTTAGATCTCCTGAATATTGATTTGTTTACTGAATTTGCTCCAGATCTGAATTAGAGTTTTCTCCAAGCCTGCACACTTGCACAAAAACCTTTCAAAAATAACAAGATGATTTTCATTTTTATTTTTATTTTTATTTTTTTTAAAATTAATTTTTATAATTTTTAAAGTTTTTTTATTAACCCGAAATTATACAAAGAAAGAGACTACCGTCTCCCCGATAACGGCGCCATTTGATTGGTAGAGATTTTGTATGCGTTTTAAGTTTACCGCAATCAAGACGGTGTCGCTTAGTAGTTAGCCGGTTGAGTACGGGTCGATCCACAGGGAAATGGTGTCCTTTTCTTTAAGTTCTAACGAGTTAAGTCCTAATTTTGGTAAGTTTTGTTTTAAGATCTAAGAATGAGATTAAATTGATATAAAGGCTTGCTAGGGTTAGGATTAGGTTAGTTCGAAATAGGGATTCTTCTCACTTCTTTCAATGTCCTAGTTAAGAATATAGGTGTTAGGGTAATAGTCAACAACGGGGATTAGCACGTCTAGGAAGAAACTGAGTTTCTTCCTTTTGGTCATTGTCCGTCCGTTCTTGGCTCTTAGCCCTAACCTCCAGTTAATTCAACCACAACCGGTCTAACTAGGGAATCACTGCTATCATGTAGGATAGGGTGCCGTAGTGAGCGGATTATGGTTGATTTAAAAAGAGTCCTTTAATTAAAATTATTTGGGCAAAAAAAAGAGTGAGAGAGATTTCCTTCTCTCAAACCTTCCGTCTCCTATCCCTAACAAGTGAGGAATTACTCACCCATTAGGAAGATAACAATAAAATTCATTTTTTTTTAATTTTAATAGATGAACTTAATTGCAGATAATGAAAGAACAGATAAAAAATTGCATGAATTAAAATTCAGATAAAAAGAGTGCGAGATTAAAAAGATAAAACTTATTTTATTGATGACCTCTCAACAATTCATTACAATTGGAATTTAGATCTAAGAATTAAAAAGAAGCATAAAATCTAAAGAGAGGCATGCTTAAAAGAGGCACCCTAAAAAAGGCACCCTAAGAAAGGCCTTGAGCTCTCCTATTTATAGATAGGAAAAACCCTAGGTTTACATTCTGATCCATACATGAAATTACAAAACAACCCCAAAAACCGAGTCAAAGCACCGACACCCCACCGACACGTGCAGAGCACGGCCGTGGAACCGCGGCAGATGTGCCTGTTTGGCCGCGGTTCCACGGCCATTTGATGGTCTTGTGTGATCAATTTTTTAAGGATTCTTTCTGTTGCTTTTATTTTCTGTTTGGAACACTTGGTTTCTTAAAAACTCTTCAGTTCTCTTCCAGATATTCAACAGTGGAATTTTGCCTTGAGCTTCGCGTTTGAAGTCTTGGATCTTGTGCTGCCCTTGTGTTTTGTGCATTGAAATGCTCAATGATTTTCCATTTGTTTCTTGAACTGGTAGGCGGCATTATACGGATAGTGTGCGGAAACTCGTATTTCTCTGTTTGTTGGTCGTAGTCCCACATTTGTTTCGACTTTTCATGAATTTCACTGTAAAGAGCTGAGAGCCTGTAAGCTGCAACTATTTAGCATACATAGATCAAAAGTACCTATTTATATGCAATGTGATTAAGAATGGGTGGTATAAAAATGCAAAAATCTGATATGAACATCCTCGAAGATCATTAAGTAAGCTCGTTCATTTCGACTGGTGAAGCCTATAGAGAGTCCGGGACACCACTACTTGGAGTGAAGGGGCTTTTACATGGAGCATTTAAAGTGATGGACTGGTCTACAAAGGTTGTATTCCATATTCACTCATGTTTATGCTTGCCTACTTAATGTTAAACCCTAAGTCTTTAGTTCGATTCTAAGTTTGAGTTCATTAGCACACTATTTTTGTAAAATTTTACACTTGATACACCTTGAAACCCTAGTAGATGTGCTAATAAACCCCAACAAGATGAACCATCTAGATCAGATCCTTTTTAACAGGAGCCCGGCACGAAGACTTGATCCTCTTTCTCTGAGGAAACTCGGACGTGTTCGCCTGGGCGCTTGCTGATATGCCCGGGATCGACCCTAATGTAATCTTGCACAAGCTCGGGGTCGACCCGAAGACCCGACCCGTTTGGCAAAAGAAGCGAAGTTTCGCGCCGATCAAGCAAAAGGTGATTGAGGACGGGGTCGATAGACTGCTCGTAGCCAACTTCATTCGAAATGTTGACTACTCATATTGGCTGGCGAATATAGTCATGGTTAAAAAGGTGAACGGGAAGTGGTGCATGTGCGTCGACTTCACAGATCTGAACAAGGCCTGCCCTAAAGACAACTATCCCCTTTCATAGATAAACCAGCAAGTAGATTGCCCGGCAGGCTACAAATTTCTCAGCTTCATGGACGCTTTCTCCGTTTACAATCAGATCCGTATGAACCCGATAGATGAAGAACTTACCGCGTTCACCATGGACCGGGGGGTATACTGCTACAAAGTGATGCCCTTCGGCCTAAAAAATGCTGGGGCTACATATCAGCGCCTAGTTAACAAAATGTTCTAACCGTGGATCGAGAAGAACATGGAGGTTTACGTCGACGACATGCTCGTAAAATCAACCTCATCGGACGAGCACACCAAAGATCTTGACGAGACATTCGACGTCCTCCGCAAGTACAAAATAAAGCTGAACCCAGCCAAGTGCACATTCAGAGTCACCAGTGGGAAATTCCTCGGGTTCATGGTTACCCATCGAGGAATCGAAACTAACCTGGAAAAGATCAGTGCAATTCTCAACATGGCCACACCAAAGAGCAACATTGAGATCATGTGACTCACGGGGAGTGTGGCCGGTCTGAGTCACTTCATGTCGAGATCCGGAGAAAAGTGACTCCCATTCTTCAAAGCCCTGAAAAAGATTCCATAGTTCGAATGTCGGAAGAATGTAAAAATGCTTTCGAGCAGCTCAAAGCGCACCTGGCAACTCCCCCACCGCTCACTCGACCAATCGAAGGAGACGAGCTGTTATTGTACCAGGTGATCTCCGACCAAGCTGCAGGCGCGGTGCTCGTCAGTGAAGCCTAAGGTATACAAAATCCGGTCTACTGCGTGAGCCACATCTTCAAAGACGCAGAAACAAGGTACCCCAACATAGAAAAGATAATCTTGGCGCTTATCGTCTCCTTAAGGAAGCTACGACACTACTTCCAGGCACACACCATCCTCATCCTCACCGAGCGGCCTATAGGAACTATTCTCGCCTCCCCCGAGTCATCTGGTCGTCTGGAGAAATAGAGATGGGAGTTATCCCAATTTGACATCAAATACCTCCCTAAACAAGCCATCAAAGCACACGTCCTAGCAGGTGCACTATTCCTACCAAGGAAGCAGCATCGGCACATGACCCCGGGTCTCGATCCTCGGTTGAGGAAATACCCGACTCCATCCTCGATTGGGTCCTCTACGTGGATGGATCCTCTATCTAGGAAGAGAGCGATGCTAGCCTTATCATTTGAGTCCCGGACGAGCCATAGATGGAATACTCTTTGAAGCTCGGTTTCAGAGCGTCAAACAACGCCGCTGAATACAAGGCCTTGTTAGCAGGATTGCGAATCGCTTCCGGGGTGGAGTTGAAGACGATCCGGATTCGTAGCGACTCCGTCCTAGTTGCCGGCCAAGTGACCGAGCAATTTTAGGCCCGAAAGCCGCTCATGATGAAGTACTTAGCCGAGGTAAAAAGACTTCAAAAAATTTTTGACGAAGTCCAAGTGGAACAGATTCTCCAGAACCTGAACACCCAAGCCGACGCTTAGAGCAAGCTTGCCTCCTCCTATACGGCCAACAATAAGAGAAATATCCTCTTCGAAGTCTTGCCGCAGCCCAGCGTGGAAGACAAAGAAGTAACGCTCCAAGTATACACTGCTCGGGATGAGGGCCAGGATTGGAGGAAGCGCCTCATGAAGTTCCTGAAAGATGGTACACTTCCAGAAGACCGAGGGGAAGCACACCGCCTTTAAGCCAAAGCCCTTCATTTCATCTGGAGCAATGGAAACATTTACAAGAAGTCGTACACACAGCCTCTGCTCCGATGCGTCGACCCTCACGAAGCCGACTACATCCTGCGTGAGATACATGAAAGGGTCGGTGGAGCGCATCAAGGGGCTATTTCCCCCAATTGCTCTGTTCAGATTTTGAAATTTAAAATGAAACAGTGCTTCATAATAGCGCCAGTGCTAAGAGTCAAAGACTCTGTTGCAGCGCTCAAGTGCAAAGCACGAGAGCGCTAGCGCTAGCAGTGCCAACGCTAAAAGTCAAAAACTCTGTTGAAGCGCTCACGTGCAAAGCACGAGAGCGCTAGCACTGGCAGCGCCAGCGCTGAGAGTCAAAGACTCTGTTGCAGCGCTCACGTGCAAAGCACGAGAGCGCTAGCGCTGGAACTAAATGTTCCCTACCGTTGGATCAAACATCCAATGAAGATGATAAATCATCAATTGACCAGAATAAAATTCTGTTAAGGAAACGTTCCTCGGAATCTTTCCAAACTGGAAAGATTGTGCTCTGAAAATCAGAGCACCGTTGGATCAATGATCTAATGGTGATTAAAAATCACCAAAATACAGAATAAATTTTGTAGGGGAAAGATTTCCCAATCTTGTTAAAAACAAGAAGATTGCCTTCTGTAAAACAGAAGCTCTAGGATCAAAGATCCAACGGTGGGAAAATCTCCAAATCAATTAGAGAAAAGATCTCTTCAATCGATTCAACAAATCGTCCTACCCTATATAAAGGCCTGAAGACTTCAAGTCTCATAGAGAGGAACCCCCCTATAAACTTTGAGAAATTTCAGAGAGAAGAGCAAGCTCTCAGCAGAAGAAGAATTTCTTCAAGGTAAAATAAAGAGATCAAAGCACCTCATCAGAAAAAAGAACTTAGTTCTTTTGCTAGATCATAGATCTTTAAGACAAATTGTCTTTCACAAAAGAGATCATAATATCTCATTATAAAAAGGGGGGAGAATAATTTAATTCTATTAGGATCACATATCCATAAAGGCAAAGCCTTTCACCAAAAACATAAGAGATTGAAACATCTTCTATAAAACAAGAACTTTGTTCTTAGATCCATGAGACAAAGTCTCTTATAAGAGAGAATTTAATTCTCAGGGAGCAGAGTTGCCTAAAAAGAGCCATAGCGCTCCAATTAAAAGAAGCGCTTCAGCGCTCTAAATCTAGCGCACAGCGCTGTAGAGCCTTAGCGCTCCAAATTTAAAAGAGTCCTAGCGCTCCAATTAAAAGAAACGCTTCAGCGCTCCAAATCTAGCGCACAGCGTTGCAGAGTCTTAGCGCTCCAAATTTAAAGAAGCGCTCTGCGCTCATTGTCTGGCGTACAGCGTCACGTGCTCCTCACGTGTGCGCAACTTCACCAGAAGCGCTCCGCGCTCATTGTCTGGAGGGCAGCGCCAAGCGCTCCACGTGCTCCTCATGTGTGTGCTACTTCACCGGAAGCGCTCTGCGCTCATTGACTGGCGCTCAGTGCCAAGCACGCCACATGCTCCTCACATGTGCGCTACATCACTAGAAGTGCTCTGCGCTCTTTAACTGGCGCTCAGCGCCACGTGCTCCTCACGTGTGCACTGAGAGAACATAAATTATTCTTTAAATGATAAAGCCCAGAGCCATAATGAGTGCTCAGCGTTCAATAAAAGACAAAAAGTTGTCAGGACCAATGCTCAGCATTGTTAAATGAAAAAGAACTGAGCCTAATTAAATGTCTAACATTTTAAATGAATAGGTCATGCCCAAGTTAGCCACAGATCTCCAATTCAGATTAATTGAGCCTATATGCTCATAAATTTTTGATCTTAGTCCCAAATTGGACTACAGATCTCCCAACCAATATTGGTTTAAGGGTATATCTCTTCACTCCTCTGATATTTGTCGTTGTAATCCATCAACGTTTTCAGAGAGGTGACGGGTCCCAACAACCAGACATTACATGGACCATGATGTCCTTAAACTCATGGACTATGATGTTCTTAAACCCTATAGACTATGATGTCTCTAAACTATGGACTATGATGTCCTTAAACTCCATGGACTACGATGTCCTTAAACTGTCACGGACTATGATGTCCTTAAACTTATGGACCGCAAAATCTCTAAACTAAAACAATCGATCCCAAATACTCTTTTGTTGGATCTAAATGATCCTGTTAAGTAAATCTTAGTCTAAAATTCGACTAATGTATCCTTAACAAATGGTTAAGTTGATCTTAGTCTAAAATTAGACTAACATATCCTTAACAAACGCTTAAGTTGATCTTAGTCTTAAATAAGATTAACGATCCTTAAACCCAAACCAAAACCCAAATCTAAGAAAATATGGATTTGGACTGATCCACGCCCTATGGACAACAACACAAATTAGTCTCCGTATACAATCCACGAGCAACCAAAAACAAAACAAACAAACACGACACGAAGTGATCATCTGGAGAAGGAGAAAGTTATTACCGCGATGCGGTAGCGTAATTAACTGCAGGGGCTTGCGCTTGCAGGGAAGAGCGTCCCCACAATCAAAAACCCCTCAAATGAGGGGTAATCTGACGAAGTCTGCTACAACGGCCGCATCTGTCTAAACCTTCGATATACGGTGTCATAGATCAACTTGGTATCTTCGGAGAGGTGGACAGATAAAACCAAATAGCATCTGCCCCCAAATTTAGGCGAGACGAACCTACGGGGTTCCGTCTCCCGTATTTCGGCGGAGAACAGATTCTGGCACACCCGGTGGGACCTGAATAAAACATACAAATAAAGAAGCAAGGAAAACCACCAAATGGGGCATCACGTGCTCATACGTGACCGGGCTTCACGTGCAAACACGTGATCTTTTATGGGCAGATTCTATCTACGTCTGAATGCCTAATTGATAAAGTCACGTGCCCACACGTGATAGGCTCTTGAACCCACTGAATTAATAGAATTAAATTCTAATTAAAAGGAATTAAAAGTATTTGTTCCCTCATTGGAACTGAATAAAATACAAATAAAGCAGCAAGGAAAACCCCCAAAGGGGGCATCACGTGCCCACACGTGACCGGGTCTCATATGCAGGCATGCGACCTTTTACAGGCAAAGCCTATAAGCGCTGAATGAAATAAACAATTGGAAATGCTTAATCAGTAGGGTCATGTGCCAACACGTGATGGGTTCCTGAGTCCTCTGAACTAATAGAATTAAATTCTAATTAAATACTTTATCAGTGGGGTCACGTGCCAACACATGATGGCTTTCTAAGCCCTCTGAACTAATAGAATTAAATTCTAATTAAATGCTTAATCAGTAGGGTCACGTGCCAACACGTGATGGGTTTCTGAGTCCTCTAAACTAATAGAATTAAATTCTAATTAAATACTTAATCGGTAGGGTCACGTGCCAACACGTGATGGGTTCCTGAGCCCTTTGAACTAATAGAATTAAATTCTAATTAGATACTTAATCAGTGGGGTCACGTGCCAACACGTGATGGATTCCTAAACCCGTAGAACCAATAGAATTAAATTCTAATTAAAAGAAATCAAAAGCCCTAATTGGAAAAATGTTTCCCTAGATCTTTCCAAACAGAAAAAAATTGCACTCCGTAAAGTGGAGCACCGTTGGATTAAAAATCCAATGGTGATTAAAAAATCACCAATTTATAGAAAGATTCTGTACAAGAAAATATTTTTCTAAAATTTGCCAGGAACAACAAATAAAATATCTTATGGATTAAAAAATCCAATGGTGAATAAAATTCACCGAATGATCTAAAAGATCATGTTGGTTATAAAATCAATCAAAATCTCTCAATGAGAGATTGTCTGAACAAACTGATTCTTTTCTTTCTCCTATAAATAGGAGCCAAGAAGAGAAGAGAAAAGAGAGGATACAACAACAGAGAGAGAAGACAGAAGAAAAAAAAGAGAAGAGAATTTAATTATCCAGAAAAAAGAAGAAGATCTCTTCAGAGAAAGAAACTCTAGGTAAAGAGAAGGAAGGAGATCATCCCATAAAAAAAGAGAATTTAATTCTCAAAACCAAGAGTTTAACTCTTCTAAATAAGAACTTAGTTCTTTCTCTGGTTGAAGATCTGCAGAAGCAGATCTCCCCATAAGTTGAGAATTTAATTCTCATCGGGGAGATTCTGCCATGTGGATCTAAAACCTAAGGGAAGACCTAAGTTCAGAGAATTCTATTCTCCCACAAAACATATAGGAATTTAATTCCTCCAATAAGGATAGGGTTTAACCCCTAATATAAGAACTTAGTTCTTCATAAAATTGAAAAGTTAATTCTCATTGGGGAGATTCTGCCATGCAAATTTCCGAGGAATTAAATTCCAATAACAAAAGAAGAAAAGAAGAGAAGTTCGTAAGGGACTTGAAACTCAGAATTACATGCATATTGATGATTACGTGGTAATACGTGACCCCCTTTCTTTGAACAAAAAAAAAGAGATTTCCCAAAGTGTTTAACACTTATTTAAAAGGGCAAACAATAAAGCCAGTTTCTCTTTTAGGGTGTATCACGTGTTCCCACGTGACCCTTAAAAAGCTCCTTAAAACAAAAGGGAGTAAGGCCAAGACAGTTTCTCTTTTAGATGTATTACGTGCTCCCACGTGACCCCTGACAAGTACTTTTAATATCCAACGCATGGATACCCATCACGTGCCCACACGTGATGGTCATCAAGGTCAAGTGTTTAACACTTATATGCACATTTTGAGAGTAAAATAAAAGAAGCAAGGCCCAATCTTCAGGCGCCTCACGTAACACCACGTGAGCGCTTCAGTTTTAGTGTTTAACACTACTTTAAGCGCCTCACGTGGGAGCACGTGAGCGCCGAATGCACTCTAGTGTTTAACACTATATTCGAGCTAATCTTAGCCCAAATTAGCTAAGTCTTCAAGAAGCAAGATCCCCTAAAACTGAACCCCAACTATACTCTTGTCTTCCAAAATTGATCATCTCACATGGCATTCAAAGTAATTCCCAGAGCCTTTCAACCAACATTGGTTCAAGAGTACATCTCTTCATACCTCTGATATATGTCGTTGTAATCCTTCAACGTCTTCAGAGAGGTGACGGATTCCGACAAGCAGATATTCCACGGACTGTGGGGTCCTTAAACTCATGGACTATGATGCCCTTAAACTTTACAGACTATGATGTCTCTAAACTACCACGGACTATGAGGTCCTTAAACTCATGGACTATGATGTCTTTAAACTTTACAGACTATGATGTCTTTAAACTGGACCGCAAAGTCCCTAAACTAAAACAATCGAGCCCAAATTCTCTTTTGTTGGATCTAAATGATCCTATTAAGTAGATCTTAGTCTAAAATTAGACTAACGTATCCTTAATAAATGGTTAAGTTGATCTTAGTCTAAAATTAGACTAACGTATCCTTAACAAACATTTAAGTTGATCTTAGTCTCAAATGAGATTAACGATCCTTAAACTCAACCAAAAACCCATATCTAAGAAAATACGGATTTGGACTAATCCACGCCCTACGGGCGACAACACAAATAAGTCTCTGTATACAATCCACGGGAAACCAAAAACAAAACAAACACACACGATACGAAGTGACCTTCTGGAGAAGGAAAAAGTTGTTACCGCGATGCGGTAGCGTAATTAACTGTAGGGGCTTGCGCCTGCAGGGAAGAGCGTCCCCACAATAAAAAAAACCCTCAAATAAGGGGAAATCTGACGAAGTCTGCTACAACGGCCGCATCTGTCTAAACCTCCGATACACGGGGCCATAAATCAACTTGGCATCTTCGGAGAGGCGGACAAATAAAACCAAATAGCATCTGCCCCTAAATTCAGGCGAGACGAACTTATGCGGTTCCGTCTCCCGTATTTCAGCGGAGAACAGATTCTGGCACGCCCGGTAGGACCTTTTCCTCTTTCCACTCGATACTTCGTGTGTCGTGTTCGCGAACGAATCGCAGTTTGATATGGTTGCCCTTGGATTTGAGGTACTAAGATTTGGTTTCTTGCTCCCGTGCAGAGAAAATGGATTCTAACTGCACTAACCGCAACAGCAACTTCTACTCCGTCCTCGCTGGAGGAGTGACCTATGGGCCTCAAGCGGCATCTATCTTCGTCATACCAGTGGAACAGGTGATGCAAGCCACCACTGGGTTGTTCTTTGGGACCATGATCCCACCCATGAGCTTCAATGCCCCAATGCCGTTGCAAGAAGCTCCGAAGAAGTCGGTCTTTGATAGGCTTACGACTACCATGGCCCCTCTCAATGGGTCGTCCAAGTCCAGCATCTCAGTCTTTGATAGGCTAAGACAAAACTCCAATGGGCCCGTGAAGAAGCCTGCGATACCTGAAGGGGTTATCCCAAAACGGATAGCCATCCCTGCTCCAGTGAAAGAAGTCGTCAAAGTGGCTTCTCCTGCTAAAAGATCAGTCTTTGCAAGACTGGCTGCTCTAACTCCCGTTCCGGGCGAGGTCACCAAGGCTGCTAACCCTGTCCGAAAGTCTACCTTCGACAGGTTGGCCATCCCCTCTCAGCGGACGTCAGTTTTCGACAGGCTAACGACGACAACAGCCCCTTATCAGAGCAGGGGCATGAAGAAGCCACCCCCATAGCTGAACCAAGACTATCCGCACGACATGCTCGACGTCGTCACTGGCGCCGAGTAAGGAAAGCTGGGGGCAGTTCCCCTTTCTGGACTGACTCCGCCAGCTCCAACGGTGGAAGTTGATACTGCTGTTCCAACTGGAAACAGCTTTGAACCACTTAAGAGGGTACGCAAGAACCCTCCGAAAGTCGTGCTAAAAAGATCTCCTCCACCTATGGAGAACGCTACAAAGGTAAAGCCAGAGCAGCCCCCTCAGGGGCTGTCTTCTAAAATTCATAAGGTCTGGCGACAGGTCCAAGACTCGGTGATAGATCAAGACTACTCCGGCCGACCGAAAAAGATGAAAGTTCGGCAAGAGAGGGACCGCCCTATCATACCACAGAAAGTGTCGTCCAATTGGGTGCCTACTGCAATGGCCCCCTCAACTTCGACCGCCCACAAAAGAAGAAGGTCGGAGAAAATCCCCGTGTCTGCGACAAAGCTCAAAGGTACTAAATCTAAACGCCCCAAATCTGGGGGCAAGATGGTGCACACTGTCTATATGGCAGCCAGTAGCCGTATCACTACGGGCCATCGACCATTCACCAGATCCGTAACAAAGGCCCAGGAGCAACAACAGAAGCTCCAGGAAATGTTAACACTGATGGCCGTACTCACTGGACCAAAAGAAAGCCCGGAAACGTCGTCAGAGAAGCGTCATAAACAAGAAACCGATGCTGAGTTTCACCGCAGAATCCTCGAGAAGAAGGACAAAGAGGCAGCGGAACAAGCTGCCAACATAAAACGAATGGCGCTTTTATTCCAAGCCATGGTCAGGATGATGTTACAGCCGGATCCTCCAGCCGAAGACCCTCCGATTATCCTTGAAGACGATAGGGGAGAGACACCGAACCCTCTTCCGGCTTGTTCAGCAGCCAAGGAGGAGACCATCTCCAAAGCCTCCCTGGATGACTATATCGCTCAACAGATATGAGCTCATCAGGAGAGGTAAGCGGCCGGCCAAATTGTTAAGACTGGACGACTATATCCGGGTTTGTACGATCAAATAAAGTACCCGCCAGGATATACGATTCCTAAATTCCACGTGTACAAGGGGACGGGTAATCCACACCAGCACATTGCTCAATTCAGAGCCCTGTGCGGTAATACTGGGGGTGACGATAAACTGCTGCTTCGCCAATTCGTTGGCAGCTTGTCCGAGACAGCGTTTGAATGGTACTCCGAGCTTCTGAACAACTCTGTTAAGTCATTTGCAGAAATGGAGTTACTGTTTACACAAAGATTCGCAAGCGCTAGTGAGCGCACCCTGATCACCGCATTAATTAACGCCAGAGTGAAGCCAGGCGAAACATGGGTGCAGTACGCGATACGGTGGCGGAATCTATGGTCGAAGTGCGAGCAGCGCATCGAAGAAGCGCCTGTGGTAGGCATGTTCGTAGGTACTCTTGATCCACATACGACCATATCTCAATTCATGATATTCTTCAAGCCAACTACTTTCCAGGCCTTGATTGAAAAGCTGGCCCAAATGGATCAGATGGGTCATAGACCATCTTCTTCGAAGTTGGAATCTCGAAACGAAAATGGGAAAGGGAAAGCGACCTTCGTTGCCAATGCTCAGCAGCAGCCCAGTGGTCCCAAACCAACTGATCGCCAAGATGATAGACGACGATTCTTCAATGAGAAACTGAAGTGCCCTTATTCGTTTCCCCGGGATAAAACGAGGAGACTGTTCGAGCTGGCGGTGCGTAACAGGCTCATCACCTTGCCGGATCCAAAATGCCCATTGCAACCAGGTGAGGCCAATAATCCCAATTATTGCCCCTATCACCAAGTGGTAGGCCATCCAATCGAAGATTGCTTCGTCTTCAAAGGCTGGATTAAGGACCAATACCAATAGGGCAAATTCGCGCTGTCCGAGAATTGGAAAGTAAGCCCGCCTCAGCCACACGCTCTTAAAAGGGGGACACACCGGGGGCGTCATGCTCTTTTATAGAAGAAGCTCCATGAGAGGTCGCTCTTTCAGCCAAGACGAAAAGAATGCTGAAAGATCTCCAAACATGCCCGGCAATCAGGTGGAAAAGTCCGCTGGAGCCCGAGATCATTGAAGGAATGCTGAAGCCGTGCCTGACTCTAAGAATTGGTAGCGTTAATCAAAACGCTCAGGCACAGCCATCAAAGTCTTCAAAAAAGAAGAAGAAGACCAAAAAGCCCGTGAAGTCTGATGACAAGTACACGGACCTGCAAAAATATATTGACGCGCTGGAGGAATATAACCAGAAGGCGCGAACCCCATTCACACTCCAAGAGTTTCTCCACCACATCCTTGAAGATAGAGATGACGATGAAGATGAGGGAGAAGACTCGTTAGACAAACCTGAAGATTATGTGGCAAGCTGCCACATGATCTGTAAATCCCTGTTCCCATCTCAATAAAAGTTTCTAATTTTTCCTAATTCCCCGAGTTTTCCCTTCATTTTTCCCTCGTAAATTTTTGTAGGAAATTGGTTGCTTAAATTCCAATATTTAAAATTTTCCGAACCCTTAAGGCAAAGCCCAAAAACCCAATAAAATATTTTAATATAAACACCCAAACCCAAACTATAATTCATCCCCTAAGCCCAACAGAAGTTTAACAAATTAATTTCCTTTTTTTAAATCCCCGGCCCAGCACCACTCCTCAGCCTAGAAGAAAAATAAATTCATAATTTAAATTCTCGGCCGGTTTCCTCCTAGCCCACGCCCGCTCCTTCACAACCCGACCCGCCTCCTAGTCTCTCCTTCTTCCCAACGGCTCTTTCCTTTTCCCGCGCATTCCTCTTCGATCCGCTTCTCACGCCGACCCACGAGGCTACTTCGCCTGCCGTTTCCCCCCACGACTCACGATCCACTCAACCTCCTCCCCTCATCTCCCCTTACTCCTCACCCCCTCATCACTCTTACTCTCAAACTCCTCATCTCTTTCTCTATCCATAGAGAACCCCCACCGAGCACCCAACCCCGCTCACCTCATCGACGACGACGACGACAACCTCCTCGTCGACCCCATCACTCCCTCTCACAAACCCAAGTCACCATCTTTCCTTTCACTGCTTCACCGAGTCCCCTGCACTCCCAAACCCACTCACACCCGAGCTCGGCCACCCTGCACCCTTGACGCCGGCGAGCCCCCACCCGACCAGAACTACCTCGTGATGCCCCAGCGCCATCGGCATCATCATCCTCACCCTAAACCGAGCCCCACTATATCTCTCTCTCTCCAAGATACCAAAAACAATAACTTTCCCTCACTACAACCCACTGTTGCCCTGTGCCGGAGCGCCGCCGGCGACCGTCGTCGACCCCAGTGCACTCGCAGAGAACCACTGAGCACCCCTCCGCTTCCAGCAAGCACAAGACGTCTCCGAGCCACCCCGGACACCTCCGACGTCAAACACGAACCGCGAGCCGAGGCCGCGAAACCAATTCACGCCGTTCGTCGCGCGTTCGTGACGCTGCTGCTGTCGTGCATCGCTCGAAACGTTTCCAGACAAGTATTTTACTTGCTACATGCTAATCTATTCGTGTTACAAACTCAAATCGTATAAATTACAAATTTACAAATTCCGATGAATTATGTGACATAACTGTTCGATGCGAGATCCCAACGAAAATCCTCATTTAATTTGACGGAACTCAATTGCATAGTCTGGCCCGTATGGCAGTGAACCTTGTGTATAAATCTTACTGGAAAATATGGCTGTTAATGACTAAAACGAACACCCCCAAATACACCCGTAAAACTGGAAATTTCCCGCATCTGAAAATTGTTAAAATCACCATAAATTATGTACATATTGGAATGATGCGTTCGAGGGCTAAAATCGAAGCCGACTCGACGAACTGTAACCCTATGCAAGTTTCTAATGGTTTTTGTACTGAAATTGTGACGATAATTGGGTCGGAGTGCGGCTCTTGACTGCAGTCCAGAGCGACTCTGCTTACTGTTTACTGTCCCGTAATGCGTACCACCTTGTTTCCTGAGATCGTATGTTGCGGAACTCTGCAGTTTATTAAAGGTGAATCTGTTAGATAAATAACACAAGTGGTTTCATTCCTTTTTAGCACCGTTTGCTATTTAATCTGTAATTTAAAAGTACAGGATGTATAACAGTCCAAAACAGAATCAGAATTGACATACTAGTGTTGAACAGTGCGTAACTTTTGACGTACAGATGCGATTGAGAATCTGTCTATTGCGTTGAATACCCTATTGGAAACCATAGATTTTATTCAACTGTAGCATCGCTAAATTCTGATCCCAACTGGGTGAAATTCGTGTCGCGAAACGGACGTTCAGTTCAGAAACTGAATTTCCTGCAGCGAGCACTTAAAAGGAAACGGCTGTAACTTGAATACCGGAAACCCGATTGAACTGAAACTAATTTTGATGAACTGCTGATAGAGTGTACTTATTATCGTATTTGTATCATTTTGTTGAATTCTGAACATATGAATTACTGCAATTTTTGTAAGTTGATGACGTGCATATTGGTTCATAACATACATGGCTTGTTAATGGCATACATACACATATCTTACCCCATTTGCCATATACACAGTGTTAGTGCGTGTTAGTGTTCAGTGGACATTGCATTATCGTGCGTGAATGATATGGTTTAGGAGTGTCGAGTACACCAATGTAAAGTGAATGATTCGTTACAGTGATTGATACAGTGAACAGTGAGAAAACCGTGCCATTGGTATACTTGTACACGACTAGATCAAAATCATAAATAGTGTAAACCTGGGAAAAAAGGGGAAATCAAAGTGGAAAGAGCATCTTATTTAGCGGGACCGTGTTTTAGAGGATGATCATTCGAGCAGTGATATATATATTAGGTAGGATCTAGCGATCCGGCTGACAGGGTTATGTCCCGGGCATGTGGGCCGTTGTCTCGGGTATGTACGAGATTCCTGTTAAATATGATCCTCTTTTCCACTATACGATTTCAAACATGACCTAGAGAGTGATAGGGACACAGATCATACTTTGCATCATATAGTGACATAGTGATTACACGCATTGTACTTTCACTATTATTACCTCATTTACCTGTTTCATATCATTATAATAATATTGATATTACGTCGCTCTGACGACCTGAGTATGCATGCTCAGATCCCGTGGAAGAACCAGCACAGGAGACGGATTTACCTTTCGACCTGACGGAGATCTAGTCTGGAGTACTTTTCTTTCTTTTCTGCTTTCCATAAAAGAGATCGTGTAATTGAACTTGGTTAGTAATTCTTCATGTTTATTTTTAATTTGTGGACAATGGATTTTAATGTAATAATTTAGTGATGTAATTCCTTTACTGATGTGCTTTGTTTACTGATTACCATGTAATACTAGAAGCCGAAATGTGACTACGGCGGGATTATTCCTTGACCGTAAAAGCATGGCTGGCCTAGTCATCCCTCGTTTTCCGTATTTTGGGAAGCGAGGCGTGACATGGTTTTGTTGGTATCAGAGTCAGGTTTAGTAACAAGGGATAACATTAACTATACGGTATTACATTATTTTCGTTTCACTATTCCTGATTTTCATCCTTGAATCTTATCTTATCCTTTTGAATCTTCCAGCGATATGACGTCCCCGAACGACCCCTCCTCGGACTCCAGTACTCAGGACCGCACGGAAAGAATACGTAGTGCACTGACCTCTCTCGCGGAAGCTCAGGAGAGGAAGACAGACTTACTCGCTGAGGGACTCAGGGCGATTACCGCTGCAGGAGGACCCTCCGCACTCATTACCGCCCCCGAGGGCGCTACCCGACCAGCCTATCATGCTAGGGCTGGTACCATATCAGACTTCCGACGGTTGCATTCAGCTGCATTCACAAGGCTAGCTGAGCCCCTTGAGGCCGAGCAATGGCTAGTGAACATGGAAAACTTACTGATGGACGCCAGGATACCAGATGAAGATAGGGTGGACGTGATAAAGATCCAATTGGAAGATGAAGCCCATACATGGTGGTCAGTGGAAGAAAGCAGGCTGGACAAGCCGATTGAGTGGGGCAAATTCAAAGAGTGCTTCCTAGATCATTATTTCCCCTCCACCGCCAAGGCAGAGATGGAGGAAAGATTTATTCTATTGAAGCAGAATGGACGTCCACTGGACGTATATGCGGCAGAGTTCAACCGTCTGAGCCGTTTTGCTCCATACATGGTCGCCTCAGAGGCCACCAGGGCCAGACGCTTCTTGCAGGGGCTTGATTTCGAGTTGCAGCAGTTGATTGCATCACTGGAGTTGCAGACTTTCGCACAGGTACTCAACGCGGCGAGAGTTCAGGAGCAATTGATCAACAAGTTCAGGAAGCCCCCCAGTCGTTCCAGCAGATACCCCTGCATCTTCTCGAGGAGCCATACCAGTTCACAGGCCTGGAGCGGCACAAATGAAGCGTCCGTTCATACCACAACATCGCCACCAGAGACGGAACGTAGTTTGCGGCTACTGCAATAGAGATGGACATACCCAGAAGGACTGTCGCCGCGCCAAGGGACAGTGCTTGATTTGCGGATCCAGTCAGCACAGGATTAGCGGTTGCCCTGAGCGAGCAGAGATATAGGGAGGTTCTGGACCGCCGCAGCAGAGGCCGCAGGAGCAGAGGCAACCCTTTACAGGTCACGGTCAGGGACGGGCTTTCACCTTGACCGCCGAGCAGGCAGAGGCATCTGGAGACGTTGTTACGAGTACTCTACTCGTACATTCCTTGCCAGCTAGAGTACTATTTGATTCTGGGGCAACGCACTACTTTATATCGGAGCATTTCATTGATACACACTCTATACCACATGAACCACTAACCAAGGGTTGGGGGATACATACGGGTAATGGCATTATAATATCTAGTCGAGAATGTAGATCATGTCCGGTTGTAGTGTGTGGCAGGGAATTCTATGCGAATTTCCTTCTAATTGGGACAGGCAGTTATGACGTAATTCTCGGGATGGATTGGATGAGTACCTTCCATGCAGTTATTGATTGTCGTGCAAGGAAGGTGATCTTCCGCATTCCCAATCACCAGGAGTTTATTTTCGAGGGCGGAAGCGAATCTTTGGAGCCAGCCAAGTATAGAGCCAAGCACAAGGAGCTGACAGCTATGGAGATTGATGAGAGCGCAGGCCCAGAGATTGTTCGGGACTTTCCGGACGTGTTTCCTGAAGATTTACCAGGTCTACCACCTCCTCGCATCTTGGAGTTCTCGATCGATTTGACTCCAGGTACGTCACCAGTATCCAAGGCCCCATACATAATGGTACCAGTTGAGTTGGCGGAGTTAAAGAAGCAAATTGAAGAACTATTGGAGAAGAGATTTATTCGGCCGAGCGCTTCACCTTGGGGCGCACCGGTTCTATTAGTAAAGAAGAAGGATGGATCGCTGCGGATGTGTATAGATTATCGGGAGCTGAACAAGGTCACAATAAAGAACAAGTACCCAATCCCACGCATCGACGACTTATTCGATAAGCTAACTGGGGCCAAGGTATTCTCGAAGTTGGACCTCAGTTCTGGATATCATCAAATCAGAGTAGCAGCCGAGGATGTATGCAAGACGGCCTTCAAGACCCGATACGGACATTACGAGTTCCTTGTGATGCCGTTCGGTGTTACCAATGCTCCAGCGATATTCATGGACTTGATGAACAGGGTGTTTGCAAAGTACTTGGACACGTTTGTCGTTGTGTTTATCGACGACATACTTGTCTACTCGAAGACCCGGGAGGAGCATGTTGAGCATTTGCGCACGGTTCTACAAATTCTTCGGGAAGAGAAGCTGTATGCGAAATTAAGCAAGTGTGAATTCTGGCTCGACAAGGTCCAGTTCTTGGGACACATTGTTTCGGGCGAAGGCATCTTAGTAGACCCGGAAAAGATAGAATCTATCAGAGATTGGCCAACGCCGAAGTCAGTGGCCGAGATCAGGAGTTTTCTGGGATTGGCGGGTTATTATCGGAGATTCGTCCAAGACTTCTTAAGAATCGCTGAACCATTGACGAGGCTGATACGGAAGGATGTACCGTTTGCATGGACAGAGGAGTGTACTCAGGCATTTGACACGCTGAAGCAGAAGTTAACCACGATGCCCATTCTTACAGTACCAGATGATTCCGGTGGTTTGATGATACACAGTGATGCTTCAGGAAAGGGTTTAGGCTGTGTTCTGATGCAGCACGGCCGAGTGGTTGCTTACGCCTCTCGACAACTGAGAAATCACGAGAAGAACTATCCTACGCATGACTTGGAGTTAGCTGCAGTAGTCTTTGCGTTGAAGATTTGGAGGCACTACCTATTGGGCGAGAAAGTGGAGGTATACACGGATCATAAAAGTCTGAAGTACGTCTTCACTCAGAAGGAGCTAAACATGAGGCAACACCGATGGCTAGAGCAGATGGCAGATTATGACTTGGACCTTCAGTATCACCCGGGGAAAGTGAATGTTGTACCAGATGCGCTCAGACGCAAGCCAGCAGTCATGAGGTTGACCAGTCAGAGGAGCATTATTGAGGACTTTCAGAGACTCGAGCTTGAAGTCGTTACACCGAGCGCACTCAGCCAACTTTGGCAACTACAGGTGCAGCCTTCCCTGGTGGATCGCATTAAGGCTGCACAAGCGGATGATCCCCGATTGCAAAAGTTCAGAGCGCATGTAGAAGCCGGGCTGAGAACGGACTTGATCATACATGAAGATGGCTCTCTGAGATTCGGTAGCAGACTCTGTATACCCAAGGGAGATGTCCGAGAAGAAGTACTGGCTGAAGCGCATAGTTCAGCTTATTCTGTATATCCGGGAGTTACAAAGATGTATCGGGATCTAAAACAGCACTTTTGGTGGAACGGAATGAAGCAGAAAATTGCAAGGTTCGTATCCAGGTGCTTGGTATGCCAGCAAGTGAAGGCGGAGCATCAGAGGACAGCGGGATTGTTACAACCACTGCCGATACCAGAATGGAAGTGGGAGCACATTACCATGGATTTCGTGACGGCCTTACCACGGAGCCCTAGGGGCAATAACGCCATTTGGGTTATCATCGACCGCCTCACGAAAGCTGCACACTTCATACCATTCCGAGTGGGACAGTCGACAGAGTCACTGGCAGAGAGATATATGCAGGAGATAGTGCGACTTCACGGTGTTCCAGTCAGCATTGTGTCAGATCGGGACACCAGATTCATGTCGCACTTTTCGAGGAGCTTACAGGAGAGCTTGGGTACCCGCCTCAAATTCAGCACAGCTTATCACCCGCAGACGGATGGACAATCCGAGCGTACGATTCAGACACTCGAGGATATGTTGAGAGCCTGTATGTTGGACTTTCAGGGTTCCTGGGAACCCTGGGAGGACCATCTGCATCTAGTCGAGTTTTCTTATAACAATAGTTATCAGGCTAGCATTCAGATGGCTCCTTTTGAAGAACTTTACGGGCGGAAGTATCGATCCCCAGTGTGTTGGGATGATGTGGGAGAGCGAAGGTTACTGAGCCCTAAGCTCATCGTTCAGACAGTCGACAAGGTCCAAATGATCAGGCAGCGTATTAAGACGGCTCAGGATCGACAGAAGAGTTGGGCAGATACCAGCAGGAGGGCACTAGAATTCGAAGTCGGAGATCACGTATTCTTGAAGATTTTCCCTACCCGTGGAGTTATCAGGTTCGGAGGTCGGGGAAAGCTCAGTCCCCGTTTTATCGGACCTTTTGAGGTGCTAGAGCGAGTAGGAGAGGTGGCCTACCGACTTGCCTTGCCTCCATCGCTAGCTGGTGTGCACAATACCTTTCACGTGTCACAGTTGCGGCGTTATGTTCGGGATGAGAGCCATGTCCTGGACTACTCGGAGCTAGTTTTGGGTACTGATCTATCGTACGAGGAGCAGCCCATTACCATCCTCGACCGCAGAGAGAAGGTGCTGAAGAACAAAGTCATTCAGTTAGTCCGAGTGTCTTGGGGAGGTCGTTGCCCAGGGGAATCCGCCTGGGAGCGGGAGGAAGATATCCGTGCTCGTTATCCACGGCTCTTTGTTTAGTACTTTGCTTCATTGTATTCTTGTTAAATTTCGAGGATGAAATTTTTTTGTAAGGGGGGTATGATGTAAATCCCCGTTCCCATCTCAATAAAAGTTTCTAATTTTTCCTAATTCCCCGAGTTTTTCCCTTCCTTTTTCCCTCGTAAATTTTTGTAGGAAATTGGTTGCTTAAATTCCAATATTTAAAATTTTCCGAACCCTTAAGGCAAAGCTTAAAAACCCAATAAAATATTTTAATATAAACCCCCAAACCCAAACTATAATTCATCCCCTAAGCCCAACAGAAGTTTAACAAATTAATTTCCTTTTTTTAAATCCCCGGCCCAGCACCACTCCTCAGCCCAGAAGAAAAATAAATTCATAATTTAAATTCGCGGCCCGTTTCCTCCTAGCCCACGCCCGCTCCTTCACAACCCGACCCGCCTCCTAGTCTCTCCTTCTTCCCAACGGCTCTTTCCTTTTCCCGCGCACTCCTCTTCGATCCACTTCTCGCGCCGACCCACGAGGCCACGTCGCCTGCCGTTGCCCCCCACGACTCGCGATCCACTCAACCTCCTCCCCTCGTCTCCCCTTACTCCTCACCCCCTCATCACTCTTACTCTCAAACTCCTCATCTCTTTCTCTATCCACAGAGAACCCCCACCGAGCACCCAACCCCGCTCACCTCACCGACGACGACGACAACCTCCTCGTCGACCCTATCACTCCCTCTCACAAACCCAAGCCACCATCTTTCCTTTCACTGCTTCACCGAGTCCCCTGCACTCCCAAACCCACTCACTCCCAAGCTCGGCCACCCTGCACCCTTGACGCCGGCGAGCCCCCACCCGACCAGAACCACCTCGTGACGCCCCAGCGCCATCGGCATCATCATCCTCACCCTAAACCGAGCCCCACTATATCTCTCTCTCTCCAAGATACCAAAAACAATAACTTTCCCTCACCACAACCCACTGTTGCCCTGCGCCGGAGCGCCGCCGCCGACCGTCGTCGACCCCAGTGCACTCGCAGAGAACCACTGAGCACCCCTCCGCTTCCAGCAAGCACAAGACGTCTCCGAGACACCCCGGACACCTCCGACGTCGAACACGAATCGCGAGCCAAGGCCGCGAAACCAATTCACGCCGTTCGTCACGCGTTCGTGACGCTGCTGCTGTCGTGCATCGCCCGAAATGTTTCCAGGAAAGTATTTTACTTGCTACATGCTAATCTATTCGTGTTACAAACTCAAATCGTATAAATTACAGATTTACAAATTCCGATGAATTATGTGACATAACTGTTCGATGCGAGATCCCAAAGAAAATCCTCATTTAATTTGACGGAACTCAATTGCATAGTCTGGCCCGTATGGCAGTGAACCTTGTGTATAAATCTTACTGGAAAATATGACTGTTAATGACTAAAATGAACACCCCCAAATACACCCGTAAAACTGGAAATTTCCCGCATCTGAAAATTGTTAAAATCACCATAAATTATGTACATATTGGAATGATGCGTTCGAGGGCTCAAATCGAAGCCGACCCGACGAAATATAACCTTATTCAAGTTTCTAATGGTTTTTGTATTGAAATTGTGACGATAATTGGGTCGGAGTGCGGCTCTGGACTGCAGTCCAGAACGACTCTGTTTACTGTTTACTATCCCGTAATGCGTACCACCTACTCGTATGTTGCGGAACTCTGCAGTTTATTAAAGGTGAATCTGTTAGCTAAATAACACAAGTGGTTTCATTCCATTTTAGCGTCGTTTGCTATTTAATCTTTAATTTAAAAGTACAGGATGTATAACAGTCCAAAACAGAATCAGAATTGACATACTAGTGTTGAACAGTACATAACTTTTGACGTACAGACGCGATTGAGAATCTGTCTATTGCGTTGAACACCCTATTAGAAACCCTAGATTTTATTCAACTGTAGCGTCACTAAATTTCGATCCCAACTGGGTGAAATTCGTGTCGCGAAACGGACGTTCAGTTCAGAAACTGAATTTCCTGCAGCGAGCACTTAAAAGGAAACGGCCGTAACTTGAATACCGGAAACCCGATTGAACTGAAACCAATTTTGATGAACTTCTGACATAGTGTACTTATTATCGTATTTGTATCATTTTGTTGAATTCTGAACATATGAATTACTGCAATTTTTGTAAGTTGATGACGTGCATATTGGTTCATAACATACATGGCTTGTTAATGGCATACATACACATATCTTACCCCATTTGCCATATACACAGTGTTAGTGCGTGTTAGTGTTCAGTAGACATTGCATTATCGTACGTGAATGATATTGGTTTAGGAGTGTCGAGTACACCAATGTAAAGTGAATGATTCGTGACAGTGATTGATACAGTGAACAGTGAGAAAACCGTGCCATTGGTATACTTGTACACGACTAAATCAAAATCATAAATAGTGTAAACTTGGGGAAAAGGGGGAAATCGAAGTGGAAAGAGTATCATATTTAGCGGGGCCGTGTTTTAGAGGATGATCATTTGAGCAATGGTTATATATTAGGTAGGATCTAGCGATCCGGCTGACAGGGTTATGTCCCGGGCATGTGGGCCGTTGTCTCGGGTATGTACGAGACTCCTGTTAAACATGATCCTCCTTTCCACTATACGATTTCAAACATGACCTAGAGACTGATAGGGACACAGATCATATTTTGCATCATATAGTGACATAGTGATTACACGCATTGTACTTTCACTATTATTCTCATTTACCTGTTTCACATCATTATAATAATATTGCTATTACGTCGCTCTGACGACCTGAGTATGCATGCTCAGATCCCATGGAAGAACCAGCGCAGGAGACGAATTTACCTTTCGAGCTGACGGAGATCTAGTCTGGAGTACTTTTCTTTCTTTTCTGCTTTCCATAAAATAGATCGTGTAATTGAACTTGGTTAGTAATTCTTCATGTTTATTTGTAATTTGTGAACAATAGATTTTAATGTAATAATTTAGTGATGTAATTCCTTTACTGCTGTGCTTTGTTTACTGATTACCATGTAATGCTAGAAGCCGAAGTGTGACTACGGCGGGATTATTCCTTGACCGTAGGAGCATGGCTGGCCTAGTCATCCCTCGTTTTCCGTATTTTGGGAAGCGGGGCGTGACATGATCTCTCACTCGTTAGTAGATGGTGAAGAAGCTCCTGATACTGAGAAACTGGGGGCAGATCCTGAGCCGGAACTCCTAGGACCGTCAGACGAGATGATTGACGTATTTCTGAACGAAGCTCTTCTGAAAAGCAAAGCTGATCAGGAGCGTGAAATCGCCGTATACGAAAAAACCAAACGTCGGCGACTGAATGAAAGGATTGAAATACCCCAACCAGATAGGAGCACTTCAGCCACCAACAAAAGCAGGTTCAAGGCAAGGAAAATGTTTGCCAAAGCCATATCGATGGGAATGAAGATGCCACCCTCCGAAGGAAACACTCCTGATCGGATACACCTTAACAAAGAGGATGCACATCCAAACTACTACTTGTATCATCGGAGGACCACACACCCTACTGAAGAATGTAACGCCTTTAAAAATTGGTGCTAGGGATACATTTCTCACTGGCAGCATTTCAAGCGGATGAAGCGCAAAACTCGTCGGGAACAAAGAAACATGACAGATGAGCATAAAAGAAATGATGGTGAATGTCACATGGTTAATTCCTGGGGATCGTAAGTTCTCACCTTCGGGAGCGATTCTGATGAAGAAATAGCCATCGGCTCTCTCTTCAAGGAATCCATCTCTGAAACAGAAGAGATGAAGACCTGAGAGAACATTCATCTGCGCAATCGCACGCTACCTGAAAAGAATCTTGGACCCGCAAACAAGGGATCGAACAAAAAGGATAAGGGGAAAGAAAAGGCCCCTGAGGATATCATCCTCGATGACCGAGTCGTCGAAGAGCTAGCAGCCAAGGACCCGTCCAAGAAAAACAATGTGGATTACAACGTTCTGGCACACTTGAGGAAGATACCCTCACAGCTAAGCATTCTCGATGCCCTCCTGCTATCTAAAGAGGTGAGAGATTCGTTGATCAAAGCACTACAGGACCCTGGGCAGTTTCAAGCCTTCCTTGCCAATGAAAAGATGAAGGACGAGCTGGAAGAAGTGCACACAGCCGATATCATCTTCAGCGACGAGGACCTCCTCCTCGGAACATGCGAGCATAACCGTCCCCTATATGTCACTGGATACTGCCATGACATCAAGATAGGGAAGATCTTAGTTGATAACGGGTCCTCTGTCAACCTTCTCAACGTAAGAGTGCTAAAAGAAATCTGCATGAACGTTCAACACCTCACTCGGGATAAAATCACTATCTTCGGTTTCGACTCCCAGTCATCACGGACGCTCGGGTCTGTGATACTGACGTTACGCTTTGGGCTGCTTGTCACTGACATCAAATTTCATGTCATTGAAGCCAAGACTTGCTACAACGCTTTGCTCAGCAGGCCTTGGTTACACGAGTATAACATCATCCCTTTTACACAACATCAGTGTATGAAGTATTTCAAGGATGGTCTCGAGTATACCGTGACAGGGGAGCTGAAACCATTCTCCGTGAACGAAGTCCGAAAGTACGAAGATGCAAAGTACTTCTTACAAGACTTTGAAGACACGGAAAGATACCATAAACCTTAGGATAAGCAAAAAGCCATCACCACCATTCCGGTCCTCGGGAGCGATACCGAGGAGGAAGAAGAGATATTCTATTCGGGACCTCCCCAATGCAACAAGACTGGACAGTCTACCCTTATGATGGTCTTCGACAGCGACTCGGAAGATGAGGTCAATGCAGTATTTTCTGTTCGGCCATCAATACAAGCCCCCACTGATGATGAATGGAGTTTGCAAATCGCCATGGTTCCGCAAAAACATTACAAAGACCTCGACGCACTTGATACCTATAGTGTGCAAGAGCTGCAGACGTTCTACGTCCCTCTCAGGCGAAGAGATGAAAAGGCGATCCTCTTTTATCGATCCACGGAAACCAAAGTGGAGAAAGAGATCTGGCATGGTGCCGATTCTACGCTTGACAGGCTCCAGCTCATCCGTTTGCCCAGATACTACACAGAAGGATTAAAAAGGCTGTTGAGGCGCCAATGCGTACCTTTCAAACAGACTGCTCGACAAGCTTAGTTCTACAACAGGATCTGGAACGTCCCTGGAACTCAGCGAAAGTTGCCCAATGGGAGAATGGAAACAATCGAACTTAGATATGTTCAATCCAAGAAACGAGAGCGATTCCATGGCTGCTGCGTCATACATGACTTCGATAAAGAAGGAGATGCTCTGTTAGAAGATGCTAATCCTGAACAAAAACGAGGTCCCGCCATGAAAGTGCCAAGTCCGTCGTTTGAAGAACAGATGAACAGCCTAATAAGAGAAGCAGGTCAAAAGGTCCGGGATGACAATAGCCGTGAAATGACCATTTACGAGAAAACCAGGATGCAGCGCCTCCTTTAGCAGGCTACGGAGAATGATGATGCCCTTCATCGCCAGCCCGTCATACGGAAGACTCGACGTGGAGGCAAAAATAAACTGAAGAACGGAAAAAATGTTCGACGGCAGCAAAGCGTGTCCAAGAAGCCATGCGATCGAGAATTGAGCAGCCAGGATCCGTCTCTTATAAAGAAGATGGGTCGAGCATATTCTTTTCCCCAAGACAAGACAAGGAAGATATTCGATCTTGTCATGAAACATCAAATGATTACCCTCCCGGAGTCCAAGCACCCCAAACATGCAGACGAGGTCTCTCACCCGGATTATTTCTCCTATCACCGAGTGATAGGACATCCTCTTGAAGACTGCTTCACATTCAAAAACTGGGTCAAAAACCAATATCAACTCGGCAGGTTCGCTCTAACCAACAGTTGGAGAATAGCCCCACCGCAAAAACATGTGCCAAAAGAAACGTATGTGGCGAGAGTAGAATCAGATCAACATCGGTCTTGGAAGCGATCTCGCACCTGTCACGCGGTAACGCTGTCAGAAGAAGGAGTGCACGAGAACTTGGATGACCTCCCCTGGTGCTTCGAAAACGATGATAATGAGGTGATCTCAGAGTTTCCACCGACGCCAAAAGAGCTGGAAGATGGGATACATACTACTGCAGATAACCTCAGAAAAATCGACTTGGGGACGGCAAACGACCCAAGGCCGACGTTCATCAGTAAGCTGTTGTCTGAAGAAAAGGTGGCTACGCTCAAAGACGTGCTTATACAGTATAAAGACCGCTTCGCATGGAACTACTCCGAGATGCCGGGGCTGGATCCGGAAATAGCGGTGTATAAATTGGCGATATCTCCGGACGTCAAGCCAGTCGAACAAGCACCAAGAAGAATGCGGCTCGAACTTGAAATGAGCATCAACACCGAAGTCAAGAAGTTAATCGACTCCGGCTTTATTCGATAGGTTCAGTACCCTGACTGGATTAAAAACATCATCACAGTGATGAAGAAAAATGGGATAGTGCGCATCTGCGTGGACTTTCAAGACCTCAACAAAGCTTACCCAAAGGATGATTTTCCTGTACCGGTTACTGAGCTGATGATAGACAACACTTCCACTCATAATGTTTTCTCTTTCATGGACGGCTCATCGGGATACAATCAAATAAAGATGCATCCCGAAAACCAGAAGTATACCGATTTCCGGACTCCGCTGGGGATATTTTGCTACAAAGTAATGCATTTCGGTCTGAAGAATGACGGCGCTACCTATCAGAGCGCTATGATGAAGATTTTCGATGACCTCATACATGAAATCGTCGAATGCTATATTGACGACCTTGTTATAGAAAGCAAATCACACGAGGAGCATTGGGAGCATCTGAAGATCGTGTTTCAGCGCCTTCGAAAATGCAAGTTGAAGATGAACCCTCTTAAATGCGCATTCGGAGTCTCCTTGGGCAAATTTTTAGGGTTCATTATACGACATCGAGGCATCGAAATAGATCCATCAAAGATCAAGGCGATAATGGAAATGCCTCCGCCAAGAACTCTCAAGCAACTACGGTCTCTCCAAGGAAGGCTTGCATATTTCCGGCAGTTCATAGCTAACCTCTTTGGAAAATGCCGCCCCTACAGTCACCTCATGAAAAAGGGGAACCCGTTCATCTGGGATCGCAAATGCCAGAGCGCACTAGATGAAATCAAGCAATACCTGTAGAATCCTCCGGTGCTGACTGCTCCAGTTAAGGGGAAGCCTCTCATCCTGTACACAATAGCCCTTGAAGGTTCTTTAGACGCGCTATGGACACAGGAGAACGACCAAGGGAAAGAAAGGGCCATCTACTATTTGAGTCGAGTTATCCTGGGGGCAGAAACAATTACTCCCTATCGAATAACATTGCCTAGCATTAATCTTCGCTATAACGAAGCTTCGGCATTATGCTTTGGCGCATGAGGTCCATCTCATATCAAAAGTGGATATTCTCAGATATTTTATGTCAAGAGCCATACTAACAGGACGGCTCGCTAAATGGGCCCTCCTCTTGATGGAGTTCTTGATAACAGACCAACCCTTTAAGGCAGTAAAAGGCCAGGCTGTCGCCGACTTCCTCGCTGAGCATCCTATACCTGCCGATTCACCCCATAAATTATGAATTGCCAGACAAGCACGCGTTTGACACGATCGATGGGGAGAAAGGAGAGAGTGACTCCTGATGGGAACTCTACTTCGACGGGGCATCTTCCATGAAGAAGCGAGAGCACAGCACCCCCATAATCAAATCTGGGGTAGGCCTCATCTTCATGACTCCACTAGGAGGGATAATGCGCTTTGCCTTTTCCTTGACAGAGCCGAGGACAAACAATGAAGCCGAATATGAAGCTTTGATAGCAGGTATTGAGATCGCTATCGGCATAGGAATCGAAAACCTCCTCATATACGGAGACTCCCAGCTGGTCGTTAGTCAAGTAAATGGCGACTATCAAACGTGCAAACCAAAGTTGGTAAAGTACGGCGAAAGAGTGCAATAACTGCTGACTTGAATCCCTTCCTACGCCCTGGAAAGCATACCGTGGGCGGAAAATAGCAAGGCGGATGCATTAGCCAAGCTCGCTAAAGAACTGGTCGACGAGAACCTCGATGATGTGAGGATCGTTGTGCAAAGTCGTCGGGTTCTCGCACCGGCAGAAATATCTCCCGAGTCGTTTGAAGAAAAGGAAGCGACCAAGTAAGTGGCCCTACTAAGAGAGGACCAGGAAAAGGTCAAGGATTGGAGAGAAGTCTTTATAAACTACTTCAATTCCTGTCGGACACCTGAAGATGCGTCCTCAAGACATCAGCTCATGAAAAGAGCTCTGTCTTTCGCCTTCGTTAATGATACTCTGTATAAGAGATCGTTCGACTCTCTGTGGCTAAGATGCCTGGGACCAGAAGAAGCGAAGAAAGTCGTCCAAGAAACTCACGACGGACTGTGGATCTCATCAAGCCGGCCCGAAGATGAAACTGAAGATTAAAAGGATGGGATACAATTGGCCCACAATGATCCAAGACTGCCTCGAATACGCGAAGCAGTGCCACTCGTGCCAGATTCACGGGGACTTTATCCACCAGCATCCAAATCTGCCACATCCAACGGTGGCTTGATGGCCATTCGAAATGTGGGGAACTGACATAATCGGGCCCATTGAACCAGCATCGTCCAGAGGACATCGGTTCATACTGGCGACAACGTATTACTTCTCCAAGTGGGCTGAGCAGTACCACTAAGAGAAGTGAAGACAGAGAATATCCTCCATTTCTTTAAGACACACATCTTCTATCGGTTCGGCACTCCACAACGGATTATCACCGATAACGGGCCGGCCTACAGAAGCTATAAAATCAGCCGCTTCGCACGGCAGCATAATATAGACTGGAGATACTCTTCGGTCTATAATCCTCGAGCTAATGGTCTAGCTGAGGCTTTCAACAAGACCTTGACGAAGATCATAAAGAAGACGGTGTCTAAAAATAAAAAGGACTGGCATGAGAGACTGCATGAAGCTCTCTGGGCGTATCGAACTACGTTCAAAATGGCCATAAACACAACGCCGTATGCATTGGTATTCGGCACTGAAGCAGTACTCCCCTTGGAGATAGAGCTACCCTCCTTACGAGTGGCGGTTCATTATGAACTAACGGATGAAGACAATACTCATCTTCAGCTTGAGGAGCTTAACGCCCTTAACGAAACCCGGCTCACGGCGCAGCAAAACTTGGAAGCTTACAAAGCAAAGATGACGCACTCATACAAGAGATTGACTAGACCGAGAACATTCCGCCAAGGCGAACTCGTGCTAGTGGTCAAGAGACCTATGATCCCTAATCGTTCCAAACGGGGGAAATTCAAACCGAACTATGAAGGCCCGTACAACATAGACAAAGTCTACCAGGGTGGGTCTTACTTGCTCATGGATATGCATGGCAAAAGACTCTTCAAGCCAATAAACAGCCATTTCTTGAAGAAATACTACGTCTGACCGAGATGTCTATAAACTACTACGGACCGCAGCATCCCAAGACTGACGCAAAAAATAATAATAAAAAAAAGAAATAAAAAAAACGGTACGTCCATAAGAGAAATGGGCACGGATGAAAACCCGAAAGGGCTCCGTGAGTAAAAACAGCAGGACTGCCGGCGAGTTTGTGAAAACCCGAAAGGGCGCAATCTCGTTAAAAGACACTTGCAAGGTCCTCTTGACCCTGTAAGGAGAAAATACCTGCGTGAGATCCTTACGACTCACAAAGGAGCAACACACTTAGGAATCCCCACGATTCCTAAGGAGAAAACATACTTACGAGATCCTCACGACTCGTAAAGAGAATTCCCCTTTAAGACCCTCACGGCTCATAGGATTCAAAAGCCTTAAGCTACAGGGATCTGAACCTGTTCTTAAGCCGTCATACATCCCGATTATGCCATACAAGCGGTTCAATGCTGACCCTTGTATACAATCCACGGGCACGAATAAACATTTCCCTAACAAAGTCCCACCAGCGACTAGGGATATGCTCACACGGTGAACGACCCTTGTAAGTCCTCTCGATTTACAGGGAGAAAACACTCTTGCAAGATCCTTACGACTTATAAGAGAACATACACTTAAGAATCCTCAAGATTCCTAAGAAGAAAACGCACTTACGAGATCCCCATGACTTGTAGGGAGAAATATCTTTATGAGACCCTTACGGCTCGTAAAGTCAAAAAGCCTTAGTCAACAGGATCCTAACCCTGTTTGCTAAGCCACCTTTGTTCAATATCGACAGAGACAAATGATAATTCGCTCCTGGCAATGTCCCAATGGTAGCGATGTTGATGCCTAAGTCGGTATCAAATTCTAAGCCCTTTCACGGCAAATGATGATTTCTTTCCTGCAGTTGAACGAGTGAAAATACCTTAAACTTATGTTTTCGCTCCTGGCAATATTCCAGTCGTAGCGATTCTGATGCTAAGATTGGCACCAGATTCCAAGTTCCACACTTGCGATAAAAATTAGCGAGCCAAAAGTGCATATGAAATAGCCTAAATGATGGAGCAACTTGCAAAAAATCAGTAAGTAAAACATATGTATACAAAATAGCTGAAATGGTTGGGTAACTCGCAATAAAAAGCAGCGAGTAAAAAAGAAAAAATAGCCGAAATGATTGGGCACCGCGAAAAATATCCGAAATGATTAGGCAATCGCGACTTTCGCGATATAAAAATATAAAATGATAGAGCATCGCGGAAAGAAATAAAAAAAAATGAAATGAAACTTTTTGCCCTACAGGTGAGATCATATCGATCCCTGTATACAATCCAGGGCCACAAACAAAGAGGGAACCATATCATCCCATCAGGCTCCATCAGAAAGAGAGCCAAGTCTCGACGGCCACATCTACAGCCTGGAGACCCACAACAACGTTCCTCCTCATTCCAGCAGGATTCAGAAGCGACAATCAATCTCGGAGCCACAGTAGAGTTCCTAGTTCCAAGTCTCGACGGCCACATCTATAGCCTGGAGACCCACAACAACGTTCCTCCTTATTCAAGCAGGATTCAGACGTGACAATCAACCTCGGAGCTATGGCAGAGTCCCTAGTTCCAAATCTCGACGGTTCACAGACAACCTAGAGACCACCTTGACGTTCGTCTCATTACAGCAGACGCAACATCAGCAAAGCGGAGCCGCGGCAAAGTTCCCAGTTCCAGGACTCGGCGATGCACAGACAACCGAGAGTCAACCCCTGACCCCTTATAGCTAAAGTCAATCCTGACCCCTTATGGCTAAAGTCAATCCTGACCCCGTACGGCTAAAGTCAATCCTGACCCCATATGGCTAAAGTCAATCCTGACCCCGTACGGCTAAAGTCAATCCTGACCCCATACGGCTAAAGTCAATCCTGACCCTGTACGGCTAAAGTCAATCCTGACCCTGTACGGCTAAAGTCAATCCTGACCCCATATGGCTAAAGTCAATCCTGACCCCGTCGAACACGGCTAAAGTCAATCTTGACCCCGTGGAAAACGGCTAAATTCAACCCTCGACCTTCCCCATCAAAGCAATGCTTTGACTCGGGAGCAGGTCAGCTCATCAATCACTTACGAGTCCTCTTGACTTGTAAGGAAGAAAATTCTCTTGTGAGATCCTTATGACTCTCAAGAGAAAACACACTTAGGAATACTCACGATTTCTAAGAAGAAAATACACCTACGAGATCCTCTCGACTCGTAGGGAGAAAAATCTTTATGAGACCCTCACGGCTCATAAAATTGAAAAGTCTTAGGCGACAGATTTGAACCTGTCTCCTAAGCCATCGCTACCCTGCAAAGAGTCCAAGATGGACAGCTACCTACTATCTACAGGCCACACTTGCTAAAATCACATGACGACAACACAACAAAGAAAAGAATGCAACAGTGGGAGATAAAAAATGTGTATCTTTTATTCATGAATTCAATTGAGTACAAAACGAATCATATAAAAGAATAAAAAATGGATACATATTATTCAAAGATTACAGATGTTTAATTGATACAAAGGTAGTTACTGAGAAGGAGGCGTTTTCAAAAAGTCAGCCAGTTGCTCGCGCGCTCCTCTTAACTCCTTTTCATGGTCAGTCGTGGCGGCCAGCTCCGCTTCGAATCGAGCCTGTTGTTGCAAGCCAGACAAAAGTTTCTCATCGATTTCCCGTTGAGCAACTTCGCTATTCCGCGTAACCCGCTCCAGAAGATCGAGCTTTTGCCTTAGTGCTAGTTCGTCTGAAATGCATTGTCACAAATTGTCAAAGACAACCCTCAATTGCGCAGCATTTGCTTCAACTTGGGCGCGCAGCCGGGCAGATTCATCTGAAGCCTCCTCACATTCCTTCCGCCTCAAGGTCGCTTCTTGTTCGAAATGGCGGAAGAAGGGAACGCTCTGCTCAACCCATGCAGCCCGTTGAGAATTCAAAGCCAACATTTCTGGAACGGGACGCCTGAGCTCAATCTATGTAGACAGGCCTCGATCTTCCTACAGTAGTTAATCCAAGACTCAACGACGCCCTCGCTGTGGAAGTTCACGAGCATCGCAAACATGAGATTAACTTCAGCGACAAAATCTACAGCAGATGCGAAGGCCTCGGCGTCAAGGTCCTCGACGAACTCGCTTAACATCCGCAGGCTATTCGCAGCACCCCTGGAAGAAGGACGTTTAGAAAAAGGCCCTACCGGCATGGGAATCTGAGACTCGAAGGGAGCTAGAGTCGGTGTGATTGCTACAAAACAAATCATAGTTAGATATCGGCTTAAGAGATAAAGAATATCAAGAGCGATGAAGGCTACTATACCGACTACTACAGGTGGCAGAGCTGGGAGTACTGGTGGAATGACGATTCTCTTGTCCCCTCCTTCAATTTGTAACGCTATAATCAATTCAAAGTTAACAACGGCAGGGTCACCCATTAAATAAAAGAAAAGACGTCGGTTAGAAAAGATACTTACCGGCACCAGCAGGCAGATTAACTTCCGATTGGAAGGAGAAGTGAGGGTTCAACACTTGATACAGATGATCGAAGAGAACTCCTACAAGGTTGCGACAATGCATGGTCAGTACAAGGAAGATTACATCCACAATTTAAATTAGAAAAATCACAAACCCATACCTTCCAGCATTTGAAAGGATACGAGAGAAGGCGAAGGGTCGGCGACCGTCAGAACAGCAACCGGTGACGCTTCTTAGGGTGGCACGACCTCAACGTTCACCACACCTGCATTAGAAACAAAAGAAATGCCATCGGATGGAATTGAAAGGGATTGCTAAATAAAAAGGAAAACAATGACCCAAGATCTACCTGATGAGTCGCCAATCGAAACCGTGACAAGAGCATCACTAGGCGCAGTGAATGCTTCGCCCTCCTCCATTGGAAGGGTTTTGTCGCCCGTGGCTTCATCCCCCGATTCTACGAGAGCCGTCATGACACTCGCAATGCCAGGCGATAGCAGAGAATCGCAAGGGGAAAGAGTGGCAGTTGGAGCAGTCCCGGACTTCTGAGAAAGAGTAGCCACTTCGGGTTTGGTGATTGCCGTCATCTTACCTATCACCTCCTCACCAGGACTTGGCCTTGCAGGGTATGATATATGAGAATCTGAAGATAAAACTCTAATAAAAGGACCCAGTGTTACGTTACCTTGGGACGGCCTTTCAATTGCCTCCCGAACCATGCGTATTGTCTGTCAATGAGCGGTAGACGGGGCATCCGGACCACCCTCTGGAGAAACAGGGACAGGGGAAGCGGTGCTCGAGCCTGCACCTATAGCCAAGGCGGCATCACGTTCTTTCGCTGCATGCCTCTTGGGTTCCTTTCAACCTGAGTCGCGAGAGCTGGCCTCCTCAAAACTTCCGATCAAGGTAGACCATCATCTGAACCAAGTTCTGCCTCCGGCGCTGTTACGACGTCCATCATCGGCTGCTTCTGCAAGACCCCTGGTAGCGATTTAGGGATAGTCGTGGTTGCAGTGGCCGGCGCTAACGATGCCGCTGCGTCACCACTCGCGATCGGCACTGCACTTGGGATAACCTGAGTGGAGGTAGTCCCTGCAATAAGATGAAAAAGAAGAGTTAGTTTACCCATAAAAAGAAGAAAATGAAGGCACAGTGAGCCGAAATGTACAAATGCCCAAGGAAGCGCAAAGCCTTTCCTCCTCTTCGAAAGTCTTGAGGGAAGCTGCAAGAACTTCTTCGGCGGAAATACCTATTGAAGAAGAAAGCGTCAGTCAAAACATAATAATTAAAATAACCACGAAAAGATAAGACTGAAGTATACCCGATTGAGCAATGGTGATCATCGCTGCCTCATGGCGAGCTAGTTGCGCTGAAACCACAATAGCAGCCTCCAGATCGGTATCATCCGGCGTCATAAATAAGCCTTCATTTGTCCCATATTCGCTCAAGCCCTCGCTATAAGGAGCATGGGGCTCTTGGCAAAATACAACGTCCGCGGAAAGTATTGACTTTTTTTTCTTCTGTGGACGAGCGCCGGCAGCCGATAACACAAGCTTGCGCTTGGTGGGCACCTTTGGACGACGAGTTCTAATCTCCGTACCCACATCGGACTTGGGAGACGCCGCAGCTACCGCTTTTTTAGGCATATGGGGTAGGGGCAGCTCACGTATAGCATGTGGTACCACAGCCACAATGGCTTCTCTCAAGGGAGGATGGACGATGGTCCGTCGCTTCAGAGGAACGTTTGGATTACCCGCTGGGGCGGTGCCCTTGCGGTCAAGCAGCAATCGGTTTTCTTCTCTAATAACGGTGCCCATCGAATGTTGATACCTTGCCACATATATGTTCAGGGCTTTTGGAATGCAGCTCGACTCACTAATAAAGAAATTGGAGTGCAATGCACTCCGGATACCCTCTTCAGTAGCAACCGGTTCTGCCAAGAAGGCCTCGAGTGGGACACCCTGATTATAGCTCAATTACTGGGCGAAACGATGCGGGTTGTACCTCATGAACAACGTCGAATCATTCTGCCTAAACACGAGAAATCCCGGCCTGATGGAGTATAAATGAAGAATCTCCCGAGCTTTCAAGATAGAGGCCCCGTCTTTAAAAATGTCCCGTAATGGTTGCATCGTTTTTGCGGATTCTTTACCGATGGTTAGAACCTTATCGGTAAAGGTTATGCCATCTCCAACCGTGCGCGGACGAAGGTGCAAACCCCTGGCCTCCCGCTGTGTCGGATTTATGATGGATGCGTCAATTAACCGCTTGATCCGAGGGAAGTTATACTTGTCATAAAAGCAAGGCCTTTTGTGGGCACCGAAAATGCCAAGCACATGTAGCTCGATCCATGACATAAAATAATGCATCAAGAAGTTCACGTGCTGCACCCCTGGTTCAGTAGTGTCTGCCGCCAAGCTGAGGCCGTGGTACAAATGGGCTAACCCAGTGACCCCAACGGCCACTTGCATCCTAATAACCATTCAGTGAGCTGGATAAAAAACGGATGGCCTAATATGGCGTGGGTGCATCGGAAGCACAAACCAGCTTAGCCATAGCCTGAGGAACCCCAAAAAGAACGCTTCTTCGTCGATCCCAGGAGCTGCAAGTTCTGCGAAAGAAACGACCGGGGTGTTGGGAAGAAAGAAACTCCTCTGATCCGCCTCCGCTGCCGGCTGGTTTTCCAAACCAAAACCAAAAGGATCATCGAGTTTGGCAAATTTCATGGTTTCCTTCGACTGGACTTCTGAGCGGAGAAAACGGACGATGAAATCTGTGAAATTAACCCCACGGCCTTCAGATTCGAGAAAAGGCTCTCGTAGATATTCAACACCTTAATCAAACTGGGGAATTGATGTTGAATGGCGTTCTCAGGGGTAAGGCATGTCATCACTGACTTGGCAGCAAAGACGTACTCGTTCGGAGGAAGCAACTCCTCATACTGTTCTCCCCTAACCGGTAAGCCAGAAACCTCTGCAAACTCCACTAAAGAGATTGAGACTTCTCGATCCACCAGAAGGAAGGTGTGGGTCGGAATATTCCATTGCTCCAGAAAAGCTTTGACCCACCAGGCAGGAGGCGAGAATATTGAAAAAGAGAAGCGTAAATTGCGGGATACAACCCGAGCTTCAGCAGCTGCGACTTGTTGGCTGACAAAATATAGCGAGCCCATTGCAAATACCCAGCTGAATGACGAAGAGTTAGGCCTATCATATATGGTTGTCCCCAAGGGCGCGACTTGCCTTGACAAATACGTCGCCCCAAGGTATCCAAAGCCATTGGAGGTTGTACGGGTATTGTAGCCATATAAATCTGAAGGAGGCCCTCTGAAGCCCAATTGACCTCCTCCACGGTATAGTTCACCGGGGGTGGGTCGGCGTAGTGGATCGCCGAAATAGGCTCTGAAGGTGCTGCGCAAGAGAAGCTACGCCGCCCCCTGATGATCTGATTGTACCACGTTCCCCATAAATGAAGGTTCTTTTGTTCCGGATCATGATCTTTGATCAGTGCGAACACCTCCCTATCAACAGGCACTTCGGGGAATCCGCCTTCCGAACGAACAAACGGGAAAGAAGTGTCGAAAGACATAGTACCTGTGCGGAAAAGAACAAAAATTTTAGCCATCAATGCTACAGTTTAAGTTCTATCACTATGTACTTTAAATTTGTACCGCACTGCAATGCAGTGGAAAGGGACCGGGGGACCCACACAACCTAGATGACAGTTTATCATTAATAAAACAATCACATCATTTGATGAGACTGTCATTAAATGAGGAAATCCTCAAGGGATTCACATTTAATGAGGGCCCCTCAGGCCAAGGAGTAAATATCCCATTGAGAGTAGCGCTCTACAACAGAGTGACATCTACCAGTTCTGATGATGAAAGGAATAAAAATTCCTCAAGAAAAATTCTGAAGAGCCATGCTCTGTAAAAATGATGGAATAACCCATCAGAAAACTTAAAGTAAAGCTTTTAATGAATTAAAAATTCTGAGATCTTCAAGATCTGTGAACTCTAAGAGTTCTTCATGAACAATGTTCCAGTTCATAGGTTAGAATCACCCTAAAATAAAAAGATTATATATCTTGAAGTTCTCTAATCTAAAAGACAAGCATGGCTCTGGATAAAAACCCTAAAGTTTTTAGATCTATGATCTAAAGATGAGCATGGCTTTGTTAATGGGTAAAACCCTAAAGATGTTTTTTTTAGATCTATGATCTAAGGAAAGCAATGCTCTGTTATAAAGTTCAATTCTTACCTAAGTTAGGCAGAGTTTTGACTTTTAAGAAATTTCTTAAGGGAAAGAGCTTTGCTGTGAGGGAGAATTAATTCTCCAAAAAAAAAAAACAAAGCAAGAAGATGAACATAGGTCATCTCAAGGGCCAAGGGTCCTATTTATAAGCAGTGAGAGCCGTTTCAACTTCCAAATTGATCTAATGGCGCAGATGCTGCCACCGCTGCTCTCACGTGTGAGCCACGTGAGCGCAACGGTGGGGGCATTTTTCCCCCAATCAGAGCAAAACTCTGTTCAAATTTTGAAATTTGAAATGAAGCAGCGCTTCATAACAGCGCCAGCGCTAAGAGTCAAAGACTCTGTTGCAGCGCTCACGTGCAAAGCACGAGAGCGCTAGCGCTGGCAGCGCCAGTGCTGAGAGTCAAAGACTCTGTTGCAGCGCTCACGTGCAAAGCACGAGAGCGCTAGCGCTGGAACTAAATGTTCCCCACCGTTGGATCAAAGATCCAATGAAGATGATAAATCATCAATTGACCAGAATAAAATTCTGTTAAGGAAACATTCCTCAGAATCTTTCCAAACAGGAAGATGTGCTTTGAAAATCAGAGCACCGTTGGATCAATGATCCAATGTTGATTAAAAATCACCAAAATAAAGAATAAATTCTGTATGGGAAAAGATTTCCCAATCTTTTTAAAAACAAGAAGATTGAATTCTGTAAAACAGAAGCCCTAGGATCAAAGATCCAACGGTGGGGAAATCCCCAAATCAATTAGAGAAAATATCTCTTCAATCGATTAGACAAATTGGCCTACCCTATATAAAGGCCCGAAGACTTCAAGTCTCATAGAGAGGAACCCCCCATAAACTTTGAGAAATTTCAGAAAGAAGAGTAAGCTCTCAGCAGAAGAAGAATTTCTTCAAGGTAAAATAAAGAGATCAAAGCACCTCATTAGAAAAAAGAACTTAGTTCTTTTGCAAGATCATAGATATTTAAGGCAAATTGTCTTTCACAAAAAAGATTATAACATCTCATTATAAAAAGGGGGAAGAATAATTCAATTCTCTTAGGATCACGGATCCATAAAGGCAAACCCTTTCACTAAAAACATAAGAGATTGAAATATCTCCTATAAAACAAGAACTTTGTTCTTAGATCCATGAAACAAAGTCTTTTATAAGAGTGAATTTAATTCTCAGGGAGCAGAGTTTCCTAAAAAGAGCTCTAGCGCTCCAATTAAAAGAAGCTCTTCAACGCTCCAAATTTAGCGTACAGCGCTGTAAAGCCTTAGTGCTCCAAATTTAAAAGAGCCCTAGCGCTCCAATTAAAAGAAGCGCTTCAGTGCTCTAAATCTAGCACACAGCGCTGCAGAGCCTTAGCGCTCCAAATTTAAAGAAGCGCTCTGCGCTCATTGTCTGGCGCACAGCGCCAAGTGCGCCACGTGCTCTTCATGTATGCGCAACTTCACCAGAAGCGCTATGCGCTCATTGTCTGGCACGCAGCGCCAAGCGCGCCACGTGCTTCTCACGTGTGCGCTACTTCACCGGAAGCGCTCTGCGCTCATTGACTGGCGCTCAACGCCAAGCCCGCCACATGCTCCTCACGTGTGCGCTACATCACTAGAAGCGCTCTGTGCCAAGCGCGCCACATGCTCCTCACGTGTGCGCTACATCACTAGAAGCGCTCTGCGCTCTTTAACTGGCGCTCAGTGCCAAGCGCACCACGTGCTCCTCACGTGTACGCTGAGAGAACATAAATTGTTCTTTAAATGATAAAGCCCAGAGCCATAATGAGTGCTCAACGTTCAATAAAAGACAAAAGGTTATCAGGACCAATGCTCAGCATTGTTAAATGAAAAGGGACCGAGCCTAATTAAATGTCTAACATTTTAAATGAATAGGCCGGGCCCAAGTTAGCCACAGATCTCTAATTCAGATTAATTGAGCCGATATGCTCACAAATCTTTGATTTTAGTCCCAAATTGGACTACAGATCTCCCAACCAATATTGGTTTAAGGGTACATCTCTTCACTCCTCGGATATTTGTCGTTGTAATCCTTCAACGTTTTCAGAGAGGTGATGGGTCCCGACAACCAGACATTCCATGGACATGATGTCCTTAAACTCATGGACTATGATGTTCTTAAACCCTACAGACTATGATGTCTCTAAACTATGGACTATGATGTCCTTAAACTCTATGGACTATGATGTCCTTAAACTGTCACGGATTATGATGTCCTTAAACTTATGGACCGCAAAGTCCCTAAACTAAAACAATCGAGCCTAAATGCTCTTTTGTTGGATCTAAATGGTCTTGTTAAGTAGATCTTAGTCTAAAATTAGACTAACGTATTCTTAAAAAATGGTTAAGCAGATCTTAGTCTAAAATTAGACTAACGTATCCTTAACAAATGGTTAAGTTGATCTTAGTCTAAAATTAGACTAACGTATCATTAACAAACGTTTAAGTTGATCTTAGTCTCAAATGAGATTAACAATCCTTAAACTCAACCCAAAACCCAAATCTAAGAAAATACGGATTTGGACTAATCCACGCCCTACGGGCGACAACACAAATTAGTCTCTGTATACAATCCACGGGCAACCAAAAACAAAACAAACACAAACGACACGAAGTGACCATCTGGAGAAGGAGAAAGTTGTAACGCGATGCAGCAGTGTAATTAACTGCAGGAGCCTGCGCTTGCAGGGAAGAGCGTCCCCACAATCAAAAACCCCTCAAACGAGGGGGAATCTTGGATTGACAGGAATGCCGGTAGTTTGATATCGAACAGGACGAAGTCTGCTACAACGGCCGCATCTGTCTAAACCTCTGCTACACGGTGCCATAAATCAACTTGACATCTTCGGAGAGGTGGACAGGTAAAAACAAATAGCATCTGCCCTCAAATTCAGGCGAAACGAACCTACGCGGTTCCGTCTCCCGTATTTTGGCGGAGAACAGGGGCCTGTATCTTGGTCCAGAAGACGCTGATATAAGGATATTATTGGCCAACGATACACCAAGACGTCATAAGCTTGTCAAAAGAGTCAAAAGCTGCCAACTCCACGGCAGCATACCCCGTCTTCCAGCTACCGAGCGAACGGCCCTCAGTTTCCCTTGGCCGTTTGCCCAGTGGGGGACAAACATGGTGGGCCAACTCCCCACTGGCACGGGCGGACACAAGTACATCCTTGTCACAGTAAACTATTTCACGAAGTGGATTGAGGCCGTCCCCATCAGAAAACCGGATGCCGCCACTACCATAAAGTTCCTGCAGAACAACGTAATCTCTCGATTCGGGATCCCAAGATGCATCATTACCGACCACTGGGCGAATTTCGAAAATGACAAAGTCAAAGAGTTCTACAACGAATACCACATCCTAATGAAGTTTGCCGCGGTCACGCATCCTCAATGCAACGGACATGCCGAGGTTGTTAACAGAGACGTCATCCGAGGTCTTCGAGCTCGTTTGGAAGGAAGGCATGGCAGCTGGGTCAAGGAATTACCGCGAGTACTATGGGCCTTATGCACATCGAAGAAAACGCCCATGGGAGAGACCCCCTTCAGTCTCTGCTACGGTACCGAAGCAATGGTCTCAGCGGAGATCGGACTACCCAGTTACAGGGTCGAACACTTCGATGACGAAGCCAATACCTCGGCGCTCCGGACCAATTTGGACATCTTGCTAAAGAAACATGACCGAGAACAGATCAGAGCGGCCACTTACCAACAACAAACTGCTCGCTACTACAATGCATGAGTTAAGCATTGCGCCTTCAAGACGGGAGATTTGGTCTTAAGGCGGAACGAATTCGTAGATCAGGGCAAACAACATAAGTTCTTCCCGAAGTGGGATGCCCCTTTCCTCGTCTTCGAAGTATTTCCCTGTGGAGCTTATCGCTTACAAGACGCCGGGGGACACAAGTTTCTTCGGCCCTACAATACTGAAAAACTCAAAATGTACAAATAAATGTATTTTCTTCTTTTCAAAGCGATGCAATTTTTTTAAGTCTCCTAAATTAAAAAGGACTTCTTCCACAACTTTTGTTCTTTTTCTCGGTTCCGAGATCCATAGATTCATTTCCGAAAGAGTATGTAAAAAGTACTAAGGGACAAAAAGAGACAAAATATTTCAGAAAAGAAGAGCTTTATTCATTAAAAGGTACTATGGGCTCCTCAACCTTACTAAAGGTCAAAATTTGCGCGTGCAGCAATGCGAATCATGGGATATTTTCAAATTTCCCAATATAGAGCTGCCAAGTGGCGACCTTGCCGGTCCTCACGAGCCTCTACACGGTCAATGGAAGTCGGAACGACGTAGATCTAGGAGCGTCGCACCTAGCTTGTACGTTTCTACCACATGTTGTCGTCAACGGTCGATCTTCCAGATTTTACGGGTCAAAGGAGATTGAAGGACGCGGCCGCCGAGCAGCTTCCCTGTGTTAGTTGTATATATGCCCTAGAGGCCAGTATTGTACAGATGATGTATATTATATTGGATGCTTGGACATATAGAGAGAGGACTTTCTTGCTCGACATGATAGTATGCTATCTGGTTGCTCTTTATCTTAACATGTATACTTGTCTCTTGATACTGTCTTATAGTTACATGTTGGTAAAGCCCTTGGGATGTGTACTTGACTACCTGGACTATGATGCAGATCATACTAGTGGGGACATGGTAGTCCATAAGTACATCCTTCAAGATCCCTAGTCGTAGGTATATCGAGACAGGGCATCGATGAGTAGACTAGCATATACGCTTCTCGACCCATGAGATGGGCGATGGATGATCATATATCCATTAGTGTTTGACATCATAGATGGTATACGGGTTCTCAGTGGAGACTGGGTACACTGGACGGACTCGCCGAGAACTCCCAGATGGTATTATACCTCACGTCAGATGGCAGTTCTCTGGTGACACTTGTGCAGGTTAGTCTGTAGACCCGAGATCGTCATAGAGTCTTGTGTGATTCCCACTGTACTTTGATTTCCACCTTTCCATGTCCAAGAGGGCATGCAAAACGGTGGTTTTTGGGTACAGTCCCGAGTCACATGGAGGCAATGAGCGATAGAAGGGGTTTCGTCTCTTCCGGTTTTGGGGGTTGATGTTGCGCTGTGCTCGATTGGCCGTAACAGGGAAGTCATGTTCATATCAGATTTTTGCATTTTCATACCGCCCAATTTTTGTCACATTGCATATCGGTAGATACTCTTGAGCCGTGTTTGCTAGTCAATTGCAGGAAACAGGTTCTCGGTTCTAAAACGGTGAAATTCATGGAAAACACGATAAAATCTGGGTTCCTGCCAACCACAGATAAAACACGGTCTCCGCTCTTCATCCGTATGCTGCCAGATACCAGTTTAGGGAGACGAAATGTCAAATCAATGTCGTTTTCAGGCACAAGGCTCAATGGCAGCACAAGATCCAAGAAAATCTACGCGGAGCTCGAGGCAATCATTCCAAATCTTGACAAAAAGTCCACCTTTCCCTCAACAGAAATTCTGGAAGAAATGTGGAAGTATTTTCAGAAAAGATATGAACCAGAGAACAGGGGACAGCAAACCAGGAGACCACAAGAAAAATCATGCCCTAACTCATCTATAGGGCCGCGGATCCGCGGCCAAAGAGGGGTCTAGGCCGCTGATCCGCGGCCGTACTGGCGCCGCATGCGCAGAGATTTTGGGGGTATTTTGGTCTTTTCATTTTTGTTCTGGTGGTTGCCCTAGGTTTCCATTCTCCAGCCTATAAATAGCCCAGAACTTTGTGAAGGAAAGGGTCCATTCTTGTATTTTCATTTTGCTAGGTTTAGTGTTTTCTTCTTCCTCTTCTCATCTCTTCTCCATTAAAACTTGTAATGAGCTTGGTGAGTGAAGAGTGATGAATAAAGAAGAACCGTTTATTATCATGCTTGTCTCTTTATCTTTATGCTTGTTGTAATTTTAATTCGTTAAGTAGTTGTTGTTATTTTCGTGTTGTTTCTTTCTTCTCTCTTTTTCTTTATCTTTCATACGACAATGATGCTTACGCTCGATCGTCGCCAAGGTGAGGTCGCAAATAGCTAGTCGTATTCTTCTAATCTCCTTCTTTTTATCTTCCTCTTTTGTTTTGTTTTATTTTTCCGTATTATGATGTGTGAGTAGTTCATACTTGTTAGGGTAGGATAAGGGAAGTTTGAGAGAAGGAAATCTCTCTCACTCTTTCCTTGCCCAACAGCTTAAATCGACTCCCGTTAATTGAACCACAATCCGCTCCTTACGGCACCCTATCCTACATGATAGCGGTGATTCCGTAGTGAGACCGGTTGTGGTTGAATTAACCGGAGGTTATGGCTAAGAGCCAAGAACGGACGGACAAGCACCAAAAGGAAGGACTTATGCGTTGGGAAGCCTAGCTTATACTCGCAAGTTCCTTCCTAGTCGTGCTAATCCCCGTTGTTGCCGATTACCGTAACACCGATATTAAGAGGGGCAACGAAAGATGTGGAGACTCCTAACTCAAACTAACATAATCCTAACCCTAATAAGCTCTCTTTAAAACATCAACTTAACACTTAGATAACCACAACAAAATTTGAAAAACCGGACTTAACTCGTTAAAGCACATAGAAAAAGACTCCTATCTCCCTGCGGACGACCCGTACTCAACCGGCTAGCTACAAGCGAAACCGTCTTGATTGCGGTATTTAAACTAAAACTTGAACACGCACGGACTCTAACAATCAAATGGCGCCGTTGCCAGAGAGACGGTAGTTTATTTCCTTGTGTAATTTCGGGTAAATTTGTGAATATAAAAACAACCGAAAAACAAAACAAAAAAAAATACACTTTGTAAAAAAAATCATCTTGTTATTTTTGATTAGCTTTTGTGCAAGTGTGCAGGAAAATACAAGGTTCGAGTTCAGTGGCCAAGACGTTGAAAATACGGAGTTCAAGTACAGTGCCAAAGACGTGGGAAGATAGACCCACATTTCGCGGCTACACCGCGACGGACAAAAACGAAGCATCCGGTCTACTGTAAAAATCTGGAGCAGATACAGTGAGCAAATCAGCATTCCACACATCCATACAAGCAGAGGATACCCATACCAGCACCCACAGAAAAACTGAAGTCCCAATCTCTCCTTACTGCCGCGGATCCGCGGCAATAGAGGGCTTAGGCCGCGGATCCGCGGCCACTTGGTGCCCTTGGGCTGCCAAATTCTCTCTGTAAGTCCCCCTGCCTCTCCCCTCTCCTCTGAACTCCACTGAATTGTGTTTTCTGCAGCCTTCTTTGCGCAAATTCTTCTCCCCCTTCCAATAAACTGTTCTTGTGCAGGATTCTTTGCGCCGCAAATAAAAAATTGTTTGCAGTTGATTTGTTAGTGCTTTGCATTTCTTTAATACGGACTTAAGGGGCTTGAAACCAATCCAGATTGGGTGGGGATTTCATCACCCTTCCCAGGACCCCAAAAATCACTAAAGCATATGCATTGTCCACTGTAAATTAAAAAATACTAGACTTCAGCCCTAAGGACTTCGCGCTCATTAGGAGAAGATAAACCGTGTTTAGAACCTCGCTTAACCGTATATTGTTTACGGGGTGTCTAGCAAAGTGTTAAAGGCGCAACCGCCGAAAGAGAAAGGGTTATTTAATTAAGGAACTTCGCGAAAGTGTTGGACAACCTCCCCTTATCTCTGCACTTACCTGGCCTCGTGATCAGTGTATTTTTAAGCCTGTTTCTCGACACTGTTTAACTTCGACAATCAAGTTCAGGAGCAGGTCTAGTAGACCTAGGTTACCCTAGATCTAGGTGTGATTGTGCATATCTTGTTTGTGATTGCTTAAGCCGTATTTCCGTACATATTTCTGTAAATCTCTTTCTAAAAGAAAAAAAAAGAAAAAAATCAAAAACTTTTATAAAAACTTGCCCTTTTGTCGCCAAATCCATTTTCACCCACCACCCATCGCCTTTCTCCATTGACGTTTTCTTACCCTCACCTTCTCCGCTTTGACTATACTAAACTCGTTTAGTGTATGTCCGCTTGGACTCGGGACACTAGCGCCCGTCTAGTCCGCGTTACGTTAGTCGCGACCGACTACGCGATCGACTCCGAAGTCGATACTCCGTCCACTCCTCTTTCACCCCTTCCTTTGCCGGCCAACTCCGACGTTGACCGGAATTCTGTTCATACATCTTCACCTTCACCTTCACCTTCACCAACCTCTTCTTCCGCGATGTCAGGATTTAATCCGAACATCTCTTTGACCACCGCTGGATTGGCTCCACCTCCTACGGAGACCAATCTCCCACCACCTCCGCCTGTTGTAGCGCCGCAGCGAATCGCGCTCCAGGATCGTTTCTATCCCACCCGTTCTGCACTTCCTACCTGTCTTTCTCTTCCTCCGGCCAATGGGGACAACTTTGAAATTAAGCCCCATTTCATCAACATGCTTCCACGTTTTCATGGGCTTGAATCTGAAGATGCCTATATCTTCATCAATAAATTTCAAAACGTCTGTGCCATGATGAAAACCACCCAGCTGTCGGACGATGCTATACGTCTACGGGTCATTCCGTTCACTTTATGCGATCTCGCTGAAAAATGGCTGTATAGCACCGCTTCCCACTCAATCACCAGCTGGGACGAGTTTGTTAAAGCGTTTCTGAAAAAATTCTATCCAAATCATAAGACCGCAAGAATTCGAAATGAAATCAACCAATTCTCCCAGCTTCCTTCTGAACCCTTCTGGAAGTGCTTTGACCGGTACAAAGACCTTCTGGTTCAGTGTCCTCACCACGGTATAGAGAAATGGCAACTCTGCCAAACCTTATACGAGGGACTGAACCCAGCAACGAAGCAGTTGCTGGAAACCATCTGTCAGGGCCACTTCCTATCGAAATCTGATGAGGAAGCGTGGCAGTTCTTTGACGACCTTGCGGAGCAAACGCTACAGTGGGAGAGCACCAGACCGACTTCTTCTTCTTCTTCTTCTACCTCCACTTCTACCGGTCAGTCTAGGGTAGGAATCCACCAACTTGATGTCTCTATTGCGATGAAAGCTGAAATGGCTGCAATAACGAGAAAACTTGAAGCGATAGAGAGCAAATTTTCTGCTCCTGCTCCTGCCCCTGTTCTCCCCCTTCGTACCATCTGCGCTTGTTGTTCCGATCCTTCCCACTTGATCGAAGAGTGTCCTTACAATCCATCCTCGCAAGGATAGGATCAGGTTAATGCTGCCTTCCAGCAAAGACCGAGGAATGATCCATACTCTTCCACCTACAATCCCGGTTGGAGGAACCACCCCAATTTCGCCTGGAATCAGAATCAGAATCAATTCCAAGGCAACAATTTCCAAAGGGCCCCTCCACCGCAACAACAAGCGCCACAACAAACTCAACATCAATATCAGCAGCCCTTCCAACCCCAACCTTTCCAAACCAGACGAACAACTTTGCACCCAACAACTCTTTTCCACCAAACAACTTTGTTCCGTCAAACAACGATAAGGCTTCCTCGCTCGAGCGAAGTCTGGAGGCGTTTGTTAAACAATCGACTCAATCCACCGCCAACATCCAGTCTTCGATTCAATCTTTAGTGCAACACACTGCCGCATACGGGCAAAGCATCAAGACCATCGAGGCCCAGATTGCACAGCTGAACGCGGCCTTAAGGGAGCGAGAGAAGGGGAAGCTCCCGTCCCAGCCACTTCCAAATCCCGGTCACCCACATAATGCACATGTTGCTCTTGAACAACAAAACCATAATGTGAGTGTCGTGACTACACTGAGATCGGGGAGGATGCTGCAAAACAACACCGGCACACGAATCAACAATGACACCCCGGCCGCCGCTTCTTCTTCTTCTTCTTCTTCGTCTTCTGAGCCTATTCTCCGTTCTTCACAAGGCTCCCCTTCCTCTTCTTCTGCTCTAAACAGACCCACTTCTCACTCCACGAAAACACCTATTCTGGGATCCGTTCCAACTCCACAATCTCCTCCTCCAGCATTAGACTCAACCAATTTTCAAAATGTTCCATTTCCAAACCGGTTGAGATCTAATAAACAAAATCCTCAAATGGAGAAGATTCTGGAGTTATTTAAGCAAGTTAATATTAACATTCCTCTTTTAGATGTTGTCCAACAAGTCCCGTCTTACGCGAAAATCTTAAAGGACTTGTGCACGAAAAAGAGGAAGTCTCAGGTACCCAAGAAAGTTTTCTTGGCTAGTGCTGTGAGTGATGCCCTTACCCAATCTTTACCATAAAAACGGAAGGACCCTGGCTGTCCTACGATTTCAATTACCATTGGGGATAAGAACATCAACCGCGCACTATTAGATCTTGGTGCCAGTGTTAACTTGCTTCCGTATTCAGTATACGAGCAATTAGGCGTCGGAGAGCTGAAACCCACGCACTGCACTCTCCAAATAGCCGGCCGATCGATCACCCATCCTAGGGGTGAGCTAGAGGATGTGTTGATAAGAGTCGGGGACTTCATATTCCCCGTTGACTTCATTGTATTAGACACACAGCCTGTAGCTAACCCCCGGAATCAGATTCCGGTGATACTCGGTCGACCATTTCTCGCAACCTCAAATGCTGTGATCAATTGTCGCAACGGTTCAATGAACCTCTCTTTTGGAAATATGACGATTGAACTCAACATTTTTAGGTTAGGGAATCAGCCCGCCGAACCTAATGCTCATATACTGGACGTCTGCTCGATCCAGGAGATCACCCCCGAAGAGTGTGAATTCGAGGAGTTTCTGTTTGAACACGACAATCTTGACGCCACTAGTGCGTTTCTCTTCGAACCTGCTGCTGTTTCTGCGCCCGACAACGACTACGAGTGTTTCACGTTTTCGAACGATCTTAGCTGCGCACAACCCGAGTTTGAATCCTTCGACTTTCCGGATGAGTTACCTGAACCATCCGACTCGGTTGCCTACACTCGTTTTGAACCTTTGCTGGAGTCCTTTGAGTTCGAGACCTTTGCACCAGTCTTGCCTTCCATCATTTCACCTCCAACGCTCGAACTCAAGCCGTTGCCGTCTCACCTTAAGTACGCTTACTTAGGTGAGAACGAGACCCTCCCTGTCATCATCTCGGCTTCTCTAGCTCCCGAGCAAGAGAAAGCCCTTCTCGCGGTCTTGCACAGCAACAGGCAAGCTTTTGGCTGGTCCATGGCGGACATCAAGGGGATTAGTCCCCTAATCGTTGAGCATCACATTCATCTGATGGATGATGCCAAATCAGCCCGGGATCCACAAAGACGTCTTAATCCAGTCATGAAGGAGGCTGTGAAGAAGGAGATCGTCAAATGTCTAGATAGTGGTATCATTTACCCTATCTCTGATAGCCAGTGGGTTAGCCCCATTCACGTTGTCCCCAAGAAGTCGGGCATCACGGTCATCACTAACGAGGCGAATGAGTTAATCCCTACTCGCACCCAAACCGGGTGGCGAGTATGCATTGATTACAGAAAACTCAACGCCGCAACGCGGAAAGACCACTTTCCGCTACCTTTCATTGACTAAATGCTTGAACGATTGCCCGGACACGAGTACTACTGCTTCCTTGATGGCTACTCCGGCTATAATCAGATTCCCATCGCCGAAAAAGACCAGGACAAGACCACTTTCACTTGTCCTTTCGGCACGTTTGCATATCGACGCATGCCCTTTGGGTTATGCAATGCGCCCGCTTCCTTCCAGCGGTGTATGATGGAAATTTTCTCTGACATGGTGGAAAAATTTCTGGAGATTTTCATGGATGACTTCTCCATCTTCGGCGACTCCTTCGACGAGTGTTTGCTGCATCTTGACGCTGTCCTTACCCGATGTAAGGATAAGAATCTCACCTTGAACTGGGAGAAATGCCACTTCATGGTGCGCGAAGGTATTGTCCTAGGACATATCATCTCGCAAAATGGCATAGAGGTTGACAAAGCAAAGATTGAGGTCATTTCCAATCTGCCTCCTCCCCGATGTGTCAGAGATATCCGAGCCTTCCTTGGCCATGCCGGTTTCTATAGACGGTTCATCAAGGACTTTAGCAAGATTGCTAGGCCCTTGACTCTTTTACTGGCCAAGGATACACCTTTCGACTTCAACTCGAGCTGTGTGACTGCATTCGAGTTACTGAAATGCTCACTCACTTCTGCTCCCGTTCTTTCTTCACCTGACTGGACGCACCCATTCGAGATTATGTGCGATGCATCTGACTTTGCCATTGGTGCTGTCCTTGGACAACACATCAACAAGATGCTACACGTAATCTATTACGCTAGCCGAACCCCGAACGACGCCCAACTCAACTATACAACAACTGAGAAGGAATTCTTAGCTGTTGTATTTGCTCTAGAAAAGTTCAGGCCCTACCTCATCGGCTCTCCAGTCATTGTCTACACAGACCATTCAGCTCTGCGCCATCTTTTTGCGAAGAAAGATGCAAAATCTCGGTTAATACGTTGGATTCTCTTGCTTCAAGAGTTTGACCTTGTCATTAAGGACAAACGAGGATGTGAAAACGTAGTTGCCGACCATCTCTCACGACTTCCTTCTTCGCCTTCGCTTCCAATTCCGATCAACGACGTTTTCCCGGATGAACAGCTCTTGACAGTATCGTGCGAACCCTGGTTCGCAGATATTGTGAACTATTTGGCCACGGGATTACTACCGACCGAATGGTCAAGTCAGGACAGACTTCGCTTCTTATCCCAAGTAAAACACTTTTACTGGGACGAACCCTACTTGTTCAAGTACTGTCCCGACCAGATTATTCGTCGGTGTGTCCCTGATGAGGAATTCAAGAGTGTGCTGTCATTTTGCCACGATCAAGTATGTGGCGGGCATTTTGGGCCCAGAAAGACAGCTGAGAAGATCTTGCAATGTGGTTTCTACTGGCCACAACTTTTCAAAGACGCTCACGACTATTGCAAGACTTGCTCCCGGTGCCAACACATGGGCCGGATATCCCGGAGGAACGAGATGCCGCTCCAACCGATCTTGGTTGTGGAGATTTTCGATGTTTGGGGGATAGATTTCATGGGGCCGTTTCCCAGCTCTTTTGGGAACTTGTACATCCTTCTAGCTGTTGATTACGTCTCTAAATGGGTCGAGGCTGTGCCCAGCCGAACTAACGACAACAAGGTTGTCGTTAGGTTCCTTAAAGAAAACATTTTCTCACGGTTTGGGCACCCCCGAGCGATCATTAGTGACAATGGAAGTCATTTCTGCAACAAAACCTTCGAGACCTTGATGCGGAAATACTCCATTAATCATAAACTTTCTACGCCCTACCACCTCCAAACCTGTGGGCAGGCCGAAGTTTCAAATCGGCAAATCAAGCAGATACTGGAGAAGACGGTTTCCAAGAACCGTAAGGATTGGTCTCTGAAACTCACTGATGCCCTTTGGGCATTTAGAACCGCTTATAAGACCGACCTTGGCATGTCTCCCTATCGGCTTGTGTACGGAAAAGCCTGCCACCTACCTGTCGAAATAGAGCATCGCGCATTTTGGGCGATAAAAGAGCTGAATCTGTCTATCGAGGATGCGGGCAGCCATCGGAAGCTGCAGCTGAACGAACTATGCGAGCTTAGGGATGAGGCTTACGATAACGCGGTTGTCGTTAAGAATCGAACGAAGGTGTTTCACGATAAACACCTTTTGCGCAAAACCTTCGTACCTGGTCAGCAGGTACTGCTTTACGACACCCGACTTCACTTCCATCCTGGAAAGCTCAGATCTCGCTGGAAAGGGCCGTATTTTGTGCGGAATGTGTATCCGCAGGGCGCTGTGGATTTGGAAAATCCAAAGGACGGTTCACTCTTCAAGGTAAATGGACACCGATGCAAACCGTACCTTAGCGCCGAACCAACAGAGGAGCTCCTGTTCTTACAGGAGCCGGTTTACCCTGAATGATCTTCCTCTGCCTACCTCTAAACTTCGGTTATCCAGCCAAGAACAGTGGACACTGTTCCAAATAAGTTTGGGGGTATGTACAAACAATTTTGTATATATTTGTGTATATTCTTTTTCTTTTCTTTAAAAACAAAAACAAACAAAAATTGTGTATCGCTAACCGACAATTTTGACCCTTCAAATGCTCTCTTCATGCAATAACAGTGAGGACACTGTCCAGTTTAAGTTTGGGGGTACGCTCGGTACGCATTTCTTACCTTCGCATTCATAGGTACATTTTGCATCTGCATATTAAATCCATAAAATCCATAAAAATATGAAAAAAATTTTAAAATATAAAAACTTTTTTGTCAAGTTAGCTTGTGAAAGAACTCTGATTCAACATTCGACGGTTTTTGTTTGAAAAAAATAGGAATAACTAAATCTTATGTTTGGATTTTGAAAACCTGAAAGATAACTCTCCTTTGAAGTTAACTATAGATGATATACGTCTTTACATCACACTACACGTGTCGTGAATTTTGGGAATTAGATGACAAGTCTTTCATGTTTAAACTTTTAAACAGATAAATGATTTTCTGAGGATCAAATAGGTTTGTTCTGAAATAAGTAATGTCAAGAATAGTTTATGAAGTAAAGCGAATATGAAGGAATGTTATTGATGCCGTAATTGGAGCTAAGTCTGAAAAATAACCCATCTGAAACTTGATTGGAATGATTACACACCAAACCCACTAAACACGTCTTTTATCCAAAAAAATAATTGAACTTCCGGTTATATCTCCGTTCGTATTAAATCATCTGATTTTCACGCCAAACTGTCTTTTGTTTTTGGACCTAGGTAACTTGAGTAATTAAGTCCGCTGGGGTGTTTCTACACCTAATGCCCTAAAACCAACTGGTTTGGGAGCATTGGCCCAAAGCTCGCTAAGAAGCCTAGAAAGTCCAGTTTTAAAACAAAGTCAAGCAAGTGTTCTCTCCGAGTTAAAATTCCTAACGGTTCTTTGTGTGAGAATAATCTTGATAAAAGACAGGCTTTTATAAAAAAAATTAACGGAGATATGAAGGTTTTATTCTATGATAAAGACTATTGCACGTTCACAGAGGTGTGTATGAAATGAAAACAAGAAAAATGTGGAGTGAAAAATACGACTTAGTTTCCTGTTATGGAAGATAGAAATTCTGAAGTTGAAACCTTACTGGAAAACGAAACTTGAAAAATTCTTAACTCTTTATAAAACTTATGTGATCCTTTTTAAATTGTTATCTGGGCTTTATTGTGCGACATGATGACTTTATTCGACCTTTCGGGAACTTAACGACACTATTTGCACTGCACGTAAAGACATATAAAATCTGTAGTTAAATAAGAAGCGAAGTGTGAAAAATAAAGGTTCGATGGTCTAGACTTAGGATTATAGAATTGTTATTTTCTGAAACAAAACTGTAGGGTTTGAATCTTAGTTATTTTACGAAACCAACTTGACCGGATTTTGTGGGTAGTATCCGCAGAAAACCCTCAGGAGACAACACTCCTCCTACTAGGGACACCTAGAGGTTTAACGGCTTGTTGCACATGCTCAGTGCAATCGCGTTCCCTGCGAAAGTGAGGATAGGAAATTTTTTGTGAATAAATGGGCTTTGCTCGGGACGAGCAAATGATAAGTTTGGGGGTATTTGTTCATATCAGATTTTTGCATTTTCATACCGCCCAATTTTTGTCACATTGCATATCGGTAGATACTCTTGAGCCGTGTTTGCTAGTCAATTGCAGGATACAGGTTCTCGGTTCTAAAACGGTGAAATTCATGGAAAACACGATAAAATCCGGGTTCCTGCCAACCACAGATAAAACACGGTCTCCGCTCTTCATCCGTATGCTGCCAGATACCAGTTTAGGGAGACGAAATGTCAAATCAATGTCGTTTTCAGGCACAAGGCTCAATGGCAGCACAAGATCCAAGAAAATCTACGCGGAGCTCGAGGCAATCATTCCAAATCTTGACAAAAAGTCCACCTTTCCCTCAACAGAAATTCTGGAAGAAATGTGGAAGTATTTTCAGAAAATATATGAACCAGAGAACAGGGGACAGCAAACCAGGGGACCACAAGAAAAATCATGCCCTAACTCACCTATAGGGCCGCGGATCCGCGGCCAAAGGGGGGTCTAGGCCGCTGATCCGCGGCCGTACTGGCGCCGCATGCGCAGAGATTTTGGGGGTATTTTGGTCTTTTCATTTTTGTTCTGGTGGTTGCCCTAGGTTTCCATTCTCCAGCCTATAAATAGCCCAGAACTTTGTGAAGGAAAGGGTCCATTCTTGTATTTTCATTTTGCTAGGTTTAGTGTTTTCTTCTTCCTCTTCTCATCTCTTCTCCATTAAAACTTGTAATGAGCTTGGAGAGTGAAGAGTGATGAATAAAGAAGAACCGTTTATTATCAGGCTTGTCTCTTTATCTTTATGCTTGTTGTAATTTTAATTCGTTAAGTAGTTGTTGTTATTTTCGTGTTGTTTCTTTCTTCTCTCTTTTTTCCTTATCTTTCATACGACAATGATGCTTACGCTCGATCCTCGCCAAGGTGAGGTCGCAAATAGCTAGTCGTATTCTTCTAATCTCCTTCTTTCTATCTTCCTCTTTTGTTTTGTTTTATTTTTCCGTATTATGATGTGTGAGTAGTTCATACTTGTTAGGGTAGGATAAGGGAAGTTTGAGAGAAGGAAATCTCTCTCACTCTTTCCTTGCCCAACAGCTTAAATCGACTCCCGTTAATTGAACCACAATCCGCTCCTTACGGCACCCTATCCTACATGATAGCGGTGATTCCGTAGTGAGACCGGTTGTGGTTGAATTAACCGGAGGTTATGGCTAAGAGCCAAGAACGGACGGACAAGCACCAAAAGGAAGGACTTATGCGTTGGAAAGCCTAGCTTATACTCGCAAGTTCCTTCCTAGTCGTGCTAATCCCCGTTGTTTCCGATTACCGTAACACCGATATTAAGAGGGGCAACGAAAGATGTGGAGACTCCTAACTCAAACTAACATAATCCTAACCCTAACAAGCTCTCTTTAAAACATCAACTTAACACTTAGATAACCACAACAAAATCTGAAAAACCGGACTTAACTCGTTAAAGCACATAGAAAAAGACTCCCATCTCCCTGCGGACGACCCGTACTCAACCGGCTAGCTACAAGCGAAACCGTCTTGATTGCGGTATTTAAACTAAAACTTGAACACGCACGTACTCTAACAATCAAGTCCCTGGACAGGGATGATTTAGAGATTTACTGGTAAGTGTTACTAGTAATTTCTCCACCTGTTATGAGCCTCACATCGGCACGACTTATCGGTTATTGGAGTCTGACGTTTACCACCCCTAGACTTGATATGCGACTTATCAGACGAGGAGACCGGACTGTACGGGAAGTGTTACCAGCAGGCTTTTACAGGAGTTGGAGCGGGCTTGCTTGCTGATCTTCTGATCGCTCAATACCCGGATGGCCGTTACGTCCAGCTAGTACCGCTGACGGCTTGTGGGTGCTTGATGTGATCATCACCTACTGCCGGCGTATTGACGGGTCTTTAGAGTCCTATATAAAGGTTTTACTGGCTCAGGCAAAACGAAATAGGAGCACGTATGTGATATGTGCGGGACCGAGAATAATGCGTGTATGTGATACCGTATTTATACTCGCGACTTTTTGTATCGTTCGATTATATATGATATAGCCGGGTTATCGAATCAAGTGTTAATTCGATAAGTCGATACAATGGATGTTAGTCGGTTATATGCGATATGACCGGATTATTAAGTCAAGTGTTGATTTAATAATTTAGTGTATAATTGTATATTAGATATACTAGTTTACATTAACTAACACTTGTTCACTTAAGGATTTTTCTCACATGTGCACAACTTTAATATATATGTGATATATTAAAAATGTGTTTTCTTTTTGTATCATGGTTGATGATACACATGACTTGGGTGTATGAGACTTACACCATGCTATTTATGTTGGGTTTTAATATTTAAAATAATTACAAAATTAGTGGAGGATTAGCAAAATGCATGAAGCTTGTGGAAGCTTGAGGATGCATTGACTAAGTCCACTAAGTTTGTTTTTACTATGGATATTTGTTAACCCAACCATAAGGATTAGCCATGGTTATGTCTCTACATGAATTAGTATATGATACTCACTCACCATGGTTAGCTTTCTCACTTGATCATTATCTCTTCTCATATTATTTTCTTCATCTTCTTCCTTGAGCTAAAAAGCTCTCTAGGGTTTGATCCAAAGTGAGAAACATTGTGAGAAACTAAATTCTAAAGTGAACCCACTTCCTATTTCTCCATCCTCTACTAGACTAGAACTTTAGTTTACGGTTTTGCTTCACTAATTCTCTAGTTAGTGAAGTAGAAGCTTGAGTTGGCATCCTCTCGACGTAGATCATCTTCGGCCTCGAAGACTTCAAGCAAGGACGCTCCTTTTGCCTCGTGAAGCCATGCAAGAGTCCGGGAGAACCACGATCGCAGCGAAGAGACTTCAACAAGGAGCTAAAGAAGTGAAGGACCGATCTACAAAGGTTGTATTTCGTATTCACTTAGTCATAGATGCTATTTTCTTGCATGTGAAACCCTAATTTTCTAGCAAAGATCTTGTTTAGGGTTGTTAGGCACGGCTAAAATTTTAATCGGGCATGGTTGATGCTTTCTTAACCCTTGTTAGAGTTTCTAATAACCCTACAGTGGTATCAGAGCCTAGCTAGAGTATTAGGCGACTTGTATACGGAGTTAAAACCCCGATCGAAACCCGAAACGCAAATTTAACCCCCTCTCTGGACAATTTCTAAAAATGTGATTTTTTCTGAATTAAAAATACCTAAAAAAATCAGCAGGGAATTCTAAGAATTACCATGAAATACGAACTCATGATACCATTAAGTCGCCGCGGAACCGCGGCAGGAACCTGCTTCCCGCGGCGGTTCCGCGGCCGTACTTTGGTATTATTGACACGTGTTTGCACAGTAATACTTGTATCTGTTGTTACTATTTTCTGGGTATTTTTAATCCGACTCAAGTGTTGAGTGTTCTGGGGTTATTTTATAATCGTTGATTCGATCGGAATATTTAATTTCGTTATGTTTTCCGGATATTTAGAAACTGTTAAAATGTTCGAACGGATATCATTAACTCATTATTTCCCGGCACGAAAAACTTTCAAGTGTTGAATTTTTTCTTGAGTTTAAATCTTTCGGAAAAACGTGCATGTAACGCAATGGACCCTCTAGAAGACAACAAACCTTAACTCGATTATGTGACCGTCTTGAACTGCCTTTTGAACCTTAGGGTTTGGGGCAGTACGGCATGCCACATGTGAGGCGTTGGCTTGACCCTTCTACGGCTGGACCGTTGCTACTGTGACGTATTCTGGAATTTTTGAACCCCGCTCAAATGTTGAGCTATTTAGAAAATCTTGGGTATTTGATTATTCGATCGGAAAGTTTAATACTGTTTATTTATCTGGAATGTGATACAATATGTGGAATTCATATAGTTAGGCATGAAATGCGAAGTATGTGATATTTCGAATTTACGATGTCTAAAGAGATTGCGGATTCCAAATGTTGTAGTTTTACACTTTATTTTCTGCGACCGTAAGTGTAATATGTGTTATCACCGGTTTCGTTGTTATATGTCAACGACAATTTGGATGCGCATATTTACTTACGTTGATGACATGTGATGTTAAGTGTTGCTGGATATGTTATATTGGATCGTCGTGTTATGAATAGCCGGGGGTTTTTATGTGAGATGAGGGTTTTTATTTTCATTCATGTAAAATTAAATGTATGTAATATTCTTTTATTGGGGCACTTCCGAGATGAGGTTGATGTCACCATTTGTATATTATTTACTTTTCCGCACTAGGATAGACCCAAGGAGGAGAGCGTAAGTAACCGGGTTCTAGAGTCCAGTGGGAGACCAGCTCGAGGAGTCGAGTCCGGGTCTCCTAACTATAGAATTGGAAGGGTTGCTTGCCGCTCTCGTAGGGGTCTAGGGGTGTGGGTTTGGCTATTCTTCGCGACCATGGAATCCGTGTTTTATAGAGACTCAAAATAAAACACAGACGTCCTAGTATATCCAATGTTTCATTTGTTTCTTCTGCTGCGATATCTGTGCCGTGATCATTTGATATGTTGTGATAAATACTATATATAGTATATATGATATATTACATAGACGTTACATATGTTTTACACCCGCGCTAGCCCTGCCCCGCTCTGCCGTTAGTTACCTAACCTAACGGTGCACGAGGGGACATCGAGGCGAATGCGGATGGCATAAGTGTACGTCGTATTTATATGTGATGTTTAGGTGACTTAAATGATGGGACTTCATTAATATGATTAATGAAAGAAAAGAAACCTAAAAGATGTTGTAGAATCAAACTTTCAAAAAGGGTAGCTACAGTTTTTGCTTTGCATAGCGATATATATGATATATCATGCACCTTATTTGATGAGGAAAGAGCCGAGATCCCTTCACCGGGAGTGACCTCTTTAGCAAAACTGGCAGATGCTACAACACTCGGTTTGCTTTTGATTGCTTTTGGAGTTTTGCTTTGCATAGTGATATATATGATATATCCTGCACCTTATTCCATAAGGAAAGAGCCGAGATCCCTTCACCGGGAGTGACCTTGTCACGCCCTGCTTCCCAAAATACGGAAAACGAGGGATGACTAGGCCAGCCATGCTCCTACGGTCAAGGAATCATCTTGCCGTAGTCACACTTCGGCTTCTAGCATTACATGGTAATAAGTAAATAAAGCACAGTAGTAAAGGAATCACATCACTAATTTATTATATTAAAAACCATTGTTCACAAATTACAGATAACAAGAACAATTACTAACCAAGTTCAATCTCACGATCACTTTTATGGAAAGCAGTAAAGGAAGAAAGTACACCAGACTATATCTCCGTGAACTCGAAAGGTAGATCTGTCTCCTGCGCTGGTTCTTCCACGGAATCTGAGCATGCATACTCAGGTCATCAGAGCGACACAATAGCAATATTATTATAATAAGATGAAACAGATAAAAGAGGTAATACTAGTGAAAGTACAATGCGAGTAACCACTATGTCACTATATGATGCAGAATGTGATCTGTGTCCCTATCGGTCTCTAGGTCATGTTTGAAATCGCATAGTGGAAGGAGGATCATGTTTAACAGGAGTCTCGTACATACCCGAGACAACGGCCCACATGCCCGAGACATAACCCTGTCAGCCGGATCGCTAGATCCTACCTACTATATATATCGCTGCTCGAATGATCATCCTCTAAAACACGGTCCCGCTAAATACGATTCTCTTTCCACTTCGATTTCCCCTTTATCCCCAGGTTTACACTATTTATAATCTTGATTTAGTCGTGTACAAGTATACCAATGGCACGGTTTTATCACTGTTCACTGTATCAATCACTGTCACGAATATTCACTTCCCATTGGTGTACTTGTCACTTCTAAACCAACATCAATCACGCACGATAATGCAATGTCCACTGACTCTAACACGCACTAACACTAAGTATATGGCAAATGGGGTATGATATATGTATATATGCCATCATTAAGCTAAGTATGTTATGAATCAATATGCATGTCATTAACTTACAAAAATTGCATAAATTCATATGTCTAGAATTCAACAAAATGATACAAGTACGATAAATAGAACACTCAGTCAGAAATTCATCAAAATTAGTTTCAGTTCAATCGGGTTTCCAGTATTCAAGATACAACTGTTTCAATTTAAGTGCTCGCGGCTGGAAATTCAGTTTCAGAACTGAATGTCCGTTTCGCGACACGAATTGCACCCAGTTGGGCTCAGATTTTAGCGATGATACAGGTGAATAAAATATAGGGTTCTCGATAGGGTATTCAACGCAACAGACGGATCCTCATTCGCGTCTGTACGTCGAAAGTTATACACAGTTTAACATCAGTATGTCACTTCTAAATCTGCTCTGGACAGTTATACGTTCTGCCCTTTTATTTACAATTTAAATAGAAAACGGAAATGAAACGGAATGAAACCACTTGTTTTGTTTAGCTAACAGATCCATATTTAATCCACTACAGAGTTCCGTAACATACGAATTCAGAAAACAAAGTGACACACATTTTGGTACAGTACACAGTAATCAGAGTCGCTCTGGACTGCAGTCCAGAGTCGCACTCCGATCAAAATATCATCGCAGTTACTATACAGAAAACATTATAAGTTTACATATAATTAAAGTTTGTCGAGTCGGCTTCGATTTAAGCCCTCGAACGCATCATTCCAGTATGTACATAATTTACAGTGATTTTAACCATTTTCAGATACGGGAAATTTCTAGTTTTAACGGTATATTTGGGGGTATCAATTTTAGTCACTAACAGTCGTATTTTCCAGTGAGATTCATACACTATATTCGTCATCATATGGGACAACAGAAAACATCTATTTCCGTCAAATTAAGCAAGTATTTTCATTGGAGTCTAGCATCGAACACCTAGGTCGCATAATATATCGGGAATCGGTAAATTATAAACCAAATGATTTAAGGTTGTATCAAAATTATATTAGCATGTAGCAAGTAAAACACTTGCCTGGAAACATCTCGGGGTTGCACGGCAGCAGCGGCGTCACGAACGCGCGATGTACGTCGTGAAACGATTTGCGCGAGCTTGGCTCGCGATATGGAATTTGCGTCGGAGTTGTCCGGAGACTTCTTGTACTCGCTGGAAGCGGAGGGGGTGCTCTGTGGTTTGCCTGAGAAGTGCTGGGGTTGCCGGCGGTCGACGGCGTCGCTTCGGCGATGGCCGCAGTGAGTGTTTGGAAAATGGGTTATGAGTTTTTTGAAGATAGAGAGAAGTGGTAGCTCGGGTGTGGATCTTGGAGGAGGAGGAGAAGATGCAGAGGGTGTTGGGATCGATGGTGTGGTGTGGAGATCGCCGGCGTCAAGCGTGCAGGGTGGGGGTCGAGCTCGGTGCAGGGGAGTTGGGTTGATGGAGGGTGGAGTCGTAGAGGGAGAAGGAGGGTGAATGAGGGGTCGCCGAGGGGCTGTCGTCGTGGGGGTCGAGCTAAGTGATGGGGTGATCGCCGGCGTCGAGGGTGCAGTGGGTTCGTGCAGAAATTTTGCGAGGAAGGAGGGTTTTTGAGATGGTGTTGGAGAGCGAGGGAGAGATGAGGGCGACGTGGTTAGAGAGAGGAGTGCGAGGGGGTAACGTCGCGCAACGTGGGCATAGGCGTGGGCGCGAGCGGAGGAAGCGGGTCGCGAGCGGGAATGGAGGAAGGAGCCGTTGGAGAGGGAGGTGAACAGGAGCGGGTCGGGTTGGGTGTTGAGGAGGCGGGCCGAAGGAGTTGGGCTGGGCTGAGGAGTTTTAAAAGAATTCCTTTAAAAAATTTATGGGCTGAGGGGGAGAGTGAGCCGGGGGATTGAAATAAAGATTTTATTTAAAAAAAAGTGAGTGGGCTGAGGAAGGGAAACGGGCTGGGTTCATTTTTATTAGTTAAAATCTTTTCTTTTGTTTTAGTGTGGGCTTATGTGAGGTTAGGGTTTAGTAAAATATTTTATTTGCTTTAGTTTTGGTTTGGCTTTGGTTTTAAATCTTAGGTTTTGGCTTTTAGGGTTTGGACTATGATTTTAAAAGAGTTGGAAAATAAAGTTTAAATATTAAGCTTAAACAACCAATTAAAAATACGAGGGGAAAAAGAAAGGAAATCACTGGAATTTAGAAAATAGGAAACTTTTATTAAGATGGAAATGGGGATTTACAGACCTCTTTAGCAAAACTAATAAAAGTCTCAAAATCACTCCATTTCAAAATTCACTCGATTCTACAACGATATCAAGTTCATTACGCAATAGGTTTTCAGAAAAACCTGTCGTAGCCCTCCGTCATTTCAGATAAGTCCTACTTAGTATTCGTGCTACGTTTGTTGGCCTGCGTCAAGGCGTAGTGTGCGGTAGTTAACTAGTATTTATCTGCTTATGCATATGATGCAGATTGGATTAAGCTAGTCGTGCGACTTTGTTGGCCTGCGTCAAGGATCATACGGGTGGGTTTAATTCAATCAAGAAATGACGGGTTGAACTTGACTAGCGCACTATGGTTTGTTGGCCTGCGTCAAGGTCATGGGACGCTAGGGGTAAAATATTATCGGGAATTTCAAGTGTTGAAATTTGCAATGAGATTGCATACCTTCTATGAGATAGTTGGATCCCGATACCCACTGCGAGTAATTGTTACTCCTGGGAGAGTTTTACACAGGACAATTAGCCGATCAAGTAGGTGTCTAGAAAGGTGTCAACGGGGTTATGCCTCTGGGAAAACGAGGTTTACTTTAATTAGGTCCGTGCGAAAGCACGGGGAACCTCCCTCAAAGTACCGACACTGGCCTGGCTGAAAGATTGGCGAAGTTGTAGGGTGTAATTAATCCCGGCTAGTCTTTCCTTTTAGGGTTTGAAGGAAGATTTGATAAAAAACAGTGGGAGCCATCCTGATTAGATAAAATAATAACCAATCTGATCTTGCAAGAGCATACGCTAAAGTGTTTTCTTCTCTCTCTCTCTCCAGGTAGCGACTATATCATGCCTTAATCAAGATAATAATATGGATGTATTGACCGAACCCGCATGTTATACTGTGCTGGGGAACGTTGGTTCCATTCTTTCTTATAAAAGTTATAAGACTGAACAAGATATAGGGGAATACCAGGATTCCCATGCCATCCGAATGAAGAAAGTACATGTTGATGCATTTTCTTCGGGTGTGTTCGTTACAGAGAACCGTTTCTCCATTTCCTCTACGTCCTGGGTATTAGATACCGGGTCAGGATCCCATATATGTAATCAATTACATGGGCTTAGGAAAGGTAGAGAACTTGGAGAAGGTGATAAAGACATAAGGGTTAGAAATGGTGCAATTGTTGCAGCTAGAACCGTCAGGGAATATCACCTTGTATTGCCAACTGGTATTACATTGATTCTGAACGAATGCTATTACATGCCGAACCTGATATGCAACATTATATCGGTTTCTTTGTTGAGTAAAGAGGGATACAATTTTGTATTACAGGATAATGTTATGAACATTTTCCTAAACCAAAAGTTGGTTGGATCAGGCACGTTGTGCAATGGCATTTATGTTCTAAATCAATCAACAGTTCTGAGCATAACAAACACACACAAGAGGACGAGTTCAGAAATGAATGAATTCTTCTTGTGGCATTGTAGACTGGGTCACATCAATGCGACAGGACTAGCTAAGTTGCATAAGGATGGATATTTGAATCCGTTTGAATTTTCATCTTATGACACTTGCCAGTCATGTCTCAAAGGAAAGATGACCAAAACTCCGTTTACGGGACACGGAGAAAGAGTTACGGAACTCTTAGGACTGGTACATAGTGATGTATGCGGCCCCATATCTACACATGCCAGGAATGGTTCTACGTACTTCATTACATTCACTGACGATCTCTCTAGGTTCGGATATGTGTTCCCGATGAAACACAAATCAGAAGCTTTTGAGAAATTTAGAGAATATAAACAAGAAGTCGAGAACCAAACCGGAAAAAGTATTAAAATCCTTCGATCTGATCGAGGAGGTGAATACTTGAGCAATGAATTTCTGGACTTCCTAAAAGAGAATGGGATTCTCTCTCAGCCAACTCCTCCATATACACCACAGCACAACAGTGTATCGGAACGGAGGAACCGCACCCTACTGGATATGGTGCGCTCTATGATGAGCACAGCTGAGTTACCTATTTCCTTCTGGGGGTATGCACTTGAAACAGCTGCAGACCTATTGAATATAGTTCCCACCAAATCTGTGCCAACCACTCCATATGAGATATGGAAAGGAAAGAGTCCATATCTTAATTATGTTAAGATATGGGGTTGTCCGGCATATGTAAAAACGCAAAATCCGGACAAACTCGCGGCAAGGTCCATTCTGTGTAAGTTTATTGGATATCCCAAACATTAGCGCGGGTATATCTTCTACCAAACCGAGGAACAAAAGGTGTTTGTTTCTCGACATGCCACCTTTTTAGAAAAGGAATTTCTTGAAAAAGAGATTAGTGGCAAGGAGGTAGAACTGGAAGAGGTTCCAGTAATACAGACTACGACAGAAGATTTGGTTGAACCGGAGAATTCGGTAGTTCCCAACGAACCTCAGCCTCTCCGCCGATCTAATAGGGTTCCTCACCCACCTGAGAGATACTACGGTTTTCTCATGGATGGTGGGAGCGAGGATTGCATCATGGTTGATGATGACCCAACTAGCTTCGAGCAGGCCATCACGAGTGGGGACTCAGTGAAATGGATGGATGCAATGCGGTCCGAGATGGAATCCATGTACACCAACAAAGTATGGACTTTGGAAGATGCTCCTGAAGGGGTAAAACCCATTGAGAGCAAGTGGATCTTCAAGAAAAAACTTGGTGTAGATGGGAAAGTGGAGACTTTCAAAGCTAGACTTGTTGCAAAAGGTTTTCGTCAAAGACCAGGTGTGTACTATGATGAAACCTTTTCTCCAGTGGCTATGCTTAAATCCATCCGGATCATGCTTGCCATCGCTGCATATCATGACTACGAAATCTGGCAAATGGATGTTAAGACCGCCTTTCTAAACGGTGATTTAGAAGAGTGCGTGTACATGACTCAGCCAGAGGGCTTCGTAGATAGTGGGAGCAGCGGGAAGGTGTGCAAGCTGCTTAAATCCATTTATGGATTAAAGCAAGCATCGCGGAGTTGGAACATCTGCTTTGACATCGTTATCAAAGAGTTTGATTTCGTCAAAAATGTAGATGAACCTTGTATCTACAAGAAGGTGGCAGAGAGTAAGGTTGTCTTCCTCGTATTGTACGTGGACGACATACTCTTGATAGGAAATGACATTCCTATGCTGCAATCGGTCAAGCTCTTCTTATCACAAAGATTCTCAATGAAAGATCTTGGTGATGCCTCCTGCATATTGGGCATTATGATCTATAGAGATAGATCTAAACGGATACTGGGATTGTCCCAATCCAGGTACATTGACACCATACTAAAGAGATTTAGTATGGAAGAATCCAAGCGTGGGAACTTACCCTCGATCTCTGGACTCACTCTCTCCAAAGAGATGTCACCCAAGACTGAATTGGAGAGAGCTCGCATGCAAGGGATACCCTATGCTTCGGCTGTAGGTTCTATCATGTACGCGATGTTATGTACCAGACCCGATGGAGTATACTCACTAAGTGTAGTGAGTAGGTATCAAGCTGATCCTGGAGAGAGTCATTGGACAGCTGTGAAGAGCATTCTTAAGTACTTGCGAAGGACTAAAGAGATGCTCTTGGTGTATGGTAACGGAGAACTCCAAGTGGAGTCCTTTACCGATTCGAGCTTCCAGAGTGATAAGGACGACTCTAAGTCGCACTCAGGATTTGTCTTTACCCTTTACGGAGGGGCGGTTAGCTGGAAGAGTTCCAAGTAGGAAACAGTGGCAGACTCGACGATGGAGGCTGAATACATCGCTGCCAACGATGCTGCCAAAGAGGCTGTCTGGATCAAGAAGTTCATTACTGAACTTGGAGTGGTTCCATCCATTGAGCATCCAATACCTTTGTATTGCGATAACAATGGAGCGGTGGCTTTGGTCAAGGAACCCAGGTCCCATCAGCGATCCAGGCATATTCTGAGGCGGTATCACCTGATCCGGGAGATAGTTGATCGCCGGGAGATCGAGGTCAGGAGGGTTGATACGAAGAACAACACTACGGATCCACTCACGAAGGCCATTCCCCAGATACAGTTTGAGATACTCTTCGGGATTCTTGGTATGCGATACTACAGTAGCTGGCCCTAGTGCAAGTGGGAGATTGTTAGTTGTATATATGCCCTAGAGGCCAGTATTGTACAGATGATGTATATTATATTGGATGCTTGGACATATATAGAGAGGACTTTCTTGCTCGACATGATAGTATGCTATCTGGTTGCTCTTTATCTTAACATGTATACTTGTCTCTTGATACTGTCTTATAGTTACATGTTGGTAAAGCCCTTAGGATGTGTACTTGACTATCTAGACTATGATGCAGAACATACTAATGGGGACAGAGTAGTCCATAAGTACATCCTTCAATGTTCCTAGTCATAGGTATATCGAGATAGGGCATCGATATACCAGAGTAGACTAGCGTATACGCTTCTCGACCCATGAGATAAGCGATGGATGATCCCATATCCATTAGTGTTTGACATCAGAGATGGTATACGGGTGCTCAGTGGAGACTGGGTACACTGGATGGACTCGCCGAGAACTCCCAGATGGTATTATACCTCACGTCAGATGGCAGTTCTCTGGTGACACTTGTGCAGGTTAGTTTGTAGACCCGAGATCGTCATAGAGTCTTGTGTGATTCCCACTGTGCTTTGATTTCCACCTTACCACGTCCAAGAGGGCATGCAAAACGGTGGTTTTTGGGTACAGTCCGGAGTCACATGGAGGCAATGAGCGATAGGAGGGGTTTCGTCTCTCCCGGTATTGGGGGTTGATGTTGCGCCGTGCTCGATTGGCCGTAACAGGGAAGTCCCTGGCCAGGGCTGATTTAGAGATTTACTGGTAAGTGTTACCAGTAGTTTCTCAACCCATTATGAGCCTCACATCGGCACGACTTATCGGTTATTGGGGTCTGATGTTTACCACCCATAGACTTGATATGCGACATATCAGACGAGGAGACCGGACTGTACGGGAAGTGTTACCGGCAGGCTTTTATAGGAGTTGGAGCGGGCTTGCTTGCTGATCTTCTGATCGCTCAATACCCGGGTGGCCGTTGCGTCCAGCTAGTACCGCTGACGGCTTGTGGGTGCTTGATGTGATCATCACCTACTGCCGGAGTATTGACGAGTCTTTAGAGTCCTACATAAAGGTTTTACTGGCTCAGGCAAAACGAAATAGGAGCACGTATGTGATATGTGCGGGGCCGAGAATAATGCGTGTATGTGATACCGTATTCTATTCTCGCGACTTTTTGCATCGGTCGGTTATATATGATATAGCCGGGTTATCGAATCAAGTGTTGATTCGATAAGTCGATACAATGGATGTTAGTCGGTTATATGCGATATGACCGGATTATTATGTTAAGTGTTGATTTAATAATTCAGTGTATAATTATATATTAGATATACTAGTTTACATTAACTAACACTTGTTCACTTAAGGATTTTTCTCACATGTGCACAACTTTAATATATATGTGATATATATTAAAAATGTGTTTTCTTTTTGTATCATGGTTGATGATACACATGACTTGGGTGTATGAGACTTACACCATGCTATTTATGTTGGGTTTTAATATTTAAAGTAATTACAAAATTAGTGGAGGATTACCAAAATGCATGAAGCTTATGGAAGCTTGTGGATGCATTGACTAAGTCCACTAAGTTTGTTTTTACTATGGATATTTGTTAACCCAACCATAAGGATTAGCCATGGTTATGTCTCTACATGAGTTAGTATATGATATTCACTCACCATGGTTAGCTTTCTCACTTGATCATTATCTCTTCTCATATTATTTTCTTCATCTTCTTTCTTGAGCTAAAAAGCTCTCTAGGGTTTGATCCAAAGTGAGAAACATTGTGAGAAACTAAATTCTAAAGTGAACCCACTTTCTATTTCTCCATCCTCTACTAGACTAGCACTTTAGTTTAGGGTGTTTGCTTCACTAATTCTCTAGTTAGTGAAGTAGAAGTTTGAGTTGGCATCCCCTTGACGTAGATCATTTTCGGCCTCGAAGACTTCAAGCAAGGACGCTCATTTAGCCTCGTGAAGCCATGCAAGAGTCCAGGAGAACCACGATCGCGGCGAAGGGACTTCAACAAGGAGCTAAAGAAGTGAAGGACCGATCTACAAAGGTTGTATTTCGTATTCACTTAGTCATAGATGCTATTTACTTGCATGTGAAACCCTAATTTTCTAGCAAAGATCTTGTTTAGGGTTGTTAGGCACGGCTAAAATTTTAATCGGGCATGGTTGATGCTTTCTTAACCCTTGTTAGAGTGCCTAGTAACCCTACACCCTGTTCGGTCAATCCTTAGCGGGCAATTTCCTACCCACCAACGCTGAGGATCCAAAACTATCCTCACGAGGCCACCGAGCAGTTTCACTGCTCGGTCTATCCCTGGCTGGTAGATTCCTACCCCCACGACGCCAAGGATCGAAGCCCTCCTCACGAGGCCACCGAGCAGCTTTCCTACTCGGTCCATCCTTGGCTGGTGGATTCATACCCAATGACGCCAAGAATCAAAGCCCTCCTCACGAGGCCACCGAGCAGCTACCCTGCTCGGTCCACCCGCAGCCGGTAGCTTCCTACCCTACAAAGCTACAGATCGAAGCTCTCCTCACGAGGCCATCGAGCAGCTACCCTGCTCGGTCCATTCGCAGCCGGTAGCTTCCTACTACACAACGCTGCGGATTGAAGCCCTCCTCACGAGGCCACCGAGCAGCTACACTGCTCCGTCCATCCCTGGCTGGTAGATTCCTACGCCATGACGCTAAGGATCAAAGCTCTCCTTGCGAGGCCACCGAGCAGCTAGCCTGATTGGTCCGTTCGCAACCGGTAGCTTCCCACCCCACAATGCTACGGATTGAAGCTCTCCTCACGAGGCCTCCGAGCAGCTACACTGCTTGGTCCATCCCTGACCGATAGATTCCTACCCCATGACACCAAGGATCAAAGCCCTTCTTGCGAGGACACCGAGCATCTTCACTGCTCGGTCCATCGCTGGTTGGTAGATTCCTACCCCATGATGCTAAAGATCAAAGCCCTCATCACGAGGCCACCGAGCAAGTACCCTGCTCGGTCCATCCCTAGCGGGTAGTTTCCTACCCATCAACGCTAAGGATCAAAAGCCCTCATCTCGAAGCCACCAATCATCTCCTTGCTCGGTTAATCTCCGAGGGTGGTTCCTGCCCTACAAAGAGACATGGACATCTACCCGAATTCGAGGCATGGACTAGTACTGACCTTCCAACACTTGGAGGTTTGCTGATTCATGGAGATCGCCACCTTGACTCCGGGGGCGGGAAGGCACCGACCTTGATACACTTGGCGATTATTTGGTTTATACTCGACGCGCGATCGTCATCTAAAATGCCAGACACCGACCTATGGCCTAACGCTTGAATCGAGGAAAAGACTGATAAGCTAAAGCACTCAAGAAGAAAACACATAGTCATGCAGAGAAAAATATACTCAACTTTATTCATGTTCCAAAAAATTATTACAAGGTATTCTAGGCTCCTCAGCCTTACAAAAAGTGCCCGGAGGCTCACAAAATTTGAAAAATAAAAACAGAAAGGCACAAGGCTAAAAAGCTCAGGCTATAGGCTCCGCCTGTGTCTTGCCCAGCTCGGCATCGCTCCCGAGGGCCGGGGCTTCTACCTCCGTAAGCTCCTCTCCCCCGATGGCCACCCCGGCTCCAGCCACTTGCGGTGCATCCGCCGAGATCGGGACCCTGGCACGGAGATCACCGTCAGCAAACTCCGGCATTAGCGTCTTGATAGCATCAAGAGCCTTATGCCAAATGATGGACGAGGCTTCGCCAATGTCGGCGTAGAACTGATCCGACGCCTTGTACATCTCCACCAACCTGCAAGCTCGGAGCTCGGCAATCTTCGCTGCCTTAAGCCCCGCTTTGGTCTCACTCTTGCTGGCATCCCTTGCCTTCTTCATCAGGGCATAGCGCTTGCCCATCTCGTCGAACTTGTCCTCGACGGCGTGGTGAGACTCGCACAGAAGTCGGTGGGACATCTGGCACTTGGAAATCGTGATCTCCCCGGCGGCCAACCGGGTTTCGAGGGCCGCTGTCTTCTCCTTCTCCAGCCGCAGCTGAAGGTGCAGATCCTCCGCCTCCGAAGACGATTCCCCCGAATTCCTCATGGCCGGGGAAATCTCCTCGGACTCCATGTTGACGATAAGGGCGCAGTGTTGGAGGACCTGAGGAAAGTAGCAGATGGATTTAGAGGTGTTCAGACTAAGAAAGGGCACTTAAGATAATACTTAAACCGATACTGTCACAACCCGAAATTGGCACGCGATGGCCCTTAAACTATGCAACGTCCACAGGCGTAACGCAATTTAAGTAAACCGAAAACCCAGCAATCTAAACCATCAAAAGTAGTAAGAATTAATAGCATTTTCAAAACCTTTGAAATCTCAACCCAAATTCTTTAGAAGTCCAACTTTATTTTCTTTAAAATTTTGGCAGCACCTCCTTTGTAAAAACTAACCCCAAAGATGGGTACAACATAAATATAAGTAAAGCATCCCCAAACGGGAGCAAATACACGCCCAAAGGCGGAAAACAACCACCACAACAGATATACGACGCCGTAGCGAAGAAATAAAAGACGATATAAATAAAACTACATAAAAACATCCAAGTCACAAAATAATATACAATATCGTCCTCACATCAAGTCTCTAAGTTATATAAGATAATGGTATATGGAGAGTACAGGATATAACGAATATTCAATAAACATGAACGGATAACCACAAAACCTACCTAAGCAAAACTGCACACTATGAGCCGAAGCGGTATCCGCAGCAAAAGATGATAAGATAGATGAATAGCCTGCCTCGACTACTTTGGGAAATAGCCTGCAAAACACTGTGGCACAACGAGGGTGAGTTGCCAACTCGTGAATAGTAAATAACATATGCAGGTAATCGCAAGTATGCACGTACAGCGCGAATCTAACATATGCAAGCTAATATCAATAAATGGTTATATGAATGCAACAGTCATGAAAAGTACACTAGCAGGTACAACTAATACATGAAGCAATAATATGACAATATGTATGCAATAGTCATGTAATGTACTCTATCAAGTACTACTAATACATGAACAATAAATGGCAATATGTATGCAACAATCATGTAAGGTACTATATCCGGTATTACTAATACATGAAGCAATGATATGACAATATATATATATATATGCAACAGTCATGAAAGGTACTTTATCAGATACTACTAATACATGAAGTAGTGCATAAACAATAAATGTGAAGTATGGAATGAAACATGTCATTTCCACGAAATCCTGACATCGTGGTAGGACCAAAGTCCATCAAGACAATCCAAATCCCAATTTCCTCAGATCAGCCCCCAAATTGGCTCTCATATCATATAAGTCTCATAAATCCTGAATGTACAATATCAGCAATCTCATATATATCCTATATCCAATCTCAAATGAATCTCCTATATCCCAAATCCAATATCAAGTGAATCTCATATATCCTAAGTATATTTGCATGAATAATTATGATGAAGTATATGAATTTATATGTATACATATATATTAGCGTCCCATTCCACTAATATATATATATATATATATATATATATATATATATATATATATAATAGCATCCCATTCCACTGGTTTATATACTTAGGAGTAAAAATATCATGAAAACCTGTGCCAAGAATCGACACATAAAGACTGGTCTATCAGGTGTTGTCACCACGACTGGCACCCTGATAGGTACGTATCATACGCTATACCGAAAGCTCGAGTGCCTAGCTCTGACCCTCGCCTCTCGACGTATCCATATGTATATGACTCCCGTCGGTATCCCCACGATAACCGCCGAGTCATAGGTACTGTCACCGGTAGGTATGGTTCCCCTGTCAGGCCTCATCGGCATGATACATCAAAATCCCTTTCTTGCCCCGAGGTACCTCCGGGCCCCACCATGTACCCTCATACGGCCCCCGACTCCTTCCCGCATGGGGTATATATATCAGAACCGAAAAAACTCATGGTGGTTGCTGAAATATCATATCAAGAGAAACCGGGTTTTTCAAATAATGCATAATTTCATGAAACTACCACGGTCCTCAAATCCAGAAAATATTATGAAAAATCCATATCTCAATGCGAAAATCCATGAATATAATATATACAACACAGAACTGTAATGTAAGCATATAAAGGAAAAACCGCTATTTAACTGCAACAAGTTAAAATATATATCATGCGGTTCTTAATTTCTCCAAGTCTATATAATATCAAGTAAAGATAAATATGTAGCTATAACCAGATATATGTGAAAACATAAAGGTATAGCAAGTATAAGAATCTACCTGTCAGTAATGATGTAATATACCCTCCAGGTATAAGTGAAGTATGTATGCAAGGTGATCAGTCGAAAATACTGCATCTTTTAACCTGCAATTTCCCTATCATTTGCACTCATTTAGAAGTGTGCGATATTCATATTTCACATGTTAGCAAAACAGTCCTGAAATATCAGATTGCATGTGTTAGACTCTAAAACCGACATTTCTGAGGAAATTGTGTGTTTATCATGGCATCGCATCATCCATGTATTGCGCAACACTTGTGTCGAGATTTGTGCAGGAAATTGCAGGAGCAAAGCCAAAAGAGCTGATCAAAAATACGCCAACTCAATGATTTCAGATCTGGTAGCAATTCAAAAGGAAATATAATAATCAACATATCAAAGAAAGGCCCACAAGTCAGCCCAAATCAGCACCAGAAGTCCCAAGCCCCAAGCCTCCAACATGGCCGCGGAACCGCGGCGGGAGCCAGCTTGCACCGCGGTTCCGCGGCGGTATTGCCACTTCAGCGCTCTATTTTCTGTGCACAACTCCTCTCTCAGGGCCCACATTCATTTAAGATGCCTCAAATTCCAGAATTCTTTTGAAGCTTCTACCAGATCAGCAAAGATCATTAAGCAAAGCTAATCTTAATTAAGCTCCTAACAAACTATTTCTAGAAGCTCCCTCCTAACTAACTTCATCTAGAAGCTTCTCCTTAACTAACTTTTGGAGGGAAATTCAAATCTCCTCAACAAACTTTTGGAGGGAAACTTAAAATTCAAATCCTAAATCTAGGGTTTTGATGGCTATAAATAGGAACCTAGATCTAAGAGTTGAGGTTGTTCTTTAGTTGTTCTTCCATCTTCCTCATTCTTCAATTCTTCATCTTTTTCCACAAGTCTAGTGACAAGACTTGTGCGAAACCCTAACCCTAATTCCACTCCAAATTCAAGATTCCGAGTACCAATCAAGCAAGAAGCCCTTCAACCTTTTAGGAGCGGAGCCGATCTCCAATTGAGCAAGTGATCCAAGCCGATCCGCGACTCACGGAGCCGAGCGAAGCCAAATCGACGATCGAGTTCTTCCTCTTGTAGTTCTTGAGCGAATGTAATGAAATTGTTGATATAAATAAAAGGTGAAATTCTTTAATCTTGCTTTCTTTAAATTCTTGCATCATGATTCGATCTCAATTTGTGATTGTGTTTGATATTGTGATGTTTGAGTAAAACTCCGCTCGTCAAGGAGTCGAGAAGATCAATAAAATGATGATGTAACAAATCTTAAAACGATTCTTAAGTCCTACGAGTTTTGTAAACCCTAGCAAGTTCAAGAATCGATGACCTAGTTTCGTTGTGATGCTTTCTTGATTGTTATCGCTCGAAATTAGTGATCTACGATCGTTTCTTGAATTTACTAGAGGCTAGAATGTGAATGATGTCGACGAAGGAACAAGGGATAAATGATGAAACCCTAGTTTCACTAGAAATCCCTAATTCTCGTCGATCATCATCAATCTAGTATCAATTCATCGAAGGATAAGAATACGTCATCGTAAGATTACATCACATCTATAGATCCGATCGATTCCTACGAGCCTCATTTCGATTCTTGATATTTGGTTGGAAAAATTATCAAACTATCAATTCTTGATTCTATCTTTTTTTTTCTTGCTATTAGATCTATATTTTCTAATTCTTGAACTTCAAATATAAATCATGAATTGCTTTCTTTTCTTTCTTTTAAAGTTTCAATTCATCTAATTCAAAAGACGAACTATTACACTGTCCCTGTGGATGATCCGCACTCACTTACAATCTACATGCGACACCGTAGTTAATTGCGGTAAAATAATTCTTTGATTGTGAATTTTATTCATTTTCTAAACACACACAAAGAAATGATCAATCACAAGGTATACATGTAGCTATGTCATTATGTGTGAAATATACCTATCACTAATGGTACAATACCCTATAGGTATACATGTAACTAGCATATAAGCATGTAAAGGCATATGTGTAAGCATGTAGGTATATAGGTTGACATAAAGAAATATTAATCAATGTCTCAATGTCCCTAACCAAACAATATCATATAAGTATATGTGTTGTGCGTGTCATAGCAATTATTGACGGTGTGTATGGCATACAATCAGTACTCGTGCAACATGAGCCGTCAATAATAGTGCAGTGTCCTAAGGATACTAGTCCAAGCACAACAAATAACTAAGCAATAGGGTGTATGCACAACTCTATATATGCAATAGAATATGCGACAATATATAACATCTCTAGCCCAGATGCAAAACGCAATGCGAGCGATTCCCCTGTAAATGTTAAATTTACTCACCAACCCCCCTGGCTAAGTGAAGCCTACCACCTGTTTCCCCTTCTTCGCAGTGCCCGAAGTCCCCGCCTGCGAACCTAAAGCATAACACAACAAAACAAGTATATATTAGCAATAGACCCAAAACACGTACAAACTATATTGACCAACACGACAACACAAAACTTACTCTCAAGGGTTTGTATTGTGGCTAACATGCATAGCGACACGACGAAACCAACCTAAGAGCAAAATCACACAAAGCGCACGATCTGTGTCATATAACGTATCGCGCGTAAACATAACGCAAGAAACTACCCATGTGATCCCAGATTTTGCATACAGAGAAAACCCAAAAATCAAACAAGACCAAACACACCTAAACCAAAGCATACAGCTACCCTGAAAAACCCAACCCAAAACCCCACAGAAAATCCGAGGTCGCCGGATTTTAGCTTCTCGTCGCCGGCCATGGTCCGAGCAGGGGTGTTCGGGCTTGAGATGAAGGCTCAGGGTCCTAGGTACAACACAGCTACATTGTTTGGTTTTCTAGTAAACTCTCGGGGTCACAGCAGATCACAGATGTCATATATTGACACTAAAAAATACGATATTTGCATGAAAACTTAACTTTAAACGATCTAAACTGAAACTAACTGTCACGCCCCGCTTCCCAAAATACGGAATACGAGGGGTAGATAAGGCCAGCCATGCTCCTACGGTCAAGGAAATGTCCTGCCGTAGTCACACTTCGGCTTCTAGTTTTTCATGGTAAACAGTAAAAGATGCGCAGGTAATGAGAAATGCAGTAACTGAATGAAACAATGTAAAGAACTGACCTGAGGGGAAACAAATTGATATAACTCTGGATAGCTAATCAAGATGTCCGTGATGTACGTCTAGTCCTGGTCCAAGCTAAGTCTTCTCCTCACACTGAGCATGCATACTCAGGTCGTCAGAGCGACACAAAAGCAATATAATATATATAAAATCATGTGACAATTCTAACATTGGTAATAGGTATATATATAACAGTAGATCAATGACAGTATGGATATGAACATGCAGTAATCAATGCAGCGGAACAGTAAAAGCAGTAAAATGATATGCCACGTATGTCAACACAGTATGTAAGGTATATCAATGCCAGTATCCCTATCAGTCTCTAAGTCTCACTGTACAGGTCACTAAGCCTATCGTCAGTCCAAGTGTGAGAGTTAACCACTCGCGAGTGTCCTCCACCCAAGGGTAGAACCCAAGGGCAAGGGACCACGGGCCCAACATGTATATCACGGTGATAATCACATACCCTGTAAATCTCCATATATCTCCCTAAATAAATAAGCCGGCATGGGACTCCCGAGATTCTGTTGAACTCACACTTAAACTACCCCACACCCCGTGGTCTATATCAAACGCTAACCATAACCCTAAATACCAATCGGTCTGTGACAAGTCTGCACGAGAACTGGAAGCGGGACCTCCATCTAGCACATCCCGACTAATACCTAAGATAAATGGCAGTGTCTGGTGCCTTATCTGTGACACCCGTGCAAGAGCTTCCATAAGTGTCCCATACCACTTATAGTCACACGTACACGTGTCCCACAGACGTCGACAATGCAATATAATAATAAGGTTCACTGATTGTGTACAAGTACGTATCACTTTCACTTATTCACTGATACACGAACACTAACGTACTTGCCACAATCATCACTAAAACCTAACACTGGGTAAATGCATGTTATCACTATGTTATCAATGCAATGACGTGTGTATGATATGATGCGTAAACAGTATATAAAGCATGTTTAGGATGTCATGAATCATTAATCTACCATTTGCATAATTATCATAAATCATACGGTTACAATTTAGTGAAACAGTGAACAGGTAATAATTAGTATGTTCAGTTATCTATTCATCGAATTTAGTTTCATGCCAATCAGGTTCCAGGATCACTAATTATAATCATTTCATTTTAAGCATTCACGGCTGGAAATCCGGTTTCAGAATCGGAAGTCCGTTTCGCAACGCATTTTAATCCCAATTGGTATCAGATTTTAGCGATGCTATAGTGAATGAAATCTAGGGTTTTCAGTAAGGTTTTCAACGCAATAGATGAATCTTCAATCGCATCTGCACGTCATGAGTTATACACTGTTTAACATTAATATGTCATCTCAGAATCTGTTCTGGACTGTTATACGTCCATATCTATTAAATTACAGATTAATTAACAAATGATAACGAAACAGGATGAAACCACTTGTATTGTCTAGCTAACACATTCACCTATAATAAATAGTGGAGTTCCACAACCTAAGAGTTAAGGAAACGGGATGGTGTTCATTACGGAAAAGCAAGCAACAATTGGAGTCGCTCTGGACTGCAGTCCAGAGTCGCACTCCGATCCAAATATTGACACTATTTAAGTACAGAAACTATTCTAAACTTGTATAGGGTTAAAGTTCGTCGAGTCGTCTTCGATTTGAGCCCTCGAGCTCATCATTCCAGTATGTATATAATTTATGGTGATTTTAATAGTTTTCAGGTACAAGAAAATTCCAGTTTTATGGTTAAACTTGGGGGTAGTTGTTTCAGTCATTAACGGTCATATTTTCCAGCGAAACTTGCACAAGGTATTCATCACAGCAAGGGCCAATGTAAGTAATCTAGTTCCGTCAATTTAGAAAAGTATTTTCTTTGGGAACACACGTCGAACAGGTATGGCACATAATTGGTTTAAACTTGTAACTTTATAATCTATGTACTTAACGATTGTAACTTAAGTAAATAGCATGTAAGCAAGTAAAATACTTGCCTGGACACGTCACGGGAATGTACAGCAGCAGTGGTATGGAACACAGCAAGGTTTGGCCTCGGCTCAATCTTGGCTCGGCCTCGGAGCTTGGACTAGGCTAGGAGCTCGAGTATGGCAGCGAAGGCTTGGTTACTGGGGTCTTGACGGTGAGGGTGGTGGTCTTTGGTGTGGGGTTGCTCGATGTGGTGGCCGGTAGAGAGAGTGTTAGAGAGAGAGAGAGGAATGAGAGAGAGAGAGAGAGAGAGAAGAATTAGAGGGAGAGAAAGAGAAACACAGAGAGTGAGGGGGAGAGATAGAGCTGAGACAGAGAGATGAGATTAAGAGTGAGGGATTGAGTGATATAGTGAGGGGGGAGAGTGAATATAGAGAGAGGTAGGGAGAAGGGAAAAGAGAGATCGAGAGAAGTAGAAAGGGGAGAAAACAGAGAGGGGGAAAGGAGAGAGAGAGCAAAGTTGGAGAGAAAGAACAGAGAGAGTGTGAGATAGAGATGACGACGACGACGACGATGATGATGATGCTGCGGTCGATGATGGTGCGGGGAGTCGACGAGACATAGTGGGGGCTCACCTGCGAGAGGGCGCCGGGGCTCGCTCGGGTGTGCAGGGAAGTTTGCTTGGTGGGTGCAGGGATCGGGATTCTATGGTGGGGGTGATGGAGGTCGCGGTGTTGGGAGAAGGAGGAGTTGGTGGTCGTTGGTGAAGGGGAGAGCGAGAGAAGCTTGGGGTGGCGATGGTGGTCGGCGAGTCGATGGGTTCCGGGACAGTGGCGAAAGAAAAGGAGGAAGAAGACGAGGGAGAGCGATGGTGAGTTCGAGGGAGTTAAGGGAGACGAGGGGTGCGCGAGTGGATGTAACGGCGCTCGAACGTGGCCGACACGAGCGCGGGCGTGGGCGGAGGAGGCGGAAGCGCGAGGGACAGGGAGCAGGAAATTTGAGGGTAGCCGTTGGGAAGAAGGAGAAGCGGGTCGGGTCGAGGAAGCGGCGCGGTTTGATAGTGAAGCGGGCTGTTGGGGAGTGGGCTGGGCCGGAAAGAAAGAAAATAGGTTAAAAGAATGAGGAATTTAGAACGGGCCGGCTGAAAGAGATTTGGGCCGCAGGAGAAAAAAAATCAATTGGGAAATAAGGGAAACAGACCGGGGCTGAAAAGGAATGAATTCCTTTAATTTTCGTGTGGGCTGAAGGGCTGCAGAATTTAAGGTAAAAAATCAAATGGAAAAATATAGGGGATTGGGCCGGGGAAACTGTTGGGCTTGGGAAGGAGTTGGGTTTTAAGGGAAAAATTTAAGTTTAATTTTAAAAAGAATAGGTTTGGATTTTTATGGATTAAAGAATAAATGGGTTTTAAAAATAAATAAAATTATTATAAAAATAAATAGAATTCTAGAGTAACAAAATACAGGTTTTGGTATAAAAGGGCTGTGTATTACATCATACCACCCTTACAAAAATTTCGTCCTCGAAATTTAAAATTAAACGATAAGTTGAAAAATCAAAAGCGAAAAATACCATACTACAAACTAACTCATAATGGTTTACTTAGAACGTGTGGATGAAATTTTGAACATATATACATGTAAGACTAACATACCAAAAAGATAAGTCAAAAATAAAATGAAGGAACAATTATTAATGCAACTTCATTTATACGAGAATATAGATAACAATAACGAATAATAATACTCAAGGCGTGTTCGGTAAACTCGAAATTTAAATATGTGCACATATAAGTATAACAAAAGTAGCAAAGTAGAAATAATAAGTATAAGGCACAACCATTGATAATAGTAATCATAGGCACAAAACCCGAAAATAAAGTAACGACAATACAGTAGTGAAAATTAGTCGGTAGGTTAAAACATTCTAGGATAATGTATCGTTCAAATAACGTAGAAAACTCATATAGTGAAAATAAGAAACATGGAGTAAAAATATGCGCGATGTAAGGTTGCGCTACTGAAAACTGAAGATAATAGTAGTGTGCTTACAATACATAAAACTAATTAGTCAATAACACGTACTCTTCGATAAATGCAAACTACTGAAAACCAAATCTCGAATAATAAAGTCCCTATATATATTTAGGGTAATAGGAAGAACACAAAGAGGTATAGGGCTAGCTAGGGTAATGATTACAAGGAAGTGTGGCTCAGTCAGAAGGTCGGAGTGTGGCGGCTTTAGGCTGAATATTAAGGAGATTTGGATCGGGTCAGCACATGAAGTAAGGGTGAGCAGCAAGGACTTATAAGGGAGGAATATGGGGAGGATAACGGTCAGTACTTCAAGCGAATCAAGATTTCGAAGGGTTAGATAACTCGGGGATTTCACTATGAACTTCTCCTCCCAGAAGGATCTCAAACGAGACACAGACGAAGGATGAAGGGTGGGCCTCTAAAATCGGGTGTGGTGCTAGTGAATCTCAGTGAGGGTTAAGACAAGGTAAAGAGTAAGGGTGAACAGATCTCAGTAGAGAAAATAAATGTATAGAAGAAATAATCAAGTAGCAAGTGAACTAAGGAGATCGAATGATTAGCGAACTCAGCAATTTATTCCACTCTAGAAAATTTTAAACAAAGCATTATCAAAAACAAAATGTGGCCCTAAACTATACACAGATGGCCAAGGAAGACAGCATCTAAAAGAAATCCCATCAGTCGCGGTTGTGGAGATTCAGCAGGTTGCGGTAGGCTCGCGCACTCAGGTAGGGGCGTCCATTTCCATAGCGCCTCGCAGGTATCGCCATTGGGAGTTCTTCCACCGCAGGGTCTTGATCTTCTGGTCCTTCTTCCTTGGATAGAGCTTCTTCATCGAGATCTGATTCCATGTGATTTTCTTCTTCTAGATTTTCTTCCACGGGGTTTTCCTCCACTGGATTTTCTTCTATCGGGTCTTCCTCGGGATCTTCCTCTATCGGATTCTCTTCAGGGTCTCCTTCTTCTTCGTCAGAATCAACTATCATGTTAAACTCTGGGGCGGCTACTACTTCGTCCTCAGAATCGTTGTTTCTGAAATTGACCTGGGGACCGTTGATCTCATCGTCAGAACTCATCGGGGTATGGTCTAAGGAAACGCATGACTGTGCATCCTCATCTAGATGCGGCGCTGCTCCTGGGTGGGCCATGGCCTGAAAAGAAATGGTCATGATTGGACAACGGAACACATCAAGAAAATAGTTAAGTGTACGAAGTATAGAAAGATATGCGGTGGCAGGAATTGAAAAATATCAGGATAATAATGCTGTGATAATGAATAGTATAAATAAGGAGAAAGCAAGAGAATGATACATATATTACGATTCAAAGTTTTATTGCATTCAACTAAAAATTCAACGGATACAAGATTTCAACGGAAAGAAATATTTATAAGAGGATGACAACATTATTACTGAAAGTAGAAAACATGAAAATTCTTCTTTGACTACTAGAACGTTGCATTCTCGTCACGTAAGTTGAATCCTGCGCTGGGTCCGCCTTATCCTCGATGTTTGAACTACGCAATAATCATCACTTGGCAGAAGTGGAGAGTGTGGATGAGTCTCCTCCTTGTAGTTCCTTCCTTTTTGGGCAACCGTTGATGAGGTGTTTGTTGGACCCGCATATCAGACATTTCCCTTGGGCGCGGCGACAATCCCTCTGAAGATGTCATGGCCTCTTACAATACCCACAACATGGGGTCTTCTGCTGCTTCTGTCGCGGGGAAACAAATTGGCGTTTCATCTTCTTCTCTTTTCCTCGTCTAACGGGGATCCCTTCATGATTGGAGACAGCCGCCGGTGCCTGATTCGCCTGCCTTCTCAGTCCTTCAGCTAACAAATCATTCGTTCACTCATGGGCTTCCTTCAGACCTTGCAGTACACTCAAAATCTCAATGGTCTGATCCTGGGGAGCGGATATAGATGAAGAGTTGTTGGAAGACATGATCCTGAAACAACAATTTTGAGGATGATATAATTCATAAGCTATACGAATCAAAATATACTATGGATAGGATAAAGATTCAAGAATATCAGAGGTGATGAATTTATTACAAGTGGAGAATCAACTGTATGACTTTAAGTCACTTAAACAGAGTACGGTAGTGCAATTGCAACCACGTAACCTTACCAAGTCACCTGAAACCCTAGCGAATGGATAGCAGAACACTCAATGTGAATATGGGTCAAGGATATCAAGTTTACAATCTAGACTAAGGGATGTCTTAGATTGTCAAGCACTACACGGAAAACTGCAATCCCAATCGAAGCAAAACCTGGCTCTGATACCAGCTAAACCATGTCACGTCCCGCTTCCCAAAATACGGAATACGAGGGGTAGACAAGGCCAGTCATGCTCCTACGGTCAAGGAAATGTCCTGCCATAGTCACACTTCGGCTTCTAGTTTTTCATGGTAAACAGTAAAGATGCACAGGTAATGAGAAATGCAGTAACTGAATGAAACAATGTAAAGAACTGACCTGAGGGGAAACAAATTGATATAACTCTAGATAGCTAATCAAGATGTCCGTGATGTACGTCTAGTCCTGGTCCAAGATAAGTCTTCTCCTCACACTGAGCATGCATACTCAGGTCGTCAGAGCGACACAAAAGCAATATAATATATATAAAATCATGTGACAATTCTAACATTGGTAATAGGTATATATATAACAGTAGATCAATGGCAGTATGGATATGAACATACAGTAATCAATGCAGCGGAACAGTAAAAGCAGTAAAATGATATGCCACATATGTCAACACAGTATGTAAGGTATATCAATGCCAGTATCCCTATCAGTCTTTAAGTCTCACTGTACAGGTCACTAAGCCTATCGTCAGTCCAAGTGTGAGAGTCAACCACTCGCGAGTATCCTCCACCCAAGGGCAAGGGACCACGGGCCCAACATGTATATCACGGTGATAATCACATACCCTGTAAATCTCCATATATCTCCCTAAATATATAAGCCGGCATGGGACTCCCGAGATTCTGTTGAACTCACACTTAAACTACCCCACACCCCGTGGTCTACATCAAACGCTAACCATAACCCTAAATACCAATCGGTCTGTGACAAGTCTGCGCGAGAACTGGAAGCGGGACCTCCATCTAGCACATCTCGACTAATACCTAAGATAAATGGCAGTGTCTGGTGCCTTATCTGTGACACCCGTGCAAGAGCTTCCATAAGTGTCCCATACCACTTATAGTCACACGTACACGTGTCCCACAGACGTCGACAATGCAATATAATAATAAGTTCACTGATTGTGTACAAGTACGTATCACTTTCACTTATTCACTGATACACGAATACTAACGTACTTGCTACAATCATCACTAAATCCTAACACTGGGTAAATGCACGTTATCACTATGTTATCAATACAATGACATGTGTATGATATGATGCGTAAACAGTATATAAAACATGTTTAGGATGTCCTGAATCATTAATCTACCATTTGCATAATTATCATAAATCATACGGTTATAATTTAGTGAAACAGTGAACAGATAATAATTAGTATGTTTAGTTATCTATCCATCGAATTTAGTTGCATGCCAATCAGGTTCCATATCACTAATTATAGTCATTTCATTTTAAGCGTTCACGGCTGGAAATCCGGTTTCAGAATCGGAAGTCCGTTTCGCAACGCATTTTAATCCCAATTGGGATCAAATTTTAGCGATGCTACAGTTGAATGAAATCTAGGGTTTTCAGTAAGGCTTTCAACGCAATAGACGGATCTTCAATCGTATCTGTACGTCATGAGTTATACACTGTTTAACATTAATATGTCATCTCAGAATCTGTTCTGGACTGTTATACGTCCATATCTATTAAATTACAGATTAATTAACAAACAATAACGAAACAGGATGAAACCACTTGTGTTGTCTAGCTAACACATTCACCTATAATAAACAGCAGAGTTCCGCAACCTACGAGTTAAGGAAACAGGATGGTGTTCATTACGGAACAGCAAGCAACAATTGGAGTCGCTCTGGACTGCAGTCCAGAGTCGCACTCCGATCCAAATATTGACACCATTTAAGTACAGAAACTATTCTAAATTTGCATAGAGTTAAAGTTCGTCGAGTCGGCTTCAATTTGAGCCCTTGAGCGCATCATTCCAGTATGTATATAATTTATGGTGATTTTAATAGTTTTCAGGTACAAGAAAATTCCAGTTTTACGGTTAAACTTGGGGGTAGTTGTTTTAGTCGTTAACGGTCATATTTTCCAGTGAAACTTGCACAAGGTATTCATCACAGCAAGGGCCAATGTAAGTAATCCAGTTCCGTCAATTTAGAAAAGTATTTTCTTTGGGAACACGCGTCGAACAGGTATGGCACATAATTGGTTTAAACTTGTAACTTTATAATCTATGTACTTAACGATTGTAACTTAAGTAAATAGCATGTAAGCAAGTAAAATACTTGTCTGGACACATCACGGGAATGTACAGCAGCAGTGGTATGGAACACAGCAAGGTTTGGCCTCAGCTCGATCTTGGCTCGGTCTCGGAGCTTGGACTAGGCTAGGAGCTCGAGTATGGCAGCGAAGGCTTGGTTACTGGGGTCTTGACGGTGAGGGTGGTGGTCTTTGGTGTGGGTTTGCTCGCTGTGGTGGCCGGTAGAGTGTCACGACCCGAGAAATTTTGACTCGTGACCGGCACTTAACCACGCAACGTCTACAGGCGTAACGCGGCTAAGTAAGCCGAACCCAGAAATCAAAACCAATAAATATAGAGTGATTTAAAACATTTTCTTAAAAACAGTCATGCATGTCCGAAAAACATTTTTATTAATTTAGTAGAAATCCTTTTAAGTTCAAGAGTTATAACTTTTATAATTTTGGCAACATTTCCTTTTTTAAACATTTGCCCCGCAAGTCGGGTAAAAGCAAGGTGTAGCAGAAATGACAAGTAAAATGAATGAAGTATCACAATATGATATACGACGCCGTAGCGAAGAATACACAGTAAAGCAAGGACATTATCACAAAAGGTAAGACTGCATAAAATAAAGCCGGCTCACATGCGAGCTCAACACCAGTGTACAAAATCATACACATCGTCCTCACAACTGTCTCTAAGTCAATACAGAAAGGTAGATGGAGAGTACTAGATACATCAATATACCACCGAAAGATAACAGATACCGTACAAAAACCCACCTAACAGCAAAACGCTAACTCGCCTCAGCAATGGTATCTGTGCCAAAAGATGCGGTAAACAGCCAGCCGCGACTACTCCCAAAGGCAACCTGCAAATACTGTGGCACAACGGGGGTTAGTTGCCAACTCGTGAATAGAGATAACATATAAAAGTGATCGCGAGCATGCACATATAGCGTGGCTCTACTAATGCCAGCAGATGATATCAATGCATGCCAAACAGTGGATGCAATAGTAATACAAGTGCTCTATCAGGTAAATACTACAGGATGAGATACATAGCAATCAATACTGAGTATGGGATAAATAACATCTACATGGAATATGTCAACATGGAAAACAATAGGCGGTGCCTCAAGCTGCACCCAAATCCCAAATATACTCAGGCGCCGGCACACCCATCGGCCCTCAAATCCTGTAAACCTCTGAGAAATCACGAGTGCCCAACATCGGCACCCAAAACATCATCAAATACTCGTGTCCAACATCGACACGCAAATCCTCATATATCGGGCTCCGTCAGTCCGGATCAGCCCACGGGGTCCATCTGCGGTGTCGGCCCTCGGCCCCGGCAGTACGGGTCATCCCGCATCCATCTCTCGACTCTGGCCAGTATCCTCCGGATAACTGCCAGGTCCAACCAATCACCGGTAGGTACTCGCCCACCTCCAGGCTCAATCGGCAAAACCCATCGATCATCTCGCCGAGGGGAACCATACCGGGCCCACCACGAACCCACAAACGGAACATCCACTCCTCGAATCGGGTTTCAAGCACACGTCTCAGCACCGAGAAAACGCGTGGTGTACACACCAAAATATCATATCACGAGGTACTGGGTTTTCAAAATAATGCATCTTTTCTTAAATATTTCCACGGTCCTCAAAACCAGAAATCACATGAAAATCCATCACCAATAAGTCAATCCAATGCGAGGTACAATGTAAATCAATCCATGGTATGGGTATAAGGGGAAAACCGCTTTTAAAATAGTTCTCGTTCTTAAAGATGTCATGCGGCTCCCAATTTTTAGAAAATCATAACCAATCATATGTAAGATGAACTACAGCAATATAATCATGGCAGCTCTACAGTGAGTGTGGCATGGCAATTACTAACGGTGTGTGTAGCATGCAGAATCGTGCCCGTGCAACATAAACCGTTAGTAATAGTGCAGTGTTCTATCAGTTCTAAGCATATATATATATATATATATATATATATATAAATATGGCAGGGAATGCAATATGCGATGACAATCAATGGTATGGTATATGCAATATATAACAATAAGGTCCTATCAGCCCTGACGCATAACGTCATGCGGGCGATATCCCCGTAGATGTGAAATCTACTCACCGAAGTCTCGCGCTAAGTGTAGCCGACGACTTGCTTGCCCTTCTTCGCAGCGTCCCTCTCACTGGCCTGCGAACCTAGAATCACATAACATATATCATACATAAGCTCAATTTCACAGAAACGCGGCATTACAGTCCCACTAGAAACTCGTGTCGCAAACCAATCGCGCGTGTACGCGATACGCTAAAACGTGTGATCACGCGCCTGAAACTACCCCGACGCGTCGCGATACGCAGAAACCCAAACCTACTCACGTATCACGCGTGTCGCGAAGGTTTAGACAAACGGCAAAACAGGTATTTGGTCCCAGATTTCTATACAGAACTAAACTTACAAAAATATATATATCACAGCACCCTACACACTAGCAGACACCTACAGGACCCAACCCTAACCCAAACCCTACCCATCTGGCCGCAAATTGCGGCCAGAATGAAGAAATTGGCGGCCACAAGAAGGAATTTGGGGGTCGGGTTAAATCTGGGGTATCAGCACCTATCCACTATACTGCAGTCTTCTCAAATTCAATCTGAACTCAACGGGTCAAGAACAGTTCCAGAAAACTCAGTTTTGCACAAATACGATGAATTGCATCAATTAGGGAAACTGGTGGTAGTTTAGTGCAATTGGGGTTAAACTAGATTAATATGGTCTCAACAACCCACTAACAACCTACTGAAACCAATTTACACCACACTAGCACAAGGTTCCCACTAAACACCTCATATCGCACTAAAACGCACTAAAAACCACTAACCGATGCAAAACTACTCTAACCAAGCAACTAGGGAATAAGTTTAGGAAATATACCTCATACTTAACCCTAGGTAGCTGAAGGAAGAAGAAGAAATGAAGGGGAGAAGCTGCAGTTGCTGCTGTTGCTGTTGCTGCTCACTGTAGCTGCTGCTGCTGATCTCTGCTGCTGCTACTACTGCTTCTTGCTGTTGCTGTTGCTGCTGCTGTGCTTGCTGCTGTGCTTGGTTCTGGAGCTGGGGGTTAAGAGGTAAGTGTGTGTGTATGTATGTGAGAGTTGAGAGAAAAACACAAGGAAATGAGAGGAAACAATTATCACTCAATTGTCAACCCTCCTCTCTCTCTCTTCATTAATGGCAAGCATGGCTTGAGCCATGATGCCCTCTCTCTCTCTCTCACAAGTCAACACCCACTACAATTTCAAATTAAAGTAACTTTTAATTAACTAATTAAACCCACTTAAAAACCCATAAGACTTAATCCTCAAGATTAATCCACCATGGCTACTAATCATGGTAAGAACTCATTTTAAAAACCCTAGTTTACATGCATATGTGTGTGCAAGCCTAGGAAAATTCTGGAAAAATATTTATTAAATTAGGAAAAATATTTAAAACACAATTTGGTAAGCTTTTCATTAAAAACCCAATATTTAAATATAATTATTCACTAAACACATCCTAAGGTGTTACAATCTCTCCCCCTTAAAGAAATTCGTCCCCGAATTTCAAAATCTAACTGAACGCACCTTCAAAAAGATGGGGATACATCTTCATCATCTCTCTTTCGGTCTCCCAAGTGATCTCCTCACGGTTCTGACCACGCCAAAGTACTTTAACTGATGAGATGTCCTTCGATCTCAATTTCTTCACTTGTCGATCCAAGATCATCACCGGTTGCTCTGCATAGGAAAGGTCGCGCTCCAGCTGGATCGTCGGGTGCTGAATCGCGTGCAAAGGATCATGAAGATATCTGCGGAGCATCGAGACATGAAATACGGGGTGCACATCTGGAAAGCTGGGCGGAAGGGCTAAACGGTAGGCCACTGCACCAACACGCTCGAGGATCTCGAAGGGGCCCACATACCTGGGACTGAGCTTCCCCTTCTTCCCAAACCTCATCACACCTTTCATCGGGGAGACCCTCAAGAAATCATGATCACCAACAGAAAACTCAAGTCTGCGTCGCCGACGGTCTGCATAAGATCTCTGCCTACTCTGGGCTGCTCTCATCCTATCGCGAATCAACTGGATCTTCGCTGTCGTCTCCTCAACAATCTGTGGCCCTAAGATACTGCTCTCACTGAGCTCTGTCCAACAGGCGGGCGACCTGCATCTCCTCCCATAAAGAGCCTCAAACGGTGCCATCTGAATGGTCTCCTGGTAGCTGTTATTGTAGGAGAACTCCACTAAGGGCAAATGATGATCCCAGCTACCTCCGAAATCTAATACACAAGCTCTGAGCATGTCCTCGAGAGTCTGAATGGTCCGCTCTGACTGTCCGTCGGTCTGCGGATGAAATACCGTACTGAAACTCAAGCGAGTGCCCAAAGCCTCCTGAAGCCTCTGTCATAGTCTACTGGTAAACTGGGTGCCTCTGTCGGACACAATACACATCGGGACTCCGTGCAGTCGCACTATCTCGTCAATGTAGATCTGGGCATACTGAGTAAATCCGAAAGTCGTCTTCACCGGTAGGAAGTGAGCCGCTTTCGTCAAACGATCCACGATCACCCAGATAGAGTCATACCCCCGACTAGTCCTGGGTAGACCCACCACGAAATCCATCGAAATCTGTTCCCATTTCCACTCCGG